>JABTTQ020002729.1:0-616358 GCA_016081115.2 Rehmannia glutinosa | reverse complement strand
CAAATAACTTCGTTCCAGTTACGTATTGCTCGACCGGCCAACATAGGGGCGGCGATTCGAACCCTACGTCGACCGATTATGCAATGTAAAACTGTTGATACTTTATTTAAACTCTATTTACGTGCGACCGTGCGCCACTATCTTTAATGACAAAATTCTGAGTTTGACGGACATCTTTTCCTTAAATTATTAGGGTTGATTTCTAACGGCCCCTATATTCTTGATTTTAATTGTATTTTTTACGTAGATTTTCAATCCCCAGAGGAGCATGCTTGATCAATCATCTCCTATAAATAGAGGAAGTTTTGGAGCAACCAATACAACAATTAAAATCCTGACACAACAAGATACACTTCAAGCAAACACTTGTTCTTCATAGTTATTATTCTTGTTGTAATTTTTGCCTAACTTATCACTTTCACATCCTTGAGGTCTAGGCTATTCTTGATTACACTTGCACTCAATTGTATAATTCATTATCGAGTTGTAATCTTAAATTTTTGAGTTATCATTCAACCCACTGAAGACTATCATTATGAGTGTTCTTGTGGTAAGAACACACTGGGTGATCTAGGTGTTAGGTGTAAGAAGATTGTGGTAATCTTCTTGTCGATGTTGAAAAGAATTTGGTATTCTTCAGGTAGAAGATTGTGGTAATCTTCACAAGGTGCCGTTAGAGATTGTGGTAATCTTGAGAGAGATTGTGGTAATCTCGAAAGGTGGTGTTGAAGAAAGAGTGTGGTGCTCTTCAAAGGTGTTGTTGTAAGTTGGTGTTGTATTAATTTTGGTAATTAATAAAATCTTTTTCTTTTTGAAATCCATCCCGGATATCTGGGGTGGTAGAGGATTAGGCCCTAGGTGGGTTGAACCTCTTTATATCGATGTGTGTTGTTTACATTCCGCACCTTTATTATTGTCTTTGAGCTTTTGGTTTGAAAAAGAGGGTAAATCGAAAGATGGAGATAATCTATTCACCTCTAGATTATCGCGTGGCAGCTGGACTTACAAGTGGTATCGAGTCAAACTCTTTGGCAAGCTTGTTTCACATCGCGGTGAAAAGGAACGTCGGCTACGAGCAACTCAACTTTCCGGCACCTCCACCACCAAGCCACCTCTATTTTGATTCCAAAAATTATATATTTTGGAAAGAAAGAATGGAATATTATTTACAAGGTTGCGGGTTTGATATTTGGAACATCGTCATAAATGGAGAATCCATTCCGATGATAGACACACCATACACCTCCAAAGCTTTCAAGAGCTCAATGATGAAGAAAAGAAAATCATCTCCTTAAATGGTAAAGCTCTCAATATTTTGTATTGTTCACTTACTAATTTGGAATATGAACATATTGTAGGAATTCGATTTACGTGAAGTATGGCAAAAATTAGAAGCCATCTATGGAGTATTTGCAAATGAAAGGAGTCAAACAAAGCATCTACTTCTCAAGGGATACAAGTTCAAATCTAGGAACAAGCCTTTTGCAACTTCCAACTATGAAGTAGTCGAACAATGTTTTATAGGCATCAAAGAAGAAAAGCAGTGTCTTAAACCTCTACTTCTTGATATTGTTATTCAAAATAATTATAGTGATTTTCAAAATAATTTTGATGATCTTCAAAATGAATTCAAGATTTACTAGTTAAGTACAAAAATTTGAAAAAGGTTCATGTTTTTGAAAAATGAAAAGGATAAATTTATTCTTCCTGTGAATCACTATCATGTCTTTCTATACCACCAACGACAAGGTTAGAAACCTTGAAAAACAAAAATAGTACTCTTGTTGAGGATATGAATTCCATGAAAAATGATTTATCAAAATCAAACTTGAGTACCAATAAATTACTGAATATTGTTGAATGTTAATGATTGTAATAGTGAACTTGATCATAAGTTTAATATTTTCAAGCATATGAAAAAATGAATTTCATATGCATTTATGTTAGTAATGTTACTTGCTTTTATTGCGGTAGAAGGGACACGTAAATGCTTGTCGGGCTAAAATGGCTCAAATTGTGTGGAGACCTAAAAGTCTCAAGCTAATCCCAAAGGACCCCGAGCGAGGGTACCCGCAGAAAACGATGTTATATTAGGTACCGTGAAATAATAATCGAAGAAATTCATCACAGCCAAAAGACATCAAATGACCATTTCATTTGATCAAAAGGAAAAACACCTTCAACAAAGTAATTTTCCAAAGAAGAAATAATCAAAAATGGGATGAACAAAATCATTGGGAAATGGCAAAGCATCAATCGACAAGTTGATCTTCAAGAGAAAACGCTTTAGAAAATGGGAAGGCTGTGCTTGGAAATGGAACAATTGGAGAAGCTATCATCAACGAATTATTTTCAAAGAGGAAGATATCATCAACAATGGGAGCACGACATGACCATTGGAAATGGCGTAATTGGTAAACACGTATCTCCTGCCCACATATGCATTTTAACTTAGTATGCATGTTTTTATTTGTCAGAAATTGCAAAATGAGTTTTCATAATTTTAAAATTAAGGTCCTCAATTAATATTTGTGTTTTTAAAATCCTTTGAAAATGAGACCTTATGTTGTTTTTAAACTCTTATGGATTTCTATAGCATAAGCTCTTTTTATTGTGATATCTCTTATTACTAGCCTACACTTGTGTTATCATATCTTGTGCAAAATTTGTTTAAAGAATTGTGTAGGTTATATTTCTCATATTCATTGGCTATCGTTTTTTTTCATCAATAGATTCTTAAACCATTGGTATGTTCACTCGTATTTTTCTTAGAACTATATTATGTTCATGTCATGTTTATGCACATGTCTTTCAAAATATTTCATTTCAACCCCTTAAGTGTCTCTAAATGATTTTGTAAATTTTTCTTAAAAGGCACTACTCGTTAAATCTCGTTTTTCTCATTATGTGTTTTCTCGAAACTCATATTTGTTGGATTTAGTCCATAATTATCTTTTCAAAGTTTTAAAACTCTTTGGGTGAAAAATCGAATTTTGAAAAAAATCCTGGAGAATCAAAATTGCACTGGGTCGATCGAGGCGAGGGACGACCGATGTCATACCGCACGTCGATCGGTGCATCCCACCACGGCCGTGCCTGAGCAAAATTTTTTGTGTTTAAAATCGTTTGTCTTCGATTCTGAAAGAAAGAACTCATCTTCTTTGCAAACTCCTTACACAGCGTAAAATACCCCATTTCTCTATAATCTTCAATTCTTCATCAATCTTTGTGATTCTTGTTGCTAATCCACTTCTTTTTGCAAGAATCTTACATATATACGGCACTCCAAGAAATTCTATCGTTAAATCCCACCGCCAAGCGTAGAAAGAGGGGCGAGGAGAGGGTTAACTTCGAGAAATCGACAAGAAGAAACCGAACAAAGGATATTGAGCTACCGAGAATGTGGCTCGAAGCGTGGCGATATTCAAACCCGATACTATCCAATCCTCAAATTGCGAACTCCAGCGGGATGATTTCATTCAACAATTGCCGTTGGGCAAACGTAAGAAATCTTTTTATACCTCAAGCTCCTCGCTCTAATAATGTTCTAGATTTTATCAACAAATTTGCGGAGTGAATACTTATGATAATTTGAACATGGGTGCAAAAATCGATAGCCTTCGTACAAATATTTGTCGATTTAATTCATTTACAAATGAGTGTCCCCTTTATTAGAGGATTCTTTGAAGAGCAAGGTTGGATGTATTTGTGGGAGCATCAAGTATGTTTTATATGATGATGATATAATTCTACATTTTTATGCCAATATATGTGGGTTGAATATGATGCTCAAGGAAGCCTCTTGCTTTGGAATTCATTTGTAAGGGTCGTCATTTTTAGGTGGACTCCAAATGAAATTTGTCGGCTTTTACATGTAAGAGAAGGTGGTTGGGACTATTTGTGCTATTTGGAATGATGAGATGTTGGGGTTTCTATGAGAGAAGTCAGGGACTTATTTGAGCGTATGGCCAAAGTATTCATTGTTGGGCAACATCTTGAGCACGGATTATATCGTTATTACGCTTATCGCATATGTGGAAGGGGAAAAATGCCTAGCAAACATGGACTATTTTTTTACTTATAAGATTGCTAGAGGGCAACCGCTTAACTTTGCGCTATTCTTATTCAATGTCTAATCGGGTCATTACCTGGGAAATAAGAAGTTTGTTATGGGCAATTGGATTTGTAAACTTCTATACAATCGGACTACACCGGGAGTGTAATTCGTAGGTATTTCAAAATGATTTTGATATTGATAACATCTCCCAAATGGTCACTATGCGCAAAAATATGGACATCCCGACCAACTAAAATGGCTAGAGGAAGAGGCCAAGGTTCCCCCGGATCAAACGACTTCTTTGATGATCTTGAGGCCGGTGAGATTGGCGGAAGAAGGCGAACCGAGCAATCCGGAGGGTAATACGGTGCTCAACCGCCGGAGGTACACCCAAGCCGAGTATGATGATCTCACGAACATATCATGAAGCTAGGTATGAGGCTTTGGAGCAAAAGACTCAAAATGCAAAAAATCAATCGGCAAGTTGAAGAAATTCATCAAAGATCTTATTCCCCGGAACTTGCTTCTCTTCGGACGAAGAATGATGTCCCCACCCCTTTATTATCTTAGCATTTTCTCTTGTCCCAGGTATTGTTTGTATTTCTATGAACTATCTTGTAAAACTCTTTTGCACTAATGGATTTGCTTGTTTTCTTGAAAGGGTTAAAATAGCAAGTTGAAAATGGCTTGTGGATGATCATGATATTGATGGAGTATTTGATGGTAAAAATACTCTTGTTTGATAGTTAGTATGAAGTACTTGATGGTAAAAGTGCTTCTTTAATTTTTCGCTTAAATGCATTTGACATGCCTTGATCATTTTGTTTAGATGGATAATTTGGGACATTTGTAATGTCTAATATGCATTGTTTGATGCTTGACATGTATTACTTGGGATGGCTCTTTAGTTTTTCTTGATGGCATTAGTAATGCCTTGATCTTTTGGCTAAAATTATCTCAATTAGGTCGAACCCTTGAGAATTTACTTTGTTTAGGCCTATTATTTGTTGGGACATATGTTGAAAATTGCTTTTGGTGATGATATAAACAAAGCTTGGCTTAATTTCCTTTACAAGGGCTATATACACCTTCTTCAAACTTTGGCCTTAGCCAAGTGTTCGATAAAATGCTTCAATGAAAAACTCATCACCTACATGATTCTCTTATTTTCAAATGTCTTAAATTCTTATTGAGATCATGTTTTTGGCTAACAAATAAGCTTATGGATTTCTTATTGAGATCATGTTTTATGGATTCTCTCCATTGTTTTTTTGGATTCTAAGCTTAATTCTTTCAATGGTTGATAAATCGTATTGTTAGGCGCATTTTTGACAAACTTGTATAATACTTTATCATCCTAACATTCTTTTTGATGATTCCAAGGGGGAGAAACATGATATTAGCTTTCGTTAGCTCAAAAGCTAATAAAAGCAGTATAAAAGCTATAAGCTATGGCATCTTAAAAGCGAAAAGTTGTGAATTAAATTTAGTCAATTGTTTGCAGATGGACTTATATACTTGTCTAAAAGATGTTTTGTTGACGAGGAGCTTATAAGCTCTTGAGCAAAATGTAAAAGCTAAGCTTTTTCATATGGTTAATTCTTTTACATTATTCTTGATGTCTTTGTTGATAGAGAGCTTGTACTTATTATTGAATATATTTACTCCACTTACTTGGTTGCTTATGTATTTTTGGAAATTTTTGTTGCTTCCAACGGTTGATGTTTTTACCGAAAAATCATTTTTATCCTCACAATCTTTTCTAAAAATTGTTTTGGTTTGTAATCATCAAAAGGGAGATTGTTTGATACATGTTTTTATCTTAATTTTGATGATTTTATTTTTACACCAAAACAATGTTTTTAATTGTTGTCCAAATATTCCTAAATGATTTAAAATGGTTTTAATATTTTTTGAGTATTTCTTCAAGTTTTATTTTAGATAAAATTGGACAACACTTTTAATGATTTTATGTTTATAAGTTTTTACTTCAAAACAAGGTTCCTAAATGTTGTCTAAATACTCCCGATTGGTTTAAAATGTTTTTACTAAATTTTGGAGTATTTCTTGAGTTTTATTTTAGACAAAAATCGGACAATATTTACATCTCAAGGAATCAACGATGCGTCGTAGAAGTAAACCATTACCTGAAGATGAATTTTGCAACAAAAAATGAGACGAACTTGAAATTAGACAATTCGACCCGGGCGTCGACGGCGGCGACCACAATCGGCCATTGCACAGGAGCAAAAATTGAAATAGAACTCTGCGCTTCTTAAAATTGGTTTGTGCGACCGACCAACATAGGGGACAACCAAATCGAACCCTCGTCGACCGTCATGCTGTAAATTGTTGATACATTTATTTCAAACTCTATTTCTTTGTGACACTGTCGCCTATCTTTTGGCAGCAAAATTCGACCATTTGGCGTGAACATCTTTTCCTTAAATTGTGGGATTGATTTCTACAGCTATATTCTTGATTTTAATTGTATTTTTACGTAGATTTTCAATCCCCAAGAGGAGCTATGCTTGATCAATCATGTCCTATAAATAGAGGAAGTTTTGGAGCAACCAATACAACAATTGAAATACAACACAACAAGATACACTTCAAGCAAACACTTGTTCTTCATAGTTATTATTCTTGTTGTAATTTTGCCCCTAGCTTATCAACTTTCACATCCTTGAGGTCTAGGCTATTCTTGATTACACTTGCACTCGATTGTATAATTCATTGCTCGAGTTGTAATCTTGAATTTTTGGGTTATCATTCAACACAAGATATCATTGTGAGTGTTAATGGTAAGAACACACTGGTGATCTAGGTGTTAGGTGTAAGAAGATTGTGGTAATCTTAGCTTGTCGAGGTGTTGAAGAATTTGGTATTCTTCAAGGTAGAAGATTGTGGTAATCTTCACAAAAGTGCCGTTGGAGATTGTGATAATCTTGAGAGATTGTGTAATCTCAAATAAGTGGTGTTGAAGAAGAGTGTGGTGCTCTTCAAGGTGTTGTTGTAAGTTGGTGTTGTATTAATTTTGGTAATTAATAAAATCTTTTTCTTTTTTGAAATCCATCCGGATATCTTTGGGGTGGTAGAGGATTAGACCCTAGGTGGGTTGAACCTCTTTATATCGGCGTGTGTTGTTTACATTCCGCACCTTTATTATTGTCTTTGAGCATTCGGTTTGAAAAAGAGGTAAAATCGAAAACATGGAGATAATCTATTCACCCTCTAGATTATCGTAAGCGCTTGGACTTACAAATACATGTAATACAATTGGGCAGGATACTCTCTCTCAAGCTTAACTACTAAAATCCTCAAGCTTATTCGAAGATCTTCATCGTATTCTTGAAGTTGTTCAAACAGTTGAAGAAAACTTTTGTTAAAAACAAAAGGGTCCTGCCACACCAAGTATTGAAGGGCGTGCGATGGTTCAAGGTCGAACCGATTTTAAATCAAGGATGGATTTTTGATCAAAGCCTGAAGATTGAGTCAAGTACCTGAAGCGTTGCTGAAGAAGAAGGTGAGCCAAGAAATAGCTAGTTGTGTGATCAAGGCTATTTGAGTTGTACTTTGTAACTAAGGTCATCTCATATGTTACACTAGTGGATTTTTTTACGGTAGGAGATGAGTGGAGTAGAGGAATTACTTCATCCTCGAACTACTATAAATTATGTGTTCTTTACTTTATTCTTCATATTTATGCATTTTACTTCATTACTTTGTATTAGCAATCAACAAATTAATAATTCTCCAAAAGTATAAGTGTTGATAACATACTCAAAAAGGGTGTAAGACTTGCATTTTCTACAAGAAAAGCGATTACTAAGAGGTTGACTTTCTACGATTGAGTTCGGACACTTCTATGTTTTGAAAGAATGAAGAATACATGGTAAGGATGGAAACCTCTCACAAGTCGGATATGGATCTGCTTAAGCACTATCACCAGACCAAAATTACTTGCTGAGAATAGCATAAATGAAAAGTTCATTTTTCTAATAGCGGAGATGAAATTGGTGACGGTGAGTCAAAATTACTCGGTCCAAGTTTCAAAAGCTCACTCCGAGCGGACTCGAACTAGTATTCTACCATCAACAGAGTGGATTTATCCCTAAGTGGTTTATTCCACAGGCTAACCACTTTCATTTAGTGATGATGCGAAAAGGGGAAGATGAGGCCTAAAGGGGATTGAAGGAAGAGATGAAGAAAGGAGGTGACAAGGCGAGGGGAAGGAAGTTCCAAAAAATCATCCTTTTGAAATTGATGTATGTTGAAACCCCACGGCTAGGTGAAGTCAAGCTTCAATTCTCGACCAAGCTACCCTTAACCTACCTATTGAGAAAGTTGAGTTGGCCATGAAAGATAAAATGAAGGCCATTGAAGTCGCATTCGAGGAAATGGTGAAGTAGTCACTCAGCGTTGAAGAAATCATGAAGCGGTATGGTGGTCCTCAGTAGGAAGGACTATGTTGCAATCAAGCCCCCAAAAGACATTACTATGCTGATGATGGATCGAGCCGGATCTCTAGAGGAGTTTCAAACTCTAGAAAGCGGAAAGGTTACTTTCAAGAGATGACTCTGCCTCGAGCAGGGACTTGTATTGGGAGAAGGATTGGAATTGTGTAATACAATCGATAAGTTGCGGACTTCGATAGTCACTCAAATTTGGAAAGTCAAAGGCTCCAATCTGATGTACTCCTAGAGGAAGATGAGTGAGTCGGGGCGGGAAGACATGGTGGTGGTGGAAGAGGTTCTCAACCGCCATGGCCAAGACCAAAGGATGTTACGTATGTGGATCCCAGAAGAAAGGGATCACATCTTGGGCTAGACATGACCATCTCGCTAATCTTGAGGTTGTCGCAAGCTAGCTAGTCAAGCCAATAGAAGAGCGAAGGAAGAGAATGAGAGAGGAAATCGAGAATGGCTTGAGAGGGAGCGAAGGGAGGACGCTGCTGCTAAGCAAGCTTATGAGAATAACAAGCGAGAGGAAGAAGAAAGGAAGAGGAGAAGACCAAAGGATGACAGGAAGAGGGCTGAAGATGAAAAGAGAAGAAGGAAACAGCAAAGGCGTTGAATGTGTTGCGAACCCCTTCGTGTAATTTACGTGTTGTAAATACATATGTGTAAGTCTTCTGTAATAGATTTGTGAATTTCCCTGTAATTTTTACTCTCTATGTATCTTAGCTTAGAGATACGTTGTATTGTCATACTTGTATAAAGCTCTGATACTTATTGTAAACAACTTTGTAAATGACAAGAATGCTATGATCAATAAAATGATTATTCAAAGCATACATTCTTTGTTACTGCACTGCTGTATTTTTGTTGTTTACTTATGTTATATGTTTTAAGTTTTGGCATCATCAAAAAGAGGGAAATTGTTAGGAAATTTATTTGTTAGATTTTGATGATACCATGTAAAACTTAGACTAGGAAGTTGGCACCCCATTTTCCTTGTAATTCTGTATTGTAATAGATAGGACTGGAAGAGCTGAGTTAAGTCAGCTAAGTCAAGATTACAAGAAGTCAACTGCGGACTGGAATGAAGACTCTGTTGTGTGTCAGCTGAGTATGGCCAAGAAGGAAGTCAAGGACTCGACTGAAGGAGAGTCAGCTGAGGAACAACTGTGTGAAGTGTCAGTCAAGTCAACTCAAGAAGCCAAGTATATCAGTTAAAGTGATAGTTAAGTCAATCCCATGATTGGAGGCGGACTTAAGTCACTTTGGAGTAAAGGCAACATCAAGTCAAGACAAGCGACTTAGATCCCAGTTGGAATAAAGTCAAGAATATTACTCGATATAGTAATATGTCTAGGTAGCCTTAGACAAGGTCTAAAAGTGTTTGGCCCAGAAATATGCAAAAGGAATGAGCGATGGGAAACACTGCACTTTGTGTCGAACCTGCAAAGTTGAAATGCCATTTAATACGAGGAAGGTCAACATCTCAAAGGCTGCGAACTAAGACAAGACAAGCCAACGAACACATAGTGACATTTGAAACAAGCTATCTCTTCAGGGAAAATTTCAAATGTGTATTATAAAAGGTTTGAGGAAGCTATTGAGAAAAGGTCACCTTGATGACACGAAGAAAGAAAAAGAGCAAGAAATATTCAAGCAATTAACTGCAAATTCTCAAAAGCATTACAAGCTATTCCTCAAGCCTAAAAACTCGAAGAAACTCGATCCAACACAAGTTGTGAATGAGAGATAACTGTCGATTGAAGAGAAACATTTGAAGAAACAAAGGGTCTCTTTCCAGGTTGTAGGATTGTAGAAAGGTTCAAGTCGAACCAAGTATCAAGTTTGTTGGAGGGCTCGTGATCAAATCCAAGAACTTGAGAAGTGAAGTAAATGTGCGGCTGACTACCTCGTGAAGAAGGCTGAGTCGCAAGAGAAACCAGCGGTGTGCGATCAAGTTACATCTCCGTGATAACCGCTTTGTAAATTGATGCATTACTTAGAGAATTCCTCCGGGAGTTGGAGAAGAGAGGAGTAGAAGAATTACCTCGTCTTGAACCTCTATAAAAATACTTGTGTCAATTTACTTTCAGACATTTACTTTCCTACATATCTATTTTATATCATTTGTTAGTTTATATTTGCTATCAAGCGATAAATAACTAAGTGCTAAAAACTAAGTGTTAAAAACAAGCTTTAAACCAATCAAAGGGTGTTAAGTCTTCCATTTTAAAAAAAAGCTTGACGAGTTAAGTATTTGTCTTAAGCGGCCCGAGTTATACTATCAACAACTCTATCGAGTATGTTGCGTGGGTAACTTAGCTGAATAGTGCCAACAATCCTTAGTGGACCTGACTAATTTGAGTCAACTCTGTTGAACTATTTAAAGGACTAAAATCAAAAATTTGGTAAGGTTTATTCAACCCCTCCCCTTCTAAACCTTACATCACACCCGTTGGGACCTACAGGGAGTCATTCAATTCATAGATCTTTTAGGAGTTAATAATAGTTGTATCGAGTCGGAGACCTACAAGCTGTTTGTGGGGAGTCATTCAATTCATAGATCTTTTGGGAGTTAATAATAGTTGTATCAGTCGGAGACCTACAATTGTTATTAATCTATTGTTTATCTTGCTTGGGAGAAGAATAGACTAACTTAGGAATTGAACCCATAGAATTGCATGAATTGGTTTTAAAACTTTAATTGGATTTAATATTGAAGAAACATGTTGAGATTATGTGCCTAAGGTTTCTTACGTGGTTGTTGAAAATACTTGTGGGGTTCGCAAATTTATTTCGTTTTCTTTTTATTTTCGATTTTTATAAACTCTTGATATTCGGTCGCTTCAATAAAATTAGAATACGATGTTATTATAGCCTAAGTGTTTCATGTCAATCCCTGAGGAATACGACCTTGCTTGCCATTATCCTATAAACTACACTGTACACTTGCAATTGTATGATCCAAATATTTTTGGCGAACAAGAGTCAGTGATCGTCGAATGGAAAGACACCCATCTGATACACTCCTAGAGGAGGAGCTGAGTCATCTGATGGGAGGGGAAGGTTTGGAAGTGATGGAAGAGGCATAGGCACTCCACCATAGCCAAGACCTAAAGATACAGGATTCATTGATCCGCATAAGAAAGGGATCAATTACTAGGCTGGGTTCAACCATCTTGCTAACCTACAACTGGAGCGCAAGAAGGAGGAGGCAAGAAGAAGATAGGAGGCTGAGAATGTAAGAGTCAACAGAGAATGGGAGGAAAGGCAGCGAAAGGAAGACCATGCTGCAAAGAGAGCTTTTGAGAAGAAGAAGAGGAAAAGAGCTGAAGAAGAAGATAGAAGAAGAAAGCAGCCAAAGCGTTGAGAATGGCTGAAACCCCTTCAGTGTATTTTACTTAACTATAAATAAAAGCTTTGTAAGTTTTTCTTGTAAAATCCTATTTCCCATTTCTTGTGATTTACATTTGTACTTTAGTACAATAAGAGACTACGATACAATGTAATAGATAGTATAGCTCGATCGATATATAGAGTATACTATGTAAACAACTTTGTAAAGTACAAGAATTATATGATCAATAAAATTGACATATTCAACTCATACATTCTTTATTCTTCTTTGCTTACTTACTAATTGTAAATATTTAAGTTTTGGCATCATCAAAAGGGAAAAATTGTTAGGAAATTTTATGATTAGATTTTGATGATACCATGCAAAAACTTAGAATAGGAAGTTGGCACCCCATTTTCCTTATATTTGTAATTGTAATAGATAGAATTTGCATGAGCTAAGTTAAGTCGGCTATGTTGAAGAATATAAGAGTCAGCGAAGATTGAAGTGAAGACCCGGTTGTTTGTCAATTGTGTGTCAAGATGAAAGTCTTAGACTCATCAAGAAGAGACCAGTGTGGAGCGATTGAGTAAAGAATCAAGAAGTGACCGTCAAGTCCGTTGAGAGCCAAATCGCCACTTGATAGATAGTTGAGTCATTCCTAAAGGTTGGAGTGACTCAAGTCGATGGGTAAAGGCAATTGTCAAGTCAAGTCGATTGATATAAATCCATGCCGCGGAAGTCAAGGATATTACTTAATATAATAATGCGTCCATCTTTGCAATGTCTAAAGTGCTCATCGAGCGTACAAATAGAATAAACCAATGGGAAACACTAAGCTGTGTCGGGACACGAAAAGCTGCGAAATCATTTAATACGAGGAAAGGTCACCATCACAAGTCGCAAATCAAGACAAGCCAACGACCAAGGAGTGTTATTTGAAAATTACCTATCTCTTCAGCGGGAAAATTTTCAAATAAGCACTATAAAAAGTTTGAGGAAGCAAATGAGAGAGGGTTACCAAGCACAACCAATTTCACAGATTTTACAAACAATTCAAGCAAGCAAACACGAAAAATACTCTCAAGCTTTCATAGATATTCCTCAAGCCTAAAATCGAAGGAACTCGATCAACATTTAGTGAAGGAAAGAATTCTTCATCAAGTTGAAGAGGAAATAGTTTAAAGAACTAAAGGGTCTACTCTCAAGGTTAAAGGAGTTGTAGTAAGGTTCAAGGTCGAACAAGAATATTTGAGCTCGTTGGAAGAGTTCGAAGGGAGGTGAAGTAGTAAAGCGGCCGTCTTGTGAGGAAGGCGAGTCGGGAAGCGAGCTATGTGATCAAGGCGACTCGGACGATAAGTGCTTTGTAACATGATCATTACTTAGTGGATTCCTCCAGGAGTTGGAGAAAAGTAGATTAGAGGAATTACCCCATCCTCGAACCACTATAAAATTTGCTTGTGTCATTTTTACTTACAAAGACATTCATTTCTGCATATTTTTGATATCATTGTTAAGTTAAAATTGCTAAACCTAGGCGATAATAACCTTGCTAAAAACAAGTGTTAAAAACAAGTTTAAAACATCAAGGGTGAAAATTGTTCCGGTGAACAAAACCAAATCAAGCTGTAAAGTTACGTGTTAGTGACCAGTGAGTTATACTATCAACGGCTCAGTCAGTGCATTTGAGTGGGTAACTTTTTTGAAGTAAGCCAACTAGATGTTTAAATAAGGACTCGATTGATTTGAGTTAACTCGTAAATAATTTAAAAGGACTAAATTCAAAAATTTGGTAAGGTTTATTCAACCCACCCCCTCCCACTCTAAACCTTTACAACTCACTCGGCTCCTTGGGACCCGCATGTTAGGCAAAATATTTACGATCCTATGGCATAATCAAAACTATGGATTCATGTTAAATCTATATTATTTGTTTTTTCTTAATTGGTTTATATGTTCTATTATATGAATTCGAGTGCTTGTTTCTTGTAAATTATTTGGCCAATAATTTGCATGTCATATTTGTTAGTTCATAATTGGGGGGATGAGTTCTAATGAACGAAAATCGAATTCAGACATAAACGGGTGTAACGTGTCGGTAGACCTACAACTGTTTGTGGGGAGTACTGCAATTCAAAGACCTTTAGGGAGTTATAGTAATTATTGAGTAGGGATACTAGCAATTGTTATTAATCAACTATTTATGCACCACCACCGGGGAAATAAACTAATTTAGTAATTGAACCCATAGAAACACATAAACTAGTTTTGATGAAACATTGATTGGATTAATATTGAAGCATCGAGAGAATATGTGCATTGGGTTGCTTTAAGTATTTGTTGAAAACTTGTGGAGTTCGAGTTTATAAAATTATAAATATTTTACTTTTTAATTTGGGGTTTAGATTAGATAGTAAATATTTTTGTGATTTTAAAAATCGCTTCAATAAAATTGGAGTATGATATTTACTATAGCCCAAGTATTTACGTATTCAATACGATGGATATGACCTTGCTCGCTTATATCTTGCTAGCTACCTGTACACTTGCGGTTTAGTGAAAAGCTTTTCACGATCCATTTTTAATAAAACGAAATGAGAGATTCTAAAAATACTAAGAATATAAATGTTTTGCCACCCATTGCCCAACAAAAAGCCCGTCGTAATGACAAAAATGCCATCCAGCAGGAGTTTGCTAAGAGAATCAAATGTAATAGGTGTGGGCGGTGAGGACACAACCAAACACATGTCGGGATCAAAGACCAATTATTGACGACAATCACAAGATTATTCAGTGTTTACAATGATGTGTATTAAAATTGTCATAAAAATTGTCATATACATCAAATGTGCATTTTGACTGGAATAAATGACTATAGTTATTCTAAAATGGCTCAGGTCACCATACATGACTCTAGTTCATCGTGTTTAGACAACCATGGTTGTTTTTAAATGACCACAATCGCTTTTGCATGACTAGAGTAATTTTCAATCTTTTTTGGACTATTAAATACTACATTTATGCTAATGGTTAGTTAAACAACTCGATCTGAGTCACATTGATGAGGTTTGGTTTAATGCAATAATTATTCCAACAACAAGAGCAATTCCAAAAACTATTATTAATTCCAACAACTACTACACTAAAAGCATCAATAACTAACTAGTATAAGTAACGTGTGGGAATCAGATTTAAAAGCAATACACTAAGTTTGGCATCTGGAAAAATATTCCCATGTACTTTAGCAAATTCCTAGGTATTTGCTTTAATGCTTTAAATTCCACAACCTCGTGGCGGGAGTAGAATCCATGTTTTTCAAGTATGTAGCCAAACAATGATTGATAGAAGAAAGAGACACAAAGGACCACGAGTTGATTCTACACAACTAGGTGCTTATTAAGCAACCACAATCATGCGTAAATAGTAGTCGTTTTGATTTTTATGCTTATATGAAGTTATATTACACTACTACAATGCACCTAATTATGTTAAATCAATATCTATTAAAAGAGTTTTAGTAATACAAATTGCACATTTGGTTTCAACACTCAATCACATCTCAAGAGATATCACGATTGGCATCAATATTCAAACACTTGGTAATTTATGTTGCAACCATAACACTAACCTTTATGAAGATGTTATGAATTTTGTAATTAGTGAAATTAATAAAATAATGTATTCAAATTACACTTGAATATGTATTAAAATTATTTGAATAAAATAATAATTTACAAAAAAAGAGACATGAAAGCGACCACGATCCACATGACTAGACTCATTTCTCAAATTACCATAATCATTTGTAAATGATTGGAGTCGTTTTTGTGTTTTTATAGAATATTAAGTTGGGTTCAACTGTTACAATGTACTTAACTATGTTAAGTCATCATATGTTGAGAGTAAAAAGAGTTTTATTATTGCAAATTGCACATTTAATTTGAACAACTGGTAAAATCATGACCAATTCATATTACAAAATTGAAAAAGAAATAAAAGATAAAGATAGTGGTTGGTGTTGGGGATAATGGAAGAAAAGGTGGAAAAGTGGAGAAAAAAAAGAAAAAGAAAATAGAAAGTGGGGAAAAGTGGGAGATAGTGGGAAAAATAGATTAATAAAAAGAAAGAATAAAATATAATGGGGAGGATTAGTTTGAAAGAGAGATCGGGTAAGAGAATGAATAAGAGAATAGAAGAAGAAAGAAAAGAAAAGAAAAAAGAGGAAAGAAAGAAAAAAAAAAAGAGAGAGGAAATGAAGGAGGAAACAAGGAAAATAAGAAGTATAATCGATTTGCGGTACAAATTATCCGAAGAGTTTGAAGGTTTCATAATTATTTCTTTATTTTAGTTTCATATTGAATTTGGTTAAGTTTTACTAATCTATTATATAATAATTTATGTATAGATTCTACTGAGTAGAAGCTAGAGTGTTTTTATCATAGTTGATTCGACGAACCAGGCAAATAACCTCACTAGTTTATATAGAATTAAGATTATTTGTGCAATATTAATGATTTTATCGAGATATGTCGAAAGTTGAGTTAGATTTGTTGCCTTAATTATCGCATGTAAGCTATATGGTTAAATTGAAGAATTGATTATCTATGTCAAGTAATCTACATGTATTGGAAATCGTGTTAATTGCATTTCACAACTTGACATCAATATGTCTTTAAATATAACAAATGATTCCAACTCATTTTGTTATGTACAAGCATGTGGTCTAACCCATTTCTTTACAATTTAATGTAATTGGTTGATTTCTACATATATCTCTAAGAGTCGAGGAAAAAAGAATTTTAATTGGTTTCCATATTTTAATTGAATTATATGGTTGATCTTTCTAATTATTGAGCCATAAACCAAATTCACATTCCAACAACTAGTGCGGTTCATGTTAGTTTAGGAAATAAAAAATTTATCTATCACGGGTAAATGCGTAAAAGGGATTTCCTTTGGATTATTAATATAATTAGTTATTTTAGTTAGTTATTTATTACATTAGATGAGGGTATACAAATTTTATAATGATTAACTTTATTAAGTTCAAATCTTATTGGTTGGCGAATGATAATTGGCGTTAACGATTCGGTAAGCAAATTTAAAAAAAATAAAATAAAATGGAAACTATTTTCTTTATCTAAATTATATAATATATTATAGGTTATATTTGTATATATATCATGTGGTAATTGAATTTTGTGTGATAAACAACATTAATCGCATACCCTTAATTAGTTAAATGTGGGATTTTGTTCTTAAATTATTTGACTAATTTGATTTAATCATCATCTTTATCGTTTATATTTATTCTCGCATTCAATGAAAGTTACATCATTTAGTTTCATGTATCATGTTAATATATGTTCATAGCATTTCACAAGCATACAAAGACTAAGAAAACTCAAGTTTAAGTTTAGAATTAATAAATATGTTTTTCAAAGAAATGTGTGTACATTATTCTTGATCTTTGAGTGAGTGGAAAATGGGCGCGGGGACCAGCGTTACGACAATCTGCAAAACTTGCGGCTAATGTTAATGTTAAAAGAAATGGGCCTTGAGCAAAATGTTGTCGGGTTCCAAATAACAAGGTCCATCTGCGACCCTGAATAGAACAATGTACCACCAAGTGAGCTCGCGTCTTAAAAAAGTTTTAAGTAAAGAATGACAAGTTTTGAAGTAAATGATATAATATTGCATTAGGCATGCATTCATGCATGAGATTACTTGTTGAGCTTCTTTAAGCTCATCCCACGAATGTTTAATATTTTTGGATGAGAACCACGATGAGGAAGGAGATGGCGCGGCCTTGTGACTCGTGAACCCGTCTTTCATGATTTTCATGTCTTTCAAGTCTCTTTAAAAAAAAGTTTGAATTTTAATTTCTATTGGGATGTCATTGTCATTTTTATTTCATTGTGAATGTTTACGGATTGATAATTGTTTCAAGTATTAGTCTTTATTTCATTTGTAAACTTTGAAATGAAGTAAAGTTTTATTATTCGTATTTTTAAGAAATCTTTAAAGTATTTCCATTATAATTATTTATTTTTGCCTTAAATTTCAAGTAAACTTGAAGGTGCTACATTTAGTGGTATCCAGTGCCGATGTTTTAAAACCGGTTCTGTAGACTTCAAAAGTTTTCTTTAGAAAATATTTTAAGTTAAAAAGTCATGGGTTCTAAGTCGCGATTGAGCATCTTCCTCTGCAATTCGGTAAGGATTACATTCTTGTCATTATTAATTGATATATTTTGTTCTATGAAATGTATGCCTTTATGAAATTGATTGTTGTTTGAATTGAATAGAAGATAGATGCACTTGATATTTTATCTGGAAAAACAATTTATTTATATGCAAATAAAATTATTCACATTATTTTACTTCAAATTCCAACATGATCGTTATAATGATACTATTCCGCATTTTACCTTATCGAGAAGAATACTAATGATTACTTACACTAAGTTAGAAAATAATATTAGAATGGAATATATGATTAGAAATTTAATGAACTTAATAAACTTGTTTGAGTTAATATAAAATGAATCGTAACAACACTCGACTCACCAAGACATTAATGGTTCCAACACCAACAATGCTCAAGGACTCCCTTGTTGAGGCTCTCTTGCAAGCTTTGACTACTTTTGGTGATACTAATCTGTCAACTAGGCGTCTTGGCGTCCACCGAAAAGAAACCTGGTTATCGGACTTTCTTAGGTTATCCCGCCATCTTTTGCGGGTACCACTAATCTATCGAAGGCGAGGGATGAACTGCGAGATATGAAAAATCTTTTACGTAATTGACTATCTTGATGAAGAAGCGTGTTAACTATGCAACGTTTGTCTTTGAGAAGCGATGCATATGATTGGTGGAGGATGGTGCAATGTCGGATAGAGGCGACACTATTCCGCTTTATTTGGAAAAGGTTCACGAAGTCTTTTATGATAATTACTTTCCAGTGTTTAAGCGAAAGGAAAGAAGAATTTATCTGATTGAAACAGAGGAATCGTCTGCGGTGGCGAATATGAAGCGGAATTCGCCAAATTGTCCAAATTTGCTCTGACTTGGTTCTTCTTGAGGAGCGAAGAGCCAGGCGATTTGAAGAAGGGCTCTATCCCAAATCAAGCTTGCGATGACTCCTTTTGAACTTACCACTTATCGCGAAGTTATCAACAAAGCTATGTTGGTGGAAAGGGCTCAATTTGTGAACCGGGAAGAGATGCGAATCCAACAAGGAGAACAAAAGTTCAAAAGAGAGAACGAAATGTTTGGAATAATAATGGTGAGAAAAAAGCAAGTACAAGTTCCACAGGTGCCTCACATAATAAACAAGCGACAAGCTGTTTGCACTAAATGCGGCAAAGTACATCGGGAGAATGTTTGTTTGGTATAGGAGTTTGTTTTAATTGTAAAAGTCGGACACATAGCTTTAAAGCGCCCCGAGAGAGGAAGAAGCCCACTCGGTGAGTGTTCACAATGACTCAGCGAGAAGCCGAGGAAGCAACGAGCGTGGTGGCGGTAATAAATAAATTCTTGCATTATTTTTGAATTTCATATCATTATGTTCATGCATATTTTGAGTATGTAAATATTTTGTAGGATCTATGAATGTTTGTGGTATACCTTCTTATGTGTTAATTGATTACGTGCTTCGCACTCCTTCGTGAACTCCAAATTTGCAATGAACTTTGTCCAATTATGCTACTTCATTGGACACTCTTTTCGACATATCAACTCCCATCGAGGATGTCATGAACTTCGGCTTTAGTTTACACTAATTGTCAATTTCCATTGATGGGAGAGAGTTATCTCTGCGATCATATTGGGTTGAATATTCATGACTTGATGTCATTTTAGGAATGGATTGGTTGTTCAAGCATCATGCAATAATCGATTGCTTCAGAGCTCGAAGGGTAGTCTTTTATTCTCTTGAGGACTCAGATTATTCTTTGAAGTCTTATCGAAACTGTTAACCCTATCATCTCGGCCATGAAGGCCCGTAAACTCTAAACGAGAGGTTGTGAAGCCTATCTAGCCTCAATAACTAAAGTTTCAAAGGATTGTTCCTCTATTGATCAAATTTCTATTGTCTCTAAATATCTGATGTATTTCTGAGGATCTTCATGGCGTTCCACGAGAAAGAGAGGTAGAATTTGTCATAGAGTTAGTGCAGAGCGACTCGATATCGAGGCACCATATTGAATGGCTCTGCCCGAATGAAAGAACTCGAGGAACAACTACAAGATTTGCTCGATAAAGGATTCATTAGGCCAAGAGTTTCTCACCTTGGGTGCACCGATCTTATTTGTCAAAAGAAGGATGGGGCGATGAGATTGTGTATTGATTATCGTGAACTTAATAAGGTGACCATCAAGAACAAATACCCTCTTCCAAGAATTGAGGAATTATTTGACCAACTTGAGTCTTTGGGTATTTTCTAAGATCGATTTGAGATCGAGGCTATCATCAGTGCGCATTTGAGAAGAAGACATCCCAAAAACCGCATTTCGTTCTCGCTATGGTCACTATGAATTTCTTGTCATGCCTTTTGGTTTGACTAATGCCCGGCCGCATTCATGGACTTAATGAATCGAGTCTTTTCATATTATCTTGATCAATTCATCATAGTCTTTATTGATGATATCCTTATATATTCTCGTCAAAAGTGTTAGATAAATGTTTTTATCAAGATTTTGATGATTTTTTGTTTAAATGGGTTTTTACACCAAAACAATGTTTTAAAATATTTTCCAAATACTCCGGATCGATTTAAAATGTTTTTACTATTTTTTTCGAGTATTTATTGAAGTTTATTTTAAACAAAAATTTGACAACGCTTGTCTCGAGGTGGACCGATTCGCCCGATAGGGCATCCGGTGTCGAGTTGTGTTTTGAAACAAAAAGCGGGGCAGAAGAAAAATAGGGAGGGCAACCAATCGACCAGTCGGCCGGTGTGGGCGGCCGGTTGACTAAGGGCGGCCGGTGCACAGGAATAAACTTTTGATCTGAGAACTCCCTGTATTACATTTTGGAGGACTGACCCAGGGTCCCACCACGGTCGACCGTCGGACCCCGTCGGCCAGGTCCCCACTGTATTTTCGTGAAAATTGTAAGTCAAACGGCTCTACGATAATCTAGAGGGGGTGAATAGATTATCTCCATCTTTTGATTTTGCCCTCTTTTTTGAACCAAATACTCAAACACAATAATAAAGGTGCGGAATGTAAACAACACACGTTGATTTAAAGAGGTTCAACCCACCTAGGGCCTAATCCTCTACCACCCCAGTATATCCGGGATGGATTTCAAAAAGAAAAAGAATTTTATTAATTACCACAATTAATACAAATTCAACTTACAACACCTTGAAGAGCACCACACTCTTCTTCAACACCACCTTTGGAGATTATCACAATCTCCTTTGAAGATCACCACAATCTTCCTTCAACGGCACCTTGTGAAGATTACCACAATCTTCAACCTTGAAGAATACCAAATTCTTCAACACCTCAACAAGAAGATTACCACAATCTTCTCACACCTAACACCTAGATCACCCAGTGTGTTCTTACCACAAGAACACTCACAAGGATATCTTGTGTTGAATGATAACCCAAAAATTCAAGATTACAACTCGATAATGAATAATACAATTGAGTGCAAGTGTAACCAAGAATAGCCTAGACCTCAAGGATGTGAAAGTGAATAGCTAGGCAAATTACAACAAGAAATAAAACAATGTAAGAACAAGTGTATTCTTGAGTGTATCTTGTTGTGTTGTAGTTTTCTCTCATATTGTGTTGCTTCAATTCTTCCTCTATTTATAGAAGATGTCTTGTACATGATAGGCTCCTCTTGGGGACATGAATTAAAAAAAATTGCAAGACAATTGAAGAAAAGAGCTGTTAGAAATCAATCCCACAAATTAAGGAAAAGATGTTTCTTTGCTACAACGGTTACATTTTCTTTGTCAAACTTGAGAAGCGACCGCGCACTATTAAGATAAGAAAAGAATGCGACAAAAAATCAGCGGGAGACCGGTCCAGGGGGTGGTCGGCCAGGTCGCCTAGGGTGCGACCGGTGCGCCACCCATAGTGACCGTCCCCCTGACTCATTTTGGGAGTTAAAGTAAGTTACATTTCGTGCAATGCATTCCCGTGCAGTCGCCTCTTTGGTCGACCGGTCGACCTCAAAATGAAATGTTGTTAGGAATTTTATTGTTTAGATTTTGATGAATGCCATGTAAAACTTAGAATAGAAAGTTGGCACCCCATTCTTGTTGTAAAATGCATTGTAATGAATAGAGTGGCCAAGGTAGTCGAAACAGACTACGCCCTAAACATGCGAAGACAAGCTGGAAGGCTTTGGAAGGAAGACTTCTGTTTGTGAGGCAATGAGTATGGCAAAGAAAGTAAGACGGGAACACTCTTTGAAGAAGCGGTGAGATGCGGTGAGTGGAGCATCGATCAAGTCAACTCAAGAAAAGCCAAGTCTCAAGTTGAAGTGACGGAAAGAGTCATCCAATGATTGGAAGGCGACTCTAAGTCACAGGGAAGCAAGGAAATACGATCAAGTCGAGATAAGCGTAAAAGAACCGTTGCCGAGAAATCAAGATTTACTTAAACAAGTAATATCTCCATACAACCTTTCTTGGAGTACTCGGTCCCGAGGAAGCGTGCAAAAGGAATGAACCAATGGGAAGCACGACAGTGTCGAACTCACGAAAAGGTGAAAAGAATAATTCATACGAGGAAAGCGGCAATTCCAAGAAGCGCAAGCCAACGGCGCAAAGTGACTTTCAAAAATAAGCTATCTCTTCAACGGGCAAATTTTTGAAAGTTCACTATAAAAGGCTGAGGAGTTAGTTTGAGAAAATGATGCATGAATGACACATCGTGAGATATAAAAGCACATTAGAAAAGCTGAAACAATCTCAATCCTCAAGCCTATATTCGAAGTACATCAATCAACACTTACACCATGAAGGAAAGAGAGCTTCAACCATTGAAGAGGAAACCTTTGAAAACAAGGGTCTACTTTCGGGAAGGATTGTAGAAAAGTTCAAAGTTGAACTAAGTCTTAAGCATTTGGAGGGCTTCGTGATCAAATCCAAAGAGCTTGAGCAAGTGGTTTGTAGTAGCAAAGCGCTGCCACTGTGAAGAAGAAAGGCTGAGTCGAGCGAGAAGCCAAACGAGTGATCAAGGCGTCTCAGGGAGAGTCCCAAAGGATCAAGTCGGCTGTTGTGATCAAGACTTGTATCTGGACGGGTGTTACCACTTTGTAAAGCGATCATTACTTAGTGGATTCCTCCGAGTTGGAGAAGAGAGGAGTAGAAGAATTACCCCATCTTGAACCTCTATAAAAACTTTCTTGTGTCATTTACATTTCAACATTTAAATTCTGCACTTTTAATTGCTTATATCTGTGATAAATTTGCTATCCATTTGATAATTTATAAGTACTAAATTAAACTCTAATATCTTGCTTAATCAAACTTAAGGGTGTTAAGTCTTCCGGCTGAGAATAAAACCACGGTGAGTTAAATTGTAGCCAATTGAGTTACTCCATCAACGGCTCAAATTTGAGTCTGTTGAAGATTAACTCTCTTGAGTGACTAATTCGACATCCATCGAGGACACGTGTGTAAATTAACTCTGTAGATTTAAAAGGACTAAATCGAAAATTTGGTAAGGTTTATTCAACCCCCCTTCTAAACCTTACACTTACACCCCTTGGGACCTACAAGTGGTATCGGAGCGGTTGGTTCATTGAACCCTCCATGGCAGTTCTTGAACTAGATCTCAAATTTTTCAAAGTCTGCTTTAGTACTTAAACTTTCAAAACTCTTTTTATTAAAAGTCATTATCATGGAAGCAAATCTAACACGCATCCCTATGTTCACCATTGAAGAATTTGATGATTGGAAAATTCGTATGCGGGCTCATCTATCGGCATTACATGATGAGATGTGGATAGTAATAGAAGATGGGCCTCTACAAATATTAAAGGTGAACACATTTGTCACCGAGTTGCGGTGAAGGAGAAAGAAGATGTTGCTCTAGACCGTCATGGTTGAAAAACCAAGAAGCGAGTGGACAAATGATGACGAGAAAAAGATACAACCTGGATAATGTAGCCAAGGACATCCTCTACAAAACCTTGGACAAAGCCATGTTCAACAAAGTCAAATCATGCAAAACGGCTAAAGAAATGCAGGACAAGTGACATTAATCTGTGAAGGCTCGAAGCAAATCAAAAAAACAAATTGTCGATGCGATACAAAAATTTGAAAATTTCAAAATGATCTCGGAAAAAACCTGGATCAACTAGGCGCTCGGTTCACGAAATCACAAGCGAAATCATCTACACTTGGAAAGGAATATACGAGAAGGAAATGTGTATGAAGATCCTAAAAAGTCTTCGGTGAATGGGAAATGAAGGTCATGGCGAGACATTCCATGGACCTATCAAAGACATCCAACCATGAACTATTCTCGGACCTCAAAGCCTATGAGTTTGAGCTGAAAAGAAAAAACCGAGGAAGAGGCAATTTGTACCCAAAAGCAATTTGCTCTAATGTCAAAGATGGGAAGAGAGGCGAGGTCAAAGAAGCAATTGACCCGGAAGAAATAGCCACGATGGTCAAAAGATTTAACAAGTTCTTTAACAAGAACTACAAGAGAGGAAAGGGTGAATCTTCCGGAAGACACTCGGCTCCTCCAAATCAAGGGATGATAGGCCAACCAAGAGAAACGGATCATCAACAAGTTGAGTATCAAAGGGCGACAACTCGAAGTAGAAAGAGGTGATCAAAAGGTGAATATCTATGTTGGAATTGTAGACAACCAGTCACTATGCCATTATTTGCTCATATCCTGTAGTCAACAAATACGGGAATGAATGAAGAAGAAAGAAAAGTCTTGAGAGAAAGAAGAAAAAAAGAAAAAAGCAATGATGGCTGCGAGAGCTCTTTGAAAGCCAAGTCAAAAGAGACAGTGATTGAGAGAAGCGATGAAGGCGACTACTCGAGTGACTCACGAAGAAGAAGCCTTGATCAGCAATGGCCAAAGAACAAGATCAAGAAGATGAGGTACAATCTAATTCAACAAGCTCAAACACTAGTGATAGTGGTGACACACACACTTCATCACCCTCTTGATCTTTATGATTCATTAGGCAAAATGATGAAAGATTTTGAGCACATTAAATCCTCACACACACTATTGAATGAGGAAAACGGCTACTTAAAAGTCAAAACTCAAAGTGACTAAGGAGGTGAGTACTCTAAGTCAAATAGTCATTTATTTGAAAATGAAAGTTTAAAAATTTGAAAATGCTAAATTAGTAGGAAATTGCTGCTATAGAAAAGAGGAGAATGACCTCAAAAATGTTATTGCCTCGTTCACTAAGGCATCTAAATCATTGGATGATCTTATTATGAGTCAAAGAGAATGTGGAGACAAGGCAGGCTTAGGATTTAATTCCTTTGTGCCATGTCAAACCTCAAAGTAATTTTGGAAAAAGGATCTTCAAGTCATGAAGAGTGTGAAAAACCCAAAACTCTAAATGTTGCACACACATTCACTCCAAAGCACAATACTAAGCAAAGCGGCCTTGGTTACAAAGGAAAAGGAAAACGGACCGATTGAGTGTCTTTGAAAGGGCAGTGAGAATAGATTGGCCGAGTCCTTGACAAGCTCTAACGAGAAAATACTCTGTAAAGAAGAAAGAAAGCGAGCTACCAAAAATTCCAGAAAATCCATAAAAGAAATACATATGATGGGAATGGTAGAAAATATCCAAGCCAAGATTGGAACAATGTGAACTATCGGCATAGACTTATGGAATATAAGCCCAGTGGCAAAGGCCTAGAACTCAACAAAGGCCATTCCAAAAGTATAAGAGCTTTCATCGACACACACATGCACCTAGGCACTACACTCAAAAGCACCACAATTACCCAAGGAAGGCAATTGCTAAAACACATATGCGGGCATCTGACAAAAGAAGGCAATTTGTATGAACACAGAATCCCCAAGCAATTTGCGAGAATTAATTATGATTATGGCGATAGATGGCAACCCCTTAGAGTCAAATCATTTGGCTATAGGTTGGTTGGATCATCTTACAATTCTAACCCCTCGGGACCCGGACAAGTATGGGTACCTAAAACTTAATTTCCTTGATTGCGGGTTCAAGAGCAGTGAGTGCCAACCTGGTACATGGATAGTGGGCTTATTCCCGGACATATGACGAGGAAATAAGAGAAATCTGTCAAAATTCAAGGAAGTCAAAGGAGCCAAAGTCATATTTGGGGAAATGAAGCTCTGGTGAAATAAGAGGCATTGGATCCATCAAGAGGAATGGATTAGAAATCACGAGATGTTGCATATGTTGAAGGACTCAACTTCAACCTACTAAGTATCGATCGGCTCTGTGACAAGGGCTACAATGTTGGATTCAACATGGGTGTATGCCAAATCAAGGATATTGAATCAAATGAAGTTGTCTTTGCAAGAAATAGACAGAAGAATATGTATGTAGTGGATTGGTCAAGCTGCAACACCCGGCACACAATCTCTAGCAAAAGCCTGGTGAATCAAGTTGGGTATTGGCACAAAAAGCTGAGTCACACAATTTCAAAACAATTAACAAGCTAGCAAGAAGTCATCACGGTAGAAGGACTTCCCGGACTCGATATCTGAAGGAGAGTATATGTGATGCATGTCGAGAAGGAAAACAAATCAAGTCGTCATTCAAAGAAAAGACATGCCCATCCTCAACGAGAATACTACATCTACTTCATATGGATCTATTTGGCCCATGGAACCCGGCCCGGCATAAGTGGAAAGAAATACACTTGGTGGTAGTAGATGACTACTCAAGATATACATGGACAATATTCATGTGCAAGAAGAAAAGAAACCCTACAAAAACTACCCACAGTGATGAAGAGAATTCAAAATGAGAAGAGTCAAACCATTATCAAAATAAGATCGGATAGAGGAAGGCTGAGTTTGTCAATGGAATAATAACTTCGATATTGTATTGAGAATGGTATTGGTCATGAACTATCGGCGACAAGGACTCCACACATGAGAATGGAGTTGCGAAAAGAAGCAGAACCCTCAAAAAAGCGGCAAGGACCATGTTAGGTGACGGGGTTACCAAAAGATTTTGGGCTGAAGCAATTAACACGACTTGCTACACCCAAAAGCGGATGTATGATAAATAGGCAGTGACAAAGACTCCTATGAGATCGGGTGGAAGAAAACCAAATGTTGCATATTTGAGAATATTTGGATGTAAATGCTTCATCCATAACAATGGCAAAGACAACCTAAAGGCTTTTGATGCTAAAGGGATGAAGGTATCTTCTTAGGATACTCAATTGAAAGCAAAGCTTCTGAGAATACTCAATAAAAGAACTATGGTTCTGAGAGGAATCCATTCATGTAGTATTCGATGAGCGAATGTAAATGGAGAAGACATTGAAGAGTCGGTGATAAGTTGAAACATCGATCATCGAAAGAGTCCCTACTGGCCCGAAGTGAAGTTTGGGATTATCAACTCGAGAAAGAAGATGAGATAGTTTGAACCTCAAAAAGCGGTGGAAAATTTGCGGCTAAGTGACCACGAAAGAAGTGACCCGACAACACAAGCGCAAGTCGGTTGAATCCGACTAACTTACTCCAACTTTGATGTAAGATGGCTAAGAGACCATCCACGAGAACTTGTCATTGGAGATATGAGAGAAGGTGTCAAAACAAGATCGAAACTAAACAAGAAGCTATGTTCACATGCTTCATTTATAAATAGAGCCAAAGATGTGTCACAAGCATTGGATGACACACATTGGATTCAAGCTATGCAAGAAGAGTGAATCGGTTTGAGAGAAATAAAGTATGGGAACTAGTGCAAAGACCCATACATCAAAATGTTATTGGAACCAAATGGGTATTCGAAAATAAGATGAGCGAGGAAGGCTCGTGGTAAGGAATAAAGCAAGACTAGTAGCCAAAGGATATTGCCAAGAAGAAGGGATAGATTTTGATGAAACATTTGCCCCTGTAGCAAGATTGGAAGCTATAAGGATGTTTCTTGCCTATCGACTCACAAGAATTTCATTGTATATCGGATGGATGTAAAAGTGCATTCTAAGCGGTTTATTGGAAGAAGAAGTATATGTTGAACAACCTCCGAGGATTTGAAGCGAGAAGACTCTTGGAGACAAGGTATACAAACTCAAGAAAGCCTGTATGGATTAAAACAGGCACCCGAGCATGGTATGATACCTGTCACAATTCCTAAATCGAGAATGGATTCACAAAAGGAAAAGTAGATAGAACACTTTTGAGAATTCAAGACAAGAAGAGTATCTTGCTTGTTCAAATATATGTGGATGACATCATTTTTGGATCCACTAACAAAGAGCTATGTGAAAAATTCTCAAACCTCATGCAAAGCAAATTTGAAATGAGCATGATGGGAGAAGCTGGCATTTTCCTTGGACTTCAAGTGAAAGCAGTGAAGGATGGAACCTTCATAAGTCAAACAAAATATACCAGGGATTTAATGAAGAAGTTTGGTATGGAAGAGAAATCTTACGTAAAAATACCAATGAACACATCGGTCAAAATGGACATGGATGCGGATGGCAAGCACATAGATCAAACAAGATCTGAGCACTTATTGGATCATTGCTCTATCTCACGGCAAGCGGGCGGACATCACCTTTCTTTGTAGGTGTATGTGCAAGATTTCAATCTGCTCCAAAAGAGAGCCATATGGCCTAAGAAAATTTTGAGATACTTGAAAGGAAGCGAAAGTAGGCTATGGTATCGAAGGAAGGTGGATTCAAGCTAATTGGCTATTGATTAAATTATCTTTGGATCACGAGTGGACGGGAAAAAGCACTTGAGGCACTGTCAAATCTTTAGGAAGCAGACTAATTTCTGGTTTAGCAAGAAGCAAAACTCAATAGCCACCTCTACGGTGAGCGGAATACATAGGCTGCGGGCGGTTGTTGTGCTCAAGTCTATGGATGAGACAACGGTGAGAGACTATGAAGTTGAAGAAAAAGAAATTCCAATCATGTGTGATAACACAAGTGCCATTACAATCACTCAAAATCTGTCTTGCACTCAAGAACAAAACATATTGATGTCGGATATCATTTCATAAGAGATCATGTTGAAAAGAAGGACATTATCTTGGAATATATCTCAAGCGATAAACAACTAGTGACATCTTCACAAAACCATTATGTGAGTCAAGATTTGAAGAACTCAAGCATGAGTTAGGGTTAATTGGTGGTGACACTCAGACGCGAATCAAAGAAGAGTATTAGAGCAGAAAAAAGTGAAAAAGAGGCTGAAAACAATCATTTCGATGAAATCAATATGTCGGAAAAACTGACTACACCGAAGTCGGTGATAGGTTGAGTCGCTAAGAAAAATGTGAAAAGTAGAGTTAAATCGGCTAAGAGATAAAATGAATAACTTATGAGCAAAGTGACAAAAACGATCGTTTAACTTAGTGGGAATGTTTTAAGGAACACGTCGGCATAATGATGATGTGTCTGGACATAAAAGCTGCACACTAAACTTATGATTGGATATAAATCTTTGCCGCGTTAAATCGAGGCGTGAAATGCTCAATAGGCGTCACGAAATCAAGCCGTTGATTTCGATCACAATTCAAAAACCGTGCCGTCCTTTCATAAACCATATTTAAACCATTTTAAATCAGTTTCTCTCTCACACTTCCAAAAAGCTGTTCATCTTTTTCTCTCAAAAGCAAAGGCAAATACTCTCGAAACCACTATCAACCTTCAAATCAAATTTACGAACTTTTCCTTGAAATTATTAAAAAATGGCACCAACGTATGACTTTACCAAGTTGGGAAAACAAATCCACACCCGGTTCGGCCAGTGGATTTAAAGACGGAATGGTGAAGCGGTCAAGCGACACCCTGGTGAAGAAAATCGCGGAGAAGTTGGAAAGCGTCGGGGAAACCGTTTCTATTTGGAATATCCTATGACCTATGTGGAGGAGGTCGCACAATTCTACGTGAATCTTTGAGATTCACGGCGAAGGAATCAAGTCATCATTCACGGGAAGCGGTGACTATTGCGCGAGGATTTGGTGAATATTGCTCACTACTGCGGAAAGGAGCAAGCGAAATTAAGGAAGGCGATGTAAACTTGGGCGGCATGGAAAAGATAGCCAAGTCGACCTTCTTTGATAAAATTATATACCACAGACAAACAAGAAGCTGCGAAGGAGGATTATCATAAATTGTTGGACATAGTTGCCAAATGTATCGACATCAAATTTGGCGACTTTGACCAACTATCAAAAAAAAAAGTGGTTGTGATGGCTGCAATCATGGAAGAAAAAGAAGATAAAGCGGGGCTGAGTTTATCTCTGACTCTGCTCTGCGAGCGTGGGAACAAGTCCTTCAAAGAAGATTGGAGGATCCACAGGATATGGCCTAGTGATTGGCGGCTATTGGAGGTGAAAGGAGTCCCTCTTAGACATGGGAAGGCCTTCCATGTTAACAAAAGGATGTTGAGCTAACCTCTGCGGTGCTCGAAGAAGCGAGCTTATGCCAAGAAGGCGACACGGTGAGGGGAATCGGTGACCCGAAAGATCTGTTTGCCTCATCTCGGCCAAAAAAGAAAGTTGCCCCTGCGGTACGCAAGAAAAAAATCTTGCCCTGCGACAAAAAAACCAAACATGCACCCTGCCCCTGAGAGTCCCACTGCCCCCGGCCATGTCACACTGCCCCTGCGGCGGTCGAGAAGGACTCACAAATACCTTCTCCGATCGTCAAAAGGAGGAGAAGCCCGCAAGCCCGGGCGGCACGGCTCCTCGAAACAAACACCGGCACCCGGCCCCGCCACCCAGACTCGGAGGATACCGCCTCGAACCGAGAAATTCCCAGTACAAACCAGGAGGCGAAAGACTAGTCAAGCGGTCGAGCAGGAGAAACCCGGTGTGATCGATTACTCGGCTAGCACAAATCTGGAGACTCTTTGGAGAAGTAGAGTCTCGGATGTAATTGATGAAATAGCCAAGTCTGTGAAGCGATCAACGAAAGCAACCCGAAGACACGGTTGTAGCTCACACAAATGAAACACAAAAGAACCAGCCCAGCGAGATAGTGATGTAATGATCCTATCTCCACCTTACCCAGGACATTCAAAATCGTCTGCGTGAGTGGAAAAATGGAAGTTGAGCAAGTCGAGGAGCAGTTCCAACGGCCCGAGTTCATAGAAGAAGAAGAAGGCTGCTAAATTTCCTTGGACTAACTACGTGCTCCCAAAGCACTTGATGAGGACAAGCTGCTTAGACATCCTGCAAATCTACAAGGACGGGGAGAGCAAAGCAAGGTGAAGAAGCGAGAAGCACGTGAAAAGGCAAGCATCGCCCTATCTCGGCACCCGAGAACACTTCCGTCCTCTTCTTGATGTCTTCTCACGAAAGTGACGAGGAACCAGGAGAATCTTTTTGCCCGCGAGAAGAGTTACAAATGCATCAAGCATTACATGAATCAAGAATTCTTCACGAGCAAAAGACGATGGAGGGACCGGGGAGAGTCCTCGAACCACGGTGAAATCGATCCAATGGGAGTGGTTCGACAAATAGCCAGTTATTCTTGCTACCACTTCCCCAACTCACTCGAAGAAAAGGCAATAAGGAAGCTGGCGATGGCCCAGGCTAGTGGGGACCCCGGTCGAGCCAACCCCTATTGAAGGTGTGCTACCACACCTTTGACGGTGAACCATCAATTGCAACAGTAGGAGTGCGGAGGCAGTGACCCCACTCCAAGTCACTCGGTGGTGCGCGCCGGTGAAAACTCCTCCACTGCGGCAAGGTCGGAGGATCTGCGAGATGACTCCACAAAGAAGCTAGGAGCGAAGAAGAAAATTACAATCACAAGAAAAACAGACAAGTTGCCATCAACGAAGCTCGAGGCGATTGAGGCTGTCTCGGTGAGGTGCCAAGCGCTCTGAAGGCTAATAGCGGCTGGCGATGCGATCGAGGCCTGAGGAAGGAACAGCCACAGGGAGTTAACACTCTCAGGCGATGAAAGTGCAATCCATGGGGTTGAGACTCGAATGGATGCCCTTTAGAAGACCACTAAGGCAGTGACACTTTCGAAAGGGAGGACCAAACCTCGCGGCGATGAGGCTATTTGGAGGAAATGAAGGCCACGGGAGGTTGAGACTTCCGGGGTAAAGAAGGCCCCGAATCTGAGAACATCCCTCCTGCAATCATCGACCCATCGAGAAGGAGATCGGCGCACTTCATGATTCCCAGGACAACCACGATGTCACTTTTAGGATCGAAAGGCGAAGAAGAAAAGGCGAGTCAACCCCCGCATGACAAATCAAAAGACTTCGATTCGCGGGTGTTCCAAGCACGAGTAAGTCGATCCCAAGACTACTCGTCAAACTTTTAATTTTGATGATGAGCCACCTCTAGAAATCTCATCATCGTCCGATGTAATGGCTTGATAAGGCCGAGGACAAGTCTCTGAAAAGGAAAAATCAATTGAGACCAACGAAGGCCGTTAAGGCAGTGAGGCTCGACAAGCCGAGTCTATTCACAACCAAACCAATTTGAACCCGGCAACCAACTTTGCTCTCCGGCTCCTCAAGCTACAATGGATCGATTCCCAAAAAAAAAGAACTCCACGCGCCCGCTCATCATTGAAACAGATCGATCGGCGGTGATGAATCTTTTGTAGAATCTTTCCCTTTCTCACTTTGGAGATACGAGAACTCCACGAAGAGTCGAGAAAATGAGCAAGTGCGATATCACGGACCACCTCTGTTTTTCACTCGGGCACCATTGTTCCGGTGATTTTGATTTAAATTGTTTGGCCATCACCCATGAAGAATCGGTGAAGTTCGAAAGTGTTCAAGGCACTCTTTCTTTGAAGTTGAAAAGATGGAGAGGCATCGAGGCCTCTTTGGATATGCGCTGGACAAGAGATGCCAACTTTGACGGTGACTTGAGAGGCATCACGGTCGAGGATAAGGGAATGGTGGCAACAGCGGAAATCCATGCGTGTGGAGCAATGAGATACTTGAACCTTGTTCAACAAAGCTGGGTGTGGAGAGGCGAGAATGTTGATCAAAAACGAAGGCGAGGAACACATTGAGCATATGCATGAAGCTCACGCTGCGAGATCAAGGCTGCTGCGTGAAGCGAAATGCAAATGATATCGGCGTTTGGAAGAACACATGACGAGAAAAATTCAGCCTTCTCATGGCTGAGATGAAGCGATTTGTGAGAAATCCAACGCTACTCGATGCGAATTCCGTCTTTGCATACAACGCAGCAATGACTTGAAGCGAAATTCAACCAGCGAAGACTCGACTTCATGTTTGCGGCATGTTCCACAGGGGTTCCTCTATCCTTTGATGATGCCAAAAGGGGGAAGAGGAATACCTTAAAGCGACAAAATCCGAAGTGAAAAGAAAGGAAGCGGTGAGAAAGAAGCGGTGAGAAGGAAAATCGGTGAAGAAATTTTGAAACTAAAGAAAGGAAAATCTGTGAGGGGAAGGAACAAAAATATGACCTTGATGATAGCACAAACCCCCAGCGAGGTCTGTCACGGTGACATTATAAGCGGCAAACTCCCCGTGACTCTGCCACTCCAAGACTCTGCTGTATCTATAGGCTGAGAAGAAAAAGAAATTGAAGCGAGGGATGAAGGAAGTGGAAGGAAGAATGGATGCCAGGGTGATGAACATCTTGAAAGAACATGGAGGCATTCCGGTTGCGAGACACGTATGCCATTTCGAATCTGGGGACTGAGCCAAGATCGGTTAGCCAATTCAAAACGCTCGAATCGAAGGATATTTTGCAAATATGTCCATGGCTCAAGCTTGGGACTTATCTTGGGAAAAGGGTCTCACATTGTGTGAAGAAGGCGACAGACAATGAGACTTAAGCGATCGCTCTGCTGGTCACTCTGCTAGTCAATCAATTTGGGAGAAAAAAGACCCCGTCTGATATCGCCCGAGGTAGAGGAAGAAGCGGCGATGGAGGAAGAAGCTTGGACCTGGCCTCTGCCCAAGAATATCGAATCGTAGATCCTGGAAAGAAAGGAGGGATCTCTTTTGGGCTGAAACTTGACCAAGTGGCAAATTTGCGAGTGGCTAAAACTAACGCTGAGTATGCAAAGAGAATAGAAGAAAGAAAACAAAAGACAAACTCGGCTATGGCGGGAGAGGCAGGAAAGACTAAGGAAAGATGAAGGCTGCCAGGAAGGCATATGAGAAGAAAAAGAAAGCGGTGGCGACGAGAAAAAGAGAAGAAGAGAAGAAGATGCTAACAAGATGAAAGAAGGAGGCAATGAAGGAGATGAAGTGTTCTTTGTCAACCCTTCATGTATTTTATTATGTAAATACATACAATATAAGTCTTACGTAATAGAGTTATAAATTTTTTGAAAACGATTATATACTCACGATACACCTTATGTGATTGTGTTAAGTACAAGAATGATATGATCAATAAAAAGATTGATTACTGCGCATACATTCTATGTCAATACAACTTGTCTGTATGTATCTTTGTTATTTACATATTTGTATGATCTAAGTTTTGGCATCATCAAAAAGGAAATTGTTAGGAATTTTATTGTTTAGATTTTGATGAATGCCATAAAACTTAGAATAGAAAGTTAACACCCCAATTCTTGTTGTAAAATGCATTGTAATGAATAGAGTGCCAGGTAGTCAAAACGACTACGCCCTAAACATGCAAGAAGACAAGCGAAGACTGAAGGAAGACTTCTGTTGTGAGGCAGTGAGTATGGCAAAAAAGAAGAGTAGCGGGAACACTCGAAGAAGCGGTGAGATCGGTGAGTGGAGCATCGATCAAGTCGGCTCAAAAAAGCCAAGTCTCAAGTTGAAGTGACGAAGAGTCATCCAATGATTGGAAGGCGACTCACTAAGTCACACAGGAAAGCAAGGAAATGCGATCAAGTCGAGATAAGCGTAAAAGAACCGTTGCCGAAAATCAAGAGATTTACTTAAACAAGTAATATCTCCATACAACCTTTCTTGGAGTACTCGGTCGAAGCGTGCAAAAGGAATGAACGAATGGGAAGCACGACACCGTGTCGAACTCGAAAAGGTGAAAAGAATAATTCATACGAGGAAACGGCAATTCCAAGAAGCGCAAGCCAACGACTTTGCAAAGTGACTTTCAAAAATAAGCTATCTCTTCAACGGGCAAATTTTTGAAAGTTCACTATAAAAGGCTGAGGAGTTAGTTTGAGAAAATGATGCATGAATGACACATACGTGAGATATACAAGCACATTAGAAAAAGCTGAAACAATCTCAATCCTCAAGCCTATATTCAAGTACATCAATCAACACTTACCTGTGAAGGAAAGAGCTTCAACCATTGAAGAGAAACCTTTGAAAACAAGGGTCTACTTTCGGGAAGGATTGTAGAAAAGTTCAAAGTTGAACTAAGTCTTAAGCATTTGGAGGGCTTCGTGATCAAATCCAAAGCTTGAGCAAGTGAGTTTGTAGTAGCAAAGCGGTGCCCTGTGAAGAAAGGCCGTCGAGCGAGAAGCCAGCTGAGTGATCAAGGCGTCTCGGTGAGTCCCAAAGGATCAAGTCGGCTGTTTGTTGTGATCAAGACTTGTATCGGACTTATTACCACTTTGTAAATCGATCATTACTTAGTGGATTCCTCCGGGAGTTGGAGAAGAGAGGAGTAGAAGAATTACCCCATCTTGAACCTCTATAAAAACTTTCTTGTGTCATTTACATTTCAAAGATTTAAATTCTGCACTTTTAATTGCTTATATCTGTGATAAATTTGCTATCCATTTGATAATTTATAAGTACTAAATTAAACTCTAATATCTTGCTTAATCAAACTTAAGGGTGTTAAGTCTTCCGGAGAATAAAACCACAGTGAGTTAAATTGTAGCCAACAATGAGTTACTCCATCAACGGCTCAATTGAGTGCATTGAGAGATTAACTCTCTTGAGTGACTAATTCGTGTCCATCGGGACACAAACTGTGTAAATTAACTCTGTAGATTTAAAAGGACTAAATCGAAAATTTGGTAAGGTTTATTCAACCCCCCTTCAAACCTTACACTTACATCCCTTGGACCTACAAATGTTGTCCCATTTTTGTCGAAAATAAACCTCAAGAAATACTCCGAAAAATTCGTAAAAACATTTTAAACCGATCGAGTATTTAGGACAACATTAGAAATATAGTTTTGATGAAATAACACATTAGTACAAAAAGTGTTGTCGATATAAATTCCAATAAATACTCAGAAAATTCATAAAAACATTTTAGACCAATCGGGAGTATTAGGACAACATTTGGAAACTAAGTTTCCATGTAAAAACCTTTTGACATAAAATCATTTAAAAGTGTTGTCAATATTATTGAAAGTAAACTTGAGGAAATACTCAGGAAAATATTAAAACCATTTTAAATCATTTAGGAGTATTTGGACAACCTTTAAAACCATTGTTTTGGTGTAAAATCAAAATCATCAAAATCATGATAAAACCATTTATCAAACAATCTCCCCCTTTTTGATGATTACAAACCAAAACAATTTTAACGAGGTCGATTTTGAAAACAAAACAATTTTACTTAGGTTAAAGAGAACTATCCGTTGTGAGCGACAATATTCCATGCAAAAACACAAGGATGGGAGTAGAGATATTCAAACACATATAGCAAATGCTCCCCCTATCAACATGCACAACAAGAGTTATATAGAAGCAACTTAAACATAAGCTAAAATATTAGCTTTTCGATATTGAGCTTAAGTATCAATAACTTAAAAGCTCCCCCTGTCAAAGAGACATCATTAGAAACATATATAAGTCCATACTACAATCAATGGACCAAGATTCATACATAACCATAATGCACCAAGTGGACTAAATATGATCCACAACTTATGGCTTTAAGAAGCCATAGCTTATAGCTTCTTTTCGTTAAGCTTATCTTAGCTTTTATGAGCTAATGAGCTTATAACCTGTTTCTCCCCCTTTGGAATCATCAAAAAGAATGTTAGCACGATAAATACATCATATATTCATATCAAAGTGCGCAACAAAACCGATCTATCGAGCTATTTGAGCATTGAAGCTTATAAACCAAATAGGAGGGAAAAGTTGAATCATACGACTTGTAGAGGTTTATGAAAACTCATTTGATAAGCAAAACATGATCTCTATAAATGTATAAGACTTTTGAAATCGAGATAATCATGTCGGTGATGAATTTTTCATTGAAACGTTTTATCGAACACTTGGCGGGCGTCAAAAATTGAGAAAGATATATATAGCCCTTGTAAATGAAATCAAGCCAAGTTTTTAATCACCAAATGCAATTTAACAAATGTCAATCATCAACAATCAATAAGCTCATCACAAAAATATATGAATTGCATTAAGAAAAATACATATAAGCCACAAACTCAAGGGTTCAACCCAATTGAGCTAAAGAGAGTGAAATTCTTACCATTCAATCGGTAAAGATGAGCAATGATGATGATACTCGAGCTAGATAATCCCCAAAATATATAATTCATGCATCAAAACACATTTGAAGTAAAATGTGTGTGCAAATTGTAAAGGGGCGAAAAATGAACCAAAAGAGCCAAAATGGCTAAGTCGTGAAAGCAGAACCATTTTTAACCAAGAAATTGTCGAGCGGCCGGTCGAGCGAAGCGACGGTTGATGGCTTAAGGCGACCGTCGGCCTTGCCCGTCAGCCAGTGGTTCTTTTACTCATTTTGAAAATCAAAAATTTGATCCAAAAATCCGATTTTTCGCCCTAAGTTTTAAAACGTGCAAAATGCAAACGTAGACCTCATTCAATATACATTATGTCATAATCAAGCTCGAAATGAGGTAAAATACTCGTGATTAACGATCAAAAGTCCGCGAGTTATCCTTGAGGCAATTAAACACATCTCAAGTTTTTGTTAAAAATCGCAATCCCTTAAAAAATATATTGAATCTCAATATGTTTAGTTCGATTATAATGAACCAAATTTTGAATACGGATAACCGTATAATAGATCTTGAACTTGTTATCCCGAAAAATAAGAACGTTTTAAAAGCTTTGGATCTGACAAGTCATAAGAAGAAGTGCTTTTCAAATATTTGAAAATTTCTTTTAATGGCACTTTAATGAGATTCGTTGGGATAATTTTTTAAGTCGGCGTATAGACATAAGGTATATGGAATGTCGAGTCTATAGGAATAATACAAGAAGACATACCTCGAATTTATTTGTCAACCGACATGTCTTTTTCAACCTTTGTCAATCTCTTCATTGATAACCATAGAGGTTGAGATGATTCTTCCTTCTTCAATGCCTAACTCCTTCAAGAGTTCTTTTGAAATGTAACCATCTACTTGGCATTGAATGATTTGAAGTCCAAGCGAGAAATTGAGCTCCCCCATCATGCTCATTTCAAGTACACCTTGCATCAACTTGGAAAAATATCTTGCACAAATATTCATTAGTAGTACCAAATATATTCTCATAAATATGCACGAGTAAACAATCTTGCCCTTTTTCAAAAACAAAGAGAGTAGTATCAACTTTACCTCTTGTAGAATCATTTAGCAAAAATAGCTAAGTCTATCAACCGTACAAGGCCTTTTTAAAAAAAAACATTTGGCCTAGAAAAAAAAATTTTAAATCCCGGAGGTTGTTTTACATAGACTTCTTCTAGAATAAAACCATTGAGAAAATTGGATTAAACATCCATTTTGTAAAGCTTGAAATTTTCTTAAAACAAGAATGGGCAAGTAAAATGCGAATAGCTACTAAAAGAGCTATGAGTGCAAATATTACATCAAAATCATTACATTCTTCTTGAAAATACCTTCGAGCTACTAACCTCGCCTTAGTTCGACCAATGTTGCCTTGGTCATCGAGTTTGTTCCGGAGTGCCCATTTTGCATTTATAATCGTTTGTGATGAAAGACATGGCATCAACTTCCAAGTATCATTTCCTTTTTGGCTCCTCTTGCAATTCTAAAAACCAATCTTCATCTTGAAGCATCAATTTAGGAATTTGTCTTTTTCATCACTATTGGGCATCCAAATGATCTAAGGTGTTCATAAAAGAACATTTACATCCAAATATTTGGAGTATTTTATTTTCTACACAACTCAACAAACTCATTAAAGGCATTTCTTATATAAGCAAGAAAAATATCCCAAGTGTAATAACATGCCTCAATTGTCAACCACAAAATATCTTGCAAAAGAGCATAGTAGTAAGAGACACTATATATATAGACCATGAAGCAAGAAACACATACTTGGCATTTAGAATATCATCAAGAATCTAATAAATCATGCAAGTTCAAATAAGTTTAAGAAAGCTATAAAAGGTCTCTTTTGAAATTTGAAAATCCGATAGCATATAATTGAGACCTCATTTAAAAGAAGTATTTGAACAAAAGTTGACAAAGCAAATATGTGCAATCAAATATCGAATAGTGCCTTTCAAAAAAAATCTAAAAATCCTCTTAATGGCACTTGTATGAAATACTATTAAAAACAAGCACATAGGCACATGGCAATACATATATCGAGTCTATAAGAGTAAGAATAACACAAGTAAACGCGTCTTCGATAATTTATGCCTTTCTTGACAAATAATGACGTAAATGGCCATTTGTGAAAATATGTAAATCTACACAATACTAAAAACAAATCTAGCACAAATCATAATGATAAAAGTGTAGGCTAAGAGATATCGCAAGTAAGCTCATGCCATAAAAAATCCATAGGAGATGATAACACACTCTAGTCTACAAAAATGCACAAGAGTTTTAAAAACATCATATGAGGTCTTCTTTTTCAAAAACAATTTTAAAAGCACAAATATATATTGAAGACCTTAATTAACAAAATAAATACTTGAAAACTCATTTGCAATATAGGCACAAATAAAAACATGCATAACACAATAAAATGCATATTTTAAATAAGGAGATACGGGTTACCAATTATGCCATTTCCATGGGTTGTGCCGTTCCCATTGTTGATGATATCTTCCCCATGAGAAGTCACTTAGTTGATGATGACTTCTTTGATTACTCAATTTCCAAGGTTTGTTGCCTTCCCATTGTTGAAGGTCTCTTCTTCTTTGAAAATCATCTTGTTGATGATGTCTTTGCCATTTCCAAGGATTGTGTTCATCCCGTTTTTGATTATATCCTCTTCTAGGAAATTGGCTTTGTCGAAAATAGTTTCTTCTTCTTTGATCAAATGAAATGGTCATTTGATGCCTTCTTGGTGGTATGAATTTTCTTCGATCATTATTTTGCCGGGTACCTATCAAGAATTTATTTTGTGGTACCCTCATGTGCTTGGGTCCTTTGGGATTAGTCTTGAGACTTTTAGGTCTCCAACAATAATTAGAGTTATTTCTAGTCCGACACGTATTTACCGTATGACCCTTTTTACCGCAATAAAAGCATGTAATAATTCTAGGAGCATAATGACCAGCGTGCTTAGTGACTTGATTCTTTTTCATGTGATTAACACTCTTAGGCTTATGATCAAGTTCTAGTTTCGAATTATCACAACAATCAACAATATTGGTCATCTTATCGGTACTCAAGTTGGATTTAGATAAATCATTTTTTAAGCAATTTATATCCTCAACAAGAGTACTATTTTCTTTCTCAAGGTTTCTAACCTTATCAAGAGTGGTGGTGTGAGCATATGATAGTGATTCATAGGAAGTAAATAAACTATCCTTATCATTTTTCAAAACAATGAATTCCTTTTTCAAATTTTTGTATTTAACAAGTAAGTTTTGGAATTCATCTTGTAGCTCATCATAATCATTTTGCAAATCACTATATTCATTTTGCAATTCATTGTCATAAGAAGTAGAGGGTTTAGAACTTACCTCGTTTTCTTCTTCGATGTCCATGAGGCATTGTTCAACTTGTTCATTATGGGAGGTTGTAGAAGGCTTATCCCATGTTGTTGGATTTGATGTTGTATCCGTTTGTGAAGTAGATGCTTTTGAGTTGCTCCTTTCATTTGCATATACTTCATAGATGGCTTCTAATTTTTGCCATACTTCATGTGCCGATCGAATACCTACAACATGATCAAATTCCAAAGTGGTAAGTGAACAATGTAAAATATTAAGAGCTTTACCATTTAAGGAGATGATTTTCTTCTCTTCATCATTGAGCTTTTTGAAGCCTTTTGAGGTGTGTGGTGTATCTTTCATCGAAATGGATTCTCCATTAATGACGGTGTTCCAAATGTCGAACCCGCAACCTTGTAAATAGCATTCCATTCTTTCTTTCCAAAAAATAAAATTTTTGGAATCAAACCGAGGTGGCTTGGTGGTGGAGGTGCTTGGAAAGATGAGCTTCGTTAAGTAGCCGACGATCGTTTCTCTTCACTCGCAATGTGAAACGAGCTTGCCAAAGAGTTTGGCTCGATACCACTTGTAAGTCAAGCGGCTACGATAATCTAGAGGGGGTGAATAGATTATCTCCATCTTTTGATTTTGCCCTCTTTTTTGAACCAAATACTCAAACACAATAATAAAGGTGCGGAATGTAAACAACACACGTTGATTTAAAGAGGTTCAACCCACCTAGGGCCTAATCCTCTACCACCCCAGTATATCCGGGATGGATTTCAAAAAGAAAAAGAATTTTATTAATTACCACAATTAATACAAATTCAACTTACAACACCTTGAAGAGCACCACACTCTTCTTCAACACCACCTTTGGAGATTATCACAATCTCCTTTGAAGATCACCACAATCTTCCTTCAACGGCACCTTGTGAAGATTACCACAATCTTCAACCTTGAAGAATACCAAATTCTTCAACACCTCAACAAGAAGATTACCACAATCTTCTCACACCTAACACCTAGATCACCCAAGTGTGTTCTTACCACAAGAACACTCACAAGGATATCTTGTGTTGAATGATAACCCAAAAATTCAAGATTACAACTCGATAATGAATAATACAATTGAGTGCAAGTGTAACCAAGAATAGCCTAGACCTCAAGGATGTGAAAGTGAATAGCTAGGCAAATTACAACAAGAAATAAGACAATGTAAGAACAAGTGTATTCTTGAGTGTATCTTGTTGTGTTGTAGTTTTCTCTCATATTGTGTTGCTTCAATTCTTCCTCTATTTATAGAAGATGTCTTGTACATGATAGGCTCCTCTTGGGGACATGAATTCTGTAAAAAATTGCAAGACAATTGAAGAAAAGAGCTGTTAGAAATCAATCCCACAAATTAAGGAAAAGATGTTTGCTGCACAACGGTTACATTTTTGCTGTCAAACTTGAGGGCGACCGGTCGCGCACTATTAAGATAAGAAAAGAACGCAGCAAAAAATCAACGGGAGACCGGTCCGGGGTGGTCGGCCAAATCGCCCTAGGGTGCGGCCGGTCGCCCCATAGTGACCGGTCCCCACGACTCATTTTGGGAGTTAAAGTAAGTTGTTTCGTGCAATGCATTCCCAGTGCAGTCGACCTCCAAAATGAAATGTTGTCCGATTTTTGTCGAAAATAAACCTCAAGAAATACTCCGAAAAATTCGTAAAAACATTTTAAACCGATCGGGAGTATTTAGGACAACATTAGAAATATAGTTTTGATGAAATAACACATTAGTACAAAAAGTGTTGTCTGATATAAATTCCAATAAATACTCCGAAAAATTCATAAAAACATTTTAGACCAATCGGGAGTATTAGGACAACATTTGGAAACTAAGTTTCCATGTAAAAACCTTTTGACATAAAATCATTTAAAAGTGTTGTCAATATTATTGAAAGTAAACTTGAGGAAATACTCCGGAAAATATTAAAACCATTTTAAATCATTTAGGAGTATTTGGACAACCTTTAAAACCATTGTTTTGGTGTAAAATCAAAATCATCAAAATCATGATAAAACCATTTATCAAACAAAAATACTTTCAAACTCTTATCTCTGCGCGACCGGTCACTATATAATTTTGACAGCAAACTATCCGTTGGGTTTTCAGACAGCTTTTCCCCAATTTAAGGGGTTGACTTCTAACAGCTATTTCTTGAGTTTAATTACATTATGTTTTGCGAAATCACTCTCAAGAAGGAGCCAATGTCGGAAATCAAACCAAGACCTCTCCTATAAATAGAGGAACCATTCAAGCAACAAATACAACACATCTACACAAGCAAAAGCATACAAGCAAACACTTTGTCATATTTCTTGTTGTACTAGCCTAAGCTCTTGCACTTGCACATTTTGAGGTCTAGGCTTTCAATTCTTGATTACACTTGCACTCAATATTTGTATTATCTTTATCGAGTTGTAATCTTGAATTCGTGTCCATCGTTCAACACAAGATATCCTTGTGAGTGTTTTTGGGGTAAGAGCACACTTGGGTGATCTAGGTGTTAGTGCTATAAGATTGTGGTAATCTTCTTATTGAAGAGTGCGGTACTCTTCATAAGTGCTGAAGGAAGATTATGGTAATCTCCTTGAAGGTGTTGTAATAAGATTGTGGTTAATCTTCAAAAGGTGGTGGTGTATTAATTGTGGTAATTAATAAAATTTCTTTTTCTTTTTCGAAACCCATCCCGGAGATACTGGGGTGGTAGTCCCTAGGTGGGGTGAAGCTCTTTAAATCAACGTGTGTTATTTATTTTCCGCATTTCCAGTTTACTCTTGCTTGTTCATTCGAAAAAGAGAGCATAATTCGAAAAACCGGCATAATCTATTCACTCCCCCTCTAGATTATCGTAGCCACTTGGACTAACAAGTGGTATCAGAGCCAAACTCTTTGGCTAGCTCGTTCCGAGTAAAAAGGAAAGATCCATGGCTATGAATGAAGCTTATCTCACCACCGGCGCCTCCACCAACAAGTCACCACTATTCGACGCCAACAACTATGCATTTTGGAAAGACCGTATGGAGTGTTTTCTACAAGGGTGCGGGTTTGACATTTGGAATGTGGTTATTGAAGAAGTTGCTCAACCAACCAAGAAATTGGAGGACGGCACCTTGACTCCCAAACCTTTCAAGGAGTTCGATGAAAATGACAAGAAGGCTTTCTCTCTAAATGGTAAGGCCTTAAATATTTTACATTGCTCTTTTATCGCCATCGAGTATAATCGCATAAGAGGCATAAGGTCGGCACATGAAGTTTGGGAAAAACTAGAGACTATATACGAAGGAACCAAGAAGGTCAAACAAGCAAGAAAAACCATGCTTATTAAAGACTTTGAAAACTTCAATATGCATGATGGTGGAAAGGCTTGACAACATTGTGAATCCATTTGTGGCCCTCGGTAAAATCATTTCCGAAGAAGACAAAGTGACCAAGGTATTGAATGCACTTCCCGGCTCATGGTCCGAAAAGGTGACGGCTATTACGGAAGCACAAAAACTCGAAATACTCAAATTCGATGAGCTTATCGGGAACCTCCTCATTTACGAAGTCTATCTCAAGGAGAGGAAAAATTCCAAACCATCCAACACTGAATCGGGTACGCAAAATATTCCTAAAGGTCTAGCTTCTTCTTCTAATAATTCATATTATGATAATGATGAGTATGATGAAGAGACGGTTGCACTTGTCCGGAAATTTGCAAAATTTGTGAATAAAAATAAGGCAAGAAAACCGAGAGAGAACTCGTGTTTTAAATCTCGGAAAATCTGGGCACTTCATAGCCGATTGCCCAAAACTCGAAGAGGAGGAACAAAAGAAGAAAAAGCCTTTTCCGAAAAAGAAGGCTCTAAATGCAGATGTCAAAACTTGGGATGAACTACTCGCCACATCCGATGAGGAAGGTGAAACCGAACATGGTCTTATGGCCATAGACGATGAAAATAACGAGTGCGCTCTAACTCCTCAACTTCCTCCTTAGTTGATGAATTGCAATGTGATTTTGATGAATTGCAAATTGAATTTCAAAATTTAATTGTTAAATACAAGACTTTGAAAAAGGAGCATAAAGAGCTTAAAATTGAAAAAGAACAATTGTTTACTTCTTATGAATCTCTTGATAAAGCTCATGCTATTACTCTTACTAAGGTTCATACTCTTGAAACCGATAAACAATCGCTCACCAATGATCTTGAATGTTTAAAAAAGGATGTGCATCATTTTAACATAAGTACGGATAAAGTTACAAAAATTTTAGATGCACAAAGAGATGAGCATTCCAAATTAAGACTTGGCTATAAACCTTTTCAACCTATTTTAAAGAAAAATGACCAAGATCCGACTTTTGTTCGTGCTAGTAGTGCCCATAATCTTATTTGTTTTTATTGTGGTAAAGTTGGTCATTATGTTGCTTATTGTAAATTGAAGAACAATTTTAGCTATGTTTGGAGACCCAAAGGTCTCAAGACTAACCCCCATGGACCCCAAAATTATAGGGTGCCTTAAAGTGGTTCATTTGTAGGTAATAGGAGCTATAACAACCATGGAGGATTCAAAATGGCTCATGGACAGCGGGTGTTCATGCCATATCACCTAAAGAAAGAACTTTTACCAACATCAAGCTCCAAGAAAAGGGTATGGTCATGTTCGGCAATGGCAAAGGAAGAATTCTTGGAAATGGAGAAATTGGTAACTCTTCTTTCTCTCTTAGTAATGTTCTTTTAGTAGAAGGGCTTAAGTTTAATTTGATAAGTGTCAGCCAACTTTGTGATTCAAACTATAATGTTGTTTTCAATAAAGAAAAATGCCTTATTCTTAAAAATGATGAAATTATTTGTGAAGCAAATAGAAAAGGCAATCTTTACAAAATTTGTACAAGTGATTTGGTTAGTCAAAATGTTTCTTGTCTTGTCGCCAATAATGATTTAATGAGTTTATGGCATAGGCGACTTGGACATGTTGGATACAAGAATTTGAAAAATATTTACAAAAACCAACATGTAAAAGGACTACCCAAATTGAATTTTGAAAATCTTGGCTTATGTGACACTTGTCAAAAGAACAAATTAATTAAAAGTAGCTTTAAGCCCAAAAATGAAATTCCACAACCAAGCCTCTACAACTTCTTCATTTAGATTTGTATGGGGATATTGGTACGACTAGTCTAAGTGGAAAACATTACACTTTCGTTATTGTCGATGATTTTTCTAGATATATATGGGCTCTATTTCTTACAAATAAAAGTGATGTCGTTAATGAGTTTGTTAAGTTGTGTAGACTTATTAAGAATGAAAAGGAAGATACTATTAAGTCTATTCGAAGTGATCGAGGTGGAGAATTTGATGGTGAATTTAGAGTCTTTTGTGGAACCAAGGGATATGCACACAATTTTTCGGCTCCAAGAACACCTCAACAAAATAGAGTAGCCGAGAGGAAGAATAGGACACTTCAAGAGATGAGTCGGTCCATGCTCAATGAATTTTCACTTCCAAAATATTTTTGGGCGAACCCGTAAGTACCGCTTGCTATGTCATTAATCGAGTTTATATTCGTCCTAAAATGAATAAGACTCCATATGAGCTTTGGAAAGGAAGAACTCCAAATATTAGTTACTTCAAAATATTTGGATGTAAATGCTTTATTTTAAGTACAAAGGATCAATTAGACAAACTTGATCATAAGGCCGATGAAGGAATATTTATGGGGTACTCAACCAAGAGCAAAGCATATCGGGTTACAATAAGACTATTGTTGAAGAATCCATTCATGCAAAATTCAATGAAGCCTCGGGTGTTGAGAGGATACCCAATGATGAAAGTGATGAAGAGGATACTATTGAACCCATTGTTCAAAATGATGCTCAAAATGATCAACCTTCTACCTCAAATGATCAACCATCCACTTCAAATATTCCTCAAGAAGACAAAGGTGATACTTCGGATCTTCCCGTGGCATTGAAATTTAAAGGAGATCACCCAAAAGATCTTATTATTGGTGATCCCCTTGATAAAGTGATGACTCGAAGAAAATTTGCCGAGAAAGCTCTTATATCTCAAAAAGAGCCTAAAAATGCTAAGGAGACTATTGAAGATGAGGATTGGTTCTCAGAAATGCAAGAGGAGTTAAATCAATTTGAAAGAAATGATGTATGGGAATTGGTATCTTGTCCTCCATCTCAAACAAATATTGGTACAAAATGGGTATTCTGAACAAACTCGATGATCAAGGTAACATTGTCTGAAACAAGGCAAGGTTAGTAGCTCAAGGGTAGTGTCAAGAAGAAGGTATTGATTATGATGAAACATTTGCACCCATAGCACGTTTAGAAGCTATTCGCATTTTACTTGCCTATTCTTGTATTAAAAATTTCAAGCTTTACAAAATGGATGTTAAATCCTCATTTTTAAATAGTTTTATTCAAGAAGAAGTCTATGTTAAACAACCTCCGGGTTTGGAAATTTTTCTAGGCCTAATGATGTTTATAAACTTAAAAGGCCTTGTATGGTTTAAAACAAGCACCCCGTGCTTGGTATGATAGACTTAGCTCTTTTCTTTTGCAAAATGGTTTTACAAGAGGTAAAGTTGATACTACTCTATTTGTGTTTGAAAAAGGGCAAGATTGTTTACTTGCGCAAATTTATGTTGATGATATTATTTTTTGTGCTACTAATGAATCCTTGTGCAAGAAATTTTCTAAGTTGATGCAAGGAGAATTTGAGATGACCATGATGGGGGAGCTTAATTTCTTCCTTGGAGTTCAAATCAAGAAATGCCAAGAAGGTATTTATATTTCACAATCAAAATATACAAAAGAACTTTTGAAAAAGTTCGGCATTGAAGAAGGAAGAACCGTCTCTACCCCTATGGCAACAAATGTCAAAATTGACAAAGATGAAAAAGGCAAGTCCGTGGATGAATCAAAGTATCGAGTATGATTGGTAGTTTACTTTATTTAACCGCAAGTAGACCAATATTCTTCATGCCGTATGCCTATGAAGCAATCCCAAAGAATCTCATATGAGTCTTAGTTAAAAGGATTTTTCGATATTTAAAATGCACTATTCAATATGGTTTATTTTATCCAAAGAATAAAAAAATTTCTCTTAAAGGTTATAGTGATTCTGGGACTATCACGAGTAATATTGATGATCGTAAAAGCACTTCTGGATCATGTCAATTTTTAGACGATTGCCTAGTTTCTTGGTTTTCAAAGAAACAAAACTGTGTTTCACTTTCAATGGCCGAAGCCGAATATATTTCCGAAGCTTTTTGTTGCACTCAACTTCTTTGGATGAAACAAACTTTAGCGGATTATAAATGCTCTTTTGAAAATGTCCCTATATTTTGTGATAACATTTCCCCTATAAATATTGCTCAAAACCCAATTCATCATAACTGTACTAAACATATTGAGATTCGACATCATTTTCTAAGGGATTGTGTCTCAAAACAAAAAATTGAGATATCTTTCGTACCATCTCAAAATCAATTAGCGGACATTTTTACAAAACCACTATCTTCCGAGGCTTTTGCGTCAATACGAGCTCATTTAGGCATAATGCATATTGAATAAGGTCTATGATTGCATTTTGCTCGTTATAAAACTTAGGGACGAAAAATCCGATTTTTGGTTAAAATTTCAAATTTCAGAAAACAGAAAGAGACAGTGGGCAAAATAGGCTGAGGTCAACCGGTCGGCCTAGCCTTCGACCGGTCGCCCTCAGCCTGGATCGGTCGCCTTGTGTTATATACTGGTTAAACTCATTTCTGTTTTCAGACTTAGCCATTTTCGGCTCCTAACCCCATTTTTTCGTCCCTTTGACATTTGCACACAATATTTCACTTCAAAAGAGTTTTCTTGTATAAATTCTTTATTTTGGACTTATTGGTGCTCGATTTTCATCATCGTTGCTCATCTTTACCGATTACATGGTAAGAATTTCACTCCTTTTTCTCAATTGGGTTGAACCCTTGAGAACTTGACTTATATGTTCATTTATTGTTGCAAATTTTATATGTTGGAGATGAGCTTGTTAATTGTTGTTGATCAGATGTTGTATACATTTATTTGGTGATAAATTTTTTGGCTTGATTACATATACAAGGGTTATATACAACCTCTTCAAATCTTTACGCCCGCTAGTGTTCGATAAAATATTTCAAAGAAAATTTCACCAATTCCATGATTCCCTTGTTTCTACATGTCTTATATATTGTTAGAGATCATGTTTATACAAATCCAACGAGCCTTTGCACTTCAAATGATAAACTTCTCCCTTTGTTTTTGGCCTTTTAGCTAAAATTTTCAAAAAGCTCGATGAATTGACTTCTTTGCGCACTTTGATATAGATAAATAATGATTTTATCGTGCTAATATTCTTTTTGATGATTCCAAAGGGGGAAAAACAAGAAATTGGCTCATTAGCTCAAAGAAGCTAAAATAAGCTCAGGAAAGAAGCTATAAGCTTTGGCTCCGTAAAGCTAAAAAGCTACGAAGAAACTTGTCCATTTGTGATATTATGGACTTATATGACTGTTTTTGACAGGGGGAGCTTCTAAGCTCATGTTATTTTACAAGCTATTGCATCTAGCTTATGTTCAATTTCCTCTTAATGTGCTTGTGGATAGGGGGAGCTTTTATACTTTGACTTTGTACTCCCTTCATTATGGCTTTCATGCCTATATTGTTGTCACTCTCAAACGGATAATTTCTTTCTTTGACCAGATTAGCATGTTGTTTTCAAAATCGTCCTCGTAAAATTGTTTTGGTTTGTAATCATCAAAAAGGAGTAGTTTGTTAAATAAATGTTTTTATCAAGATTTTGATGATTTTGTTTAAATGAGTTTTTACACTAAAACAATGTTTTAAAATGTTGTCCAAATACTCCCGATCGATTTAAAATAATTTTATTATTTTTTTGGAGTATTTATTGAAGTTTATTTTCGACAAAAATTGGACAACGCTTCTGTCTAGAGGTGGACCGGTCGCCCTATAGGGTATCCCGTGTCTGAGTTGTGTTTTGAAACAAAAAACGGGTCAGAAAGAAAACAGAAGAGTGAGACCGGTCGACCTAGAGATCGACCGGTTTGGGCGACCGGTCGACCCAGAGATTGACCGGTGTGGGCGACCGGTCGACCTAAGGGCGACCGGTGCCTGGGAATAAGCCTTTTGATACAAAACTCTCTGCATTACATTTTGGAGGACCCCAACTGGTCCACACAGGGGTCGACCGGTCGGACCCCCTATCGACCGGTCCCCCTGTGTATTTTCGTGAAAATACTTTCAAACTCTTATCTATGCGCGACCGGTCGCTACATAATTTTGACAGCAAACTATCCGTTGGGTTTTCAGACAGCTTTTTCCCAATTTAAGGGGTTGATTTCTAACAGCTATTTCTTGAGTTTAATTACATTATTTTTTGCAGAAATCACTCTCCAAGAAGGAGCCAATGTCTAGAAATCAAATCAAGACCTCTCCTATAAATAGAGGAACCATTCAAGCAACAAATACAACACATCTACACAAGCAAAAGCATACAAGCAAACACTTTGTCATATTTCTTGTTGTACTAGACTAAGCTCTTTCACTTGCACATTTTGAGGTCTAGGCTTTCAATTCTTGATTACACTTGCACTCAATATTTGTATTATTTTTATCGAGTTATAATCTTGAATTCGTGTCCATCATTCAACACAAGATATCCTTGTGAGTGTTCTTGTGGTAAGAGCACACTTGGGTGATCTAGGTGTTAGGTGCTAGAAGATTGTGGTAATCTTCTTATTGAAGAGTGTGGTACTCTTCATAGGTGTTGAAAGAAGATTGTGGTAATCTCCTAGAAGGTGTTGTAAGAAGATTGTGGTAATCTTCAAAAGGTGGTGGTGTATTAATTGTGGTAATTAATAAAAAATTTTTCTTTTTGAAACCTGTCCCGGAGATACTAGGGTGGTAGAGCACGTAGTCCCTAGGTGGGGTGAATCTCTTTAAATCAACGTGTGTTGTTTATTTTCCGCATTTCCAGTTTACTCTTGCTTGTTCATTCGAAAAAGAGGGCATAATTCGAAAAACCGGCATAATCTATTCACCCTCCCTCTAGATATTGTAGCCACTTGGACTAACAAAAAGATCAGCACTAACAACACTTAAGACTAGTATTGCAGAGACTCTGAGAGAAAAAGCTATTTGCAAAATTCGGAAATGCGAGTTACGTTAGACGGTGTTCCTTTCTTAGGACATATTGTTTCTCGAGAGGGGATTTTTGTAGATCCTAGCAAAGTTGAGGTGGTGAAAAATTGGCCTACACCAAAGAACGCAGGAGAGATCCGCAGTTTCCTTGGGTTAGCTGGCTACTACAGAAGATTCGTCGAGGGTTTCTCTAAGATCTCTGCTCCATTAACTCAACTAACAAGAAAGAACATTAAGTTTCAATGGGATGACAAGTGTGAAAAGAGCTTCAATGAGTTGAAAGAAAGATTGACAACGGCTCCAGTTCTTACATTGCCAAATGGGATTGATGGTTTTATTATCTATAGTGATGCATCACTAAAGGGTTTAGGTTGTGTTCTTATGCAACATGGGAAAGTAATTGCATACGCTTCTAGACAATTGAAGGATTGTGAGAAAAATTATCCAATTCACGATCTGGAATTAGCAGTTGTGGTTTTTGGATTAAAAATATGGCGACACTACTTATATGGGGCTAGGTGTGAAATTTATATCGATCATACAAGTCTAAAATATTTCTTCACTCATAAAGAACTTAACATGATACAACGCAGATGGCTCGAACTAGTGAAGGACTACGATTGCGTTATCAATTACCATCCGGGTAAGGCCAATGTGGTAGCAGATGCTTTGAGTCGTAGAGGTCAAGTATCTATTTCTTCTTTGCATGTGGTTCAACAGCCGTTGTTAAAAGACATACAAAACCTTGAGTTGGAAATTATTCCCCGAGAAAAGATTAGTTATTTGGCTACCTTGACTTTACAGTCGTCAATTTTAGAAAGGATAAAAACTACACAACTAGATGACCCAAAATTAAACAAGATTCGTTCAGAGGTCATTGAAGGAAAGAGACATGATTATGTGATCTCAACAGATGGAACTTTACGTTTGGGTAATAGACTCGTAGTCCCCAATAACGAGGACTTGAAGATAGAGATTATGAAAGAAGCTCACAACTCTCCTTACTCCATTCACCCTGGAAGTATGAAGATGAAACATGACCTTAGCAAACATTTTTCTTGGGTTGGCATGAAAAAGGATGTGGCATCATATGTTCAAAGGTGTCTTACCTGTCAACAAGTCAATGCTGAACATCAAATACCTTCCGGTCGTTTGCAACCACTTATGATTCCTGAGTGGAAGTGGGATCGTGTTGGTATGGATTTTGTTATGTGACTACCAAAGACGAAAATGGGATTCGACTCTATCTGGGATATAGTTGACCGTCTCACCAAGTCCGCACATTTTCTACCAGTGAAAAGGACGTACAACATAGAAAAATATGCAGAACTATATATAGATGAGATAGTTCGGTTGCATGGAGTGCCATTGTCTATTATGTCGGATAGGGACCCTAAGTTTACCTCCGCTTTCTGGAAAAGCCTACACTGAGCTATGGGTACTCAGTTGAGTTTCAGTATAGCTTTTCATCCATAAACTGATGGACAATCGTAGAGAACGATTCAGACACTTGAGGATATACTCCGAGCATGTGTGATAGATTTTAGTGGTACTTGGGATAAATTTTTACTGCTAGTGGAATATTTGTACAACAATAGCTATCAGAGTTCTATTGGGATGGCTCCTTATGAGGCTTTGTATGGAAGAAGGTGTCGATCACCAGTGCATTGGGATGAAGTCGGTGAGAGAAAACTAATAGGACCTGACTTGGTCCAACAGATAGTTGAAGTAGTTGAGAAAATCCGACAAAGAATGAAAACTGCTCAGAGTCGTCAAAAGTGTTATGCCGATAAGAGAAGAAAGCCATTAGGTTTTTCTATTGGAGATATGATTTTTCTTAAAGTGGCACCAATGAAAGGTGTTATGAGGTTTGGAAAGAAAGGGAAGTTAAGTCCTCGCTATATTGGACCATTTGAAATTTTAGAGAGGGTAGGTAGTTTGGCATATCGAATTGCCTTTCCCCCAGCACTATCCGGAGTTTACAATGTCTTTCATGTCTCGATGCTTAAGAAGTACATTCCAGATCAATCACACATTTTAGTTACGAGTCACTCGAGATTCGTGACAATCGACATATGAAGAAACACCATTTAGAATTGTGGATAAGATTGAAAAGGAGCTTAGAAGAAAGAAAGTTGTATTAGTCAAGGTCCATGGATGAATCACACTATAGAAGAAGCTAAGTGGGAACACGAACATGAGATGCATATTCTATATCCCCAACTATTTGGTAAGCAATGAGCTTTTATTATTCGATGTATTTTTCGCACAATAGAATATTTTTATATAGTTGTAAGTTTCGAGGACGAAACTTTTTATAAGGAGGGGAGATCATCACGACCATTCATATTACAATATTGAAAAGAAATAAAAGATAAAGATAGTGGTTGTTGTTGGGGATAATGGAAGAGAAAGGTGGAGAAAGTGGAGAAAAAAGAAGAAAAAGAAAATAGAAAGTGGGGAAAAGTGGGAGATAGTGGAAAAAATAGATTAATAAAAAGAAAGAATAAAAGATGATGGGGAGGATTAGTTTGAAAGAGAGATTGGGTCAGAGAAGAAATAAGAGAAGAGAAGAAGAAAGAAAGAAAAGAAAACAAGAGGAAAGAAAGAGAAAAAAATAGAGAGAGAGAGAGAGAGAGAGAGAGAGAGAGAGAGAGAGAGAGAGAGAGGGGAATTGAAGGAGGAAACAAGGAGAATACAAGAAGTATAATCCAATTTGCAGTACAAATTATCCGAAGAGTTTGAAGGTTTCGTAATTATTTCTTTATTTTAGTTTCATATTGAATTTGGTTAAGTTTTACTAATCCTATTATATAATAATTTATGTATATATTCTACTGGGTAGAAGCCGGAGTGTTTTTATCATAGTTGATTCGACGAACCAGGCAAGTAACCTCACTAGTTTATATAGAATTAAGATTATTTGTGCAATATTAATGATTTTATACGCGGATATGTCGAAAGTTGGGTTCCGATTTGTTGCCTTAATTATCGCATGTAAGCTATATGGTTAAATTGAAGAATTGATTATCTATGTCAAGTAATCTACATGTATTGGAAATCTTGTTAATTGCATGCACAACTTGACATCAATATGTCTTTAAATATAGCAAATGATTCCAACTCCACTGTTATGTGCAAGCATGTGGTCTAACCCATTTCTTTTACAATTTAATGTAATTGGTTAGATTTCTACATATATCTCTAAGAGTCTGAGGAAAGAATTTTAATTGGTTTCCATATTTTAATTGAATTATATGGTTGATCTTTCTAATTATTGAGCCATAAACCAAATTCACATTCCAACAACTAGTCTGGTTCAATGTTAGTTTAGGAAATGAAAAATTTATCTATCTGTGTAAATGCGTAAAAGGGATTTCCTTCGGATTATTAATATAATTAGTTGTTTTAGTTAGTTATTTATTACATTAGTTGAGGGTATACAAATTTAATAATGATTAACTATATTAAGTTCAAATCTTATTGGTTGGCGAATGATAATTGACGTTAACAGTTCGGTAAACAAATTTAAAAAAAATAAAATGGAAACTATTTTCTTTATCTAAATTATATAATATATTATAGGTTATATCTGTATATATATCATGTGGTAATTGAATTGTGTGTGATAAACAACATTAATCGCATACCCTTAATTAGTTAAATGTGGGATTTTGTTCTTAAATTATTTCATGTGATTTAATTATTATGCTATGCGTTTATATTTATTCTCGCATTCCATGAAAGTTACATCATTTAGTTTCATGTATCATGTTAATATATGTTCATAGCATTTCACAAGCATACAAAGACTAAGAAAACTCAAGTTTAAGTTTAGAATTAATAAATATGTTTTCAAAGAAATGGGTGTACATTGTTCTATGATGCTGGAGTGAGTGGGAAATGGGCGTGGGGGACCGGCATTCCAACAATGTGCCGCTTGCGGCTAATGTTAATGTTAAAAGAAATGGGCCTTCGGGCAAAATGTTAATCAGGTTCCAAATAACAAGGCCCACTGCGACCCTGAATAGAACAATGTACCACCAAGTGAGCTCGCGTCTTAAAGAAAGTTTTAAGTAAAGAAAATGACAAGTTTTGAAGTAAATGATATAATATTGCATTAGGCATGCATTCATGCATGAGATTACTTGTTGAGCTTCTTTAAGCTCATCCCACGAATGTTTAATATTTTTAGATGAGAACCCTGATGAGGAAGGAGATGGCGCGGCGCAGTGACTCATGAACCCACGTCTTTCATGATTTTCATGTCTTTCAAGTTTCCTTAAAAAAAAAGTTTGAATTTTAATATCTATTGGGATGTCGACTGTCATTTTTATTTCATTATGAATGTTTCTGGATTGATAATTATTTCAAGTATTAGTCTTTATTTCCGTTGTAAACTTTGAAGCGAAGTAAAGTTTTATTATTCCGTATTTTTAAGAAATCTTTAAAGTATTTCCATTATAATTATTTATTTTCGCTTTAAATTTCAAGTAGGCTAGAAGGTGCTACATAAACACATCTCAAAATATACCACACTTATCTTGTTTCAATATTCAAACATGTTGGTAATCTGTGTTACAATCGTAACAATAATCCTTAATAAGATGTTATGAATATGGTTAATTAGGGAAATTGAAAAATTAATATGTTCAATTGCACTTGAATATGTATTAAAATTATTTTAAAACAGATCAGTAGTAGAAAAAGATAAAAAAAAACAACCAGGGTCGATTGAACTAGACCCTAATCTTATAGAAAACGACCAAGGTCATTTTTACTCGACTGTGGTCATTTTTTAGACATTTACTTTTCATTTTTGACTTATATAATCAATTTATACATGTGCATCCAAAAAGAGACTTTATATTATGTATCAATAACACAAATCCATTTAGTAATTATATTTAAAAAAAACAGTTTTAGTTTATCTAGAGATCATAATTTCCATGATAGATATCCATCGTCAATTTTTCCCTCCATATTTGTACGTGATCTTGAACCACATCGTTTACAAACCACTCTATACACAAGAACTCAATGAACTTAATTGCAAACATTTCGATCACCCCTATCAAAAGACACATCAATACTTTGCTAACAATTGATAAGAAATTTTAGTTTTAGAGAAAACAAGATAAAAAGTTACGAAATTTTTTTATTGTGGCACTTTATCAACTCTCTTGATGATAAGTCTATCTTGTACAACAACCCCCAACAGTCTTTGCCAGTTTGGGGATTAGTGTGCCATCTTTGCTTTAAAAAGTTTGAAAATATTTTTTCTATGATGTAACTCTTTTTGGAATCATAGACATTTAGCAAACACGGTTTGAAGTCTACCTCACAAGTAATCCAGTATCTTGCCTTGAGCACGGGATAATAAAGATAAGTCATACCCTTCCAGCCATTGCCTTCCACATCCCATTAATATATTCATCGAACAAAGTATGTAGAGTATCATCATCTCTGTCAAATCTACACATCTAATAGAATATTGAGTCGATTATAACTCTTTAAAAGAGAAAAAGACATTGCATACTTATTTTTCCTCATATGTAACAAGTACATTGCACAAATTACACTACTATAAAAACAGGTTTTTGTGACAACAAAATGTTATCGCAAAAAAGCATATGTCGTCTCAAATATATTTTTTGCGACAACATGTTGTCACAAAATCGTTGCCACTAATATTTTGACGCAACAAAATTATTTGTGACGACCGTGTCGTTGCTATTGTATTAGCAACAACATGTTGTCTCAAAAAAGTGGTTGCTAAAATTTACTGTCTAGATGACGTACCACCTTATTTGCGATAATTCGTCGTCGAGTATCTGCGGTGACTTATCTTTGTCACAAAAAACCTTTACACTATTAGCGACGACCTTTGTTGTCACAAAAGCTCATTTTTTTCATTTTTTTATATTTATTATCCTGTTCTGGAAACTGTATTCAACCAATAATAATATCAATATTTACCCACACCACAATTTATTCATTTAACATCAATATCACCCAAACACTAAAAAATAACAAATATAACATAAATATCACCCAACCACTAAAAAATAACAAATATAACATCAAGTATCAAGTTAAACACATATATCCCCAAATGTGATCAAAACATACAAGTATATATATAACAATCGTAACATTATCTCAACTAAGCCTAATCACCTAAATTCTCAACTTGAACATTCTCATGGTGTTGATGTGTACTCAACGGCAACGGAGCACCAGAAGCAGGGGTATAGGAGACGAGAAAAGTGGCAAAGGGGGTTAAGCATACAGTCATACACCGCCAAGAAAAAGTGATTACTTTTTTCCTCGGACAAGAAAGTTACTAAAATGTTAAAATAGTCCCAGATAGCTAATATGCTACAACGCATCAAAAATTTCAATCCCTAGATTCCCAAAGTTTAAAGGTAAAGAAAAAACAAAATTTTATTTCCATGTTTCAACCTGCTTTCTTTCGGTTTTTGAATTCCTAAGCAACCAATCAAAGTATCAAACTTTGATTCAGAAAATGAACTCACTAAACCTTAAAAAAAATTATATAAAAATAAGAATTGAATCTGCTTTGCGGCTAGCTAATACTCAAACCAGCTGAAACTCACCGGTATGTACTGATATAAAAAGAACATTCAAATCAAAGCTAATGTTTGGAGAATATGCTCATGAACATTGGAGAATATGCTCATGAACATTGTGAGGGACAATTAAAGAAAGCTAATACAATACCTAAGACTGAAATGGATCAACGCCAAATTAATAGCCCTGAAAAGAGAATATAAAAACGATATCAAAGGCAACTACAATAATAAGAAAGCCATTTTTAAGGTAGTCATCAAGCTGGCATACACATTATTTGAAACAATCTAGATAACAAGAGCACTAACCTCTGAAGTCTGATCACATGACATTAATTCTTTCAGAAACAGAGTTCAAATCTGACACTTTCTTCACACTGCAAATTAGCAAAATAGGTATATAATCTTTGTTAAGCACAACATATGTTCTGACTTAATATAAGCAAACATAAAAGATACATAAAACCTTAAGTTTGAGATGAGAATATAGTTCATCCAATTAGAATTTAAAAGAGAACTTACTTGTACTGAGAAGATCACCACTAGGTTCGAAATGACTTCCATTCTGCCTGCGCAATATGCAAATGAGACAAAAGCCAAGTCAAGACTATAAAATGGAATCCACAAGATATGAATACGAGAGATAATGGTATATTTTATCATTAAACTAACTCAGTCATCTCATGAGTCTCATTTATCACCTTCTAAGTGTAGTTATACATCTCTGTAAAACTCTTTTCTACAGAGAAAAAGCAGGTCCCATGGAAACCATAGAAAGAACATGTAAATCTTAGAAAGAACTGGCTGCATCACATAATATTCCTAGACATCACATAAATATTAGAACTTACCACGGCAACCACTAGTTCTTTTTCTGGCATGTCTTCTGCAAAAACAGGGCCCTTTTATATGGGATTGACCTATAAAAGGAACCGGTCCAACAAAACAATAGAATTAGCATAAAGCACAAATATTCTGAGATATATGTTATGCTGAAAGTTATAAGAATACTTGACAATAAATTTGCTTGACATCTAAAATTAATTGCACCAGAAATTTTTTGGAATAATAGATATCACTCTATTGAATGTTATGCGTGAGAAAATCTATCACACTCCCAACTAAACACTGGTTGGTAGCAACATCTTATTCTCTTCATGATTTAACAGATACAGAGATCACTGGGACCGGAACATATAGAGACGGGGGAGGCCAAGAGTAGTGTTCAATGTCTGGAGATGTTGGAGCCTTGGTAGAATTATAGGAATTTGCTGGAAGAAGAGGCTTCCCCTACCAGCTCCCCATGACATTATGCCTATGAGGCTGTGATTCTATTTTTCTCTGAAGAGTGTGGTTGAAAACTTTAGGGGTCATATTAATCATAGATAATTATTGCCATTAATAGTTGATGATAAGAAAAAAAAAATTAAGCTTTTCTTCTAAAATTAAAGTATTTGATCAAAATCATAGAGAAAATTTGAACTTATTAAGCAAAGAATCTTTGCAAAATAGGCAATCCACATTGGCAAAGGTACTTTCTCCATTCTCATGTTATAAATAAAATCTCTATAATTGGGGTTTTTTTTTCTAGAATGTGCAATTTACAATCTCAAAAAACAATGGAAATTTATGACAAGCTTTTACAGCACAAATACTTTTTTCTGCAGCAATAACGGTATTATTGAGTCTGGGTGTTTTCTCTACGGTTATACCTACTCTTAGTAGCATTATCTTTTATTTCTGGCCTTTTTTCTCTGCACCGCTTTAGTTTAGTGGCAATAATCGTTATCGGCCATATATTGCATATATCTCTTGAATTCTCGGTTGACAGAGAAGGAGAAGCGTTGTTAGATTATGTCGCGGGACAGTCGGAGTTCCTGGAGAACTACTAGTGAAGTTCCAAGAAAAAACTTGAAGGGCTTAGTAATTCCAATCTGAAAAGGATTAGACTCAATTTCTTGTTCCAACTAGTGACGAATTGAGACATCCTGCACATAAACAATCTATTCTTAAAGAGAAAACAAAACAACAATGGTTTATTTCATTTCCCCTCAAATATACATTCAAAATCAGCAAAAACCACTCTTTTCTTCGGTATCTATGTGACACACCCTATGTTAGCAATATGAACCAGAAATTAAACCCTACTATCTAACCACAAAACTTTTAATCTTCCTCATAGTAAAAATTACACCTCAACACATAAAGTAAAAGAGAGAAAGAGAGAGATTGTTACAATAGCATCGGAGGAACCGTCGACAGACCACCGAGTGATGTCTCCTTTGTGAATCTTTAGAACACTCGATGGAGACAGTTGAAACTCCACCTCCTGACAAACATCACCGCTGTCGCTCGACATCGTAGAAAATCTAAAGGCTATCATCGTCATGCAGCCACTGCAGTGCCTTGGGTTCGAAATGAGGTAAAAAGGCCTGAGTAGTGGTTGAATGGCAACAACCCGATAATATTCGTTCTTCTTCAGGAATATTTGTGGTTTATGCTAATTCCTAGAACTTAACTAGGAATATTTGTGGTTTATGCTAATTCCTAGAACTTTTAACTAGGGAATATCACAATAAGCCCTAGAATCATGCCCACACAATAGACCAAATGCATAAGTTTCCAATTTCCGTCAAAATCTTACACAAAATGAGTTTAAAATAAAATTAAAAACTGAAATTACTTTGAATCTCCTATTGCAATTTTGTATAATATATCACATATATCCAATATCAAATACTTATAAATCGAATCTGCGATTAAATTGGGGATAACTCACTGGGAAGATTACTCGACGGTGGGCGGCTCCAAGAGGGTAGATGTGATGGGCGACAGTCATGGGTGGCAGCAACCTGGCGACAAAGAGAGATGGGAAAAACTAATATTGGATGAAAACAAAAACTGAGAGCGAAGAAGAGTAAGATAGAGAGAGAGAGAGGTGGGGACTATTGCAGCCCGGCGGAGGCGGCATCGATGGCGGCGAGAGAGAGTGTTAGTTGGTAATCAAGGGAGAAAAGGCACGAGGGAAAAGAAAAATTAGGGCGCGAAGGATAAAATGCTAGGGAATTTTACAGATCTGGGAACGAAGTATTAGTGACAGCAAATATTGCTGCAATTGTTACCAATGTTTTGTGGCAACAATCCATTGTCGCAAATACCTCCGTTGCAAAATTCCATGTTTCTTGTAGTGACATTCTCAATCCAGGCACCAGAGGTTAAATTTCTCCAAACTATCCTTTTGGATCTTTTATATCTACACCACATCGGTTCACCGACTTAACAATGTTGAAAGCAATAAAAATAATAGAATGAAAAAGTAGATGTCAGAAATATCACTAACAATTTAGCAATACAAACTTAAATATATAAAATACACTTTATGTTAATGAATAAATGACCATGGTCATGTAGAATCGACCCTAGACATTTATTCATTGACATAAGGTTAACAAAAACCGACCAAATGTGGTTGGAAATTACCAAGGTCGATTGTACACGACCAGGGTCAATATAAAACAATTATGGTTGTTTATTCATTGGCCTAAGGTGTATTTAAAAAATAATGGAATGAGGATAATTTCACTTGGACAGAAGCTAAAAGTATTTACTTGTTACCCAATTTTGAATATCATTTGTGGAACTTCTTTGCCTTTACTAGAAAAACATTTTAAATTCATTGTATCTATATACTTTCTTTGCTTAGATGATTGATATGAATTGTGAAGGTATTTTCGTTCTTTTACTTGCCTGTGGAATAACATTTCCAGTTTGCTCTCTTAGTCCTCTTTTGTATACTTTTTGCATCGTCTTTTTCTTCTTCTGCACATCCACCCTTTTTCCACACCCACCTTCCTCATCATCATACCTAGGTGGAATTGTCTCCAACTCATCTCCTTTAGACGGGGCTGCCATATTAACCACCTCAGCAAGAATAGTCGGGGCTCCCTTGTCAACTTTCTCATTCTATTTTTAGTTTATTTTCCAAATATTATATACACATACCTACTAACATTTATCTTTTTATACTTTTTTAAATACCTATAAAGTTCACATATTCAGGCAAATTCAATCATTCTTTTTTTTAAAGGAAGTAACTTCAATAAACTGAGAAATCAATTGTTACAACCTCATGAAACCAAAAAGGCACCAAGTTATCTTTCCAAACTTGGGGAGAAAAACAAGAAAAAAAAATGCCATTTTTGCAGTTCTATCAGCAACCAGATTTGTTTTCCTACTAACGTGTTTAAAAGTAATTCCTGGAGTAGCTTTGAGAATATGTTGAATGTTTTCAATCTAAAAACCAGAATAATTCAAGTCATCATTGGGTCATGTGGATGCTTGCACAGCACTCAAGGAATTTAATGCAACAAGAAATGAGAATAAATTATAATTAATATCATGGAAAACCTTCAAAAATGACCTGAAGTTCACCATCCATAACTGATCTGGGCTTCATGATTTTCCAACCAAATGTCATCTTAACAAAACCGAACGAATATCAAATAACACCTCGTATACCATATTACTCTTTTTCATCATTGAAAGAAACATCAATATTGAGTTTCCAAGTGTTGTTCTCGGGTCTCACCCATTTAATTTCTCCTTGATTGTCTTTTTCTAGCTACTACATCCTGAGTTGCAAGAGCTTTTGAATGGATTCAAGGAAAGCCAACGCGCTAGAATCACATTCAATAAATATACATTTACTTTTACCATGAATATTTTCTTTTTTCTTCCCAAACCGCCCATGACAGAGTAGGAAATTGTTCAAAACGATTTTGGTCCAGCCTTTGTTTCATCCAAAAACAAAAATCCAACGTAGATCCAGAAGAAGCATTTTCAACAGATTCCAAAAATCATATTTTCTCCAAATCTCTTTAACACCAAAGTGAAAAAAAAAAGTGAATTGAGAGTTGTACCGAAACCAAAACTGCAGATTTTACAACGTCCTTCAGTTGGAATATGATGCGCCAACAAATTATTTCCTGTTGGGATGCAATCAATAGAGACTTTCCACCAAAGGTTTTTTATTTTAGGATGAAAATTTAGGTTTCAAAGGAAATTCCACTATTGGTGGTTGATTGATTTTGAACAAGATTCATATGATGAGAAAACACTTATTTCAGTTTGTAACTATCTCGAACTGAGTAATTGTTTTTCTTATCATATTTCCGAATTCCTGAATCATTCTTGGGATTATTTGGTAATGAGAAGCTGAAGACTTTGTCTGAAATAAAAGAAGGGAAGCGTTAGGTGACCAACTGATGGCTCCATCATCCATTTTCAATAAGAGATCACACTTTGTCATGAGAAGACAACACAGTTTCTCTAAGGATAGAGAAACCCATGACATTCCCAGCCAATTGTCTTAACAAAATTCCAATCGACACTCTATTTCCAACTCCCCGACAGGTAACCTTTGACAAAAGGTCTCTACCCAGACAAATAGATTTCCTAATATAGGAGGGGTTTGACAGAATTTGAGCTTTGATGATGTCAGAAAACTTAAAATACCTTGCTTTAAGAATTTTGGCAATAAGTAATTTGGGATTTTGGATTATACACCACACTTGTTTTGCCAGGAGTGCTTTGTTGAACATCCTCATCTTCCTGAAATCAAGGCCGCCCAAACATTTGAGGTTGCAAAACGTGTTCCATGTTTTCTAATGCAAATTATTCCTCCCATCTTCACCATCCCGCCAAAAGTTAGCACATTCCAATTCAATAGCATGGCAAATGGTGTCCGGCAATTTAAGCATGACATGGCAAATGTTAGGAGAGCTTAAAGCGTGATTTGATTAGTACTTTTTCCTACAGATGAGAAAAAACAATTACTTCATCCTTGGATGTGATTTATAAGTTTTTCCTTAATATATTTGAACTGCAAAGATTTGCTTCGCAATGAAAATGCGGGCAAACCCAAGTAAAATTCGTGGTCTTGAACCTCTGGGATTGTTAAAGATCTCTTGATAAAATCAAGCATTGCTCTTTCGATATTAGGACTATTGAATATCATCGATTTGTCGAAATTATTTAATTACATGGCTAGAAGCACCTGGCTAGAAGCTCTTTCATACTTTTTCAAGCAATTTTGCACACTTAGACAATCGTTTTCTTTTTCTCTGGAGAACGAAAGATAGTCATCAATGAGATTGAGGGACACTGGGTAGTGATTTGTTCTTTCCAATTTGGACATGAGGGTAGATAAGGCATGAGCGCAAAAATGACAAAAAGTAGAAGAGACAGTACATCTAAAGTTGTCAAATCAGTTTAGGCAATTCGGGTCGGCCGGCCCTGCTATCGACAAGGTAGAGGTTTGGGTTGAGGTTTTAATGGCCCGCTAGGAGGCGGGCCTAGGCTGGCAAACCCATTGAGTCGTGGGTCGGTGCGAGCTGGTGCGGGTTGGCCCACCACATTAATTTTAAAACAAAACATGAAAACTCTTTTTTTTTCTGACTTTGAGCCCCTCTCTTTGCCCGTTTTTTCATTTGTTTGGCCCAGAGCCCAGACTCTCACACAACCTTCTTTGCACCAATTGGCGTGAGTTTTTTTGTTTTGTTTTTCTTGATTTATTTGTTCGAGCATATTAAAATTTATTCTTTCTCTGGTCTTGGTTTTAATTTGGTTTTGAATTCAAAAAAAAAAAAATTTCTTAGACAAAGCAGGCTTTATAATGTAAATCCCATTGATAGTAGAGGAACAAAACAAGGCAAGTATCTCAAACGAAACTCGGTGAAGTAAGGCAGAAATTAATCTACTCATTTGATATTATTATGATCCATTTTATGGAGGAAAGAAAACTATAGAAGAACAAGCAGATGAATTCGAAAATCGTGGTTCCAATTTTGAAATAGTAAATTGATAAATATATTATTTCTTTAATGAACTCGATGGTATAAATATTTTATTTCTTCATTAATGTAATATATAGACAATCACGTTTCAAACACCCATCAAATGGTTATTCATCAACATTCTATTCTATTTACTAACTAGCCAGCCCGGCCAACCTACAGCCCAAGACAATTTGGGTTTGGGCTGAGGGTTTTCCGGCCATCAGGATGGCAGGGCCAGCCCGACCCGTAAATGGTGGGTTTTGGTGGGCCAGGGCCAACCCGCCCGACTGGCCCATTTTGACAGTCTTAACAAATAATCCCTTAAGGTCATTATTAATGTTGGAGGAATAAGAGGTTTTACCGAATGAAATTCCAAAATTCAGAAACAGTATTTGAAATCTCAATTCACACGTTAGTCATACATTTTGCAAAATTTTCAAAATTCTCACACCTTTATTTCAGGATCTCACTGCCGAATTAATACAATACTTAGTGGGGGAATCTGTAAGCCAACTCCAAAATAAAATCAGCCAGAAAATAAAACACATGCCCTGTTGCCAAGGGCCAAACAATATTTGAAATCTTAGTTCACATGTTGCCCTGATTCACTCGCTGGTCAAAGCCAACTGAAGTTGTAATTATCTGAATTCAAATGAACTGGAAGATTCAAATTAAGGAGATAGGATAAATCAAGTGGCAGCCCTGAAGGGCGATTGTGTTTAGAAAATGCACAATTAATCACTCTCTTAAGATACAAAAATCTCACTCCAGTCAAATTACAATCAGATTCCAAAACATAATTTCCATATGTGCAAAATCAAAAAGGCCATCACATTATGGTGCACCCACCTCTTTCCTCTGATGGTTGTGTTGCAGTTTGCTGGTACCTGTTTGACTCAGTTGGGTTGTATGTAAATTCCGAGGTATCCAGCCCGTACTATTACAAAATATCATTCAATCAGTAACTCGTCATGTGTTGCTATCATTAGGCAGAATCTATAAAACTCAATTTAAAGAAAAGATTAGTACTCCATTATAAAAATAATGCATATCACTGATCACAGAAGGATGAAATTACTAGGCTTATACAAGGAATTGTTCCACACAAGAAACAATGATTGATAGACGGCACAAACCTTTCATGCAAATACAGTTTAGGAATACTCACTTTATTCTACCTTCAAAACCCCGAGAATTACCCACTTCAATTTCAGGCAAAATTATTAACTGACTAAAGTGGAAACACTAATACCAACCAAATCATAAGACTCAACTCTCAAAAGTTTTTACGGTGTTGCCCTTTCCATCAACAATTGCAATGCACTTGATTCCTTTTCCAGCTAAACATGCCAGAATGTTGTAATATGGACTAAAGTGCATCAAATTTATAAGTTAAGGGACGACATTATTAAAAGTTTAGGGACTAGTTAACTGATTACCCTATATATTGTTCCATATATGTATGTATGTATATATATATATATATATATATATATTAGCAAGAAAAAAGGTGGAAGTTATTTGAATTGAAATTGTGAAAGGGTAAAAACCATAAGCATAAAGGTTTTAATTATTTTTAACCGAATTCTTTTTTGGCTGTTTGGTTTATGCACAAAAATGCATTTCGATCTTCCATACATTTTTTTGGGCTGGAAAATGAAAGGGTGTCAATGTAATTCTACAAACAATAATGGGTGCTTATGTATTTATGGCAAACATGAGTGTCTATGCAGTTATTCCTAAAAAGTACTAGAAACTTAACTTCATGAGAGAACTAAGCAAAACAAATAAAGGAAAATTGACGGATTAAACGATTTACAAATCAATACAGGAGTGTACAGTAATAGACGTTTGCTGATGTGTAATAGAAGAATGATGTCAGCAGAGTGAGGAAAAAACTCCTAGCATGGTGGTCTTAGTGGGAAGAAATTCAGTGGTGTTACACCATATAAATTGAAATGTCATCATCATCATCAACTGCACCTTAGTCCCACTATGTGGGGTCGGTGGCGTGAAGTTTATAGTGTCAATTAATTGTCTAAAATTAGTTAACACTAAATTCATGCAAAACGTAAAGTGGCAAATTTTTACGCCGGATGCCCTTCCTGTCACAACCTTCATACGAAGGAGAAATGAGATGAAATTCCAAAACCGTCATCATCATAGGTTTTTCCACTTGCATGGAAAATATCATGAGACGACGAAGAGTTGAGATAATTGCTCTAATCATGTCCCATTACAGGATTGATATTGTAAAATCAATATGTACATCATAAAACATGACGCAATACATTGAAATGTATCTACACATTATATTTATTGCACAATTCAATAAAAATAGAGAGGGAAAAGGGTGGAGAAATGGATTTATGAGATTGGGGGATATTGGTGGGTGTGGTACAGTGTATTTTTCTTTTTTCGGATTGAAGAACCCTAGTTGACTTGGTGTAAATGAGTTACAAACTAATCTAACCCATTAAACACTACTTACCAAGATAGGGGTTTCTGAGGTTGAGGGACATCAGTGGGTGTGGTTACTGTGGTACTGTGTTTTTATCTTTTTCCGAATTCAAGAACTCTATTTTTATCTTTTTCCGAATTCAAGAACTCTAGTGTACTTGGCGTAAAGGAGTTACAGGCTAACCTAACCCATTAAAAGCCAGTTAGTAAGCGAGTAAATGGGTAGGTATGCATAGAGATCTTGAAGTATCACCATTTACACCTGACATTTTACCCACTCCACCCAATTGACACATCTACCAGTGGTCAGAAGACGGATCTTTTGGCTTTCACCATAACATGGGATTTCAAGTCTCTCATAATAGCACATCAAAGTGCTGGATATAATTGAGGTTTTCCTGGTTTGGTTATGTGAAAACTTCTTAAGTTGAGCGTCAGCTCAGCTTATAATAATTTCTTAGCCTGCATCAGTGCCTGAAAACACAGAAGACACAGCAAGCACAGCTTGAAATGCTCTCAACAACTCCTCAACCCTGCACATTAGTTTAAGCATGCCAACAGCTTGCGCTTGTTGTCCTCCAGATTTTTTCCAGTGTCCATGGAAGGTGATTCCATACAAGTTGCGATACAATACACGAAACGCAATTGTGATGTTTTGTGAAGGGAGTGGCAAAGTCTAGGGAAAATGGGAAAAAAGGGCTTCAATGGCTTAAAACATACTTATTAGATGCCCAAAGTGTATCAAGGCGCAAAGGTGTGTCGGGACTTGGTTGCAGGGAATAAGGCGAGGTGTGTCTTACTGAAATCAAGCAGCATAAAAATGCTTGATTTTCTATATATATTAGCAATATTATGAACTAAGCATAAATAAGCTACAATCATATGAATTCAATGATTTTTATTAAACTATAGCAATTTTCATTAGGGTATAAAAATTTCGGCACTTAATTACAGGGATAACATTTTACTGCACATTTCAAATATGTTGTGTACATTATATGATTAATTTTAGGAGATTCCATGATCCTTAACTCAATTGTAGGAAAATCAATAATTTAGCACTTAATTATCCAAGGTTTATGTAAATCAACATGACACACAGCAATTTTCAGGAGAATCGAATAAATTCAGCACTTTAACTCCAGAAAAATCCATTTTTTTGTAAACCGAAGCATATTTCATAAATGTTCAGTAAATTATAATTAAAATATAGAAAATTCATTATTTCCGAAATAATTAAAGACCACGAATTTCAGCTTTTATAAATTACATTCATTTCATGGAAATCAAAGGTTATCATGAGAAATTTCAGCAAATTCTTATAAATCCCAACAGGAGTGAGCCACCTTTTTCGGTTATCTCTGCCAGTTGTACCACAGTGCTAGAGGAACCAAAAAAGGTCAAACGAAAAAAATGGAAGAGAAAAAGGGATGACGAAAGGAAGAAAGAGAAGGATAAAAAGAAAGAAAGCGATGAGGAAGAAAAAGGAATGTAGGAAAAGAAATGGAGAGGAGACTAAAAAAATAACTTTTATGGCAGGCAGAATTGGAGCAGGCGGTGAAGGCAAAGCTTCAGAAGAATGTGCCGGGACGAGGAGGCGGGGGGAGCAGGTTCCTTCATCTTATGTAGAATAGCCCTCTGTTTTCGTTTGTTTAATTGCATGTTTCTTTTCAGAATTGGACAAATAAAACAATATTTTGGTTCAGAGAAACATCGTTTTCTTCTTTGTTGTGTTTTCATTTAACAGAATAACAATTGCCCCTTAGGTTTTTGATTTACGAGCTTTGGGTCTTAAGAGAGTGCATGAGACATAGCAAAAGCATATTCCTTCTTTGAGCCTTAAGAGAGTGCATGAGACACAGCAAAAGCACATTCCTTGACCTTGAAAGAGGTGCAAAGCTTACACCTTGCAATAGTCAGTGCCTAAGCACACATCTTAAACAAGTATGGTTTAGGATGATGACATAAGAGAGCTCAAACCATCGTATTTCACTTGAAAACTTATTGTTCCTAATTTCCTATATCTTCCCAAAATAAAGATCCATGTCCTAAAATATTTTTTTTATAAATACCTTGTCAGTTAAAGGAATGTTATCACATCACTTTCTCTTAAATACTACTTTGTTTGGAGGAAGATAGTATGACAAACTTTCACTGCAGTTCTCATCCGAAACACCTTGTTCGGTTAAAATGGAGCCGTAAAAAGGAATGGAGGGTCTACTACATTATTGTATTTAAGCATTATGATTTTCACTAACTTATGCATGCTTTGGAACAAATTAATGAACGTTATTTATTTTACATTATTCTAAATTTAACTAACATAATTTAATATTTTATAAGTGACACTTGCATGTGCATTTGAGAAGATAAATACTCCCTTTATCACTCATTTTCCTTTTTGGACATCCCAAAATAAAGTTACATTTCCCAAATCTCAGTGCCGAGTCCACATGGATACTTATCTTATTTATTATGGCTTTTTACAAATTAGCTTTCAGAATATGGCGCACTTGCATGCGGGTAAAGTAGTAAACAAACTATAATCCAAAGAGGAGGCTCACCTGACATTATTAATTCCACACTCCCCAACCACATTAATAATCCGGAATCTTGGGACAAATCATCAGACCCAGTATAGTTTTCTCTCCAAACATAGTATAAACAGATTAATTGTCAGTTTCATCCATATCCTACCTAACAATATCCAGAACCAAAAACGACCTTAATGTTTTTATTATGAGGATAAGATTGTCATTTACTTCCAAGTAAAAAGGAGCTCAAACGATACTAAAAAAGAGGTTCAAATCTCCTATAACACTTATAAACTCCTAAACATCTTATAGTGTGAAGACATCAGCTCTTCTTCTACGTATTTTAATAAAAAGTTTACAATATATTAGAATCCAAACATCTCTTAAGATGTTTTTGCTTTTTTAAACAATATAAGCTTTGCCAAAAACCATCATAAACAAGTCATACTTACCTCAACTAGCTAACTAAAGTTAAGCCTGCCATACATATAAATCAAATCAATGATCATAATAAACGGTACCAAGACTTATCATTCTCGTAAAGACCTTCATAAGACTTGTTCAATATCCCCGGCATCAAGTAGCAAAATAGCGAGAATTCTAAACATTACTACTTCTCTTCATTAATTAGCAGGACCTATTAACTCATACAAAAATCATTCAACAACTAAAAAAAGTATTCTGAAGTTGGAAAGGAAAACTTTTTCTTGCAAAAAAGGTACTTGCACAGGCCAAAATAATGAATAAGATATTTCTCACCTTTTCCCTCATACGTGTACTCCAAGCATCGTTCCTACTTGGACGCTGATCAAGTGTACCTGTGACAGGGACACCCGTGGCTGGAACAGGTGGTCTATTTATCAATGGCTGCCGGATTTGTTGCCTGGGGCCACCTATATACTCTTCATCACTATCGTAGTCTGCTGGTCTATTGGCAGCCCTGACAACAAGTGCTAACAAAAACACAAGGGCCTGCAAATTTTATAAGTAAGTTCGTAAAACTGGAAAAATTAATGGATTAAGCATGTAACTAAATTTGTCATCTTCGCTTTAATGATCTAAAGGTTTGACTAATTGAGGACATCGTCTAATTCCTGACATCAGAAACACATTCCCAGCATTCAGTAGAAAATGACCACAGTAAGCAGAGAAACGTCATCTGCAGGTGAGCATGACAACATAGCAAGGTGTAGGCGTCATTGTACTAATATCCAACATATGGCCCAGAACTTGAACTTGCGTGACCAACCCCTAGTGGCATAAGGCATTTTTTCTTCAAAATGACAGTGGAATTTGGAGATGGCAAACACATGTGAGTTAAATCTATTGATGTAAAGGGAATCACTCCACTGGTGCCCATAACCGAAACAGTTACCTTAAGTTTCCAGTAGCCTTACCTGTAGTATCACAGCACCAAGAGCAACCCATCTGATAATTTTCCAGTGCTTCTCCAGAAATTCAAATATCATATCAAAGTTGCCAGTTTTGTCAGTTGGGATTTCCTGTTCATTCAGCTTTGCTATTAGATCCACAAACTATGGTTTTAAAAACTAAAGATAGCAATCACGATCCAACTAACCTCTTTCCAGCTTTTGTCAAAGAATATGAAAGCAGCCAATGCCAGCTCCACCAATATCAACAAGATCACCAGCACAGAATACTTTATTGTCTTAAGGAATCCAACCATCATAATGAACAAAGAAAAAATGCAAGATGCCTACAACTAAAATTTTAACAGTGTACAACAGAAAACGAACAATATCAAGTCACGTTTGCTTCCCAAGCAAACAACATATCCATAATAGTAGTTTTATCAACAATGATCGAGGTGCTTGATATTGACCTACACAATCTCGCAGCTCTAGGAACAGATCAAAGTGACCATTAATAAGTTGATAGTCATATTCTCAAACTTGACAGCCTTAGCATTTTTCCAACTAATGCAAAAGCTCTAGGATAATAGCTAGACTCATTATCAACATGAGATCAATGTCACTGTTAACCTATAATATGAGCAGTTTAAGCACCCAATCAATTTTATAATATAAATGAATGTTATAATGAAGCACATAATTAAAAAATCAGAATTATAGAAAGGACACACAAGTCAGGCAGCACCCATTCCGTGTAGCCGTTCCAATGCAACCGCAACAAGCAATGAAAAGAACAACCGCACCAATGCCAGTGAAAAGATAAATAAACCTGTAATTAGTGCATGTGAGGTCAACATAATCATTCCTGGAAACAAATATCAACTAAGAGGCAGACACATGCAACTTTATCATTCTTGTTTGAGAAAACCTGATTATAAGAAGCCTACATTTGCCAAATGGCTTTCATTTCAATAAACAAACAATGAAAATAGTCAATTCATTAAGCAGTTATAACAGTGCAGACACATTTTCAACTCGAACAACTATAATAGTAGAGAATAGATATGGCTTGTTCACACTCTGTGGGACAACTCAAATCACTGTCAGACATAATACATCTGGCTTGTTCACAGTATCTGACACAACCTGTTCACCAGTACGACTATGCCAACTATAGCTGATTGAATTGAGGAAGGAGGCAGAAACTAGAATCCCTCTCCCTCCAGAAAAGCACATACATCTCAAACACCAGATGTAGAAAGAAGGGAAAAAAACTGTGTTCTGAATTCTCTAAATGAGAGCTTGCATGGCAAACACTAAAGACACAAAATACAGCCAAATTATACGCATTAAGTAGGATAATGCAATTAATAATTACTTAGATTAAAAAGAATCATATCCTCTGATTTTGAATACAAGAACGGACAATGAAAAATAAGATAAGGAATAACTAATTTTCATCAACTATGTAATTTCCCCCCTAACAAATAGGGATCATTTCATTGGGATTGTCTGAATTTAACTCAATATCCAGAAACAAATGAAATGTGATATTTGAATAAACGAAATTTATCAAAGTTGTGTTTGCATGCCTACAGATTCTTTTCCCTTTCAACACCAAATTGTTAAATAAAAAAATTCCTTGGGCGTTCTCCTCAAAATTCAAGATGCGCATCGATCCCAAAGGTCAACAAAATGAAAAACGATTTAAAATCAAACGGGCACCTTGATCAAACCTGAGAAACAAAACAATGATTCCCCTGGAAAATCATTGAAAATAACATGATATTGAAATACTTACAACTCATGTAAGTGGAAAAGGTACCAGTTCCATTAATAACGTGTGAAAAAACGTGTGTGGAGATTCTAATTCGTGCATGAAAATAATAGATCGTCAGGACCTTACACAGTTTTAGAATTTAGAAAGAAAAATTACAAACAAAAAGGATTACACAACAGCCAACAAAAAAGAACTTGATATATTGTTTCACTGTAGTAATTTGAGAGAAGATGTTGTATTGCGACTACAGACACTAACTCAATCTGCAGAGAAATCAACTGCCCTATAAATCAATAGCAAGAACCAATTTGAACTTGACTCAACCTCTTTTAAGCCTCTCCACTTTATGAAACACAAGTGATGCAAAAACTCAGAGTTATTACGAATTCTCCACAATTCTTACATAAATGCACACAATAGCAGAACATATTTCCTTATTCTAAGATTCTAAAACATGTATGCATAGGAAGAGGATCATGAAAACATTAAGTTATCTTTCCCGTGGAACATGAAAACAATGTAGAGATGAGTCATCGTTCTTCATACCATGCCTTGGGAAGTTTGTCAAAAATGCTATCAGCCAAAGACACAGCTAATAGCATGGGCCGACCCATCTGTACAAACTCCCCACTTGAGGGGGAAATGGGTTCATCATCGTTGGTTGAAGCAGCATTTTTATACTCCACAAAAAGGTATACGCCATACCCGATCATCGCCAAACCCACCAGAATTAACAAGAAGTTCAAAACCTTCAAAAGGCACTCCCAGAATCCCCTACACGCCATTCTCTACAATAACTACGGCACAAATTTCCTCTATATACTCTTTAAAGAAGATGGTTTCTTATCATACATCAACTCAACCCCTCCGTTTCCTGCAAAGCAACTAGCCAAATTAATTGTTCATACATAATTGAAATTTCAATAGAAAAGGCATAGGGAATGAATACTCTGCCCCCCCCCCCCCCCAAAAAAAAAAAGGCAAAAAAGTAGTTCCTAACAAGTTATACATAGCTAATTACACTCTAGTTCCAATAATTTTTCCAGTGATAATTTTTCAAGGCCGTCAAATTAATAACGAAATTACACCGACTACATCAATGAATGTGAATATAGAAAAGAAAGAAAGAAAAAAAAGCTGGATCAAAAATATTAATCCACAAAGCAAGCAGATAATGGATTCGAATTCTGCATCAGCAAAGTGAATTATGGTGCAACGCACCTTGAAGATTAATAACTTTGAACATAGTAAAACAATGGGGAAAAAATCAATAGAAAAACTTTAATGAAGCGTTTAAATTGAATAGATTGTGATATATCAGAGCTTACGGAACAATAGCGTGCAATTGTAGATCAAAGAAACCCAGGAGAGACCAGGAGAGAGAGAGAGAGAGAGAGAGAGATTGGGGAATGAAACGGCAGGATGAGCGGTGTAAAGTAATAAGGTCAAACTGGCTTTTGCGCTGTCGCCATTATCGACAGATAGCACATTTTTCTTTTTAATTTACTGTTGTCTGTTAAATATAAATAAATCAAATTATTAATAGAAACATCCACAGGTGAGGCTCGGCCGCTCGGGGCTCCAGCTGCCAGCTGGTGCTGGCATTACCATAAGATAATCTTGGACGAAATTTTTGGTAATTGTGCTTTTACACCCTCGTATTATACTATTTTGCACGTTAGACCTTTCAATTCTAAACCTGCCATTTTGCCTCTTGAATCGAGTTGATATTTACATAATGCGCCACTGTCTTGACTTTTAAGGCTTAACTAGTTTTTGACCTGTGCGATGCACGGAAAATATTGTATTCAATTATATAAAATATACAATCTATATGTAAAATAAATAACTCTTACATATATAAAAAAATCATGTATCATATTACATATATGTTGCATAGACACATCCTTCCAGTTAGCTAGTTCCCATATTATTTGACATGTACTTTTCTGATTGTCCCATGTATTCTGTCTCCAACAATGAATATAATTAAATTTAAAATTAACATAAGCTAATTGGTTTCATTTGCATTGCATGATTATAAACAAACAAATAAGTATATTGTCATACCTCATCATCATAGATAACACACTCCATACTGTGTATTTGTGTTTTGTCGTTAGATACTGACCTCTCATAGACATGCACAAGCGGACTTTCATAGCCCACTATGTTTTTCGTCATATTTAAGTTTTTGGTAGGGGTCAACATTGGGGCCATTTTTTTAGATTGAAAGTTAATTTCTTATGTGATGATTTTCGATAAAATCTGTAACATTCCAATTTCACAAAATAACAATATATGATTCATAAAGTGTTAAAAACACGCCAAAGCTTGAAAACGCATTTTAAAGTGACCAATAATATTACGACTTGTCAAAAAAAATGAAATAATCATAAAAATATGTCTTAAAAATTTAAAACAAAATCCCAAAGGAAAGAAGATGTCAAGTCTCGTGCATCATTAAATACAATAAGGGGCCTTTTAAATTCCTTGATCGACTTCCACCGTCCCCTCTGCGCACGCTCCGAGTCCTTCATTCATCTGTGAAAATTATACATGGGGTGCAGCCCAGTGGGGACGCATTGTCTAAATTGAATACGCAAGTATAATCATCATTGCATACACACCTATGATTTTCATGCTTTGATCATACAATGCCTGGACGCCAACTGTGGGTGTACAATTAAGTACAATCATGTATGTACAATTAAGTATCTTTGTGTCATGTCATGTTTAACGTGCCCATACATATAACAATCATACAATGCATTTAAAATAGACAATAAGCAGTAAACCCCACCTTGAATATAGTAGCTTCGTGAAAATAAATGTAAGTGTGAAGGCCTAGAATTCAGGTTCCTCGTCTCCTTTCTTTTCTTTTCTTTTTTTTTTCAGCGACGTGGTGGCACTAACCGGAGGTGATGACTCCTCTCCATCTCCCCTCTATTTCTTCTATTTCTTCTTGGTTTTTATCTTTGGGTTTTGATTTTGGGGGTTAGGGTTTGAGAACATGGTAGCCATGGTGGGGGTGTCGATGGCAAAACACGGCGACAACAGTGGAGCACGGTGGCAGTAGTTTTTTTTTAGGGAGAAGAAGAATAATAATTTACCTTCTTGCTTGGTGTAGGAAATGTGAAGAATAACCCTAATGAGACTTTCGATTTATAGGCCAAGGGTTCAAAGAATATATGGTAAGAGATTTTGTAGAAATTTTCATGTCAAATATACTTTATTTTCATACCTTAATGCATATTTGATTTCTTTTCTTTATTAAAATGATTTTTCTTTATTCTGGAAATAAAATTAGAAATTAAATCCCTAAATTAGGAAATTTAGGGTTTCGAAAATTCTAAATCATTCACAAAATTAGTTCTAATTAAACCCTAATTTTATCCCCAACTAGTCTTTTGCCCGTGCGATGCATGATTGTATATATGTGAGGCATCCATTTTGTACTGTGACATGTGCATTTTTCTAATAGTTCTACGAATTCTAAGGCATACATTGTAATGATTTGATATAGCATCAAACAACAGACATGTTTAATTTTTTTTATTGATAAAGTCAAAAGGCGAAAAAACATCATACCTCAAAATCATGAAAAAATACATTCAAGTCTATGTATTTGTATTCGATCTTTTAAATTTATTTTTCGTAAAATTGCACAGATGCACCTTCATTGTCCATTTCGTTTTAGTTATGTTTAGATTCCTAATAAGTGTAAAGTATGTGTCATACTCTCAGATTTTAAAAAAATTATTGTGGGGTTTTTTTTTATTGTTTTAATCGAAATTTTCAATTATTATATTATATTCGTGTTCTCATATTTGGTATTTTTAAATTGTGCGATGCATTACAGAGTCAACACCAATTACAGAAGATGTTCACAAATCTCAGAGCCTAGTCAGTGAAAAGACGGCTCCTATGAGATTTAACTTCGATGATGAGCCAACTCCACAAGTCTCGTCATCATCCGATGATGTTGATGATACAGCAGAGGACCAGGTAATTCATTTAGAAAATCTACTGAGACCGAGGAAGCAGTTCAGACAGCTGAGGCTCAGTCAGCTGGGCAAACCATCACAAATGCCCCAGCTAGAACCGAACATCATCTCAGGCAGCTCCCACAAACACATCGAATGACTCCACCATCTCAGTCACAGGCTCCGACAACTGTGACAACTGCCAATGAAGCTGCCGCAGTTGAGGCACACGGAGCTGAGTCATCGCAGGCACAAAATCAACAAGACATCCCATATGTGCGCGATGATGTCTTTCAAGACATGTTTCCCTTCACCAGAACATGCCTGAATTAGAAGAAGAGACAACTGCTGAACAAATGAGATACATTGTACGAGAAGATCCCATCATTCCCACCGACACAATTGTTCCAGCAGACTTTAATTTCAATGCAGAATGGTCGGCAGCTGAATCAGGCGAGGCAGCTGAGATTCGTGAAGTCTTCAAGAAGATCTGTGAGGAGATTGAGCAGATAGAAAGACATCAGGCCTCTCTGGATTTACGTCTGGACAATCGTGATGCCACTCTCACAACTGATTTGAGAGGGATCGTGGTGCGGATTAGGGAATGGACTCAACAGCAGACTGCGATGAGAATCGAGCAAGTACGCTATTTCAAAGTCCTATATGGAAGAATTCTCGTATGGAGTGCAGATAACTCCATGATCAGGCAAAGGATGAAAGAGCATATTGAAAGGTTAAACCAGTCTCACAAGACAGATATGGAGATGTTGTAACAATTTCACAAGAATGAAATTCTAAGACTCGAGAATGCCATGAATGACAAATTCAATATTCTCATGGCTGAAATGAAGCTAGTCACAACCGAGTCGAAGGCAACCCATTCAGAATTTCGGGCCGTATATGATACAGCAGACTCCAAGCACAACTCTACAATCAGCAGACTGGATTTTATCCTAAGCGGTAAGTTCCCTGGGGTTCCTCTCTCTTTTGATGATGCCCAAAAAGGGGGAAGATGAGCTCCTCAACGGATTAAAAGAAGAGAAGTTGAAGAAAAATGCAGCTAAGAAGAAAACCGCAGCTGAAAAGAAAGATGCAGTTGAGGGGGAAGGAAGTTCAAAGCAATTGCAATTGATGTATGATGAGACCCCTCAGCAAGGACATGTTACTGCCTCCATTCTGAGCAAACTCCCTGTGACCCTACCAATTCAGCACTCTACTGCGTCAATGGTAGACAAAAGGAAGATTATTGAAGCAGGGTTTGAGGAGTTCTCTCAAAAGCAGGATGCTCGCGTTCACAAAATAATGAAACAATATGGTGGTCTTCCAGCTGGAAAGGATCAGGATGCGATACCTGATGATGGATCTGAGCCTAGATCAGTTGAAGAGTTCAAAACACTCGAATCAGAAGGCTACTTCCAAGGAATGGCTCTGGCTCAAGCCTGGGATTTGTATTGGGAGAAAGGTCTAGCACTATGTCAAGAAGGCGATAAGCAAAGCGGTCATCCAAAGAAATACTCACTCGCTCGAAAGGAAAGTAAGACTCCAAAGGTGCAAAGACACTCCAAGAGGCGGAAGAGCTGAGCCAGGAAGGGGAAGAAGTGGTGGTGGAAGAGGTTCTCTACCTTGACCAAAACCCAAGGAAGTAGAATATGTAGATCCTGACAAGAATGGTTTGATCTACTGGGCTGGATATGATCATCTAGACAATCGAGAAGTGGCAAGGAAGAACGCTAAGGCAGTAAGAAGACAAGAAGAAGAGAATAAAAGGCAAACACGAGAATGGCTTGCGAGGAAGCAAATGGATGATGCTTCCAAACGGGCCTATGAAAAGAAGAAAAGAAGGGAAGAAGAAGAGAAAAAGAGAAAGAGAGCTGATGACGATGAGGAGCGCAGGAGAGCTGAAGAAGAAAGAGGAAGGAAGCAGCGAAGGCGTTGAAGTGTTGATGCGAACCCCTTCGTGTATCACTATTGTAAATACATTCATGTAAGTCGTCTGTAATATACTTAGTGAATTTCCTGTAAATTTTCACTGTGTATGTATTCTTGTATCTTAGCTTAGATATGTATATTGCTCTGATAAGAAATGCTCTGATACCAAATGTAAACAGCTATGTAAAGGACAAGAATTCTATAATCAATAAAACGATATATTTTAAGCATACATTCTTTGTTACTGCATTGTCTGTATGTATCTTTGTTGTTTATGTTTTGTTGAATGTTTTTAAGTTTTGGCATCATCAAAAAGGGAAAAATTGATAGGAAATTTATTGAGTAGATTTTGATGATACCATGTAAAACTTAAACTAGAAAGTTGGCACCCCATTTTGCTTGTAATTTGTATTGTAATAAAATAGGGCTGAGAAAGCTGAGTCAAGTCAGCTATACCAAGGAATACAAGAAGTCAACTGCGGACTGGATTGAAGACTCCGATGTGTGTCAGCTGAGTATGGCCATGAAGGAAGTCAAGGACTCGACTGAAGGAGTGTCAGCCGAGTAACAACTGTGAGAAGTGTCAGTCAAGTCAACTCAAGAAGCCAAGTCTCAAAGTTGAAGTGACAACTTGACTCATCCAATGATCGAAGTCGACTCAAGTCACCCTGGGTAAAGACAAAGATCTAGTCGAGACAACTGACTTAGATCCGTTGATTAAAGTCAAGAATATTACTCAATATAGTAATATGTAAGCTGTCAGGTCTAAAGTGTTAGTCCCAGAATTGTGCAAAAGGAACAAACCAATGGGAAACACCGCACTCAGGTCGTGCACCGCTATCTTTGCGAAGATATTTAATACGAGAAAATGTCAACATCAAGGACTGCAACAAGACCAGCCAACGAACAAAAGTGACATTTGAATTTAGCATGTCTCTTCAACGGGCAAAATTTCAAATGTACACTAAAAAGGCTGAGGAAATTACTGAGAAAAGGTTACATGAACCACGAACAAACAAACATTATTCAAACATTTAACCTGCAATATTCTCAAGTACATTCAAGCAAATCCTCAAGCCTGAAACTCGAAGGAAATCGTTCCAACATAAGCTGTGAAGGAAAGACAACTTCAAATCTGTTGAAGATGAAACTTTTGAAGAATCAAAAGGGGTCTACTTTCCAAGGAGGATTGTAGGAAGGTTCAAGGTCGAACCTGAATCAAGTTTGTTGGAGGGCTTCGTGATCAAATCCAAGAACTTGAGAAGTGAGCTGAAGTAGCAAGGCAGCTGCCCTGTGAAGAAGCTGAGTCGCAAGAGAAGTCAGCTGTGTGATCAAGGCTGTCTCCAGAATGTTCACCACTTTGTAAACTAATCTATTACTTAGTGGATTCCTCCAGGAGTTGGAGAAGAGAGGATTAGAAGAATTACCCCATCTTCGAACCTCTATAAAAACATTTGTGTCATTTACTTTCAGCACATTTATATTTCTGCATACTTACATTATAACTGTTGTTAGTGTTACATTGCTATCCAACTGATTAATAACCAAGTGCTAAAAATCAAGTTTTTAAAACAAACCTAAAACAAATCAAAGGGTGTAAGTCTTCCGCTGATAAAACCAAACCAGCCAAGTTAAGTTTAGGTTAAACAGCCGAGTTATTCTATCAACAGCTCTATCGAGTCTGTTGAGTGGCTAACTTAGCTGAATAACCAACTTAGTTGTTCCTCAAGGACACAGCTGTTTGAGTCAACTCTGTTGTAACTTTAAAAGGACTAAAATCGAATATTTGGTAAGGTTTATTCAACCCCCCACCCCCTTCTAAACCTTACTTCACACCCATTAGGACCTACAAGTGGTATCAAAGCGGTTGGTTCATTGAGCCTTCTGTACTGGTTACTGAATAAGATCTCTATCTTTACAAAAAGGTTTTAAACACTTGTATTTTCAAAATCTTTCATTTTAAGCAAAGTTATTGTCATGGAAGCAAATCTGACACGCATTCCTATGTTCACTGTTGAAGAATTTGATGATTGGAAAATTCGCTTGCAGTCTCATCTATCTGCATTACATGATTAAATGTGGCTTGTGATAGAGGATGGGCCACTGCAAATACTTAAAGTGAACACGGCTGCAATAAGAGCAGTTGCAGCTGAAGGAGAAGAAGCTGCTGCTGAGGAAAGATCAGCCATGGTTGAAAAACCAAGGACTGAGTGGACTAATGAGGATAAGAGGAGATACAACTTGGACAATGTGGCCAAGGACATACTCTACAAGACATTTGACAAAGCAATGTTCAATAAAGTCAAATCTTGCAAATCTGCAAAAGAAATCTAGAATAAATTGACTTTAATATGTGAAGGATCAGAACAAATTAAAGAAAATAAATTGTCTGTTGCTGTTCAAAAATTTCAAAATTTCAAAATGCTTACAGGTGAAACCATGGATCAGTTGGATGCCAGATTCACTGAAATCACAAATGAGCTTTCAGCTCTTGAGAAGGAATACACACAAAAGGAAATGTGTATGAAGATCTTAAGTAGCCTCCCAGCTGAATGGGAAATGAAGACTATGGCCCTGAGACATTCAATGGACCTCTCAAGAACATCTAATCATGAGCTATTCTCAGATCTCAAAGCCTATGAGTTTGAGCTGAGAAGAAAATAGCAAGAGGAGACAGTTGTACCCAAGACAGCTGCACTGATGGCCAAGGATGGAAGGAGAGTTGAACCCAAGGAAGCCATAGACTAGGAGAAAATTGCCCTAATGGTTAAAAGATTCAACAAGTTCTTCAATAAGAACTATAAAAGAAATAAGGGTGAGACCTCCAGAAGATATTCAGCTCCTTCCAAGTCAAGGGAAGATAGGCCACCTAAGAGAGCTGAACATCAAAGGGTTGAATATCGGAGAGCTGATAATCCAAGAACAGAAAGAGCTGATCAAAGAGCTGAGAACCTGTGTTGGAACTGCAGACAACCAGAACATTTTGCAGTTGACAGTTCCTATCCACCAGTCAACAAATATAGGAATGAAGAAGAAAGAAAAGTCTTCAGAGAACGAAGACAGGAAAAGAAGAAAGCCATGTTGGCTGCTGAGACTGCTTAGACAACCAAGTCTAAAGAAGCAGCGGACTCAGAGAGTAGTGAAGTTGACTACTCAAGTGACTCTGAGTAAAAAGCTATGATTTGCCTCATGGCTAAAGAACAAGATCAACCTGATCAAGAAGATGAGGTACACTCTAACTCATCTCATTCAGATTCAAGTGATAGTGATTGTGGTACACACACTTCATCACCCACTGATCTTTATGATTCATTAGGCAAAATGATGTAAGATTTTGAACACATAAAATCATCACACACAATTCTAAATGAGGAAAATAGCCAGCTTAAAAGCCAAAACTCACAACTGACTAAAGAGCTAAGTACTCTAAGTCACATAGCTGATGAGAACACTAAGCTAAAGGTTGAAAATGCCAAGATCATAGCAGAGTTAGCTGCTATAGAAAAAAGGGAAAAAGATCTCAAAAATGTGATTGCCTCATTTATAAAGGCATCCAAATCATTGGATGATCTTATCATGAGTCAAAAAGAATGTGGAGATAAGACAAGCATATGATTTAACTCCTTTGTGCATAGTCAAACTCCAAGAGTGATTTTGGAAAAAGGATCTTCAAGTAATGAAGCATCTCAAAAATCCAAAACACCAAATGTTGCACCTACATTCACTCCAAAGCACAATCACAAACAAATTGGCCTTGGATACAAAGGGAAAGGAAAACAGCTAGTTGAGTATGCTGAGAGGACAGATGAGAAGAAATTCAGTCGAGTTCCTTAGCAAACTCCAAACAGAAAATACTCTGTGAAAAGCAAACAGAGCCAGAAACCCCAAAAGTTTCATCAGAGAAACACGCATGATGGGAATGGTAGAAACTATCCAAACTATGCTGATTGGAATAATGTGAAACATCAGCAAACACCTATGGAATACAAGCCAAGATGGCAAAGACCTAAAACTCAGCAAAGATCATTCCAAAGGCAAAAGAGCTATTATCAGCATACATATGCACCCAAACACTACACCCAGAAATATCACAACTATCCTAAGAAAGTAATTGCTAAAACACACACATAGGCATACAGACAAAAGAGACAGCTATATGAACCTAAAACCCCCAAATAATTTGGTAATGTGCACTATGATTATGGCACTGATAGATGGAAACCTCTTAGATTCAAGTCCTTTGGCTATAGGTTGGTCGGATCATCCTATAGCACTAACCCCTCAGGACCCAGGCAAGTATGGGTACCTAAAAACTGATTTCCTTGATCGTAGGTTCAAGGAATAGCTGAGTGCCAAGGAACCTGGTACATGGATAATGGCTGTTCCACACATATGACAGGAAACAAGACAAACCTGTCAAGATTCAAGGAGATTAGAGGTGCAAAAGTCACATTTGGAGGAAATGAAACTCCAGGGGAAATCAAAGGCACACGATTTATCAAGAAGAATGGATTGAAAATCACTGATGTTGCTTATGTTGAAGGCCTCAACTTCAAACTGTTAAGTATCAGCCAACTCTGTGATAAAGGCTACAATGTTGGATTCAACATGGGAGTGTGCCAGATCAAAGATGCTGAATCAAATGAAATAGTGCTGCAAGGATCAAGCCAGAAGAATATGTATGTGGTAGATTGGTCTACTGCTACACCAAGCGCTTGTCTACCAGCAAAGAGCATAGCCGAATTAAGTTGGTTGTTGCACAAGAAGCTGAGTCATCTGAATTTCAAGACAATCAATAAACTTGCAAGAAGTCATCTTGTAGAAGGATTGCCAGACTCAGTGTACAAGAAAGAAAGTGTATGTGATGCATGCCAGATGGGAAAGCAAATAAAATCTTCATTCAAGGATAAGCCAAGTCCTTCTTTAACAAGGATATTACATCTGTTACATATGGATTTATTTGGTCTAGTTGAGCCAGCCAGCATAAGTGGAAAGAAATACACCCTAGTGGTGGTAGATGACTACTCAAGATATACATGGACAATCTTCATGTGTAAAAAGAAGGAAACTTTGCAGAAGTTACCTCAACTGATGAAAAGAGTTCAAAATGAAAAGACCCAAACCATTATAAAGATAAGATCTGACAGAGGAACTGAATTTGTCAATGGGATAATAACTCGGTATTGTGTTGAAAATGGGATTGCTCATGGGTTATCAACTGCAAGAACTCCACGGCAGAATGGAGTGGCTGAAAGAAGGAACAAAACTCTCAAGGAAGCTGCAAGGACTATGTTAGGTTTGGTCGGATTGCCTAAGAGATTTTGGGTCAAGCTATTAACACAAAGATGCTATACTCAAAATAGATGCATGATCAACAGGCAATTGACCAAGACTCCCTATGAGATTTGGACAGGGAGAAAGTCAAATGTTGGATATTTCAGAATATTTGGATGTAAATGTTTCATCCATAACAATGGCAAAGATAATTTGAAGGCTTTTGATGTTAAAGCTAATGAAGGTATCTTTTTGGGATACTCAGCTGAGAGCAAAGCCTATAGAGTGCTGAACAAGAGGACTATGGTTACAAAAGAGTCTATCCATGTGGTTTTTTATGAACCTAATGTGAATAGAGAAGACATTGAAGAGTTAGCTGATAAGCTGAATCAGCCAACAATACAGAAGAGTCCTTATGTTGAAGCTGAAGTAAGAGCAAGCAACCCAGATGAAGATGAGATAGTTGAATCTCAAAGACATCTGGAAGGTCTACAGCTGAATGAAGATGAAATAGTCATGCAAGACAACTTAGTCATGAGACAAATTTGAATCCAAAGCAGACTTACTCCAACCTGATGTGAGATGGCTGAGAGACCATCCACCAGAGTTAGTTAATGGAGATGTTAGAGATGGCATAAGAACCAGATCCAGAGCACATCATGAAGCAATGTTCACTTGTTTTATTTCCAAATAGAGCCTAAAGATGTATCTCAAGCATTGGATGACACACATTGGATTCAAGCCATGCAATAAGAGCTGAATCAGTTTGAAAGAAATAAAGTATGGGAATTGGTGCAGAGGCCAACCCATCAGAATGTAATTGGCACAAAATGGGTTTTCAGAAACAAGATGAATGAGGAAGGATCTGTTGTAAGAAACAAAGCAAGATTGGTAGCCAAAGGGTATTGCCAAGAAGAGGGTATAGATTTTGATGAAACCTTTGCTCATGTTGCAAGATTGGAAGCAATAAGAATGTTTCTTGTTTATGCTGCACATAAGAACTTCACTGTGTTTCAAATGGATGTGAAGAGTGCTTTTCTAAATGGACTGTTAGGAAGAAGTCTATGTTGAACAACCTCCACGTTTTGAGCAGAAAACTATTGGAGATAAAGTCTATAAGCTCAAGAAAGCATTATATGGATTGAAGCAAGCACCAAGAGCATGGTATGATACATTGTCTCAATTTCTAACTGACAATGGATTCACCAAAGGCAAAGTTGATAGAACACTCTTCAGAATTCAAGATGGAGAGAGTGTACTGCTTGTTCAAATATATGTGGATGACATTATTTTTTGTCCCACAAATAAAGAGCTGTGTGACAAGTTCTCAAGCCTCGTGCAAGGTAAATTTGAGATGAGCATGATGGGAGAGCTGACTTTTTTCCTAGGACTTCAAGTCAAGCAATTGAAGGATGGAACCTTCATAAGTCAAACAAAGTACACCAGAGATTTAATGAAGAAATTTGGTATGGAAGAGAAGTCTTCTGTGAAAATACCAATGAACACATCAGTCAAGATGGACATGGATGCAGATGGCAAAGTTGTAGATCAAACCAGATATAGAGCTCTCATTGGATCATTGCTCTATTTAACAGCCAACAGGTCAGACATCACTTTTGCAGTAGGTGTATGTGCAAGATTTCAATCTACACCAAAGGAGAGCCACATGACTGCAACTAAGAGAATCCTAAGATATTTGAAGGGATGCCAGGAAGTTGGCTTATGGTATCCAAAGGAAGGTGGATTCAAGCTAATTGGTTACTCAGACTCAGACTATGCTGGATGTAGAGTTGACAGGAAAAATACTTTAGATACATGTCAAATGCTTGGAAATAGATTGGTTTCTTGGTTCAGTAAGAAACAAAATTAATTGCCACATCCACACCGAAGAGTACATAGTCATGCGCGATTGTTGTTGTGCCCAAGTCTTATGGATGATACAACAGCTGAGAGATTATGATATTGAAGAAAAAGAGATTCCAATTGTGTGTGATAACACTAGTGCTATTTCAATCACTCAGAATCTTGTGTTGCATTCAAGAACAAAGCACATTGACATTAGATATCATTTCATAAGAGATCAAGTTGAAAAAAAAGACATCACCTTGGAATACATCTCAACTGATAAACAGTTAGCTGATATATTCACGCCTCTATGTGAATCAAGATTTGAAGAGCTCAAGAATGAATTAGGGTTAATTGAGCTGAGTTGAAACTCAGAAGACTCAATCAGCAGAGAAAGAAGATGAGAAAATCAAAGAAGAGCAAGTTTCACACTTCAGCCAAGTGAAACAACCTTATCAGGAAGTCAGCTGTATCAAGTTAGCTTACAGCTGAGTTACTTCACAAGAAGAGAGAAGCAGAGTTAAGTTACGTTGGATATAAGTTGAATCTTATGAGCTAAGTGACAAAAACGCAGTCGTTTTAATTGAGCAGGAATGTTTTTAAGGATGACGTCAGCGTAATAATGACGGTCACAGTAAAAGTTGCACAGTAAGCCATATGATTGGATATAAATGTTGCTGCATTAAATGCGAGGAATTAAATGCGGTTTTGACATTTTAGTCTTAGCCGTTGATTTTGATCAAAGATTTCAAAATCTGAAATGTGTCCTTTCACGACCTTTATATACGAAAATTTGCATTTCTCTTACTACGCGAATTGTTCATCTTCAAAGCAAGAAGCATTTTTCTTTCTGAAACCCTAAGTTCTCTCAAAGCAAGTTATTTTTTTTTCGTTCGGTAAAAATCTCTGAAAATGGCACCAAAGTTTGATTATGTGAAGCTTTCGAAGCAAATCCACTCTGGTTCCTCAGTAGACTTTGATGGGATGGTTAAACAGGGTGTTGATGAAACCCTGGTTCTGAAGATAGCTGAAATGTTGGAGAAGTCCGGTCTAAAGGCTTTTCTGACGATGGAATACTCTCATACCTACCTTAAAGAGGTAGAGATGTTTTATGTGAATGCAGAAGTGCAGGACGACGAAATCAAATCTTCCGTCCACAGCAAGGTCATAAAACTCAGTGCAAAAGACCTTGTTGAGCACTGTTTGTTGCCCTCGGAGGGCTTGAAGGACATCTCGGAGGCAGATGTCGACTTAGCTGTGGCTTGGAAGAAGTTGCCAAGCCCGAGTGTGCTACGAAAGTGGTTTACACAGCCGATAAGAAGTTGCTGAATGACTACTATCATAAGTTGATGGACGTAGTCTCCAAATGTGTTGACATGAAATTTGGAAGCTTTAATCAGCTGTCCAAAACTAAGCTGATCGTCATGGCTGCGATCATGCAGGGAAAGAAGGCCAACTGGGCTGAGTTTGTTTACAGCAGACTCTCCCAGAATGTGCTGAACAGGACCTACAAGAAGGACGGGTCCTTTGGATGTTCTTTGGGCTATGGTCTTGTGATTGGCCATCTCATGGAGGTGAAAGGCGTTGCTCTTCGTCATGGCAAGCCCTTTCACGTGAACAAGAAGATGTTCAGGGCAAATCTTTCTGGTGCCCAGAAAACTGATACAAGTGAGAGGGAATCAGCTGACCCTGAAGAATCTGCTGAGAACCCTCCTCCGAAGAAGAAAGTTGCCCCTGCAGCCGAGTCACCTGCCTGAGCAGCCGAGACTCCTGCCCCTGCAGCAGAGACTGAGAAGGAACCCTCACTCCCTTCTCAAGTCGCAAAAAAGAAGAGGACTGCCAACAAGCCCGGCCTTGAGGGATGTCTAGGTGGGCATTGGCCAAGGGCCCCCAATTTTTGGGGGCCCCAAATTTATATATACAAGTTTGTATATATTTATATATATATATATATATATATATATCTAATATGTTATATTTGTAAATTTTTGTAGAAGAAAATATTAGTTGAGCCATCAAAAATTGATTATATTAAGGCTAATATAATATTAAATAAAAAATTGTTATAAAAATGTTTCACCATCTATTAAGAGTATTTTAGGATTAATTATTTTTATTGTTGTAGTAGATATTGCTATTTTATCTTTAAATAGTATATCTGAATAATTGGAAGTTTTTGAAAATATTTTTCGTTTGTTGTTTAATCCTAAGAAGTTGTCTTCATTAGATGAGAATAAATTATATATATGTTATATTAATCTTCACATTACCCTGAAACATAATAATAATTTGATATTAATTTTGATGATTTATTTTTCTGAACTGCGTGCTACAAATATATTCACCAACACAAACAAAGGCAACATTGACTTATTTGAGTTTTTTTAAAGGTTTTGATTGTTTTCCTAAAGTTTCTACTGTGTTAACTATAAAGGTTATTGTAGTACCAACAAAAATAAGTTTTTCAAAAATTAAAATTGATAAAATCATATTTGTGTACTACGTCCAAAAAAAAGATTATGTGGGTTAGCAATTTAATGCATTGAAAATGAGATGTTGGAAACTTATTTTGAAGACCTTATTGATGATTTGCTTGTCAAATTGCTTGAAGATTCAGATTTTTTCGATAATTATTTGATACTTGTTTTTTTATTATATGTTTATCGGTGTTGCACTATTTCAATACTTTGGTTAATTGAAAAAAAAGAATTATTTGTGTATTTCTATAAAACGCCCCCTTTTCATTTTACCATGGGCCCCGGGAGGTCAGGGCCGGCCCTGACTGCCAAGTCGAGGAAGGCAGCTCCCGCTAAGAAGAGTACCCAAGCCCCCACCACTAATGAATCTACCAAATCTGAACTAGAAGTCCCACTGGTTTGTCCAAGAAAAAGAAGGCTGGTCAGGCATTCTGACCTTGAGAAGACGGCTGAGTCTGCTACTAAGCTGGAGAAGGAAATCGAGACTGCTGGTAATCAAGAAACGCAGTCTCTGGAAGTTATTGATGAATCTGCTAAGTCTGCTGATGATGACCAGCAGATATCAGTCGAAGACCCAGCTGTTAGGAAGATAGCTGAGGAGAAAGAAGCAGCTGAGACAACTGAACCTATTGTTGAAAAAGTTGTCTCCCCGCCCACATCTGATGCTGTTGCTTCTGAGGAAGAGCAAGGTCTCTTACCTCCCATTCCGGAAACTGGAGGAGAAGGTGAAGATAATGATGATGATGTAATCATGTATTCTCCAATCTATCCAGATATTCAACGACGCTTGAGGGAATGGAGAGCATGGAAGCTAGATCACTCAAGGGCACAGTTCACTCGCCCTGAGTTTATTGAAGAAGAAGAATAGCTTCTCCGATTCCTCTGCGTAAAGGATGTTTGATCTGCTCTTAATGAAGACAACTGCATGGATATCCTCCACATCTTGAAAGAAAAAGAACAGGAGAGAGCTACCAAGCAAGCCCGAGCTTTGGAGAAATCCAAGATGTGCCAATTTATAGGCTCTCACGAGCATACTCATACACATCTTGATGTGCTCTCAGAAAGTGATGAGGATATGGATCATGTTGTTGCAGCTGAGAAGTTGGAGATGTAGCAAGCCTTGCAGGAGTCCAAAGCCATGCACGAGCAGCAGTTGTTAGAAGGTCCGGGAGAGTCTTCTCATACTCTTCTGCAAACTGATCCTCTAGGAGTGGCCCAACACATTGCATTCGTCATTGCTGCAACCACGTCTCCTGTGCACTCAGAGGATGGATCCAAGGGAAATGGCGATGAAGCTGGGAAGTTGGGCACCCAAGCTGAGCCAACCCCTAAAGAAGGTGTTCTCACACCTGCCCCAGCGGCTGAGCACTCAACAAAAAAAGCCGCGTCTCTGGAGCAGGGTGACCCCACTATCAGTCACTCAGCTGGTGCGCCAGCTGAGGGGAAACTCTCTCCACCACAGCTGCGTTGGAGGTTGTTGTGGGAGACTCATCTATGAAGCAAGGATGCGAAGTTGAGAAAAAAAGTGAACATCAGCAGAGTGACATTGACGAAGCTTGGGCGGTTGAGTTAGTGTCCCACCAAGTGTCAGGTCACCGCTTTGAAGGCCAATGACGTTGTTATCACAGTCGAGACACAGGATGGAGATGCCCTGGGAGTTACCACTCTGGGCACAGAAAGTGAAATCCAAGGGGTTGAGACTCCTCTGGATGCCATCGTCCAAGACCTTAAGACAGCTGAGTCTGTCGAGAGGAATGAAGAAGGCCCTGCTGCAGTTGAGACTGCTAAGGGTATTGAACGCCTTGGGGAGCTTGAGACTTCCCTAGGTAAGGACAAGGAAGAAGTTGTTGAGCACATACCTCTGGTCGAAGGTGCTTTCACAGATGAAGTTATTGGTGCCCTTCAGGACTCCCAAGAAAATGTTGATACATCCTTTCTGGGATCCGAAGATGAAGCAGAGTTGACACCAATTATAGATGATGTTCACAAATCTCAGAGCCTAGTCAGTGAAAAGACGGCTCCTATGAGATTTAACTTCGATGATGAGCCAACTCCACAAGTCTCATCATCATCCGATGATGCTGATAATACAACAGAGGACCAGGAGATTCATTTAGAAAAATCTATCGAGATCGGAAAGCTGCTCGAGATGCTAAGGCTCGATCCACCGGGCAAACCATCACCAATGCCCCACTGAACCGAACCGAAATCATCTGTGCGAGCTCCCACAACAGCAGCGAACGACTCCATCGGCTCGATCCACAGCTCCCACACCGCGTGACAACTGCCAATGTAGATGCCGCAACTGAGGCACACAGAGCTGAGTCATCGCAGGCATAAAATCAACTAGATATCCCATATGTGCACGATGATGTCTTTCAAGATATGTTTTCCTTCACCAAGAACCTGCCTGAATTAGAAGAAGAGACAACTACTGAACAAAGGAGATACATTGTACGAGAAGATCCCATCATTCCCACCGACACAATTGTTCCAGCAGACTTTGATTTCGACGCAGAATGGCTGGCAGCTGAATCGGGCGAGGCAGCTGAGGTTCGTGAAGTCTTCAAAAAGATCTGTGAGGAGATTGAGTAGATAGAAAGACATTAGGCCTCTCTGGATTTACGTCTGGACAATTGTTATGCCACTCTCACAGCTGATTTGAGAGGGATAATGGTGCAGAATAGGGAATGGACTCAACAACAGACTGTGATGAGAATCGAGCAAGTATTTCAAAGACCTATATGGAAGAATGCTCGTATGGAGTGCAGATAACTCCATGATCAGGCAAAGGATGAAGGAGTATATTGAAAGGTTAAACCAGTCTCACAAGACAGATATGAAGATGTGCAACAATTTCACAAGAATGAAATTCTAAGACTCGAGAATGCCATTAATGACAAATTTAGCATTCTCATGGCTGAAATGAAGCTAGTCACAGACGAGTTGAAGGCAACTCGTTCAGAATTTTGGGCCGCATATGATACATCAGACTCCAAGCACAACTATACAATTAGCAGACTGGATTTTATCCTAAGCGGTATGTTCCCTGGGGTTTCTCTCTCTTTTGATGATGCCAAAAAGGGGGAAGAGGAGCTCCTCAAGGGATTAAAAGAAGAGAAGTTGAAGAAAAATGTAGCTGAGAAGAAAACTGCAGCTGAAAAGAAAGATGCAGTTGAGGGGGAATGAAGTTCAAAGCAATTGCAATTGATGTATGCTGAGACCCCTCAGCAAGGACATGTTACTGCCTCCATTCTGAGCAAACTCCCTGTGACCCTACCAATTGAGCACTCTGCTATGTCCAGGGCAGACAAAAGGAAGATTATTGAAGCAGGATTTGAGGAGTTCTCTGAAAAGCACGATGCTCGCATTCACGAAATAATGAAACAATATGGTGGTCTTCCAGCTGGAAAGGACCAGGATGCGATACCTGATGATGGATCTGAGCCTAGATCGGTTGAAAAGTTCAAAACACTCGAATCAGAAAGCTACTTCCAAGGAATGGCTCTGGCTCAAGCCTGGGAGTTGTATTGGGAGAAAGGTCTAGCACTATGTCAAGAAGGCGATAAGCGTGATCATCCAACATCACTCGGTTGAAAGCGAAGACTCGGTCAATTACACTCCAAGAGGCGGAAGAGCTGAGTCAGGAAGGGGAAAAAGTGGTGGTGAAAGAGGTAGTAAGATATGATCATCTAGCCAATCGAGAAGTGGCAAGGAAGAACGCTGAGGTAGTAAGAAGACAAGAAGAAGAGAATGAAAGGCAAACACGAAAATGGCTCGCAAGGAAGCAAAGGGATGATGCTTCCAAACGGGCCTATGAAAAAAAGAAAAGAAGGGAAGAAGAAGAGAAAAAGAGAAAAAGAGTTGATGACGATGAGGAGTGTAGGAGAGAAGAAGAAGAAAGAGGAAGGAAGCAACGAAGGCGTTGAAGTGTTGTTGCGAACCCCTTCGTGTATCACTATTGTAAATACATTCATGTAAGTCGTCTGTAATATACTTAGTGAATTTCCTGTAATTTTTCACTCTGTATGTATTCTTGTATCTTAGCTTAGATATGTATATTGCTCTGATAAGGAATGCTCTGATACCAAATGTAAACAACTATGTAAAGGACAAGAATTCTATGATCAATAAAACGATCTATTTTAAGCATACATTCTTTGTTACTGCATTGTCTGTATGTATCTTTGTTGTTTATGTTTTGTTGAATGTTTTTAAGTTTTGGCATCATCAAAAAGGGGGAAATTGATAGGAAATTTATTGAGTAGATTTTGATGATACCATGTAAAACTTAAACTAGAAAGTTGGCACCCCATTTTCCTTGTAATTTGTATTGTAATAAAATAGGGCTGAGAAAGCTGAGTCAAGGCAGCTATACCAAGGAATACAAGAAGTCAACTGCGGACTGGATTAAAGACTCTGTTGTGTTTCAGCTGAGTATGGCCATGAAGGAAGTTAAGGACTCGACTGAAGGAGTGTCAGCCGAGGAACAGCTGTGAGAAGTGTCAGTCAAGTCAACTCAAGAAGCCAAGTCTCAAAGTTGAAGTGACAGTTGAGTCATCCAATCACTGGACGCTGACTCAAGTCACCTGGGGTAAAGACAGCAGTCTAGTCGAGACAACTGACTTAGATCCGTTGATTAAAGTCAAGAATATTACTCAATATAGTAATATGTCAAAGCTGTTAGGTCTAAAGTGTTAGTCCCATAATTGTGCAAAAGGAACAAACCAATGGGAAACACTGCACCTTATGTCAGGCACCTGCTATGCTGCGAAGATATTTAATACGAGGAAATGTCAACATCAAGGACTGCAACAAGACAAGCCAACGAACAAAAGTGACATTTGAAATTAGCCTATCTCTTCAACGGGCAAAATTTCAAATGTACACTATAAAAAGGCTGATGAAATTACTGAGAAAAGGTTACCTGAACCACGAACAAACAAGCATTATTCAAGCATTTAACCTGCAATATTCTCAAGTACATTCAAGCAAATCCTCAAGCTTGAAACTCGAAGGAAATCGTTCCAACACAAGCTGTGAAGGAAAGACAACTTCAAATCTGTTGGAGAGGAAACTTTTGAAGAATCAAAATGGGTCTACTTTCCAAGGAGGATTGTAGGAAGGTTCAAGGTCGAACCAGAATCAAGTTTGTTGGAGGGCTTCGTGATCAAATCCAAGAACTTGAGAAGTGAGTTGAAGTAGCAAGGCAGCTGCCCTGTGAAGAAGCTGAGTCGCAAGAGAAGCCAGCTGTGTGATCAAGGCTGCCTCCAGACTGTTCACCACTTTGTAAACTGGTCTGTTACTTAGTGGATTCCTCCAGGAGTTGGAGAAGATAGGATTAGAAGAATTACTCTATCTTCGAACATTTGTGTCATTTACTTTCAGCACATTTATCTTTCTGTATATTTACATTATATCTGTTGTTAGTGTTACATTGCTATCCAACTGATTAATAACCAAGTGCTAACAATCAAGTGTTTAAAACAAACCTAAAACAAATCAAAGGATGTTTAGTCTTCCGTTGATAAAACCAAACCAGCCAAGTTAAGTTTAGGTTAAACATCTGAGTTATTATATCAACAGTTCTATCGAGTCTGTTGAGTGGCTAACTTATCTAAATAACCAGCTTAGCTGTCCCTCAAGGACACAACTGTTTGAGTCAACTTTGTTGTAACTTTAAAAGGACTAAATTCAAAAATTTGGTAAGGTTTATTCAACTCCCCCTTTTAAACCTTACTTTACACCCCTTGGGACCTACAATAAAATCTAAAAATACAAATTTTAGAAAATAAAAATTAATTTTACATTACCATTATTATGATGTAGTTTATTTTTGTGCAAGTATTATATAAGATATTATCTAATTTAGCAGTAAAATAAATAATATATTTTAGTTATGAATGTATGAAGATACAAATTGAATAAATTAAAAGTGATCTTTATTTAAGTAAGAAAAAAATAATAATTGTCCAAATCATGAGATCACAAATGTTACCATTTTTATGATTTAACAATATAAGGTAGAAATTTGGATATATATATATATATATAAAGAATAAAAATATAGAAACCGTCAAAATTAAAGATAATGTAATAGTTGTCAACATTACCTAACAATTTTTTTTTTATTTTACATAATTTAATTACTTTATATAGTAAATCAAAATGGGCAGAAAAATGATTAATTGATTACTTTATATATATATATATATATATATATATGTGTGTGTGTGTGTGTGTGTGTGTGGGTGTCAAAGTGAAAATCGTAAAAAAATGATTCATTTGATATATTATACGATAAAAATAGTTACAAAAATAGAAAAATTATTAAAAAAGTTTCAAGAAAAGAAGAAAATACAAATATAATTAATTAATGTAGTGCACACATAAATTTAAAAACAAATTGTAAAATTATAATTAATGGACAACCAAAAAATATCATTTCAATAATAATCAATAATTTTAATTTTTTTATTATACATAATATTTATAAGTTACTTTATATATATATATATAGATAGGGATAGGATCTCATGTGTCAGCCTCTTACCTTGTGGCAATATGGACAGATCCCATCCATCCATCCTATTCAATCAATGGTTCAGATTAAGCCTAAAAATACACCATTTTTCATTTATTTTATGTGTAAAAAGGGCAAATCGGTAACTATCAAAATGGTGTAAAAATAATACCATAATTACTTTCCTAAAATCAAAGGATATATTCAATATCAGATTTCCATAACAGATACGCCTAATAATGAGGAAAAAAACGAATTCTCACTCTTCATTGACGCAATATTTTGGTGTACAAATGTTTATAATATTGTGCTCTGGACGCATTATTTCGTGTATAGATATGCATATTTTGGTGCTAATCGGTAACTATCAAAATGGTGTAAAAATAATACCATAATTACTTTCCTAAAATCAAAGGATATATTCAATATCAGATTTCCATAACAGATACGCCTAATAATGAGGAAAAAAACGAATTATCACTCTTCATTGACGCAATATTTTGGTGTACAAATGTTTATAATATTGTGCTCTGGACGCATTATTTCGTGTATAGATATGCATATTTTGGTGCTAATCGGTAACTATCAAAATGGTGTAAAAATAATACCATATTTACTTTCCTAAAATCAAGGGATATATTCAATATCAGATTTTCATAACAGATACACCTAATAATGAGGAAAAAAAATGGATTCTCACTATTCATTGATGCAATATTTTGGTGTACAAATGTTTATAATATTATGCTCTGGACGCATTATTTCGTGTATAGATATGCATATTTTGGTGCTAATCGGTAACTATCAAAATGGTGTAAAAATAATACCATATTTACTTTCCTAAAATCAAGGGATATATTCAATATCAGATTTCCATAACAGATACGCCTAATAATGAGGAAAAAAAAATGGATTCTCACTCTTCATTGACACAATATTTTGGTGTACAAATGTTTATAATATTGTGCTTTGGACGCATTATTTCGTGTATAGATATGCATATTTTGGTGCTAATATAACATGAAATATGGCGTGTTTGGATGTTTATTTCAGACTAAACACTGGTACTTAAGTTGGTATAAAAATATTGACAATATTGTACATTGGAAGCATATTTTGGTGTACACATATGCAGACTTTGGTGCTTTATAACCATAAAAATATGGTATAAAAATAATTCCATTACGGTACCCTGAAATTATATTTTGGTATATACTTGTCCAATATTTGGTGATAATATAAGTATTCAGTAGTGCATTGTTAGATGTTTAATTGAGAAACTAACTGTATACCAACAATCGCCTAGCTGTATACTATTCTGTAGCTAAGTTTTCATCAATTCATATCCACAATTAAAATAAAAACAACTGAACTAATTGTATACCAACTATTTACTAAATGTATACCAACTTATAGCTAAGTTTTCATCAATTTATTTCCACGGGTACAATAAAACAAAATGGGCCAAAAAAAAAAAAATAGCTACAATTTTCTCAGTTTGGGCACGAATCTTCTCCTCAGTTTGGGCATCGAGACTTTCAAAGCAGATTTTGTGGTCTTTGACCTCTAGGCTCTGATTACCATCACTCGCACCCTCACTCGACCCTAGGGATGCATGTCTCTTACTGTTTCCTCGTGCCATTTAACCTGGAAGTGAGAAACATCTATGAAACATTACACAGTGTGCATGAACTATACTAATTCTGCGATGTAGCAAAGAGAATACAACATCTAAACTAAATGTGCACTGATTGTACTTTAACTGTATACGAAACTAATACTATTTAAACATCAATTGTATATGCAACATTTCGCACAAAAATAATTCCATAAACCCAAGAAAAAAAGGGGGGGTCTGTAAAAATCGAAGAATAAAACCCTAGTAAATTCAAAATTAAAAACAATTGCGTGCTCCACTTACTGCAACTAACTCCAAAAACCCAGAAAAAAATCATTGTGACTGGACATAAAAGGGGAGGAAAAATAAGGGAAAACCCTTTCCACAAAAATCTACAACCGAAAAATTAAAAAAAATCGAACAAGAAACTGACCTTTACCAATACTACCGAGGACGTGTTGGATTTTGATGTCGAATGAACCCAACCAAGTGTCGAAACTGACACAGAATTTTGCTCTCGACGCTCGAACGGTAGAATGAGGAAGAAAAAAATAAATGGTGGATTGTGATAATGAAGAAGAAATAGACGAAAAAATGGGTTTTGATTTTGTGTGGAAAAAATAAGATTGCAAAGAAGTGGGAAAGATTAAATGAAATCCCAAAAAAATGGGAGGTTACCAAAAATGCTGTGTGCTTATAAGTATAAAATGTCCATTATAACCTTAAATGGGCTGTATTAAATTTTAAAAAAAAAATTCGAAAAAACATTGGTCTTTGGATTAAACATAGTAATGGCTTAGATTTGTCCACACTGCCACATGGTAAGGCCCTTGCCACATATGATCCTATACCTATATAGATATATATAATGCTACGTATGAATATATGCAATATATATAATATTTGGATACATATGTTGAGATATTTTTTTCAGTTAATGTAAGTATTTTTTAATTGAATTTAATTAACTTAAATATAATTATATATAATTATGAAGAAATGGGCTATGCTCGAATAACAACTATGCATATATTAACATGAATATACAAAATTGATGTCTAATAGCCCGAATATACAAATTGATGTCCAATAGCCTGAATGCATAATTTTTAAAGTCCATTCTAAAATAAAAGTTTGAGTAATTATATGTTGTATTTTTAATTTGTATGTTTATTTTTATTTTTTATATGCAATATGAGTGTCAAACTGAAGATCGTGTAAAAAGACAATTAATTTAATATATTATACGTAAAAAAACAGATCAAAAATGAAAAAAATATTAAATTTTAAAAAAGAAAAAAAGGATAAGTATAACAATTAATGTAGTACACACACACATTTGGAAAGCTAATTTTTATATCATGTGTTGTCATTATTATATATATATTCCAGAATTATTTCATTAATTATTAAAATTGACTTTACATACTCTAATTAAATTTTACTATTTCGGGAGGGTGGTTTAGGCGGGAAAATTTTCGAGGTACTATTTATAAGTGACTCTCTTATCAATCCTATATACCAAAAGAAAAAAACAAAAATAACACATGTCACCACCTCATTCATTTTGACATGTGTCAACTCCTAATACTCCCAATTCTATATGGCTACTTCACAATTATCCAAGTGGCATCCCTATCTACAAACTAAAGTAAATTGATAATATATTTTTGAATTTGAAAGATAATAAATTTAAAAGATAATAATAACAAATTTAAAAGATAACAAGTAATCTGAATATCAAAAATTATCTACACTATCATTTAAAATTATTATCTTTAAAAATATATTTGGTGTCTTCACGTTTATCTATGTGTCAATCCTATGTACAGAATTAAAATATAATAACTTTAAAAGATAAAAGATTTAATCAAGATTCTAAAAGATAAAATGTAATCCCAAAAATAAAGATTAATTTGCTCACAATTAGTCTGGAAAAGTCGATGTTGATCAAATCTATCTCAATATATTTTTATTAAGAAATACTCTATTAGTTCAAAATATATATTTCTGAGTATAAAAGATAACAAATAATCCAAAAATCAAGTATTATATCTACACTATCTTTTAATTTTGTGACATTAAAATTTGATCTTTGGATAAATCTCATGTAACACACGGGTGTTATTCTAGTTATATATATATATATATATATATATATATATATATATATGATCATTTGATAAATATATGAGATTATGAGTTGTTATGGACAAATTAGTTATTTCATTAAGCATTTTCTTTAAAGTGGTTCATTTCATCATGAGATATCTTTTTTCTGCCATCCATACTATTCGGTTTTTTTCGACTTTGTCACATAAATGTTTTTTGGGACACTTTACTTTCTGAAGTTCATGGGTCTTGCACATAGTCTCCTAGGACTCGCCACCGATAAAATATTTCACTGGAATCTTATCATGTGTCATGCATGTGTGGGTTAAATTATCACTTGACTAAACTTATACACTTTGTCATCTAAACTTTGTGCGATTGTTACTTTGTCATCTGATTGGCCACCTCGGTTTTTGAAAAACAAAAAATTTATATGTATATACATTTATTTTATATTTTTTAATTTCTTGGTAAAAAATAAATAAATTTAACTAGTATTCACTTCAAAAAAAAATATTGTCAATAAACTTATTTTATAATCTTTTCTTTTTTGACTTTCTTGTAGAATAACAGAATTATAGTCTACTTCCTGGATTTACTTTATTGGTTTATAAACTAAAAAAATAATTAATGTTGATCTACTTTATCAAATTACAGATAAAAAATATACATAAGCAATTATTTATCCATTTTGAGGTAAATAAAATAATATACATAAGTAAATATAAATTCTAATATATTAGAACGAATTTTCATAAATAATTTTTTCTAAGCTCAAACAAAACAAAATAAAATAAAATAGGTAGCAATAAAATAAAGTAGTTTGAACCATATGTTAAAAATCCTATACAATATTTTAAAAGTAGAAATAATGTGATTCATTAAAGTTGCGGAAGTTTTATATTTTTGATATTTACTTGAATTTATAAAAACATATTTTTAAAATCATTATATTATTATAAAATTGACACTAGTGTATTTTATAATTTTCCACTTCAAAATTCATAAAAGTAGTTATTTTCCTAATTTTACTGTAAAAAGCAGTAAATTAAATAAGCTAAAAAGGAAGAGATTATAAAATAATTGTATTGGAAATATATTTTGTTGAAATGAATACTGGTTAAATTTACTTTTTTGTTCAAGAAATTAAAAAAGACATAAAATAAATGTATATACATGTAAAGTTTTTATTTTTTTAAACTGAGATGACAAAGTGCAAATCGCTCAAAGTTCATACGCAAAGTAACAATCGCGCAAAGTTTAGATGACAAAGTGAAATAACATTAGTATAAGTTGAGTCAAATGATAATTTTGCTCCCACATGCATGGCGCATGACAAGATTCCAGTTGAATATTCCGTCGATGGCAAATCACATGAGACTATGTGCAAAATCCGTGAATTTCAGAAGGTGAAGTGTCCCTAAACAAATTTAGGTGGTAAAATCGGAAAAATTGAATAGTTCGGAGGGCAAAAATAAATTCCTACAAATGACCAAAATATCAACAGTGGACCAAAAATATGCAAACACATAAAATGACAAAATATCCTCTGTGAGGCCAATATGGTATATAAAAAATAACATAACTGAAATTCTCCAAAAGGGCAATAACATTATATCTAAAATGACCCCAAAGTAAGAAAATATAAGAAATATTTTTTTTGATCATCAAGCCCTCAACAGCCTTTTATATTAGCTTTTCAACTAATATCAAATCAAAATTTCAGCATAAATGACAAGAACTCAGGGTCCACTCTGACTTTTCGGTAGCCGATGGCAAAAAGAAAAACAAAGCATTTATAAAGATATAAAAATAAGAGTATTATACAAATAGATTTTCATTTTTCACCATCCAAAATATTGAAAATTAACTTGAAAGAGTGGTGGGCAAACACACAAGAAAAAATAAAATATCAAAACATTATTTGAAAAATATAGATCTTCTAGCATTTGAGAAGCAAAATCATCAGTACGGTCTTCAAAATCAATTTTTTCCAACATCTCATTTTCAATGCATGAAATTGTTAACCATTTAATCTTTCTTAGGACATAGTTGAACGCAAATATGATTTTATCAATTTTAATTTGAAATTTCTTTCTCATGAGAAATCTAATTGTAGTCTAGATGTATGAGAATGTATGAGAGAGAGAAAAGTAGAAGACAATTCTAGAGACGGAGAAGATGTTGGATTATCAACTTACTTTTTTTAATTTTTTGGAAATCATTTTTTTTCAAATAAATATTATATATTTGTATGGGCCTGACTCTAAACAATTTTTCGAATGGCCCAATCAATATTTTCTTTTACAAATTTTACAAATATAATACATCAACCCTATATACTAAAAGAAAAATAAAATTGACACATGTCATCACATCATTAATCTTGGACACGTGTCAACTTCCCATTCTCCCAATTCCACATGGTGACTTCACATTTATCCATATGACAACCTTATCTATAAATTTAAAAGATAACAAATAATTCAAAAATTAAGGATTCTACTCCACTATCTTTTAAATTTGTTATCTTTAAAATTATTATATTGTATTATATGTATCAAATATAATGCACAAAACAAGTAAGAAAGAAAAAAAAAAAGACAAGTTATTGTCATGTATTTATTTCTTCTACTTTCCTGATTCCACAAAGGAAAAATAATATCAACTCTAATAGGATTAGCTCATAAGTAGTTTGGAAAAGTCAATGCAGATCCATTCAACTCCTTGCAGATTTTTATTGACAAAGGCTCTGCTAGTTCTTAATCTATAATTTTTGTCGAAGATATTCTCTCCTATGAATTATTAATTAGATGTCATTCCACTTTCAATCAAGGATTTTCAAAGACAACATGTAATCTCCAAAATAAAGAATTTGCTCACAATTAGTTTAGAAACGTCGATATAGATTAAAGCTATCCGAGCATATATGTATCAGATAAGTTTGTGCCACCAAAGCTTTTGGTTCTAACAAATCCCGTGTAACACACAGGTGTTGTTCTAGTTATCTAAAAAAAAACACATTATATGTGTTTATATTTAATTATGGGCTCCCAAAATTGGTGGCTCTTGGCCATCGCCCACCCCGCCAGCCCTCAGGGTCGGCCCTGCAAGAACTACACTTGACACTATCATTGTGAGGTTTAGCTCACTGGCGTAGCTAGGGGGGCCAAACCGGGCCCCAACCCCCTCTTTTTTTAAAATTTTTTTTCTATGTAAATTTTAAAAAAAAAATAGATTTAAATTTTATATGGTTTTTCTTTAAACTTTTTATTTGGCCCACCGTAATTTCGTGTATCGACCCACCTCCATTTTATTCCTGACTACGCCATTGGTTTAGCTCACACAAGAAACAGAACATTAACAATAATACATGTAAAGGAAAAGCTCCCACGACGAATCAAAATCAGAATTCAGCGAAAAATCAATCAAAGGATAATATAACTCGATACCAACTCCAATTAAAATACTAGAACACCATTTAACTGATGTTATGGAATAACTGAAGTCCAATTAATAGGAACAATCAAGTAGTTTAATTAATCAACTTTTAGATTAATTTTACCTCCATTTGTTAATCTTGTTAACAAATTTCATCAATCCAAATGTTGGATAAATTCCCAATAAAGAATTTCACTTATCCAAGTTTTGTGTGGTATAAGTTCACAAATAAACTAATAGTGGACTAATAACACTTTTTGACTTAATGAATAATCAATTATTATACATTCAATTAATTGATATTTTTGAAATTAACCATTAATTCCAAGAACCCACGAGTTATGATTAGTGACTAACAAAATGACATGAGGACATAGACAGGGGATAGTAACGAACTTTCTAATTCTAAATATCATGCAAGTATTACCGTTATGTCAAGTTATTAACTAATGTTTTGATTGAACATAGACCATGACAACCGATCAAAACTCTAATAGCTCAATAAGTGTTTATTCATTTGCAGTCACATCACATGATACAAAAATAAAAGGCATGGTGCCTAGACACTTTTAAGATTAGCTCTTGACATATTTAATAAATATTCCCAAGGACATAAACTATCACACTTATTTGCCATTATACTATGTGATGTCGAGAAGCTTCACATGTTGAACTATAGGAAATATTAATTTGTACCCGGGCCAATGGTCGGATTTGTGGGTCAACCATGTGGGTTGACCATATCTGTTTAATACTATCAATATAGAAAATAGATATCCAGAAATAATTATACGAGAATTGATTCTATTAGATAATATTATCTGATGTTGTTTCCTACTAGATGATTATTTTAATAACGACCAATGCGATAGAGTTTAAAAGAAGTTAAAATACTGCTTTCCCACTCTTTCTCCACAAAATAAATGTGAAAAGTAGAAGATATATTTATGTGTTCTTATGTAATACTATCTTCAACGCAAAAAAAAAAGAAAAATAGAGAGAAAACAATAGTGACAACATTCAAATGCACTTGAATTGTGAAAAGAAAAATTCTACCGCTGTGATTAATTTTCGGACTCAGAGTTTCATAGATATCAAGAAGGTTCGTGATTACAATCAAATAAAACATCCATTATATTATTTACATGTTTCCCTTCATTGCTATCAGAACAGTAGGTTGATTATCTTGGAGCATAGAATTTATGTTTCTTTTAATGAAAAAGTCATTATTCAATTTTCTATTACGATCAATATATGAATTGGATGTCTAATTTTGTTACACGAATAACTGAAGCATATTTGTATGTTGTAGATTTGGAAAATATCACAAAATTATGTTTAACATATTTTGAGATATGATTTTCTAAATTTAAAAATGTACAAAATTTTTAAGCTTTTTTGCTACTGATTGTTTGTTCGGCTTAGGGCGCAATATACATATGGTTAGATTTATTTTTCGATATGGTCCTCAAAATGAAAGATTTACGGATTTTTTAAAATTAAAGTCGGATTTAAGAGGATTTTCTGCAAAAATGTATCAACATATTAGATATATGAATGCTATTATAATCCTACTCTTGGTCTTACGTGTGTGCATCTCACTCCCTAATCTACAGACTTTTAATTGAAAATCAAATTGCACCTTTGGGATCGCAAGGGTCAAAAAAGGGGGGGAGGGGGTGACCAGAGTTCAAAAAAAAAGACGACGCCAGTAAAAAGGCATGTCCGTCTGCCCTGGCGATTTTTCCCATTTTATGGAATCTTTTGGTATCAGTTTCAAGCTAAAACATTAGTGTGTGCTTGGAATTTAATCTCATATTTTTCTATATTTTTTAATTATTTTTCATAATTAAATATTTTCAATTTTTTTAATTTTTTTTAAAATGGATTTAATTGCAGGGAAAATACTTTATGAGCTTGAAAAATCTGAATTTTTTATGGTATATTCATAAAAATAGTTTGGACATTTTCGGCTACTTGGATGAACTTTTTGATGATCAGATAAATAATATGTATGTTTAACTTAGAAAATAATTTTGTTTTTTCTTTGTTAAATTAATACTTCATTGATGTTTCATCCTTTAGAATGATTGGACTGATTAGATGTCTGATTTGATACTCCATTTCACATATGAGCCAACCCAAACATTTCTTGATTATGGAACAAAGAGCTAGGATGAAGAACATCATCCATGTTGTTGTGATGCCCATTAGAAGTTATGACATTATAAAATGAACCAAGATCACTCTATGCACTTGCATGATAGGGCTTGTCATACCTTTTATGATTAAGACGCCCATTTGGATGGTTGTTTTATGTTGAATTATTTTAGAAATAACAATATAACACTAAGGGGTTCTCATACGAAGTATTGACAAACAATTGTTGATTAAGTTCTAATGAAGTGTGGGTTTATGAGTACTTATAAGTTACCATATTTCTGACAAATGAATAGAAGTATGATACTTATTGTAACATGAGGAGGATTAACACTACTAATCAACCGATAAAATATATTCCATATGAATAAAAATGTACTAATTTAGATATGCTTGATAAGTGTATTAAAAATTCTTTCTCGCATATTTGAAATAAAGGAATTTTCTTCTCCATAGGATATTTTTCTGTCACGTTTTTTCTTGTTTCGATTATTGAAAAAAGACATGTATCGTATGCATTTGTTTTCATGCTATTGTTTATTTAGCAAGTATTGTTGAATTGTGAACTTTTGATTGATTTTGATGTTAAGTTGTAGAATTCTAATACATGCTTGATTTACGATGATATCAATAATCCAATAGACTCACTCTAACCTTATGTGAAATGGCTAGAAACAAAAACAAAGCCAATCACCCAATCAAACTTAATTTATTTATAAGTCCCAGGTAAATTCCCATCTGTATCAACCCTTGTTTGCTCATATGTCCTCTTATCCAATCCCAATAGATAAGACCTAAATCCACCTGATAACACCCAATTCCAATTTCCAGTAAGAAAAAACAAGTAAAATGAATTGAAATCAACCTCTCAATGTTGTTTAATATACTGGAAGACATGAAAACGAGTGACTCTAAGGCATGAAAATCGTTATATCTTAAGATCAAAATTGCAATGTCACACCAGAGTTCTATAGAAAATCTCGCTCAGTATACAATAGATGATTCAAGTCATGACTTATTGATCAAACAAACAAAAAGTACATTCTAATTTTTAGTAAATGAATTATGAAATTATCTAACACCCAATCACACACACAAAAAAAAAATACAAACAATAAACCTGCAACAACAATGTCGTATCAAGCAACAACACATGTTTGAATAATAGCATTCTCCTATCTGGTAAATGGCGTTGTAGTGAAATTGGCTTTTTCAAGAAGTTTTGTCCATATTCTGATAACCACAAATGCAAGAAGAGCAACTGATACATTGACGTTTTTTACAAGCCTAATTGTAAAATTTAGCTTCAACGCTACAACACTATAAATTATTCCAATAAATAGACTCGCGAAAATTCATCAGACTGTAATTTGTATTTTCCAAGGTAGCATCCTCTTCAAATACTCTATTATTTCCTCCAAATTCTCCCCCACAATCCCCATCTTCTCCACATTTTCACTGATCACCATTTTCAAGCAACTCAATCACTTTCCTTGCCTAAATTGTACAATTTGGAAATCAATATATGGCTCAAATAAAATAAATAATAATATATTTCGATGTATAAAATTAAATAAAAGGGCAGAATGAGAAGTATTCTTACCAGAACACCCTTTTTAATTCAATCATTTCTCTTCATTTGGCATGTACCAAACCTCCTATTTTAATGGTTTGATTTTGTTGTATACGGAAGTTTGAAGTTTGTGGCTGAGTCAAACACACTATTATGTTTTTAGCATGTGTAAATACCAAATACTTTGTTACTAATAATTATCTACTATACAAGAAATGAATGTAGCCCCAATATAATAAACTCTGTACGGCTATAATTTAGAATAACACTCGTCTGTTATACGAGAGTTGTCTGAAGATAAAATTTTAGCGTCAACAATTTAAATAATAATAAATTTGAAAGATAGTGTACATAAAATTATTGATTTTTGGATTATTTATTATCTTTTAAATTCAAAAATATATATTCTCAATTCTCAATAAAAATATCTTCGGATAGATCTGATCAGCATCGACTTTTCCAAACTAATTGTGAGCAAATCCTTTATTTTTGGGATTGTTTATTTTTTAGAATCTTGATTAAATTTATTTTCTATTAAAAATTTTATGTTTTAATTTTGTACATAAGATTGTCACATAGATAAATGTGAAGCCGCCATGTGGAATTGAGAGGATGAGAAGTTGACAAATGTCCAAGACAGGTTTTGTACATATGTTTAACTTAGAAAATAATTGTGTTTTCTCTTTGTTAAATTGATACTTTATTAATGTTTCATCCTTTAGAATTATTGGATTGATTAGATGTCTAATTTTGATACTACATTTAACATATGAGCCAACCCAAATGTTTCTTGATTATGGAACAAAAAGCTTAGGATAAATAACATCATCCATGTTGTGATGCCTATGAGAAGTTACGACATTATAAAATGAACCATGACCACTCTATGCCCAAGCACGATAGGGCTTGGAATACCTTTTATGATTAAGACAATCATTTGTATAACAACTTTATACGTTGAATGATTTTACGAATAACAATAAACACTAAGGGGTTTTTTATGAAGTATAGACTAAGGGGTTATCTTACGAAGTATTGACAAACAATTGCTGATTAAGTCCTAATGAAGTGTGGGTTTATGAGTACCTATATGTTACCATATTTCTGACGAATGAATAGAAGTATGATATTTATTGTAACAAGGGGACGATTAACACTGTTAATCAACTGATAAAACATCCTCCATATATACGTCGTGAATCGAAATGTACTAATTTAGATAGGTTTGATAAGACATTGATTAAAATTCCTTCTCGCATATTTGAAATGAAGAAATTTTCTTCTCCATAGGAAATTTTTATGTCACATTTTTTTGTTTCGATTATTAATAAAATACATGTATCGTATGCGTTTATTTTCATGCTATTGTTTATTTTGCAAGTATTGTTGAATTGCGAACTTTTGATTGATTTTGATGTTAAGTTGTAGAATTCTAATACATGCTTGCTTTATGATGATATATATAATCCAACAGACTCACTCCAACCTTATGTGAGATGGCTAGAAACAGAAACAAAGCCAATCACCCAACCAAGCTTAATTTATTTATAACTCCCACGTAAATTCCCATCTGTATCAACCCTTGTTTGCTCATATGTCCTGTTATTTAATCCCATAGATAAGACCCTATTCCAATTTCCAGTAAGAAAAAACAAGTAAAATGAATTGAAATCAACCTCCCAACGTTATTTAATATACTGGAGAAATGAAAACGAGTGACTCTAAGGCACGAAAATTGTTATCTCTTAAGATCAAAATTTCAGTGTCACACCAGAGTTCTATTGAAAATCTCGCTCAGTATACAATAGAGATGTTTGATTCAAATTGTGACTTATTGATCAAACAAACAAAAAGTACACTCTAATTTTAGACTGATGATGCTTGAACGCGTGTTTCAAAACCCGCGATCTGATCAAAAATTAAAATGTGACTTTTTGATCATATTGAAAGTACACTGTATTTGTTGATCCCCATAGAAGCAGCAAACATTGTTATTAGATATTGGCAGAACATTTGTGTCACAAATCACAACTTTAGTAAATGAATTATGAAATTATCTAACACCCAATCACACACATACACACAAATGCAAGAAGAGCGGCTGATACATTGAGGTTTGGGACAAGCCCAGTTGTAAGATTTAGCTTCAATGCTACAACACTATAAATTATTCCAATAAATAAACTCATAACAATTCCTCTGACTGTAATTTATTTTTCCAAAGGCAGTATCCTCTTTAAATTCTCTGTTATTCCCTCCAAATTCTCCTCCTCAATCCCATCATCTCCACAATTTCAATGATCACTATTTTCAAGTAATTCAATCACTTTCCTTGCCTAAATTATACAATTTGGAAATCAATATGTGGCTTGAATAAAGTAAATAATTATTTATTTCAACGTATAAAATTAAATAAGTCGGTAGAAAGAGTAGTATTCTTACCAGAATAACTATTTTCTTCTTTTGAACCAGAGAAGAACCCATTGAAAAATAAAACTAAAATTTTTTCGAACCCTTTTTAATTCAATCCTTTCTCTTCATATGACATGAATGATACAACTTATTTTAATGGTTTGATTTGGTTGCATGTGGATGTTTGAAATTTGTGGTTGAGTCAAATACTATTATGTGCTTATCATGTGTAAATACCAAATAGTTTGTTACTAATAATTATCTACTATACAGGAAATGAGTGTAGCCCCAATATAATAAACTGTTGGGAAATTTATTGTTTATATTTTGATGAATGCCTTGTAAAACTTAGACTAGAAAGTTGGCACCTCATTTTTCTTGTAAATTGCATTGTAATAGATAGGGCTGTATGAGCTGAGTCAAGTCAGCTATGCCTGGACATACAAGAAGTCAACTAAAGGCTAAAATGAAGACTCCGCTGTGAAGCAGCTGAGTATGGCAAGGAGGAGAAGTCAAGAACTCGATCGAAGGAGTATCACCGGTTTCTGTTGTGAGAAGTGTCGATCAAGTCAACTCAAGACCGCCAAGTCAAGTTGAAGTGAAGTGAATGAGTCTTCCAATGATTGGGAGCCGACTCAAGTCACCTGGGAAGTTAAGGAACTGCTATGATCAAGTCAAGACAATCAAAAGAGTCATTTGCACAAAAGTCAAGAAAGTTACTTAAATAAGTAATACTTCCATGCTTTGCAATATTCTAAAGTGCTCGATCCCCGAAGCGTGCAAAAGGAATAAACCAATGGGAAGCATCGCACTTTGTGTGTCGATCTCACGAAAAGTCAAGGTTCATTTAATACGAGGAAATGTCAACATCAAAGACTGCAACAAGACAAGCCAACGACCACTAGTGTCTTTTGAAAATCCGCCTATCTCTTCAACGGACATATTTTTGAAAGAGCACTATAAAAGACAGAGAAATCAATTTTAGAAGAGGTTACCTTGCTTACCTGAACCACGAACATTCAAGATAACATTCGAACTGTGACCAAAATATTCTCAAGTTATTCAAGCAAATCCTCAAGCCTAAACTTCGAAGGAAATCGATCTAACACCAAGCTGTGAAGGAAAGACAACTTCAAACTGTTGAAGAGGAAACTTTTGAAGAATCAAAAGGGGTCTACATTCCAAGGAGGATTGTAGAAAGGTTCAAGGTCGAACCAGTCTCAAGTTATTGGAGGGCTTCGTGATCAAATCCAAGAAGCTTGAGCAAGTGAGTCAAGTAGCAAGACAAAAATACCCTGTGAAGAAGTTGAGTCGGACGAGAAGCCACCGTGTGTGACCAAGGCATCTCCCAGGATCGATTCCTAAAGGATCAAGTCACCGTGTGATCAAGACTTGTATCCGGACTGTTAACCACTTTGTACTCGATCAATACTTAGTGGATTCCTCCAGAGTTGGAGAAGAGAGGAGTAGAAGAATTACCCCATCTTCGAACCTCTATAAAATTTATTGTGTCATTTACATTTCAAAGATTTCATTTCGCATATTACATTATATCTCATGTGATAATTTGCATTCCAACCGATAATCAACAAAGTGCTAAAATCAAGTGTTAAAACAAACTTAAACCAAATTCAAGGGTGTTAAGTCTTCTTCCTAAAATCTCATCACATCCAAGTTAAGGTTTAGTCTAAACAAATGAGTTATTCTATCAACACTCAATCGAGTGCATTGAGTGGCTAACTCTGGGGTTAACTAACTTAGTCATCCACCAATGACTTAGCCGTATTTAACTCAAAATATCTTAAAAGGACCAAAATCAAAAACTTGGTAACGTTTATTCAACCCCCCTTCTAAACCTTACTCACACCCCTTGGGACCTACAAGTGGTATAAGAGCGGTTGGTTCATTGAGCCTTCCGCACTGGTTACTGAACTAGATCTCCAATCTTTCAAAGAATTTTTTTTAACACTTGTTCTTTCAAAAGCCATTTTTCTAAATAGCAAAGTTATTATCATGGAAGGAAATTTCACACGCATCCCTATGTTCACCATTGAGGAATTTGATGACTGGAAAATACGTATGCAGGCTCATCTATCAGCTTTACATGATGAGATGTGGATAGTGATAGAGGATGGGCCACGCAAATAATGAAGGTGAACACACTGCAAGGAGAGTCAGCTGCAGCTGCGGTGAAGGAGAGGAGTCGTCGCTCCTCCTAGACCAGCCTATGGTTGATAAACCAAGAGCCGAGTGGACAAATGATGACAGAAAAGATACAATCTTGACAATGTGGCTAAGGATATACTTTACAAGACTTTGGACAAAACCATGTTCAACAAAGTCAAATCTTGCAAGACAGCCAAAGAAATCTAGGATAAACTAACCTTAATTTGTGAAGGATCTGAGCAAATCAAGGAAAATAAATTATCTGTTGTTGTTCAAAAATTTGAGAACTTTAAAATGCTTGCAGGTGAAACAATGGATCACCGGATGCTAGATTCACCGAAATTACAAATGAGCTCTCAAAGACTTGGGAAAGAATACACACAGAAGGAGATGTGCATGAAGATACTAAGGAGCCTCCCAGCTGAGTGGGAAATGAAGACCATGGCTCTAAGGCACTCGATGGACCTATCAAAAACGTCCAATCATGAACTATTCTCAGACCTCAAAGCTTATGAGTTTGAGCTGAGAAAAAAGGATCAAGAGGAGATAGTTGTACCTAAATCAGCTGCTCTCATAGTCAAGGAAGGGAAGAGAACTGAGACCAAAGAAGTCATTGACTAGGAGGAAATTGCCTTGATGGTTAAAAGATTCAACAAGTTCTTCAACAAGAACTACAAAAGAAATAAAGGTGAATCCTCCAGAAGGCATTCAGCTCCCTCTAAGTCAAGGGAAGATAGGTCACCAAAGAGAGCTGAGTATCAAAAGGTCGAATATCAAAGAGCTGACAACCCAAGAAATGAGAGAGCTGATCAAAAAGCTGAAAACCTGTGTTGGAATTGCTGACAGTCAGGGCACTTCACTATTGACTGTCCATATCCCGTAGTCAATAAATACAGGAATGAAGAAGAAAGAAAAGTCTTCAGAGAAAGAAGACAAGAAAAGAAAAGAGCAATGTTGGTCTGCTGAAGCCTTGAAACAAAGCTAAGTCAAAAGATACAAAGAGACTCGAGAGAGCGCGAAGCCGACTACTCAAGTGACTCAAAGAAGAAGCTTTAATCTGCCTAATGGCTAAAGAACAAGATCAACTCCGACCAAGAAGTTGAGGTACACTCTAACTCATCTCACTCGATTCTAGTGATAGTGATTGTGACACACACACTTCATCACCCACTCGATCTTTATGATTCATTAGGCAAAATGATGAAAGATTTTGAGCACATTAAATCCTCACACACACTATTAAATGAGAAAAACAAATGCCAAATTAAAAGCCAAAACTCACAAATTGACTAAGGAGCCGAGTACTCTAAGTCACATAGGCGATGAGAACAAAGAGTCAAGGTCGAAAAAGCTAAACTAATAGCAGAGATAGCTGCTATAGAAAATAGAGAAAATGATCTCAAAAATGTGATTGCTTCATTCACAAAGGCATCTAAATCATTGGATGACCTTATCATGAGCCAAAAAGAATGTGGAGACAAGACATACATAGGATTTAATACCTTTGTGCATAGTCAAACTCCAAGAGTGATCTTGGAAAAAAGGATCTTCAAGTAATGAAGCATCTCAAAAATCCAAGACACCAAATGTTGCACACACATTCATTCCTAAGCACAATCACAAACAAACTGGCCTTGGTTATAAAGGAAAAGGAAAACAACCAACTGATTGAGTATCTTTGAAAGGACAACGAGAAGAAATTCAAAGAGAGTTCCTCAAAGAAACTCCAAACGAAAAGTACTCTGTGAAGAAACAGAGCTACGGAGAATCCCCTTAAGTTCTATCAAAGGAACACAAATGATGGGAATGGTAGAAACTACCCAAGCCAAGTCGATCGAATAATGTGAAATATCAGCAAAGACCTATGGAATACAAGCCTAAATGGCAAAGACCTAGAACTCAGCAAAGGTCATTACAAAGGCCAAAGAGCCATTATCAACACACATACGCACCCAAGCACTACACTCAGAAATATCACAATTACCTAAAGAAGGCAATTGCTAAAACACACACACAGGCATACAGACAAAAGAGACAGTTGTATGAACCTAAAGCCCCCAAGCAATTTGCCAAAGTAAATTCTGATTATGGCACGGATAGATGGCAACCCCTTAGAGTCAAATCATTTGGCTATAGGTTGGTTGGATCATCTTACAGCACTAACCCCTCAGGACCTAGACAAGTATGGGTACCTAAAAACTGATTTCCTTGATTGCAGGTTCAAGGAACAACTGAGTGCCAAGGAACCTGGTACATGGATAGTGGTTGTTCCGCATACACATGACAGAAACAAGAAAAATCACAAGATTCAAGGAAATTAGAGGTGCAAAAGTCATATTTGGAGGAAATGAAGCTCCAGGGGAAATAAGAGGCACTGGATCCATCAAGAAGAATGGATTAGAAATCACAGATGTTGCATATGTTGAAGGCCTAAATTTCAACTTACTAAGCATCAGCCAACTCTGTGACAAGGGTTATAATGTTGGATTCAATATGGGAGTGTGCCAAATCAAAGATACTGAATCAAATGAAGTAGGGTTGCAAGGATCCAGACAAAAGAACATGTATGTGGTAGATTGGTCAACTGCCACACCAAGCACTTGTTTGTTAGCAAAGAGCATAGCCGAATCAAGTTGGCTGTGGCACAAGAAGCGGAGTCACCTGAATTTTAAGACAATTAACAAGCTCGCAAGGAGTGGTCTTGTAGAAGGACTCCCAGACTCAGTATACAAGAAGGAAAGTGTTTGTGATGCATGCCAGATGGGAAAGCAGATCAAATCATCATTCAAAGAAAAATTAAGTCCATCTTCAACAAGAATATTGCATCTACTGCATATGGATCTATTTGGTCCTGTTGAGCCAGCCAGTATAAGTGGGAAGAAATACACTCTAGTAGTGGTGGATGATTATTCAAGATATACATGGACAATCTTCATGTGTAAAAAGAAGGAAACTTTGCAGAAGTTACCACAGCTGATGAAAAGAGTTCAAAATGAGAAGAGTCAAACCATTATAAAGATAAGATCTGATAGAGGAACTGAGTTTGTCAATGGAATAATAACTCGGTATTGTGTTGAAAATGGTATTGCTCATGAATTATCTGCTACAAGGACTCCACAGCAGAATGGAGTTGCAGAAAAAAGGAACAGAACTATCAAGGAAGCTGCAAGAACCATGTTAGCTGAAGTTGGATTGCCTAAAAGATTTTGTGATGAAGCTATAAACACTGCATGCTATACTCAAAATAGATGCATGATCAATAGACAGCTGACAAAGACTCCCTATGAGATTTGGACAGGGAGAAAGCCAAATTTTGCATATTTGAGAATCTTTGGATGTAAATGCTTCATCCACAACAATGGCAAGGATAATCTAAAGGCTTTTGATGCTAAAGCTGATGAAGGTATCTTCTTGGGATACTCAGCTGAAAGCAAAGCCTATAGAGTGCTGAACAAAAGGACTATGGTCATAGAAGAGTCTATCCATGTGGTTTTTGATGAACCTAACGTAAATGGAGAAGACATTGAAGAGTTAGCTGATAAGCTAAATCAGCCAACCATGCAGAAGAGTCCCTATGTTGAAGCTGAAGCTGGAACAACTAATCAAGGTGAAGATGAGATAGCTGAATCCCAAAGACAGCTGGAAAATCTACAGCTAAGTGATGATGAGAGAGCTGCTCAAGATAACACAACTGCAAGACGACTGAACCCAACTGACTTACTCCAACCTGATGTGAGATGGCTGAGAGACCATCCACCAGAGCTAGTCATTGGAGATGTAAGATATGGTGTAAGAACCAGATCCAGAGCTCAGCAAGAAGCCATGTTCACTTGTTTCATTTCCCAAATAGAGCCAAAAGATGTATCCCAAGCATTGGATGATACACATTGGATTCAGGCCATGCAAGAAGAGCTGAATCAGTTTGAAAGAAACAAAGTATGGGAATTGGTTCAAAGACCAACCCATCAAAATGTCATTGGCACAAAATGAGTTTTCAGAAACAAGATGAATGAAGAAGGTTCTGTGGTAAGAAACAAAGCAAGATTGGTAGCCAAAGGGTATTGCCAAGAGGAAGGAATAGATTTTGATGAAACATTTGCTCCTGTTGCAAGATTAGAAGCAATAAGGATGTTTCTTGCATATGTTGCACACAAGAACTTCACTGTATATCAGATGGATGTGAAGAGTGCAATTTTAAATGGACTATTAGAAGAAGAAGTCTATGTTGAGCAACCTCCAGGATTTGAGCATAAGACTCTTGGAGATAAGGTGTACAAGCTCAAAAAAGCTCTATATGGATTGAAACAGGCACCTAGAGCATGGTATGATACATTATCTCAATTTCTGACAGATAATAGATTCACCAAAGGCAAAGTGGACAGAACACTCTTCAGAATTCAAGATGGAGAGAGTATACTGCTTGTTCAAATATATGTGGATGACATCATTTTTGGATCCACAAACAAAGAGCTCTGTGATAAGTTCTCAAACCTCATGCAAGGAAAATTTGAGATGAGCATGATGGGAGAGCTAACATTCTTTCTAGGACTTCAAGTTAAACAGCTGAAGGATGGAACCTTCATAAGTCAAACAAAGTACACCAGAGATTTAATGAAGAAATTTGGTATGGAAGAGAAGTCTTCTCGTGAAAATACCAATGAATACATCGACCAAGATGGATATGGATGCGATGGCAAGCCTATGGATCAAACAAGATACGAGCGCTTATTGGATCACCGCTCTATCTCACAAAGAAGTAGGCGGACATCACCTTTGCGGTTGGTGTATTTGCAAGATTTCAATCTGCACCAAAAGAAAGCCATATGACTGCAGCTAAGAGAATCATAAGATATTTGAAGGGATGCCAGGAAGTCGGCTTATGGTATCCAAAGGAAGGTGGATTCAAGCTTATTGGCTACTCAGACTCTGACTATGCTGGATGTAGAGTTAACAGGAAAAGTACTTCAGGTACATGTCAAATGCTTGGAAACAGATTGGTTTCCTAGTTTAGCAAGAAGCAAAATCAATAGCCACATCCACAAATGGCCGAGTACATAGGCTATGGCAAAATTGTTGTGCCCAAGTCTTATGGATGAGACAACAGCTGAGAGATTACGATGTTGAAGAAAAAGAAATTCCTATTATGTGTGATAACACAAGTGTTATCAATCACTCAAAATCCTGTGTTGCATTCAAGAACAAAGCACATCTATGTCAGATATCATTTCATAAGAGATCACGTTGAAAATAAAGACATCACCTTGGAATATATCTCAACTGATAAACAGTTAGCTGACATATTCACAAAGCCATTATGTGAGTCAAGATTCGAAGAACTCAAGCATGAGCTAGGGTAAATTGAGCTGAGTTAACACTCAGAAGACTCAAGGAGAAGAGATGAAACAAGAAAAGATGAAAATGGAGCTAAGTTCGTAAATCAGCCAAATAAATCAGCCGTATCGAAAAATCAGGTGCATCGAGTTAGCTGACAGATGAGTACCTATGTGAAAAGAGAGAAGAAGAGTTGAATCAGCTAAGGAGTAAGCTGAGTCATTTATGAGCTAAGTGACAAAAACGCAGTCGTTTTTAATGAGCGGGAATGTTTTTAAGGATGACGCGGCGTCATAATGACGGGTACAAAAAAAGTCGCACAACAAAGCATATGATTGGATATAAATGCTGCCGCATTAAATGCAAGCAATTAAATGCTAATCGGCGTGCTAAATCTGAGTCGTTGATCTCGATCAAATTTCAAAAACCATATGCACGTCCTTTCATAACCCACATATATACCCTTTCGTCCGTTTCTCTCTCACTTTACACAAACTGTTCATCTCTCTCAAAAGCAAAGAAAGCAACTTTTCTCTCGAAACCCTACAGATCTCCAAGTAAATTTCTAAAAGTTTCATTCGGTAAAACTTCAAGTAATGGCATCTACTTATGATTTTGTTAAGTTGGGAAATCAAATCCACACTGGCTCTACTGTGGATTTTGAAGGTATGATCAAACAGGGGTTGGATGAAACCCTTGTGAAGAAGATAGCTGAGAAAGTGGAGAAATCTAGGCTGAAACCCTTTCTCACTATGGAGTTTCAGATGACTTATGCTGAAGAAGTCGCTCAGTTCTACGTGAATGTTGAAGTTCACGACAAGGGAATCAAGTCCTCTGTTCATGGAAAGGAGTTTACGATCACTGCTGAGGATCTAGCGGAGCATTGTTTGCTTCCGTCGGAAGGAAAGCCGGAGATATTGTAGGCTGATGTAAACTTGGTCGCTGCATAGAAGGAAGTGGCCAAACCTCGATCTCTTTGCGAAGGTGGTTTACACAAAATTGATAAGAAGTCACCGCAAGAAGATTACCACAAGTTGCTGGATATTGTTGCCAAGTGCGTAGACATCAAATTTGGAAGCTTTAATCAGCTATCAAAAACTAAGCTGATCGTGATGGTTGCGATCATGCAGGAGAAGAAGGTAAATTGGGTTGAGTTTGTATACAGCAGAATCTGCCAAAATGTTGGAAATAAGTCTTTCAAGGAAGATGGATTGTTCGGAGGATCCTTGGGGTATGGCCTTGTGATTGGCCGGTTGATGAAGGTGAAGGGAGTTCCACTCCGACATGGAAAGGCATTCCATGTCAACAAGAAGATGTTCCGATCGAATCTTTCAGGAGCTCAGAAGAGAGCTTATGCCAAGAGGGCGGACACTAGTGAGGGGGAATCAGCTGACCCTGAGGAAACAACTGTTGTCTCCCCTCCCAAGAAGAAAGCGCCCCCTGAAAGAAAGATCGCTAACGCCTGCCCGAAATAAGAAGACAAAAGATGCACCTACCCCCTGCAGTAGTCACCCGCCCCTACAAACCGTGTCTCCCCGCCCTGCAGCCCACGAGAATGAACCTCAAATACCTTCTTCGGCTATCAAGAAAAAGAGGACTGACAAGCCAAGAAAGCCAGCTCCTCAGAAAAAAAAGGTAGCACCGGCCCCCGCCACCCAGGACTCAGAGAAAACCATATCCGAACCAGAAATTCCTCCTCGGTAAGGACCAAAAGAAGAAGACTCTTCAAGCGTTCGAGCTTGAGAAAATAGCCGAGTCCCACCACTCACCGAACAGATCATCAAAACAAATTGGAGAAGTAGAGTCTCCAGAGATAATTGATGAAACAAACCAAGTCTGCTGAGGCCGATCAGCACAGTAAGTCGAAGACCCAAACCAGGACAGACAACCGAGAACAAGAAGCGGTGAGACAAATTTGAATCTCTGTCGACAGGATCGCATCTCCACTGCGACGACGCCGCCGAGGGTGAAGAGCAAAGAAGCTCTACAACCCTCCATTCCTGAGGCAGAAGGACAACATGAAGATGATGATGATGATGTGATCATGTTGTCTCCACCATATCCAGACATCCAAAATCGTCTGCGTGAATGGAGGAAGTGGAAGCTGAGTTGATCGAGGGAACAGTTCCAAAGACCTGAGTTTATTGAAGAAGAGGAAGAACTGATGAATTTCCTCGGTTTGACCACAGTGGTCCAGGCATTGGATGAAGAGAACTGCATAGATATTTTAAATATCTTCAAAGAAAAGGAGAAGGAGCGATTGCGGATAAGTCAAGCCCGAGAGAAGGCCAATATTTGTCCCTTCACCGAACCATCGATCACACTCATCCCCACCTCGATGTTCTCTCGGGGAAGTGATGAGGATCTGGACCTGCCGCTTTTCTACTGAAGAGATGGAAATACAGCAAGCCATGTGGGAATCCAGAGTGATGCATGAGCAACAGCTGATGGAAGGACCTGGAGAGTCTTCCAAGTCACAGCTGGAGATTGATCCATTGGGAGTGGTATAGCAGATTGCCACTGTTATTGCTGCAACCACATCCCCAGTTCAATCAGATGACGGATCTAAGGGCATTGGCGATGAAACTGGGAACTTGGGGACCCAAGTCGAGCCAACCCCTATTGAAGGTGTCTTACCACCTGCCCCAACGGCTGAACACTCAGAGGAAACAGTCGGGAGTTTGGAGAAGAGTGACCCCAACCCAAGTCACTCAGCTGGTGTGCCAGCTAAGGGGGAAACTCCCTCCACTGCAGTGAGGTCGGAGAATGCTGCAGCAAACTCCACAAGTCACAGTTGAACAGATTCCCTATGTCCGTGATGATGCGTTTGAACAAACTTTCCCTTTCTCACTGGAGCTGCCTGATCTTGATGAAGAATCAGCTAGAGATCAACGACGTTTCCATAAACCTGATCCTGTCATTCCAACAGATACCATGGTTCCAGCAGACTTTGACTTTGACGCTGCTTGGCCGCCAGCTGAGACAGAGGTGACAGCTGAGGTTCGAGAAGTTTTCAAGGCTATATTTGCGGAGATATAGAAGATGGAAAGGCACCAGGCCTCATTAGATATGTGGCTGGATAACCGAGATGCTAATCTTACTGCTGATCTGTGTGGAATAATTATCAGGATCCGGGAATCGTGGCAACAGCAGCATACAATGCGCGTCGAACAAGTTCGATACTTCAAAGCATTGTACAATAAGATACTAGTCTGGAGCGCTGATAATGCTGACATGAAGAAGAGGATGCAAGAAAACATTGATAGAATGCATACCTCTCATACCACAGAAATGGAGCTGCTGCGCGAATTTCATCGAAAAGAACTTTTGTGCGTAGAGGAGAACATGAATGAAAAATTCAGCCTTCTTATGGCTGAAATGAAGTTGGTGACAGCCGAATCCAATGCCACTCGCTAAGAGTTTTGAGCAGCATACTCCGCTGCAAAATCCAAACAGAACTCAGCTATCAGTCGCCTAGATTTCATACTTGCTGGCATGTTTCCAGGGGTTCCTCTCTCCTTTGATGATGCCAAAAAGGGGGGAAGAGGAATACCTAAAGACGTTGGAAGGGTCCGCAACTGAGAAAAAGGACGCAGCTGTGAAGGTGAAGACAACTGAAGAACAGAATAAAGAGAAGGGAAAATCAGTTGAGGGGGAAGGTTCGAAAGACATGACTTTAATGGTTGCTAGAACCCCTCAACAAGGACTTGTCACAGCTGACATAATCAAACTCCCAAAGCTGACTCTCTGCGCTCCAACACTCTGTTGTGCCCATGTCTGAAAAGAGGAAGATAGTTGAAGCAGAGATGACGGAGATTGAAAGAAAAATGGATGCCCGTGCGATGGACATACTGAAACAATACGGAGGCATTCCGGCAGGAAGAGACACTGATGCCATTTCAGACGTCGAAACCGAGCCTAGATCTGTTGATGAATTCAAGACACTCGCATCCGAGGGATACTTCGAGAACATGACCATGGCCCAAGCCTGGGACTTGTATTGGGAAAAAGGCCTCAAGCTGTGTGAAGAAGGCGACGGCGACAACAGACTCTAGCATCACTCTGCTGGCCACTCTGCTGGTCACTCTACTAGAAAGAAGAAGGCCCCAGTACAATACACACCCAGAGAAGAAGTAGAAGCGGTGGAGGAAGAGGTTTCAAACCTAGACCTCTACCCAAAAACATTGAATATATAGATCCAGGGAAGAAAGGAGGGATCTATTGGGTTGGGTTTGACGAAGTAGCCAACCTGCAAGTGACCAAGAACAATGTTGAATATGTAAAGAGAATTGAAGAAGAAAATAGAAGACAAACTCAGCTGTGGGAAGAGAGACAAGAAATAAAAAGAAAAGATGAAGCTGCCAGAAGAGCTTATGAGAAAAAGAAAGCAGCTGAAAAAGAGAAGAAGAGAAAAAGGTCAGAAGACGACAGAGCTGATGAAGAAAGAAGGAGGCAGCGAAGGAGATGAAGTGTTGTTGTCCACCCCTTCATGTAATTTACTATTGTAAATACATAAGTATGTAAGTCTTATGTACATTGAATAAGAAATCTGTAATTTCTCTATTTTTTTGCGTAGACATAGATGTTTGCTCTGATACACTTTGTAAACAGTTGTGTAAAGGACAAGAATGTTATGATCAATAAAAGATTGATTCTACGCATACATTCTCTGTTACTGCACTACCTGTATGTATCTTTGATGCTTACATTCTTGCATGTATGTTTTAAGTTTTGGCATCATCAAAAAGGGGGAAATTGTTGGGAAATTTATTGTTTAGATTTTGATGAATGCCTTGTAAAACTTAGACTAGAAAGTTGGCACCTCATTTTTCTTGTAAATTGCATTGTAATAGATAGGGCTGTACGAGCTGAGTCAAGTCAGCTATGCCTGAACATACAAGAAGTCAACTAAAGGCTAAAATGAAGACTCAGCTGTGAAGCAGCTGAGTATGGCAAGGAGGAGAAGTCAAGAACTCGACTGAAGGAGTATCAGCTGGTTACAGCTGTGAGAAGTGTCAGTAAAGTCAACTCAAGATAGTCAAGTCAAGTTGAAAATCAACTTATCTCTTCAACGGGCAGATTTTTGAAAGAGCACTATAAAAGGCAGAGGAATCAATTTGAGAAGAGGTTACCTTGCTTACCTGAACCACGAACATTCAAGATAACAGTCGAACTGTGACCAAAATATTCTCAAGTTATTCAAGCAAATCCTCAAGCCTAAAATTCGAAGGAAATCGATCCAACACCAAGCTGTGAAGGAAAGACAACTTCAAACTGTTAAAGATGAAACTTTTGAAGAATCAAAAGGGGTCTACATTCCAAGGAGGATTGTCGAAAGGTTCAAGGTCGAACCAGTCTCAAGTTATTGGAGGGCTTCGTGATCAAATCCAAGAAGCTTGAGCAAGTGAGTCAAGTAGCAAGCAAGCGCCGCCCGTGAAGAAGTTGAGTCGGACGAGAAGCCACCGTGTGACCAAGGCATCTCCGGATCGAGTCCCAATGGATCAAGTCACCGTGTGATCAAGACTTGTCTGATCGGGATTAACCACTTTGTACTCGATCAATACTTAGTGGATTCCTCCAGGAGTTGGAGAAGAGAGGAGTAGAAGAATTACCCCATCTTCGAACCTCTATAAAATTTATTGTGTTTTCAAAGATTTCATTTCGCATATTACACTATATTCTCTGATAATTTGCATTTCAACTGATAATTAACAAAGTGCTAAAATCAAGTGTTAAAACAAACTTAAACCAAATTCAAGGGTGTTAAGTCTTCCAATAAAATCTCATCACAAACAAGTTAAGGTTTAGTCTAAACAAATGAGTTATTCTATCAACAAATAAGAATCGAGTCATTGAGTGGCTAACTCTATTTGGTTAACTAACTTAGTCATCCCACCAAGGACTTAGCCGTGTGTATTTAACTCAAATATCTTAAAAGGACTAAAATCAAAAAGTTGGTAAGGTTTATTCAATCCCCCCTTCTAAACCTTACTCACACCCCTTGGGACCTACATAAACTATATACAAATATAATCTAGAATAACACCCGTGTGTAACGCGAGATTTGTCTAAAGATAAAAATTTTAGCGTCACAAATTTAAAGATAATAAATTTGAAAGATAATGTAGATAGAATTCTTGATTTTTGAATTATTTATTATCTCAAAAATTTGTTATCTTTTTAATTCAAAAATATATATATTCTAATTACTCAATAAAAATATCCTCGGATAGATTCATCGACTTTTCCAAACTAATTGTGAGAAAATCCTTTATTTTCTTGATTGTATTTTATCTTTGAATAAATTTGTTATCTTTTAAATTTGTACATATGATTACCATATAGATAAATGTGAGCCGTCATGTGGAATTGGGAGGATGAGAAGTTGACAAATGTGCAAGATAAATTTTGTACATATGTTTAACTTACGAAAATAATGGTGTTTTTTCTTTGTTAAATGAATACTTCATTGATGTTTCATCCTTTAGAATGATTGGACTGATTATATATTTCCTTTTGATACTCCATTTCACATATGAGCCAACCCAAATGTTTCTTGATTATGGAACGAAGAGCTTCGGATGAAGAACGTCATCCATGTTGTGATGCCTATGAGAAGTTACAACATTATAAAATGAATCATGATCACTCTATACCCAAGCATGATACGGCTTGGCATACCTTTTATGATTAAGACATCCATTTCGATGACCATTGTCTGTTGAATGATTTTACGAAGAACAATGTAACACTAAGGAGTTCTCTTACGAAGTATTGGCAAACAAATGATGATTAAGTTCTAATGAAGTGTGGTTTATGAGTACTTATATGATACCATATTTCTGATGAATGAATAGAAGTATGATACCTATTGTAACATGAGGAGGATTAACACTGATAATGAACCGATAAAATATCCTCCATATATTCCTCATGAACTGAAATGTACCAATTTATATAGGTTTGATAAGGTTATGATTAAAATTCTCTCTCACATATTTGAAATGAAGGAATTTTGTTCTCCATTGATATTTTCCTATCATGTTTTTTTATGTTTTAGTTATTAATAAAAGACATGTATCATATGCATTTGTTTTCATGCTATTGTTTATTTAGCAAGTATTGTTGAATTACAAACTTTTGATTGATTTTTGATGTTAAGTTGTAGAATTCTAATGAATGCTTGCTTTATGATGATATCTATAGTTCTTTTTAGCATGAACAATATTTTTGAGTCGGGGTATATTTTAGGTTGGATGAATTTGTTATATTCTAATCTAAAATGAGTAACTTTATGTTTGTTTGAGATTAAGTATTTGACTTATGGCAGATGATTAAAAACATAGAGAATTTTTGAATCCATGTCTTATATTAAATCATTATAAGTGTTAATTCCAAGAAAACCGAGTGTACATTCAATGAGCATTAACATGTGTTTTATTTTATTTTTTCTACCTCTCTAATACAGGCTATGGTAACCAAAAATATTTATATTCATCATAATAAGTGTGACTCAATAAATAATGATTGATGACAATGACACACGGTGTCATAAGATATAATATGTATTAGATGATGTAGATATTTTAGATGACATTAACAAAGTTATAAGAATCCATGGCGAGTAAAATTATGTTCAACTTAAGGAGAAATATGGAAGTACCATTATAACTTGTATATGATAGTTGACTATCAAGTTTGACATGTACAATAAATATCCCAATTACTCTTTTGAGAAGGATATCATAACCATGGCAAACATGATTTGAGAATTAAAGCTAGCTGACTATATTCTCACTGTTGAGCAACAAATTCAAGCTTTGATTCAGTCTATACCCAATCTGTGGTAGCAGTTGAAAGTCAACCTGATCCAATTTGAGAGCACTAAAACTTTAGTAGATACTTCTTGCATATGGGACTAACGGATGAGCAACTTGAGGTATTCAAGTCCATGGATAATGTATGTGTGGCTAAACGCAGTTCCAAGAAAGCTTCGGGCATGAATTAGAATTGGAGAAATGTCAAGAAAAAGAAGTAGACTGGTAAAAAATGTAAAATATGAATCCCAACCAAGAGAAAACACGCAAGATGTTTGGGAAAGTAAAAAAAAAAAAAAAAGCAAAATGAAGTGCTTCAATTGTGGGGTACTAGATTATTTGCTCGTGAGTGTACTGAACCTAGAATAACACTCAAAGGCGCTTTAATGAGTATTGTTTGTATTTCGATCATTGTCTTGTTAAATGAATCTTTTCTTTATGGATTGTTGATTCAGGGGCTACATACCATGTGAATAGAGATTGTAAAATATTCGTAGATTTTCATTGAGATCCTACTGGAACTAGATGGATATATGTAGGAAATAATTAAAGGGTTTAAGTTAAAGGTATATGCACTTGCAAACTCGAGTTGCATGTGGCTACGAAAATCTAGAGTGGGGGTGAATAGATTTTCCTAATTTTTTGATTTATGCCCTCTTTTTCGAACAATATGATGAAGAAAAGAGAAGTGCAGAAAAATAAATCAACACTCAAGGATTTATAGTGCTTCAACCCACCTAGGGCCTACGTTCACTACCACCCGGTATGTTCGAGTGGATTTTGAAAGAAAGAAATTTTATTATTCGATATCAAACGATTACAACTTCAACTTGAAGAGCACCAAACTCTTCTTACAACAACCTTAAAGAGCACCACATTCTTCAACATATCGTTTAATCAACCAAGTGTGTTCTTGCCAAAAGAATACTAAACAAGTATGTCTTGCTTTGGATGATTTTGATCAATCAAGATTATAACTCAAATAGAAGTATACAACTTTGAAAGTGCAAGTATAATTAAGAAAGAAAGCCTAATAAGCAAAATGAGAAAGTGTAGTGCTTAGGATATTACAACAAGATATGAAAATGAAAAATTAAGAATTTTGCAGTAGAATTGTTTATTGTATTTGATCCTTCAAATTCTTCAACTACTTATAAAGAAGCTTCAAGATTTGATCTCCAATATAGATTCCTCCAAATTGAAATGTGTATGCAAAAGAAGGATAAAAAGATCTACAAGAATAGTTAAGAATTGATAAAGTAAATGTTGTTGATAAATGCTTTTACAATGGATAGAATTTGTTGTCAAATATCATATAGCTACCGGTTGCTATGTTGAAACTTCAAAAGTTTAAACCATTGGATCAAGATTTGACATAGAACGGCATCAGGGCATTCGGTCACTGTCTATAGTGACCGGTCGATGTACCATGGTGATCGGTTGCTACGGATAGTGAACGTTCGCTACTAAAACAGAGAGAAAAATCAGTTTTTGCAAATCTTCAGGCACCAGTCGCCCTGGCATAGCGACCGATTGTCCTACTCTATGAAATTTCTCTATTTTTCAGTCAATCTGAAAAACGCTCAGGTATCGGTTGCCCTCTATAGCAATTGGTTGCCCTCAATACAGAGATATGCTCTAACTTAAAAAAAAAAAAAACAAGTTCCAGTAATACTTCACAAACTTAAGAAAGAGTGAACTAGTGATTTTGAAGTATTTTGACAACTTAATGGAAAATATTGTTTTGGTTAAGAATCCAATATATGAAATCATTAAAATCAATAATAATTGTGTTCTAACGAACTCCACTTTTTTTATGATTTCAATCCAAAATAATTTTTGAGAGCGAGGTTTTTAGAAAGAAGTTTTTCGGTCAAAAATTTAATATATCCATTGTAAGCAACACTTCTCAAAGCAATAATCATAAGACATTAAAAGAAAGCTAAGGACCAAAAGTTTTTCAAAATACTTTTTAAAGCTCCCCCTATCAGTATGCCTAGTATACAATATGAATTAAGGCAAGAATCATATAAAAGCTCTTTAAACTTAAAGCATTTTCAAGCTTAGATTTTTCAAAATCTCTTAAACTTAAAAGCCCCCCTGTCAATGTTAAAACATAAGAGAATAACACAATGTAATAGAATGCTCAACATATAAGCAATATAACAACATTACTCAAGTCAAAACTTTCACCAAGCTTAAATCAATATGAGCTTCTTAAAAGCTCCCCTATCAATGTTAAAGCATAAGAGAATAACACAATGTATTACAATGCTCAACATATAAGCAATATAATAACATTATTCAACTCAAAACCTTCACCAAGATTATATCAATATGATCTTCTTTTGGCTCAAGCTTTTTACCATTGAGCTTTTTAGCTTATTTCATTCTTCTCCCCCTTGAAATCATCAAATATATTATTAGCATGAAAGAGAATTAAAAAAGCATCATATAAATATAAAAGAAGCGCATAAAAACGTGCAATATCCATAAGAAATAAACACAACATACAAAGAGTTCAAAACTTTTAGAAGTTTGATAGTTTCAAGAAAAAAAAACATAAAGTAAATGTGGATCAATCCTCATCCGAGGAGAAACAAGCAGTGGGTAGGAGATCTTTGATGAACTTCTTGAGCTTTCCAATAAATTTTTATAACTTGTTGTTTTCCTCCTTAAGCTCCTCATAGTCCTTTTTAAGCTCACCATAGTCCTTTTGATATCTTTTGTTAAGTTCACCGAGTTTTTCATCAAAATCATAAGGACTATGTTGGACCTCAAGCGTTTTACTGGATTGACGAGTGTCCCCATAAATCAACACGAGTTTTTTCTAGCGTGCTTTATCCTCACTCATGCGCTCCCTGAAAATTGCTTCCCAGGGGATCACCCATCCAATGTATACTCTAGGCCAAGCACGCTTAACCTCAGAGTTTCTAAGTAATGGGCACTAGAAAAGAAGACGCATCTGTTAGTATAGGTAGTCCATATCAAATCCTTTAAGATCTCCTTTGTTAGGAAATTTATTTGATAGATTTTGATGATACCATATAAAACTTAAACTAGGAAGTTGGCACCCCATTTTTCTTGTAATTTGTATTATAATAGATAGGGCTGAAAAAGCTTAGTCAAGTCAGCTATGGCAAAGATTACAAGTCAACTGCGGACTGTGTGAATACTATGTTGTGTGTCAGCTGAGTAAGGCCATAAATGAAGTCAAGAACTCGGCTGAATGAGAGTCAGCTGAGTAACAACTGTAAGAAGTGTCAGTTAAGTCAACTCAAGAAGCCAAGTCTACAAGTTGAAGTGACAGTTGATTCAATCCAATGATTGGAGCAGACTCAAGTGACCTGGGGTAAAGACAACAGTCTAGTTAAGACAATTGACTTAGATCCATTGATTAAAGTCAAGAATATTACTCAATATAGTAATATGTCAAAATTGCCAGGTCTAAAGTGTTTGTCCCAGAATTGTGCAAAAGGAATGAACCAATGGGAAACACTGCACATTGTGTCAGACACCTGCATATGCTGAAATGCCATTAATACGAGGAAAGGTCAACATCACCAAGGCCGTAGACCAAGACAAGACAAGCCAACGAACACAAAGTGACATTCGAAATTAGCCTATCTCTTCAACGGGCAAAATTTCAAATGTGCACTACAAAAGGCTGAGGAAGCAATTGAGAAGAGGTTACCTGAACCACAAACAAGCAAGCAATATTCAAGCATTTAACCTGCAATACTCTCAAAGTTTATCAAGATAATCCTCAAGCTTGAAACTCGAAGGAACTCGATCCAACACAAACTGTGAAGGAAAGACAACTTCAAATCCGTTGAAGAGGAAACATTTGAAGAAGCAAAGGGGTCTACTTTCCAAGTCAGGATTGTAGAAAGGTTCCAAGTCGAACCATCAAATCCAAGAACTTGAGAAGTGAGCTGAAGTACCAAGGCAGCTGCCCTGTGAAGAAGCTGAGTCGCAAGAGAAGCCAGCTATGTGATCAAGGCTGTCTCCAGACTGTTCACCGCTTTGTAAACTGATTTGTTACATAGTGGATTCCTCCAAGAGTTGGAGAAGAGAGGATTATAAGAATTACCCCATCTTCGATTAAATACAAATGCAGCGGAAACTAATTTTTTTAAAAAATATGCTTAAGCAATTATGTAGTCCGGTATTCCATGTGAATCAATTGAATGGAGTTTCGAATTACCATTTAAAAAAATTAAAGTTGTGAAATCGTACTTTGTGCGAAAACTCCATTTTTCATGGAGCCTGGGTTAGAAGGAATTTGAATTCCTACCAGCAGGATGAATCCTCGCAATCTTCATTCAATGTCTAGATTCATTAATGGGTTTGTCTTAGGAATTCAAGTGTCTTCCCTACAAAGTTGACCCACACTAACGATGTAGAACCTTCAAATAGGATCCTGCTAGTGATCCTAGTTGATTTATTGATCATATTGCATGGAGTGTTTACGGATGAATGTAGAACGAATAAGCCTTGGGATGACTACTTCTCAAAAAAAATTCACAAAAAACAAGCTAACATTTCACAATTTCTGAACACAAAATTTGACCAAGACGAGATAGGGGGCGATGGCTTAGACGTATTTGAAGGAGAGATTTTGTGTGTCAAAAACTATTCTCGAGCTCTTGTATTTATAGTTGGTAATTTAGGGTCTAATTGGATTCACATTCTAATTTGGAAAACTTTTTTCTTGCCAATAAAGTAATACAAGTTATGGTAGGAGTATAAATCTTCCGCAAGTGAATATCCTAATCCAATCAAGAATCTTCTACATTATCTAATTGCTTTATAAACATTCCTACATAGGCTCATTAAACTGGGCTAGGCCATTTAATTTTAATTAAAGATCCATTAATTAATTCTCCAATTAATTAACTGGGCCCGTTTAATTTAATTGACCTCCATAAATTAATTCCACCAAGCCCAATTAAATAATTCACTTATTTAATTGATTAAATTAATTCAACTATTATTTTTAATTTAGGTTCCATATAATTAATTAAATGCATTAATTAATTATTTCACTCCATCTTTGGTTTTCTAACATTTATTAGGTTCAATTAAATTATCTTATTATTTAATTAAATATATAATCCACCAAAAGAGTAAAATTAAAACCCAAATTAATTAATATTTATTAATTAAATGGATTCAATGCTTTGAATCAATCAAAGATTAGAGAAGTCGCATCTCATATTATGTGTGTGACCCTTTAGGTTTGATGACACCCGAGCCGAGCTGGAAGGGAATCAGTCCACGTGGCCATCCAGCACATGTACATGTGGGACCCACGGGACATCATAGACCGAGCTGGTGACGTCAGTAGCTGACCTGATGATGTGGCACGAGTCGGGCTCGGCTCAGTCCAAGCTCGATTGTGGCGGGAAATTTAAATGATAACCATCCAGTTAAGCTAAGTACCCCATTAGCACAGGAAGCTGCCACTTGTCAGCATAATATCAAGATGAGTCAACAAGTGGCAAATACTTGGCTAGCATGCATGCTTAGGGAAGGACATGTGTCCCTTTGAAATTATTTTAGTATTAAGTGTAATAGGGATTATTAAAAACCCACTAATGAGATGGGTATAAATAGGCCTCATTTATGAGGAAAAGGACAAGAGAAAAATAATTAAGGAAAAACGCTTGTAAAAGAGCAGTTGTAAAGGCAAAACCGACCAGAAACTTTCTACTCGGCATCTTATATAAAAAGGCAGAATTAGCCCTGTATTAGAATTTATTTCCATTTCCACGTATTACATTTCCATATATTTTGCTTGTTGACCAAAACACACGTCAACAAAATTGGCACTAGAAGGAGGGCCCCTTTAAGTCCAGTCGGAATTTCCAGCTAGTCAAGTTACGCGAAGTTAGGTAAATCTATCATTAACTCCCTTGAAAAGAACAAAATGAGCCAGTTGTCTCGAAACGCCCGTATAACTGAAGATCCACCCATAAATAATCAAACTGGCCAAACTACTAATGGCCAGAACGTGCCCCTAACCGAAGCAGGGAGCACGGCCTTGTTACCTTTTGCTCAGTTAATTGCAAACCCCACCTTTGTTCAACAGATGAATCAACTTATCTCCCAAACACTTGCCACTACTCCTTCGCAAATACAACCTCCACCTCCTGTAAATACTCACCAACTTAACCCCCCATTAAATATTAACATTAATCCTCAAGCCCCCGTGTCTCCCGGCGATGAAGGCCAGGAGGCTAGTTCTCATAATGAATAGCATGGTCGCCGTGATAGAAGACGGCCACGCGATGCTATCGAAGAACAAAGTCGAGTGGCGGAGTCACAACCGGAGCCCTCATGCCATCGTCGCGCCCGCTCGGTTTTTGCGGGATAGATGGGGCTTGACCCTCCTCGCCCTGTCCGATCGATAAGTTCCAGGCTCCGGTTTTCGGATGAAAGAGATCCGGCTAGGGCCAATCAAACCCAAGGTCCTAGCCCACTGGAGGAACGAGAAGCATAAATCCTGCGTCTTCGCCGCCGCTTAAATGAATTGGAGAATAGTCCTGAAGAAGTTCAGTATCAAAGGTCGCACCAGGTAACAAGCCGGCCCTCTGTCGTATCACCTTTTGTTCCCAGTATTCTGTCAACTCCTCTACCACCAAAGCTCAAAATTCCACAAGTCGGTCTACACAATGGAGAGACCGACCCGACGACTCACATCCACAAATACTTAGTGTGGATGGAACTCTATAGTCCCAGTGATGCGATTTTGTGTAGGGCATTTCCGTCGACTCTGGGCGACCGAGCCCACCGTTGGTTCCGGACCCTGCCGCAAGGGTCCATCCGATCTTGGGGCGACCTGGCGCCAGCATTTACAACACATTTTCTTGCTTACAAAGTCCAAGCCACACCGAAAGATTCCCTTGTAAATATTAAGCTGGGAAAAGATGAGCCTTTAAAAAGTTACATAGCTCAGTTTAATAAGCAGGTCCGAGAGATGGAGCTGGTCTCGGATGATGCCATTTTAATCACGGCCATGGCCGGCCTCGCTCCCGAAACATGGTTCAATTATTCTATCTATGAATCAGGGGCAAGCTCATATCAGGAATTTCTCATTCGTGCGGAATGCCATATCTGTGCAGAAGAGGCCATGGCCAGTTAACGTCCCGAGCAGAAGGCAGGGGGCGTGAAGAAATATGGAAAAAAGGAGTTCGCTTTAGGATCGGGGTCGGGGTTCAGGCCTTTTTCTGAGAACCCAACCACTGAATATAAGGCGCGCCAGGAGGTGCGAGCCGAGGTTGCTGTGCTAAGGAGTGCTCTGACCCACACTCCTTCAGCGATATGGAATGAGATACAGGGTCTTAATTTATTACGACCGGCTCGGCCTTTAAGACTGGAGCCTGCAAAATTATATGCTCGGAGATACTGTGCATATCACAAGTCGATAGGCCATGACACGGATGAGTGCGGAGACCTCATCAGGGAGATAATGTGCATCGTGCAGAGGGGCGGCCTGAAGAGGTATGTCCACGAGTTACCGCCACCACTGGTGCTCGTTTTGGGTGTAAATCCGGAGTGATTGCCAAATCCAGCTCGTCTGCCGTTGCCGCAGAATGAGATTCAAGGAAGAGAGATCTTAATGATGCCCGGTGTTAACAGAATTAACACCAATGCGGTCGAGGATAGCCGCTCTAACCGGAAGAGGAAAGCTGATGTTAGGAAAGCGGCCCACGCAGAAAGAAAGGTCCGGGTGGTGGAGATTAGGGAAGGCCAACCGACGGGCCAATTTATCTTCTCGGACATGGATGCCAACCAGGTGGTCCACCCTCATTCTGACCCCCTGGTCATCACGACACCTATTCTGGGCATTCCGGTGCACAGAATTCTTATCGACTCCAGAAGCTATTCGTCAGTCATTTATGTCTGGGCTTTCAGAAGACTGAATGTGGACGACAGTTATATTCGTCCATGTAATGATAGTATTTTAGGTTTTGGAGGAGGAAGGATCATCCCGCTCGGGGAAGTCGACTTGCCCATTCAGATGGGACAGGGGGTACATAAGCGGATTGTTATTACCACGTTTAAAATTATCAATGCTGACTCAGAGTACAACGCGATTATTGGGAGGCCGCTGCTTTACCATCTGAAAGCAGCAGTTTCCATATATTATTTTTGTGTAAAGTTCCCAACCCTGGATCGAGAAGCCATCCACAAAGGAAATCAGACGCGGGAGTGTTCTCTCAAACTCCGGCCCACGAAGATCAACGTGGTAGAAAGGGGAGAAACCAGCGGGATGGTGAAGGATGACCCGGGGGAAAAAGGCGAGCCCAAGCAGGATGAGGTTGTTGTTTCAGAGAATAATCCAGGCAAACATCTTGGAAAAGAACCAATGATTGGAAATGGGGAAGAGTCAGTCACCAAGGTGGAGCCAGGGAGTAGGCCGGCAGTTGAGGAAGAGCTGCCCCTACAGAAAAAAGAGGGGCAAAGTAAGAAAAGAAAACACGCAAAATCGGTGGAACAGGTCGACACGGTTGATGTCGACAAGCAACATGGGGGACGCCAATTACGCATTGGCCACGACCTCCAAGAGCCATTCCGGTCGGAATTGATTGAATTCCTCGAGAATAATCTTGACGTCTTTGCATGGACGCACTCTGATATACTGGGAATCGATCCCAAGCATGCATGCCATCATCTCAACATAGACCTTACATTCCGACCGGTGATTCAAAAACGATGGAAAATCGGCCCCGACAGGCAGGTCACCCTGGAGGCCGAGGTTAATAAATTGCTTGATAATTAGTTCATCAGGGAGGCCCTTTACCCTCGATGGGTGGCCAACCCTGTGTTAGTGAAGAAGAGCAATGGTTTGTGGCGCCTTTGTGTGGACTTCACTGACCTCAACAAGGCGTGCCCAAAGGACGGCTATCCCTTGCCCAACATTGATTGTATGGTGGATGCCATGGCCGGACATGAGCTTATGAGTTTCATGGACGCATACTCAGGCTATAATCAAATTCGAATGCATCAGGATGACGAGGAGAATACGTCATTTTTCTCCGCTCGTGGCGTGTACTGCTACAAGATGATGCCGTTTGGACTAAAGAACGTTGGGGCGACCTACCAAAGGTTAGTTGATAAAATGTTTGAGGAGTTGATAGGTCGTACCATGGAGGTTTATGTGGATGACATGTTGGTGAAATCCTTGTATGTATCTGATCACCTTGCTGATCTTAATAAAATGTTTGCCATTTTGCGAGAGTATAAGATGATGTTAAACCCAAAAAAATGCACCTTTGGGGTCGGCTCGGGTACATTTTGGGTTATATGGTTAGCCAAAGGGGAATCGAGGCCAACTCAGATAAAATAAAAGCCATAATTGATCTTGAACCCCCCAATTCTATCAAAAAAGTACAAAGTTTAACAGGCCGACTAGCCGCCCTAAACCGATTCGTTTCACGGTCCACGGATAAATGTAAACTTTTCTTCGAAATAATAAAGAAAAATAAGAATTTTGAATGGACCGAACAAACACAAGCCACTTTCGAGTCACTTAAACAATGCTTAACCTCATTCCATATACTACAAAAATCAACCCGGGGGGAAGATGATAAACGTTAAAAAATATACAATTACTTTCGGTTTGTAATAATGTTTTACCTTATTAATATTAGTAATAATATAAATTTATAGTATTATTATGTGTTATAAATAAAATAGGAAATCAATACAAAATTGTAGTAGGAAGCAATTTTTATACAGGTTCGGATCAATGCGCATAACTTTCAATTCCGGCATGATTTAGGGATGATTCTTGAAGATATGGATTCACAATCCATTCTTTAACAAATATTCAGAGATATTAAAGCCTAAATCAAAGTTTGGAATGATATTTTCTTGGATCAAAAGTTCATCAACATTTCATGTTTCAAGAGACCCATTTGCTGTCAAGACTGAACCAAGGTCAGTATTTTGGACATAACTCGAAGATCACATGTTCAATGGTGCTGAAATTTTAACTGTGCCTTCCCAACCCATTTGGAGACAACTTTCATTAAGACACCCAAGTCAAATTATGTCGGCAAGGAGTTTTAAAAAATGCAACAAGATGCTGCAGCATGATCCCACAGGCCAACCACTCCACAATTATTACTTCATATCTTGGCCAATAATGCTTGGATTTCATTCAAATCAGTGGGAGAATGAAGCTAAGACATGTGGGAATCATTATTTCAAAGAGAATCAAGATGAATCAGCAAGAATCCTTTCCAAAAAGACCAGACAAATGAAATAATGGAGTTGGTTTCAAATTTTCAGCATTTTGTCAATTATCTTGAAAATAAAAATTAAAATAATTCCAATAAGAATTATTGTGTTGCCTATAAATAGAGGTCATTTACACTTGCTAAACACACAAGTTTGTATAGAAAGTTAGAGTTTCAAAGAAAGTTTCATTCTTGTTTTCCTATATTATAGTAGATTTTCTAGTATTTCATAAAAATGCATTCCTTAGTTTTCATACAATATCTTGTTTTCTCTACTTTCTTTATGTCTTTCTAAGTTTATTTTGTTGAGGAATAGAGTGAAACTCTTGATGGAGGAAAAGGAATGATTATAGCTCTACATTAAATTTTATTGTTTTGATCATCAATTTATTTTTTAGATTATACCCTTCTTGTTTTATGGTATTCTTGATTTATGCATTCTATTGGCACAATAAATACTTGGTTCCATTTAGTTAAATGTCTGGTTTTACTTCAACCGACTACTAACGTGGATACCTTGATTTATTGTAAACAAGAGAATGCATGAATACTTGAGTCCATAAGCAAGTATTGGCGTTATAAGATGAATTATAATTGGTAATAAAACATGTTCACCTTATTACATGATTTATATTAGAATATATTTCTATTGGAACCTTCGTTGTGTATGGATTCCAATAGTAGTAATTGAAGAGGTAAGAAAATATCATCATTCCTTTATCCAAAATCAAGAGTGGATCTCTATCCTCAACAATTTTATTAATCAAGTTTATCGTAAAAAAAATTATATTTCTTACTAGTTTAAAAAATATCTATTTATTTATCAAAGAAAAATATTCCTCAGAAACTTACATAATCTTCCCTGTGGATCGACCTCGGACTCACGAGAATATTATTACTTGAGACAACCTGCACTTGGGTTTGCAACCTTAAAGTTGTAGCAGAAGACTTGTATTTGTACCTCGCAGTCTCCGAGTACGCAGTCAGCTTGATGCTTATCAGGTTGGACAACTCCATCCAACACCCGATTTACTACACAAGCCAGGCGTTGCATGATGATGAGCTCCGGTATCCGCCCATGGAGAAGCTGGCATATTCACTAGTCATTTCAGCCCGAAAGCTCTGACCGTACTTTTTGGAGCACAAGATCGTGGTACTGGCTAATTATCCATTGAAGCAAGTTCTGCACCGACCCGACACTTCGGGTCGGATCATTAAGTGGGCCGTCAAGCTTAGCCAATTTGACATCTCGTATGAGCCGCGGACGGCGATTAAAGGACAAGAGTTGGCTGATTTTGTGGCCGAATTCACACCAGCCATCCAGCTAGAAGTGATCGAAGACCAAGAATGGAAATTGTTCGTCGATGGCTCTTCCACCGCAGGCCGAGCAGGGGGCGGGATCGTGATAATCGATCCAAAACTTAAGTGCTACTGCTTGGACATGCGGTTCCAGTTTCCAGCGACTAACAACGAAGCCGAGTATGAAGCACTCCTGGCTGGGTTGGAAATGGCAGCGTCGATGGGCTTGAAACGATTATTAGTCCACAGTGATTCACAACTGGTGGTCCATCAAATAAATGGTGAGTACGAAGCCAAGGAACAGAAAATTGCACGATATTTGGACAGGTTTAAGAAGAAACTTTCGCATTTCAAAGCAGAAGTCTTGCATGTTCCCAGAACTGACAACATGCAGGCAGATGCCCTAGCACAGTTAGCCTCTAGCTCGGGGACCAACGCGATCGCAAATGTAACCATCACTCAACTATCCATCCCGTCACTTAATACACAGAAGATACATGCCAACGAGGCAACCGAGCTGACCTGGATGACTCCAATCATCCAGTATTTAGAGAACAGTGTTCAACCAGAGGACAAGGTCGAGGCTAGAACGCTACGAACTCAGGCTGCTCGGTTCACACTAGTGGATGGTGTCTTATACAAGTGTGGGTATTCCGTCCCGCTCCTTCGATGCTTGTCAGAAACAGACGCAGGCTATGCTCTCCGAGAAGTACACGAAGGCATATGTGGAAATCACGCCGGGAGCCAAACATTAGCTTATAAGTTGATACGACAAGGGTATTACTGGCCATCCCTAAAAAAGGATGCAACCTTGTCAAAAAATGTGAAAGGTGTCAGAGGTTTGCGCCACAGGTTAGGTACCACCCTGAACAACTTACTTCTATATTCAGTCCATGGCCGTTTACCAAATGGGGAATGGACCTCATTGGACCGCTCCCCACTGGCAAAGGGGGCGTGAGGTATGTCATTGTGGCAGTGGACTATTTTACGAAGTGGGCTGAAGCGGAACCCCTGGCAAAGATAGATGAGGAAAGGATTGTCAATTTTGTGTGTAAATCCATTATTTGTAGGTTTGGAATACCATACTCGATGGTTACAGATAATGGAAAACAATTTGATAACCGGAGGTTTTGAAATTTTTGTGAAGGATTTTGTAGGTCCCAAGGGGTGTAAGTGTAAGGTTTAGAAGGGGGGGTTGAATAAACCTTACCAAATTTTTGATTTAGTCCTTTTAAAAGTTCAGAGTTGATACTACACAGCATTGTGTCCTTGGTGGACAACCAATTTAGTTAATCAAGAGAGTTAGTCTCTCAACGGACTCAATCGAGTGTTGATGGAATAACTCAAATTGTTAAGTCTAAATTAACTCAATTGTGGTTTGTTTTTCATTGGAAGACTTAACACCCTTAAGTTTGGTTAAGTAGAGATTTAGAGCTTGATTTAGTACTTAGAGATTATCTAATGAATAGCAAATATGTCAGCAGATTAAATAAATATGATGCAAGAATTAAAGTGCTGAAATGTAAATGACACAAAAAGATTTTTATAGAGGTTCAAGATGGGGTAATTCTTCTACTCCTCTCTTCTCCAACTCCTGGAGGAATCCACTAGGTATTGATCAAGATACAATGTGGTAATGATCCAGGATACAAGTCTTGATCACACAAATGACTTGATCCTTTGGGACTCGATCGAGACGCCTTGATCACTCACCGGCTTCTCGTGCGACTCGGCCTTTCTTCACAGGCAGGCAAATTTTGCCTTGCTACTACACACCCACTTGCTCAAGCTCTTTGGATTTGATCACGAAGCCCTCCAAAAGCTCAAGACTTGGTTCAACCTTGAACCTTCCTACAATCCTTTGTGGAATATAGACCCCTTGATTCTTCAAGAAATTTCCTCTTCAACTGATTGAAGTTATCTTTCCTTCACAGGTGAGTGTTGGATTGATGTTCTTCGTAGTGTAGGCTTGAGGATTAATCTTGAATGATTTGAGAATATTTTAGGTTACAGTTCAAATGTTTTCTTGAAATGTTCGTGGTTCGTAACCTTGGTAACCCTCTCTCAGAGTCATTCCTCGATCTTTATAGTGATCTTTCAAAAATCTGCCCGTTGAAGAGATAGACTTATTTTTGAAAGTCACTTGTGGTCGTTGGCTTGTCTTGTTGCGATCCTTGGAATTGCCATTTCCTCGTATGAATTGTTCTTCACCTTTTCGTAGTTCGACACGGTGTAGTGCTTCCCATTGGTTTATTCCTTTTGCACGCTTCCTCGACTGAGCACTTCGAGAAAGGTAGCATGGAGATATTACTTGTTTAAGTAATTCTCTTGATTTACGTGCAACGGATCTTTTTCATTATCTCGACTTGACCGCATTTCCTTGCTTTCCCCAGGTGACTTAGAGTCGCTTCCAATCATTGGATGACTCTTCCGTCACTTCAACTTGAGACTTGGCTTTTCTTGAGTTGACTTGACCGATACTCCACTCACCGCATCTCACCGCTCCTTCATAGAGTTCCCATCTTCTCTTCTTTGCCATACTCAAATTGTCTCGCAATGAGTCTTCCTTCTAGTCTCCGTTGTCTTCTTGCATGTTTGGGCATAGGCGACTTAACTCACTTTGATCACCCTATTTATTACAATGTAGTTTACAACAAAATTGGGGTGCCAACTTCCTATTCTAAGTTTTACATGGCATTCATCAAAATCTAAACAATAAATTTCCCAACAATTTCCCCCTTTTTGATGATGCCAAAACTTAAACCATTCAAAAATGTAAATAGCAAAGATACATACAGATAGTGTATTCACATAGAATGTATGCGTAGAATCAATCCTCTTATTGATCATAACATTCTTTTACACAACTGTTTACAAGGTGTATCAGAGCAAACATTTGTCTACACAAAAAAAAGAGTTTATAGCTTTATTTCAGAAGACTTACATAGTATGTATTTACATGGTAAAATACATGAAGGGGTGGACAGCAACACTTCATCTCCTTCGATGTCTCCTTCTTTCATCGTGTTCAGCATCTTCTGCTCTTCTTCTCTTTTTCTCATCGTCAGCCGCCTTCTTCTTCTTTTCATATGCCTTCCTGGCAGCTTCATCTCTTCTTAATCTCTCTTGTCTTTCCTCCCATAGCTGAGTTTGTCTCTTATTTTCTTCTTCTATTCTTTTCGCGTACTCAGCATTACTTTTAGCCACTTGCAAATTGGCTACTTGGTCAAGACCAGCCCAGTAGATCCCTCCTTTCTTGCCTGGATCTACGTACTCAATGTTTTTGGGCGAGGCCTGGTATGAAACCTCTTCCTCCACCACTGGTTCTTCCTCTACCTGCGGGCGTGTATTGTCTCGGGTCTTTCTTCTTTCCAAAATGAGTGACCAATGGCGAGTGACCAGCAGAGTGATCGCCGTAGTCTCGTGCTCGTCGCCTTCTTCACATAACGTGAGACCCTTTTCCCAAGACAAGTCCCAAGCTTGAGCCATAGACATATTTGCAAAGTATCCTTCGGATGCGAGCATTTTAAATTCATCAACGATCGTGGCTCGGTCCCGACATCCGAGATGGCATAAGTGTCTCTGCTTCTTGGAAATGCCTCCATGTTGTTTCAAGATGTTCATAACCCGGGCATCCATTCTTCCTTCCACTTCCTCCATCCATGCTTCAATTTTCTTTCTCTTTTCAAATGCCATAAATATAGCAGAGTGTTGGAGTGGCGAGTCATTGGGGAGTTTGTCGATAATATCACCGTGACAAGACCTTGTTGGGGGTTTGTGTAATCATTAAGGTCACATCTTTCGATCCTTCCCCTCAACAGACTTTCCTTTCTTCGATTTTGACACTTCCTCACTGCTTTCCCCTTCGCAGATTGCTTCCTCCTTTTCAGCTTCTTCGGATCTCTTTAATACGTTAAAGTATTCCTCTTCCCCCTTTTTGGCATCATCAAAGGAGAGAGAGAACACTGAAACATATCTTGGCAAGCAAGAAGTCGAGCTCGATAGTCGAGTTCTGTCTCGAGTCCGGCTGCGGAGTATGCGGCACGAAATTCAAAGCGAGTAGCATTGGACTCTGCTGAAATTAGCTTCATTTCAGCCATGAGAAGGCATAATTTTCTATCCATATTTTCTTCCGGCCGCCGGAGATCACTCTTATTTTGCTCACGCAGCAGCTTTATCTCGGCGTGTGAGCTTCATGCATGTGCTCAATGTGTTCTCGCAATTTCGTTTTTGCATCGGATTCTCGCTCTCCATACCAAGCACTTGTTGAACAATGTCCGAAGTATCTAACTTGTTCCACACGCATTGTTTGTTCTTTGTTGCCACCATTCCCGATTCTCGACATCATTATGCCTCTCAAGTCGGCCAGATAGGTTGGCATCTCTGTTGTCGATCGCATGTCCATAGAGGCCTGGTGACTCTCCATCCGTTCAATTTCAAAAATAATGCCTTGAACACCTCCCGAACTTCATTGTTTCTTTCGTTGCGGTGATGGCCACGCAGTCAAAGTCATAGTCACTAGCACGATGGTACCGACGAAATGACAGGAGCTGGTTTGTGGAAGCGCGTCGAGTTCGTTCTTCGACTCTTCATGGAGGTCGGGTACCTCCAGAGAGAAAGGAAATGATTCTACAAAGGAATCATCACGGCCAATCGGGATTTGTTCAATAATGAGAGGTGCGCGTGAAGATCCTTTTTCGAGTCGAACTCTGCAGCCTTGAGGAGCCCGTGCGGTGGACTCTTTTCACTGGGTCTTTTGTGAAGTGGACCCGACTTGCCGAGCCTCGATTGTCTCAGCGGCAGCGTTGGTCTCACTGGTTTCTCCAATTGAGTGGACTGGTCCTCGGCCTTATCGAAGCGTCATCGGATGATGATGAGATTTCCATTGGTGGCTCATCATCAAAATTGAAGGTTTGACGAGTAGTCTTGAGATCGACTTGCTCGTCTTTGGCCGGGAACATCCGCAATGAGTCTTTTGGATCTCACGGGGGATGACTCGGCTTCTTCGTCGCTTTCGATCCCGAAAAGGTTACATCGGGATTATCCTGGGAATCATGAAGCGCTTTATCTCCTTTTCGATGGATAAATGATAGCAGGGAGGGATGTTCTCTACTTGACTTTCTTTACCCCGGAAGTCTCAACCTCCCGTGGGCCTTCATTACCTCCCGCAGCCTCAATCAAGCGAGGCCTTGGACCTCCCTTTCGACAAAGTGTCACTGCTTAGGGTCTTCTCGTGGTGGCATCCATTGAGTCTCAACCCCATGGATTGCACTTTCATCGCCTGAGTGTTAACTCCCGGGCATTCCTTCCTCGTGCCTCGATCGCATCGCCAGCGTCATTAGCCTTCGTGAGCGATTGGCACCTCAAATGGAGACAGTCTCAACTGCCTCGAGCTTTGTTGATGGCAACTTGCTGTTCGTTTTGTGTTTGTACTTTCTCCACTTCGCCTCCTAGATTCGTTGTGGAGTCATCTCCAAAGATTCTCCGACCTTGCTGCAGTGGAGGGAGTTTCCCCACCGGCGCACCACCGAGTGACTTGGAATGGGGTCACTCGTCTCCAAACTCCCGGTTGTATCTCGAGTGTTCACCGTTGGGGCGGTGGTAAGACACCTTTATTAGGGGTTGGCTCAACCGGGGTCCCCACTAACCCGCTTTCATCGCCAGCCTCCTTAATTCCTTCTTCCGAGTGAGTCAGAAGTGGTGGCAAAGAATAACGGTGGCGATTTGGTGAACCACTCCCATTGGATCAATTTCACCGTGTTTTGGAGGACTCTCCTGGTCCCTCCATCATGCTCTTCTCATGAAGAATTCGATTCATGCATTGCTTGCTGCATTTGCAACTCTTCCGTGGAAGCAAAGCAGGTCCAGATCCTCATCACTTTCTCGATAGAATATCGAAGTGAGAATGTGTATGTTCTGTGGTTCCAGTGAGAGGGCGATCTTTGGCCTTCTCTCTTAGTCTCTTGCCTCGCTTCCTCCTCTCGCCAGTCTCTCTCCTTATCTTTGAAAATCTGCAGGATATCTCATGCGCTTTTCTTCATCCAAAGATCTTTGAGATCACGAGGTTAGTCCAAGGAAGTTCAGCTTCCTCTTCTTCTTCGATAAATTCGGGCCGTTGGAACTATTCCCTTGATCGACTCAATTTCCACTTCCTCCACTCACGCAGACGATTTTGGATGTCCGGTAAGGTGGGGATAGGATCATCACATCACTATCAGCTCTATCAACTTCTTCTTGTGTCTCACCGCGACTACACTACATTTTTCTTGATTTGCCTCTGCTGATCACCTTCAAAGATACTTAGTCAAGTTTCATCTATAATATCCGGAGACTCTACTTCTCCCGGCAAGCCTCCCAGATCTGCTCCAATGAGTGGTTGACTCACCGGTTTCCCAAGCTCAAAGCACTTGATGATTCTTCTTCGTCTCCTAGTTTGTACCGAGGAATTTTTGGTTCGAGAGAGAGTTTCTTCCGAGTCTTGGGCGGCGGGGCCGTCTTTGGTGTTTTCTTCGAGGAGCCGGCCGTCTTGACTTATCGCTTCTCCTCTTTTTGACGATCGGAGAAGGTATTTGAGAGTCCTTCTCGACCGCTATTCTTTGGGGCGGAGACACGGCGCGGCGGGTGACTGACTGCTGCGGGCGGGAGCAGTTTGTTTTTCTTTCTTTCTGCAGGGGCAACATCTTCTTAGCAAACTGCAGGGGCAGCTTTCTTCTTTGATGGAGAGGAAACAGATTGTATCTTCGAGATCACCGATTCCCCTCACTCGTGTCGCCTCTCTTGGCGTGGGCCTCTTTCTCAGTGCTCCCGAGAGGTTTGATCTCAACATCCTCTTGTTTACATGGAACGCCTTTCCATGTCTAAGAGGGACTCCTCTCACCTCCATCACCGCCAATCACTGGCCATATCCTAGGGATCCTCCAAATGCACCATCTTCCTTGAAGGATTTGTTCCCTACATTCGCATAGTCTGCTTTGTAGACAAACTCAAACTTCAGTTTATTTTCCTTTCTTCAATGATCGCAAATGCCATTACGATCAACTTTGCTTTTGATTGGTCAAAGCGCCAAATTTGATGTCTATGCATTTGGCAACTATGTCCAACAACTTGTGATAATCCTCCTTCACCTCTTGTTTGTTTGTGTAAACTATTTTATCAAAGATAGTCGGGCTTGGCTACTTCCTTCCAAGCAAGAAATGGTTTACATCAGCCGTTGATTTCTCGATGCTCCTTCCGTCGGTAGTGAGCGGTGTTCACCAAATCCTTGGCAGAGATGGTGAACTTCTTTCCGTGAATGCAGATGACTTTATCCCTTCATCGTGAATCTCGGCGTTCATGTAGAATCGTGCGACCTCCTCCACATAGGTCATCGGATATTCCAACGCGTCATAAACGGTTTCAAATGACGTTTCCAATTTCTCGCAAATTTTCTTCACTAAGGTGTCGTCGGACCCCTGTTTCACCATGCCGTCGAAATCCACAAAGAGACCCGTGTGGATTTGCTTTCCTAACTTGACAAAATCATAGGTTGGTGCCATTTTTCAGATTTCACCAAGAAAACTTAGAGTTTGATTTGAAGATAGATAGGTTTTTGAGAGATTTTTGCTTTTGCTTCCGAGAGAGATAAGATGAACGGTTTTGGTAATATGAGAGAGAGAAGAAAGAAAGTTTAAGTATGGTTTATGAAAGGACGTGCGGGTAGTTTTTGAAATGTGATCGAAATCGACGGCTTAGATTTTGCACGCCGATGTAGCATTTAATGTCTCGTATTTAATGCGGCAAATTTATATCCAATCATAAGCTTGGTGTGCGGCTTTTTTGCCTGTACACGCGTCATAATTATCTTTGACGTAATTCTTAAAAACATTCCCGCTTAGTCAAAACGATCGCGTTTTTGTCACTTTGTTCATAAATAACTCGCTTTTACCCTTAGTGGTTTAACTCTTCTTCTCACAGTTCTCTTTGTGACTCACTCAAATTGTCACCGACTGACTTGGTATAGTCATTCTTTCCGATACTGGTGATTTACTTAGCTGATTTGTGTGTTCACTCTTTTTCCCTTTTTGTGTTCCATTTCTTTTCTTTGATTCTTCCGAGTGTCACTCACTCAATTAACCCTAACTCATGCTTGAGTTCTTCAAATCTTGACTCACATAATGGTTTTGTGAAAATGTCGACAATTGTTTATCGGTTGAGATATATTCCAAGATGATGTCCTTTTTTTCAACATGATCTCTTATGAAGTGATATCTCGATATCGATATGCTTTGTTCTTGAGTGCAACACAGATTTTGAGTGATTGCAATTGCACTTGTGTTATCACACATGATTGGAATTTCTTTTTCTCAACTTCATAGTCTCTCACCTTTGTCTCATCCATAGGACTTGGGCACAACAGCTGCCCGCAGCCTATGTATTCTCGTCACCAGAGAGGTGGCTATTGAATTTTGCTTCTTGCTAAACCAGAAATCAAAGATGTTTCCTAGCATTTGACATGTGCCTCGAGGTGCTCTTCCCCGTCAACTCGCATCCAAAGATAGTCGAGTCCGAGTAGCCAATTAGCTTGAATCCACCTTCCTTTGGATACCATAAGCCAACTTCTTGGCTTCCTTTCAAGTATCTCAAGATTCTCTTAGTCTATTTGTCATATGGCTCTCTTTTGGAGCGATTGAAATCTTGCACATACACCTACAACAAAGGTGATGTCCGCCCGCTTCTTTGTGAGATAGAGCAATGATCCAATAAGTGCTCAGATCTTGTTTGATCTACTGTGCTTGCCATCCGCATCCATGTCCATTTTGATGATGTATTCATTGGTATTTTCACGAAGACTTCTCCTCCATACTAAATTTCTTCATTAAATCTCTGGTGTATTTTGTTTGACTTATGAAGGTTCCATCCTTCATTGTTTCACTTGGAGTCCAAGGAAGAATGTCGACTCTCCCATCATGCTCATTTCAAATTTACTTTGCATGAGGTTTGAAAATTTTTCACACAGCTCTTTGTTTGTGGATCCAAAAATGATGTCATCCACATATATTTGAACAAGCAGTATACTCTTTTTGTCTTGAATTCTGAAAAGTGTTCTATCTACTTTTCCTTTTGTGAATCCATTCTCAGTTAGGAATTGTGACAAGGTATCATACCATGCTTTGGGTGCCTGTTTCAGTCCATACAAGGCTTTCTTGAGTTTGTATACCTTATCTCCAAGAGTCTTCTGCTCAAATCCTGGAGGTTGTTCAACATACTATTCTTCTTCCAATAGACCATTTAGGAATGCACTTTTTACATCCATCTCGATATACAAAGAAAATTCTTGTGAGTCGCATAGGCAAGAAACATCCTTATAGCTTCCAATCTTGCTACAGAGCAAATGTTTCATCAAAATCTATTCCTTCTTGGCAATATCCTTTGGCTACTAGTCTTGCTTTGTTTCTTACCACAGAACCTTCCTCGTTAGTACCAATAACGTTTTGATGGGTGGGTCTTTGAACTAATTCCCATACTTTATTTCTTTCAAACTGATTCAGCTCTTCTTGCATAGCTTGAATCCAATGTGTGTCATCCAATGCTTGTAACACATCTTTGGGCTCTATTTGCGAGATAAAGCATGTGAACATAGCTTCTTGTTGAGTTCTGATCTTGTTTTGACACCTTCTCTTATATCTCCAATGATAAGTTCTCGTGGATGGTCTCTCGGCCATCTTACATCAAAGTTGGAGTAAGTTGGTGGATTCACTCGTCTAGCAAATGTGTGTTGCTTTGATCGCTCTCTCTCGTAATCACTTAGCTGCAAATTTTCCAAATTGCTTTTGAGATTCACTATCTCATCTTCTTCTCGAGTTTATAATTCCAAATTTCGGCTTCAAAGATAGGGATTCTTCTCGTATGGTTGGATGATTCACTTATCACCGACTCTTCAATGTCTTCTCCATTTACATTTGGCTCATTGAATACCACATGAATGGATTCTTCGCAACCATAGTCCTTTTGTTGAGTACTCAGTAGGCTTTGCTTTGTTTGAGTATCCTAAGAAGATACCTTCATCGCTTTAGCATCGAAGGCCTTTAGATTGTCTTTGCCATTGTTGTGGATGAAGCATTTACATCCAAATATTCTAAAATATGCAACATTTGGTTTTCTTCCACCAAATCTCATAGGGAGTTTTTGTCACCGTCCCTGCTTATCATACATCTGTTTTTTGAGTGTAGCAAGTTGTGTTGATTGCTTGACCCAAAATCTTTTTGGTAAACCCGCTTGACTAACATGGTCCTTGCTTCTTCTTTGAGAGTTCTATTCCTTCTTTCTCGCAACTCCATTCTCACAGTGGAGTTCTTGTCATAGATAGTTCATGACCAATACCATTTTCAATACAATATCGAGTTATTATTCCATTGACAAACTCGGTTCCTCTGTCGATCTTATTTTGATAATGGTTTGGCTCTTCTCATTTTGAATCCTCTTCATCACCGTGGTAGTTTCGTAGAGTTTCTTTCTTCTTACACATGAATATTGTCCATGTATATCTTGAGTAGTCATCTACTACCACCAAGGTGTATTTCTTTCCACTTATGCTATTGGTTCCATCACAAATAGATCCATATGTAGCAGATGTAATATTCTTGTTGAAGATGGACATGTATTTTCTTTGAATGAAGATTTGATTTGTTTTCCTTCGACATGCATCACATATACTCTCCTTCTTGTATACTCGAGTCCGGAAGTCCTTCCACAAGATTACTTCTTGCAAGCTTGTTAATCGTTTTGAAATTCAGGTGACTCGGCTTTTTGTGCCACGACCAACTTGATTCAAATTTGTGCTTTTTGCTAGTAGACAGTCTTTGGGTGTAGCGGTTGACCAATCTACTACATACATGTTCTTTTTGTCTCGCATCCTTGAAACACAACTTCATTCGATTCACCTCCTTGATTTGGCATATACCCATGTTAAATCCAACATTATAGCCCTTGTCACGAGTTGATCGATGCTTAGCAAGTTGAAGTTGAGTCCTTCAACATATGCAACATCTGTGATTTCTAATCCATTCCTCTTGATGGATCCAATGCCTCTTATTTCACCTGGAGCTTCATTTCCTCCAAATATGACTTTTGCTCCTTTAACATTCTTGAATTTTGACAGATTTTTCTTATTTCTGTCATATGTCCGGAAATGACCACTATCCATATACCAGGTTCCTTGGCACTCACTTTATTCCTTGAACCCAATCAAGGAAATTAAGTTTTAGGTACCCATACTTGTCCGGTCCTGAGGGGTTAGAATTGTAAGATGATCCAACCAACTTATAGCCAAATGATTTGACTCTAAGGGGTTGCCATCTATCGATGCCATAATCATAATTAATCTTGGCAAATTGCTTGGGGATTCTATGTTCATACAAATTGTCTCTTTTGTCTCGTATGCCGTGTATATGTTTTAGCAATTGCCTTCTTTGGGTAATTGTGGTGTTTCTGAGTGTAGTGCCTAGGTGCATATGTGTGCTGATAAAAGCTCTTATACTTTTGGAATGGCCTTTGTTGAGTTCTAGGCCTTTGCCATTTGGGCTTATATTCCATAAGTCTATGCTGATAGTTCACATCATTCCAATCAGCTTGGCTTGGATATTTTCTACCATTCCCATCATATGTATTTCTTTTATAGATTTTCTGGGGTTTTTGGTAGCTCGCTTCTTCTTTACTGAGTATTTTCTTGTTTGGAGTTTGAGGAACTCGAATCTCTTCTCTTCTCACTTGTCCTTTCAGCCGCACTCAACTCAGTTGTTTTCCTTTTCTTTTATAACCAAGGCCAGTTTGCTTGTAATTGTGCTTTGGAGTGAATGAGTGTGCAACATTTAGAGTTTTGGATTTTTTAGACTGTTCATTGCTTGAAGATCCTTTTTCCAAAATTACTTTTGAAGTTTGACATATCACGAGAGAGTTAAATCTTAGGCCTGTCTTGTCTCCACATTCTCTTTGACTCATAATAAGATCATCCAATGATTTAGATGCCTTAGTGAATGAGGCAATAACATTTTTGAGGTCATTCTCCCTCTTTTATATGGCAACTATTTACTGCTTATTAACTTAGCATTTTCAAATTTTTTTAAACTTTCATTCTCATCACTATTTGACTTAGAGTACTCAGCTCCTTAGTCAGCTTTGAGTTTTGGCTTTTGAGTAGACTGTTTTCCTCATTTAATAGTGTGTGTGAGGATTTAATGTGTTCAAAATCTTTCATCATTTTGCCTAATGAATCATAAAGATCAGTGGGTGATGAAATGTGTGTGTCACAGATCACTATCACTAGAATCGAGTTTGATGAGTTAGAGTGTACCTCATCTTCTTGGTCGGAGTTGATCTTGTTCCTTGGCCATCAAACAGATCGGGCTTCTTCTTCGAGTCACTTGAGTAGTCGGCTTCACCGCTCTCTGAATCACCGCTCTCTTGACTTGGCTGTCTCGAGTAGTCTCTGCAGCCATCATTGCCTTTTTCTTTTCTTGTCTTCTTTCTCTCAAGACCTTTCTTTCTTCTTCATTCTTGTATTTGTTGACTACGAGGATATGGGCAATCAATGGCATAGTGACCTGTTGCCTACAGTTCAAAGATAGATATTCAACCTTTTGATCACTCTTTCCATTCTTGGATTGTCGGCCTTTTGATATTCAGCTTTTTGATGATCTGTTCTCTTGGTTGGCCTATCTTCCCTTGACTTGGAGGGAGTGAGTGTCTTCGGAAGATTCGCCCTTGCCTCTCTTGTAGTTCTTATTGAAGAACTTGTTGAACCTTTTAACCATCAGGTATTTCTTCTTGGATCAATGACTTCTTTGACCTCGGCTCTCTTTCCATCCTTAACAATTAGAGCAATTGTTTTGGGTACAAATTGTCTCTTCCGATCTTTTCTTCTCGGCTCAAATTCGTAGGCTTTGAGATCCGAGAATAGTTCATGGTTGGAGGTCTTCGATAGGTCCATGGAATGTCTTAGAGCCATGACCTTCATTTCCCATTCACCGGGAGACTTTTTAGAATCTTCATACACATTTCCTTCTCGTGTATACTCCTTACCAAGTGCATATAGCTCGTTGGTGATTTACGTGAACCGAGCATCCGGTTGATCCAGGTTTTCTCCTGAGATCATTTTGAAGTTCTCAAATTTCTCAGACACCACCGATAATTTGTTTTCTTTGATTTGCTCCGAGCCTTCACAAATCAATGTTAGCTTGTCCCAGCATTTCTTTAGCCGTTTTGCATGATTTGACTTTATTGAACATGGCTTTGTCCAAGGTTTTGTAAAGGATGTCCTTGGCTACATTGTCCAGGTTGTATCTTTTTTCGTCATCATTTGTCCATTCGATTCTTGGTTTTTCAACCATAGCTGGTCTAGGGGCAACATCCTCTTCACCTTCAAATTTCAGCCTCTTTCTTACTTTGTGTTCACCTTTAAGATTTGCAGTGGCCCATCCTCTATCACTATCCACATTTCATCATGTAATGCCGATAGGTGAGCACCGCATACTGAATTTTCCAATCATCAAATTCTTCAATTGTGAACATGGGAATTCATGTCAAATTTGCTTCCATGATAATAAATTTTAATGATAAAAGGAGTTTTGAAAATTTAAGTACTAAAGCGACTTTGAAAAGTTTGGAGATCTAGTTCAACTGAACCGAGTGTGGAAGGCTCAATGAACCAACCAACCGCTCCGATACCACTTGTAGGTCCCAAGGGGTGTAAGTGTAAGGTTTAGAAGGGGGTTCAATAAACCTTACCAAATTTTTGATTTAGTCCTTTTAAAAGTTCGAGTTGATACTACACAATTTGTGTCCTTGGTGGACAGACCAATTTAGTTAATCAAGAGAGTTAGTCTCTCAACGCACTCAACCGAGTTGTTGATGGAATAACTCACCGGTAAAGTCTAAATTAACTCAACTGTGGTTTGTTTTCATTGGAAGACTTAACACCCTTAAGTTTGGTTAAGTAGAGATTTAGAGCTTGATTTAGTACTTAGAGATTATCTAATGGATAGCAAATATGTCAATGATTAAATAAATATGATGCAAGAATTAAAGTCTTTGAAATGTAAATGACACAAAAAGATTTTTATAGAGGTTCGAAGATAGGGTAATTCTTCTACTCCTCTCTTCTCCAACTCCTGGAGGAATCCACTAGGTATTGATCAAGATACAAAGTGGTAACAGTCCGGATACAAGTCTTGATCACACAAACGACTTGATCCTTTGGGACTCGATCGAGATGCCTTGATCACTCACCGGCTTCTCGTGCGACTCGACTCTTCTTCACAGGCGTTGCCTTGCTACTACACCCACTTGCTCAAGCTCTTTGGATTTGATCACGAAGCCCTCCAAAAGCTCAAGACTAGGTTCAACCTTGAACCTTCCTACAATCCTTTGTGGAATGTAGACCCCTTGATTCTTCAGTAATTTCCTCTTCAACCGATTGAAGTTATCTTTCCTTCACAGTGAGTGTTGGATTGATGTTCTTCGTAGTGTAGGCTTGAGGATTAATCTTGAATGATTTGAGAATATTTTAGGTTACTGATTCAAATGTTTTCTTGAAATGTTCGTGGTTCAGGTAACCTTGGTAACCCTCTCTCAGAGTCATTCCTCAGTCTTTTATAGTGATCTTTCAAAAATCTGCCCGTTGAAGAGATAGGCTTATTTTTGAAAGTCACTTGTGGTCGTTGGCTTGTCTTGTTGCGATCCTTGGAATTGCCATTTCCTCGTATGAATTGTTCTTCACCTTTTCGTAGTTCGACACGGTGTAGTGCTTCCCATTGGTTTATTCCTTTTGCACGCTTCGGGACCGAGCACTTCGAGAAAGGTAGCATGGAGATATTACTTGTTTAAGTAATTCTCTTGATTTACGTGCAACGGATCTTTTTCGATTATCTCGACTTGACGCATTTCCTTACTTTCCCCAGGTGACTTAGAGTCGACTTCCAATCATGGATGACTCTTCCGTCACTTCAACTTGAGACTTGGCTTTTCTTGAGTTGACTTGACGATACTCCACTCACCGCATCTCACCGCTCCTTGATAGAGTTCCGTCTTCTCTTCTTTGCCATACTCAAATTGTCTCGCAATGAGTCTTCCTTCTAGTCTCTAGTTGTCTTCTTGCATGTTTGGGCATAGCTGACTTAACTCAGCTTGACCAGCCCTATTTATTACAATGCAGTTTACAACAAAAATTGCGGTGCCAACTTCCTATTCTAAGTTTTACATGGCATTCATCAAAATCTAAACAATAAATTTCCCAACAGATTTCACATTAAGAATCATTTCTCGACCCCGTATCACCCACAGTCCAATGGGCAGGTCGAAGCGGTGAACAAGATACTCAAGTATACCCTGAAGGCAATGCTTGAGGAATCCAAAGGAAGTTGGCCCGAGGAGTTGCCCGTCGTATTATGGTCGTATAGAACGACGCACCGAGCAACCACGGGGGAGATGCCTTTTTCTTTGGCCTACAGGACCGAGGCTGTCATCCCTGTGGAAATTGGAGCCCCCACCTTTAGAGTTGCAAATTTTTCTGAAGAAAATAATGAAGTCGCGCTTCGAGCCGAGCTGGACCTATTGGGAGAGAAGAGATGCAGTGCCGGGATGAGAAACGTTGTGTATAAACAAATGAGTGAAAGGTACTACAATTCAAGAGTGAAGGAGAGAAAGTTTCAGGTCGGTGACCTCGTTCTGAAAAGGGTAACTGGGTTGAACCCAACCCATTAAAACTGACTTGGGAAGGACCATTCCGAGTCAGCAAAATCCTGTCAAATGGGGCGTATGAGCTCGAGTATTTGAGCGGGGAAAAATTTGCACACCCGTGGAATGTATCATACCTTAAGAGGTACTATCAATAAAGTACGGAGTTTGTGATTCAAACACAATTTTAAAAACTTGTCCTTTCATCTGATATTCTGTGAGCTCTCTAAAAGGGGGGCAATTTTTTATTCTCCTCGACCAAGTGCCGAGCGTCGTCTCATTCGCCTTGGCCAAGATCCGAGCACAGTTCGATCGCCTTAGCTAAAACCCGAGTGCCGACTGCTCGTCTCGGGTAAGTCCCGTGCACGTTTAAATAAAGGGAGGCTCGACCAAGAGGCGAGCCTACCCGAAACAAAGACTCGGCTTAAGTTCCGAGCATAACACTTGGCAAATAAATCTATGCAGTTAAAGCCCATACTTGGAAAAATAAAAAGAGGCAAACAGATCAGAAATTATACAACAAAAAGGAAAGGCGAGCACAATACTTAGCAAAAATTTAAAAAATGCAGACAAACGCACGAATGACCGAAAGAAACTTCATTTACCAAGCAAAATATGTACATCGGGGGGCCAGAGCCCATTACAACGAAAGGCCCAAGGCCGCCTAGCCTATACAAAAGAAAAATGCAAAAAGCACAAACAAAGACTTCAAAAGACAAAAGGTTCAAACCCCGGTGGGAGGAGGAATCTCGACATGCTCACTAGAAGCCACTTCTTCTTCCGTAGGAGGGGCGTCCTGGCCGCCGGTGGTCCCAAGAAACCGGGGACGGATGCTATCAAGATCGGCGTCCAACTGGGCAAGCTCAGCCTCAAGCTCAGCCACGGTCTTGCCAGCCTTAAGGTCTTGGAGGATCTCCCCAATGCTGGTTGCATGCCCGCAGGTCAGCATGAAGGCGTATTCCTCCGACTCTTTGTAAGCACAGATGGCCTCCACCCGAGCCTCTTCAACTTGCTTCTGGGAGGCTTCCTATGCCTCCCTGCGTACCTCGGCCTCGCGCCTTTCCAATTCCCCAGCGTGGGCAGCAGCTGCCTTCTCTAATTCCGCGACCTTAGCCCGGAGCTCTTCTTCAGCCTTACGAGCCTGGTCCCGCTCGGCTTCGGCTTTCACAGCAGCCTCTCTTTCGACGTTAGCCCTAGCCGCGGCCTCCTCCGCCTGGGTTTTCAAAGATTCCTAGACCCCTTGGAGGGTAGCGTGGGTGTCTTGCAGGTCCTGATGACGCCTCTCCAAGTCCTCCATCCCACTGATCATATGCCATAGGATTCCGGTGATGCGACCGAATAACCCCATGACATACTGGGCTTTCTCCTTCCAGCCGGTCTCCAAACAACTGCTCAACACCCGTAGTCCAGGCCCGCGCCGGCACGTCCCTAGCAACTCGCCCGGCCTCCAACAAATTCTTCACTTGCTCATCGGTGGGCGTGGAACATTTGGCAAACTCCACGAACCACCGAGGCCGTGACCCGGCCATCCTTTCACACCCCTCCTCCCTCTCTTGACTCGGGGGGGTAAAATGACCCTCCCGACCAAGGTTGTCCGAGAAGTTCCTCGAGACCCTACCTGTTGGAATCTGCACAGGAGGCACCGGCGAGGTTGGCCCGGTCCTTTCTGTCTGACCCAGCTTCTCAATTACGATGCCCCCTCGTCTTCTCCGGGGTGGGGGCCCCTCCGCATCCAGAACTCCGTCGGTGGGACGCTTACCGGCCTAGATTCTTCTCTCCGAGCCGCCTCAGCATTAGCGGGCTGACCCACAGTCGCTCTGGTCCTGCGGGTGGCCGTATCTCTCACACGCTGAAGGCGAGCGAAGACGTCCACACTACACCCTGCAAAAAGATTGATTAAGTAAGGGACAGGAAAGGAGTTGAGGAAGAAAGAAAAGTTCGAGAATTGTAACTGAATACATACCTTGGGCCCCAGTTGGTCCCGGCCGCTCGGTGGTCCGCACCTGCTCACCAGTCAAGGGCGTTTTCCCCTGAGGGCTAGCCGTCGTTGGGGACGGCCTCACCTGCTCCGTTTGCACAGGCTGCCGTCCCAACTCCATAGTATGTTCTCTCTCAGCCCTTGGCGGACTCCTCTCAAGCTCCTCTTGAGCCTCCTCTTCCACCACTACCGCCTCTTCCTCGGCCATCTCTCCGGCCTCGGGATCGGCGGGTAAGGCGGGCCGCAGGCCGGCCTTAGTGGCCAAGACTTTGATTCTTCTGTCCCTCCAGCCTATGGCGTGGATGTTTTCGAGCCGACGGACAAAAGCGGCTGAAAGACGGCTATCAGAGGGGAGGTTCCCTACAAAAGTGAACAAAACAGGATTAGGAAAAAAAAAGAAAAAGAAGAAGAAAAAAGAGATGCACTTATGGAAATTGTATGTAAAATCTGAAGGGGGATGGAGGACTAATCCCTCCGCCCCGACGCGAGTCTGCCACTCGCCGCTCACCCAAAGCCATTTATCCTTCCACTCCTTCAAGGATTGTGGAAGGCCTTCAACCAGCCCGTCTGGGTATCCGGGCCTGGTATGCGCATAGTACCATTCTAACGATTGCCCCCGTCCCAGCGTCGATGGAGTCGCCTTCCAGACAAATAGCTCGTTCATCTCAGCGAATCGAGGATGGGGATACCCTTCTCGCTGGAACAACACCAGCAATCCAATGATCTGGCCCCAGGTTAGAGGGTGAACTTGGGACAGTGGAAGACCCCATTTGCGAAACCACCTCGTGATCACCAACGGCAGGGGGAATCGCAGCCCAAATAGAAGGCTATGAACGTACACAGCCATACATCTCTCTGGCAGGTGCGGGTACTCTACGCTATCCGGCAGCCAAAACATAATGCCAGCCGGGATCCTGTACGTCTGGCAGAGGGCGTCCACCTCTCGAATCATCAGCATACTTGGCTGATCATTTTGGTCAGAGAGTCTCCACCCGGCTTCCACACGCAGACGGGGTCCTCCTCCATGCCTGGCATCTCCGTGCCTATGGCCTGCCTGCCCGCCCTACGGGCCTTGCAGCCCCCGCGTCTTCGGAGGCCTCACTACCCTCCTCTCCTGCTCCTGCTCATGCTTTCGTGGATCCATTTTATCTTCTTCTTCCTCCTGTTGATTGTCTAGGGGATCGGAGTTCAAAGCCTCTTCGCCGGATTCTTCTCGAACTAGCCCAGGCTTGTAGATAATACCCTCACGATAGACGGTAACCGGTACAGGATCAAAAATGGTGTGCGTCTGCTCGAGTGGAGTCTTGAATGGGGGCGTATGATTCAAACTTGAAAGCTCAACTATACTGGGGCTGTGTGGTGAAGTTCTTCTAATTGGAGAAGAAGAAACAGAAGGGTCAGAGGGAGGATCTTCGATTTCGACCTCAACGATATAGTCGCGGTTCTGACTATCTTCAGAAAGAGACATTGTTTGAAACAAAGAGAAAAGAAAAGGGATTTTGGAAAAATACCTAAGTGATTCTGAAAGCTCTGAACTCTAAGAACCGACCAGAAATTCCTGATCGCTCTCAAGAGATGTTGTTCGGAGGATTGTGAATGCAAAAGTGTAAAGTGGAAGGTGAGAGGGGTATTTATAGGTTAAATCCCCTCGAAAAATGGGACACCAACTCAAAAGGCGTGTCTTTTCAAAATTCGAAAACCATCAGAAACGTTACATCCCCGTGTTCCGCTGCCAAAGCTGTCCCACCTCTTCGGTTCCTGCACAGATTTGGTCAACCAAAAGGTGCCACGTGTTCATCATCATGACATCTCAATTAATGCGTCGTTTTAGGCATTAATTGCCAGGCGACAAATGTCAGGGATGAGTGACTTTTGAGGTTTCCTCTTCCCCATTAAAGATTCATGATTGGCACTAAAGTTTAAATTCGACTCCAGGAATTCTCACCTCGGGATTAAACTTGGGGGCCATTGATGACACCTGAGCCGAGCTGGAAGCAAATCAGTCCACGTGGCCATCCAGCACATGTACATGTGGGACCCACGGACAAAGACAGCATCGAGCCGGGTGACGCCGATGGCGACCACGATGACGTGGCATGAGTTGGGCTCGGGTCGGTCCGAGCTCGATTATGGAGGGAGAATTATGGCGGGAAATTTAAAGGATAACCATCCAGTTAAGCTAAGTGCCCCATTAGCACAGGAAGCTGTCACTTGTCAGCATAATATCAAGATGAGTCAACAAGTGGCAAATACTTTGCTAGCATGCATGCTTAGGGAAGGACATGTGTCCTTTGAAATTATTTTAGTATTAAGTGTAATAGGGATTATTAAAAACCCACTAAAGAGATGGGTATAAATAGGCCTCATTTATGAGGAAAATGACAAAAAAAAAAACAAGTATTTTTGTTTTCAAATCAGATATCAGATAAATCAAAAACGCTTGTAAAAGAGCAGCTGTGAAGGCAAAACCGACCGGAAACTTTCTGCTCGGCATCTTATATAAAAAGGCAGAATTAGCCATGTATTAGAATCTATTTCCATTTTCACGTATTACATTTCCATATATTTTGCTTGTTGACCAAAACGCACGTTAACAAGGTTAACAACTAAGCTAGCAGTGGGCCTATAACATTTGCAATTTAAGAATAACATATATTCTGATTAGTTAATCTGATTAATCAATCTGCTTGAATTTATTTCTTAATTTCAAGAACCTCACAAATTAAAAGAAACACCTAACAAGTGCATCTTGATACCTATTCTTAGGTGAATAGCCAGTGAACATATTCATTATACGAATACCATGCAGATATAGTTCCTCTGTCATCTAATCTCCCGATTAAGTCAAGGGTATGGTAAAAGTCAAAACTCTTTATAGACTTAATGACTGTGGTCTCATTTCAATTTTCAAGTCACTTTGATCCTCTGATGAATATTGACGGCTCATTAGTATCTTTATATAAAGATTATATACCCAATGTAAACACCATATGTTTGTCAAGCAATGAGGGACTATATCAAAGAGCATAGTATTATGGACAAAACTACTATGGTCCCTCAAGTCTAAAGATTAATTAAATCAATATCGTAAAAGAGAAAATTCTTATTCGACAAAATAATTCTCACTAAGAATTTCCATTGGGTCGTTCAATGTACTTATTCTCCAACAAGCACCCACATACATGCACTAGCATCACTAGGCCAATGTATATGGAATATGATATTTATCCATTCCAGCATGCATCATATATGTGAGTCTCTTGGGCCTATCAATGTCTCATATCAATGAATCCTCGACTCGGAACATAATTTAGGATCACAACCATAAAGTTGTCATTCCATGATTACCATCAAATGTGTAACCACGTCCCATAGCTAAATGTGATATATAGACTTTATCCAATTGACAAAATAATTAATGATAAAGATAAATATCTTTATTAATAAATATCATGAATAATAATTGTCTTTACAAGAGTATAAAATGCTTGCCGCTAATTGGTTTGTTGGGCACTAATCCAACACTTACTGTTGCAATATCTTCATATAATGAGCCAATGAATAGTTAAGGAAAAACAATACATGGATCAAGGATCACATCATAATACAAAACCATGTTTATGTTATCATTTGATCCCCAATATTTGTCAAAATTCTTTTTCATCTTTCTCGACATCTCACTCAACTCAAAATCATCACTCTCTAACCATTATTTAAGAAGTATTTCCACTGCACTTATTTTATAAAACGCAATGTTGAATGTGGCATATATTGAACCAGAAATGCACAAAGTGAGCTTATAAAAATGACATAAAAAATTCAACAATAAGATATCCTTCTACCAATCATACTTCATCGGGACCCCATCATAAGGTGGCTTTCATTAATCATTGAGATAGTCAAGATCTATATCTTGATAAGCATCGCCTCTTTTAAGGCATATTATAGACTTAACATCAAGTAGGTGGAATTCTATCTAGTAGGTACATCCAAATTTAACAAGTTTTTGTTTCTAATTTTTTCCCATCACAACACATTATAATAATCTTTTGTATATTCCTGGAGGGTTTCTGATATATCTTACAACTCCTCTATTACGAGATATGGCCAAACACTCATTATTGTTCTTTAAATCATCATGCACAATGAGATTCATAATATGTGCAATGCACCTCATGTGTACATACTAGGATTGTGCACGGGACTTGAAGATTACCGAAACTAAACTAATATCCTAATTGAAAAATATTAAACCGAAAATATTTGTTGACTTTTTCCCCCATCCTAACCATCCCAAAAAATTTTCTCGTATGGTTCTAGAGATTTTTCAAATACTTGTATGAAGAACCATCTCGAACCAAAGATCCAAAACTAAAACCAATTTTAACGAATTTTCTTGTGTATATATATATTATTTTTATCTCATTTATATTTTGATATTGAATTAACTACACATTCTTTGAAAATCAATACTATATAAATCATAATATTAAAAATATAAAATTAAAAGTTAGCATACTGTATCAGTATACCAAATGAATAATTAAATATGGACTTAATACACTAAGAGATACATTATTTTAATTAGTTATTAGAAATTGGTTGCCATCATATTGACTTATTTAAATTTACTCAATAACTTATATTGAGAAATTATATTTTTTTTATAAAAATATTTTGATTTGATGATACTTAACTTATTAAGGATAATCAACCTCTAATCAAGAAATTTAATTAATTATGTTAATTTGTTATGTATGCGACATTGATACTATAAACTTATATATACTTTCGTTTCATCACATTTTATGTTAAGTTGGTTTTATACCAGCGTATTGAGTATTTTAGACTAGGATTTTGCATTGTTTTTGGGTATTTTAGTGTCCTTTGAGTCAATTTCATGTCATTAGTTGTCATTAGAGAGTCGGTAAAGGTATTGGTAGCCAAAATTGGTCAAAAATGATGAAAAACGTGGTTCGAAGGAGGAAATCGCATTTGAGAAGAGAAAAAACGGAAAAATATTGCTTAAGGCGTAGCGCCAGCCAGCTTACAAACTCCGTCCGCAGCAAATGGGGACCAAAATAAGATAAAGAGAGCAAAGATCCATGCGCCCGGCCCGAAAGCGCGCCGCACGCGACAAAACGACGGGCAATGAGTTTCAGGGCGCGCTGCAGCGCTCCGTCTGAGCGCTGTGGCACGCGTTCGGGCGGAAATAAGACGTATGTTGGTCTTTTTTTGGGTTTTTGAGGGTTTTGGGCCTATAAATACAAGAAGTCACACACGGAACAAGGGTCGGACATTATTTGGAGCACAACGCAAGGCAAGAAACACGGAGCTAGGATTCGGGACGATAATTGAAGGCACCTCTCATCTGGACACAGAGAGAATTCCTTCTACTCTCTTTTCAATTCCTTCTTTATTTTTCTTTGTCGATTCTTGAGATGTATAATTACTTTTTCATGAGTTCTTGTACATCCAACATGAGCTAAACCCATCTTTCTAGGGGATTGATGTAACCTACGTTTGAACCTATGTTTTGATTTCCAGTTTATGAGATTCGCATGTTAGTTAATCTATTTGTGCTATTTGAATTGATTGCGTCTGAATTATCTGATCAATAGTTTAGACTGTTTGGTGTGTTTGATTTTACACTCGAGAGAGGTAATTGAACGCCTGGCCATAGAATAGCACACCCTAGGATTTCATAGAACCGAGAGGTTTATGAATCTTTTGAAGCCTGTGATAGACTATTCATCGAGCACATTAGGGTTTAATTTATGATTTTTATAGAGATATCGAAATCAGAGTTGGAACCTAGAATCACTTGGCACTCGAGAGAGGAAGTGATAAACGGCAGGAATATTGGCTTATAGATTAATAACGTGTGATCAATAAACTGGATTAAGAACATAGGGGATAACTAGGTGAATCAACCCTCTAGAATTCATCTCTTGCGTGTTTGATAATTTGTCTAAACCAATTTGTTAGTTTAATTTTAGTTTTCTTTTTAATTTAACAAACATCTCTCTTTTCGATTTCTAGATAGAATTAAGCTATTATAATTACAGTACTTAGTATAAAAGTAGATACCAATCCATGTGGAGACGATAACCCTACTTTCAAAACTATACTAAAACTTGACGTCGTACGCTTGTGGTAAGAATTTGTCGATCAAGTTTTTGGCACCGTTGCCGTCGATTGTTTATCCTATATTACGCTAATATTGTTACCAAGTAGTCTTAATCCTAATCTAGACTAGTTTAGGAAATATAATTTTGTGTTTCTCATTAACTTGTCTGTTTATGCGAGATTCTAAAGATATTAATTTGCTTTCTTTTGATCCAGAGATTGAAAGGACACTTCGAGCAATCAGATCAACAAAGCGAGCAGAGAATCAAATAATGGCAGGGAACGGGGAAAATGAGAACAATGGAAATTTAGTTCTGAATGTGCCACCACAGCCTGAAGCACAGGAAAGGGCAATTGGGGATTATTTCCGGCCAACTATGAACCAAAACTACTCCGAGATTGTGCGCCAGCCCATAAATGCAAACAATTTCGAACTGAAATCGGGCCTCATAAGCATGGTTCAGCAGAATCAGTTTGGAGGGAGTCCAGTGGATGATCCGAATACATATCTGGCAACATTCTTAGAGATTTGTGACACCATCAAGATGAATGGTGTATCTGACTAGAGCCAAAAATGCATACCTTTATATTGTATATTTTCCCTAGTGTCCCCCTTTGAGCATTGTAAACCCGTTTCTTTGGCAGCCAATCTAATACCTAGAGCCAAATGTGAAAATCCTAATTACCCATCACTCATACACGCAAAGTATAGAAAAATATTGAAGGTTGAGGAGGGTATGATGAATAGGATATGTGTTTAATTGCGTGGAGTTGCCCGAGAAAAGAAAATATGAAACTCCATGTGTAAAGTATACAAAAGATTAAGTTTGGGGGTTCGGAAGAAAAAAAACAGCGGGATTGAAGGTTCATAAAGTGAGAACATTGGGGATGTCAAAAGTGAAGGGTAGTTATTAATTGGTGATTTGAAGGAATTGATAATTGTGTGTTTGGGTGATTTGAGTCACTTAATCCTATATTTTCCTACCTTACCCTAAGCCCACATTACAAGCTTTGAAAGCCCTATTGATCCTTGTGTTACATTAGCCTACATTAGTGGAGATTAGTGTGAAAGACAAGCCTATAGAGTCCGGTAAGCATCTCATCTTGATATTCAGAAAGTGGATCATCTGGAAAACACTTGATTGTGTGAATCTATTCAGATAATGAAAACGGAGTTGGCATGAACATTCCACACTCATAATCACATTGTTAAAACGTGTGCTTGATTAGTACTGAAATGAATTTTGAGACGAATGCGTTTGGTTGTGAAGTTTTGCAGTTAGTCTGTTCGAGTCAGTTGTTGATATTTCTATTTCCTTCGTGTCTTTTGTTTTTCAAGAGTCTGTAATTGCTTGAGGACAAGCAAACATCTAAGTTTAGGGGTATTTGTTAAGTTAGTTTTATACCAACGTATTGAGTATTCTAGACTAAGATTTACGTTGTTTTTTGGGTATTTTAGTGTCGTTTGAGTCAATTTCATATCATTAGTTGTCATTAGAGAGTCAGTACAGGTATTGGTAGCCAAAATTGGTCAAAAACGATGAAAACATGGTTGGAAGGAGGAAATCGCATTTGAGAAGAGAAAAAGCGGAAAAATATTGCTTAAGGCGTAGCGCCGTAGCATTACCACCCCCGTGCCACAGCGCGGGGGTCCAAAACAGTACAGTAGTGGCACCATGCAGCGCCAGCCAGTAAGCGCTGCAGCGAGCGACGAACGACGGGCGATGAGTTTTAGGGCGCGCTGCAGCGCTCCGTTTGAGCGTTGTAGCGCATGTTCGGGCGAAAATAAGACGTATGTTGGTCTTTTTTGGGTTTTTGAGGGTTTGGGCCTATAAATACAAGAAGTCACGCATGGAACAAGGGTCAGACATTATTTGGAGCACAACGCAAGTCAAGAAACACGGAGCTAGGGTTCGGGACGACAATTGAAGGCACCTCTCATTTGGACACATAGAGAATTCCATCTATTCTCTTTTCAATTCCTTCTTTGTTTTTCTTTGTCGATTCTTGAGATGTATAATTACTTTTTCATGAGCTCTTGTACATCCAACATGAGCTAAACCCATCTTTCTAGGGGATTGATGTAACTTACGTTTGAACCTATGTTTTGATTTCCAGTTTATGAGATTCGCATGTTAGTTAATCTATTTGTGCTATTTGAATTGATTGCATTTGAATTATCTGATCAATAGTTAGACTGTTTGGTGTGTTTGATTTGACACTCGAGAGAGGTAATTGAACGTTTGACCATAGAATAGCACAACCTAGGGTTTCATAGAACCGAGATGTTTATGAATCTTTAAAGCCTTTATAGAATATTCATCAAGCAAATTAGGGTTTAATTTATGATTTTTATAAAGATATCGAAATCGGAGTTGGAACCTAGAATCACTTGGCACTCGAGAGAGAAAGTGATAAACGGTAGGAATATTGGCTTATAGATTAATAACGTGTAATCAATAAACTGGATTAAGAACATAGGGGATAACTAGGTGAATCAACCCTCTAGAATTCATCTCTTGCGTGTTTGATAATTTGTCTGAACCAATTTGTTAGTTTAATTTTAGTTTTCTTTTTAGTTTAACAAACATCTCTCTCTTTTCGATTTCTAGATAGAATTAAGCTATTATAATTACAGTACTTAGTATAAAATTAGATACCAATCCATGTGGAGACGATAACCCCACTTTCAAAACTATACTAAACCTTGACGATGTACGCTTGCGGTAAGAATTTCTTGATCAACTTATCAAAGTTATTAGTTAATTATACTTGCTCTAAGTCAAGCGCCAATTAGGGCAAGGGCCCATGATATAGAATATTATTGTGTAATTACAAGATTATCTTTAGTTGAAATTCTAGATTTATACTTCTGGTTGTATTAATAATGTAATATTTAAAATATATTATGTTAGAAAAATCAAAACTTTTAACTATAAATTAGATAAGAATTATTAAAAATTCAATATGTCAATAATTCTTTTTTCTTTGAAAAGTGACACGAAGTATTAAATTTTTGGGATAAATTCACTTTTGGTACCCAAAGTATTAGCGGTTTTTACTTTTGGTACCCGCTTTTTGGGGCTTATCATTATTAGTACCCAACGTTTCAAAATTCACTCATTTTTGGCACATTCCGTTAGTCAACCGTTAAAGACTAACGGTTGACCAATTGTAGCAGGTTTCTATGGTTGGCGCATGCTTCACGGTGTCTCTGGCGCCGATTCTGGCGACCCCAAGTGTCGTGCAACCACTCATTTTGAGCGTATCCGCAAGCCCTATAATACCCAGTGGTCAATTTCATGATTTGAGTTCGTCTCCGATGCCAATTGACGATAATTCGAAAAATCCAAAGTTTAATTCAAAAACAAAATTCCATCCAAGATGCTTTCCCAAATCCAAAATTGAGCATACCATCGTATTCCTCATCTTAAGGCGCACAAATCCCACTCCCCAATCGATCCGATTTGCCCCCCGAACCAAAAACACACAAAAGGGGATCTTAAAATCGATTTTTCGACTTTTAGGGGCTCTTATATCCATGTTGCCGGCCGAATTGGCCTCGGGCCAAGAAGACAAAGTTGCTCAGGATAAAATTTTGAGTCAGAATTCACCACCCCCGTCCAACATTGCTCCAACTCCGACCGGTCAACCGTTAGTCTTTAACGGTTGACTAACGGAACGTGCCAAAAATGAGTGAATTTTGATACATTGGGTACTAATAATGATAAGCCGCAAAAATCGGGTACCAAAAGTAAAAACCGCTAATACTTTGGGTACTAAAAGTGAATTTATCCCTTAAAGTTTTTAATATTTTAAGCCTGCAACCACTGGACATATATTTAATATTGAAGAAAACTATTGGACATATATTTCTAAAGCTTTCTAAACATTTAACCATAATATATTCAATTTTTACAGTTATACCCCACAAATGTAAGGAAACAAAAATCTTAATCTCCAAACCCTAACATTAGACTTTGCAAGGCCCGCAACCTTCTGTCTATCTACTGTCGTCATAGTGTTGTTATTTATGGTATGGTCTTGATATGATTCATATCAAGCTAATCTATATCTATATATATATATAATAGCAGGAGTCCGGGATTTTTATTTTCCCGCTATTTTTGCTTATTATTTTAGGAAACAATTATAAACATTATATATGGTAATTATTATAAATTCTTATATTAGGGAAATATTATAAGAAAATCGTTGTAATTATATAAATTGGGAAAATATTATAAGAAAAGATTTTAAATGATATTCCTACTTTATATGTATATAATTAGGAAAATATCATAAATGGTATTCTTATTTTATATGTATAAAAATTAAGAAAATTTTATTTACTGGTATTCCTAATTTATACCAAAAGTGAGTCTATAGTATCAATTCTATCTATATATAATATATAGACTTTAAAAATTATAAATAATATTCACCATAATTTATATTAGTATATGTCACATGTGTTGATTCTATGCATCATATCTAGGGGTGTAAACGAGTCGAGTCGAGTCGAACATGGTATTGTTCAAGCTTGTTTGAATTTTAATCGAGCTTTAAAAATTGTGTTTGAGCTTGTTTGATTATTAATCGAATCGAGCTCGAACGAGCTTTGGTCGATCCGAACATGAATCGAGCTCGTGTAGGTTGATATTTTTACACATATTTTATTCGTTTTTTACTAATCAAGTCGAGCTCGAGCCGAGCTTTAAATCTTATCGAACAGAAAAATATGTTCAAGCTTGGTTCGTTACTTTAACGAACCGAGCTCAAACGAGCTTTTAACGTTCGATCTCGAATCGAGTATTGAGTAGCTTGGTTCATTTTTCAGCCCTAATCATATCTTAATCAAATATATTATTTATTTGTTTCAATGGTGTCGATGCAATTTTGTACAATATAATATTAATTAATCAAGTTTTAAATACTGGTGACTATTAAAACTTTCCTAAATTGTTTAATAATAGTTAAAATAGACGAATTATTATTTTATGTATCTTTCACCATTGAATTAACAATTGATTTTGTGTTCAGAGATTTTTTTGGCAGTTATTTATGCTAAATCCTCTTATATTTATACTACTTAATTTGCATTAGAGAAACACTTCGATATTGTTGATCCTAAATTCGAAGCATAACCACCAAATATGGTTTCATCTTCACGTTCCCCTCTATTTCTATTTTCATCAAGTCTCCCGCCAACATCGACAGTATTGAACTCGAATTATGCAATAAACAAGAGTTATTATATAAACTATATTGTAGATTTGTACGGACAATATTTGATGAGTTTCTTTTTTTATTATTCTTGATAGTTTTGTTGTATTTTAAGTTGTTTTTTGTATGATTCTTTTATTTTTTTATTATTCCTCATACTAACATATTTTTTGTCAATATATTTTGTGTCAACATACATTTTCTGTTCATATATATAAATTTTTATCCCCGCCAATATTTTCTTTATGGTTAGTAGTTTTATAGTTTTGATTTGGCAATAAACTTCTATCTATTTAATGTGATGGCTTCTTATATTGTTAAATTAGAAATTCATTACAAATTGTAATTACATTAATTTTTTTTGTGTGAGCTTCTTCCATGTAAATTCGGCAGTCAATTTAATGGTCTTACACCATTAAATTGTGACATGCATAATGTGAACGAACACACTTGGACGGTCAAAGTGGTTAGCCCCTATGGCGCATTCTATTTTACGGATGGATGGAGTAAATCCGTCCATGATAACGAAATTTTAGATGGTGAAGTATTGATTTTCTCTTATCGTGTCAACCACGTTTTTGATATATCAATATTTTCTAATGATGATTCATGTGAGAGAATCGATGTGTACCCGACTATGCATGTATTTGATATCAGTCCAGTTAATATATTATAATTTAAATCATATATAGGGATGGCAACGGGGCGGGTTTGGGGCGGATTTGGCCAAACCCAGGACCCGCCCCGCCAAGGAGAAGTAAGACCCGGGACCCGCCCCGCCCCGCCTCAAAACCCGCCGGGGCGGGTCTAGACCCGCCAAATATGTTTTTTAAATTATAATAATTTATATTTTTCTATTTGTGGCCAAATTTTCAAAAGTAATCAAATGCCAATAGATTAACAAATAAATAAATATAATTATGCAACTTATTATAAATATTTTTTTTAGAATTGGCTACTATTAAGATTTTTTTTTAAAAACAAATACTATTAGTATACTACATAGTACTCAACTAATACTTAAAATAAATATTCAAAGTAGAATATTACAAGATATTAGTAAATTAAACTTTAAAAGTAAGTAATATTATAATAGTACTCAACTAATATTTTTAAACATATAACACTCAAATTTTAAAGTAAATAATGCAAAAATATTTTAATATATATTTAAAAATTTAATAAAAATTAACATGCGGGGCGGGTCCTATAGGACCCGGGACCCGCCCCGGACCCGGGCGGGTTTTGCAACCTTAGACCCGGGACCCGCCCCGGGACCCATTTATCCGGGTCTAGACCCGCCCCATTGCCATCCCTAATCATATATATGTATGATATCTCTGTTTAATTATAAATTAATTGATTAATTGATTGATTTAATTAATACGTGTGGAACAGACATCGATGATTATGACGATGATGACATTAGGGTGGATGTTGTTTAGAATCCGACTTTTCAATTGATTCTCTCAAGGTCACATATAAAGAAACCTCGCTTGGTAAGTATTTACTCATATATGTGTGTGCGTGTGTGTAAGTTCGCGATATCTTATGTTTATTTAGTGGTGATATTTTTTTGTTAATATTTTTTTATCAACAGCCTATACCTATGAAGTTTTGGAATGATTTTATCAATGGTACATACAAAGAACAAAATGATACAATTATAAGGCATAATGGAAGACAATATTGTGTCGGATTAAAGCAAAAGAAATCCAAGATTTTCATGCAACGTAGTTGCCAAAATTATAATTGTTGTATACAATTAATAAATTGATGATATTTAATCCTATAGATACAATAAGTATTTATTATTTTTCTAATCAATCTTATAGATACAACGAACTATTGATTGAAATTTTTTAAAATTGAGCCTTGGTAAAATAATTGGCGGTGTCTAATTGTACTTTTATTCATAGACAATATATATTAATATTTTATTAATCGAATTTGACAATATTATGTGAGCGAAAAATTGACAAGATGTTTAAGGGAGAAAAATTGCACTTTAAGATTAAAGACTTATTAATCTAGAAAATTTATAATGTATTACTTTTTAATAAATAAAAAAGACAATAATTGGTCAATGGGACATTTTTTTTCCATTTACAAGAGAGTATAATTATATAACTGGACAACAACATATTAGCTTAAGAAAAATAATTGATTGAAAGATTTATAAAACTCAAAATAGTAACAAATACTTATTACCTGGAAATATTGTATATATCTCTTTCATATATTGATTAAAATATTTTTTCTGCTACCAAATTCCATTTATATTTAAATTGATTTTGGATTATGGACTTTTTATGGATGATTTCGAAAATATTTTATTATTAATAAGATGTTTGATTTTTGTATCATGTTTTTGAAGGAATATCTGGATTTTTATTTTATATTGATTCAATTGTTGTTGCAATATTTATTTATTATATTTGTTTATGAAATATTGGTATTTTCATAAGTGTGAACACATACTAATTAAGTTCAGCCTAGAAAAATGAATCATCTTCTAATTGGTCCACTAATCAATGGTGGTGTTAAATTTAATGATAATTTGCTTAATTAAGAATAATTAACAATTCTAATTACTATCGAATAAAATTAGTATATATATTATATAACTAAGGTAACTCAATCAGAAAAAAAAGAATAAAAAAAGAAAAGATATAAAATAAGATGCAGTTTTGGATAAATCAATCCAAATATTCACCTTATCAATGCATGTTTTAGAGTTATCCAAGATTAGCGGTGCTTTGATTTTGTATGTCAATGGAAAGAATCTTTAGTAACATAAATATTTTATTGGCTAATTATTTTTCGGTCATGATTGTAATATTTTTTTACATTTGAAAATTTAAAAATTCTATAATCAATCCTATAATTGTCCTATACAATCAATAAATTGACTGTAATCATTACTATATATACAATAATTATTTATTATTGTATTTATTCAATCTATAGATACCATCAACTATTGATTGAAAGAATTTTAAAACTAATCCTTTGGTAAAACAATTGAGAGTATCTATTTATATATTTTAATCGAATTTGACTATGCCACACACAACAGATAATTGACAAGAAGTTTAACAAAAATTAAGAAAATCGTACCTTATGATTAAATATTTGTCAATTTAGAAAATACATTAACTTAAAAAAAAGATAATAATTGTCAATTAGAGTGTTTTTTTTTTCCAAGGTGCACAAGTTTATGGTTGGACAACAATATATTACCTTAATTAAAACTAATTAAAATATTTACAAAACTAAAAATGGTAACAAATATTTGATTGTTTGAGAATTGTACATATCTCTTTCATATCTTGATATGAAATTAATAAAACTAATCAAATTGATGTTAAATAATTGACTTGATCAATCAATACTACAATTGTCCTATAAAATCAATCATTTAATTATTTAATTGGTATATGTAATCAATTAATATTTACTATTTATTATTGTTTATTAACTATAACTCTAGAAAACAATCATAGAATTGTTGGTATTTTACTTTGATAAATCAGTAAATCAATATTGGAAGGTGAAATAATCAATATCTAGCGACCAATGTATGTTTTGGAGTTATCCAATATTAACTGTATTTTGCTTTGGTAAGTCAATAGAAAGATTTTCTATAATGAAAATAATGTGTTGTTAAAAATATATGATAATTAATAATTATATTTTCAACCAATGCCATTAAATAAATTATTGTAATACCAATTATATAATCATTTATATAGGATTAATCGATTGATATTACATTTTAATATAAGCTTCCCAGTTAAAATGTTTTGGATTGTCAAACTTCCCAGTGTATTCTATCATTTCTTTTGATTGATGGGCGATTCACATCAATCCATTGTTGATCAAAATGAGAAAACTCATGGGGGTTACATACATCTATTGAAAATAAATGTCAAAGCATGAATATTGATATCAATTGTACTATTTCTATACCCTGTTTTCAGTTATATCATGTTTATGTTCGTAAATTTTTTAGTGGATTACTATGATATTGCTGTAAAATTTATGCTAACACTACTAATGTTTATATCAATGACATAATAGTTCATTTTAAATTTTATTCACAATTTTTTCTACCATATTATTTTGAATAATATCTCAATTTATATTTTTGATTAACAATGTGAAGTATTCATTTTTTTCAACAGTACAAGTACAATATAAAAATACATGTCTCACAAATTATATATAATTGTTTATAGAGAGATGTGTGAGAAAGAAAGGGATATATAAAACAATAATTTAGAGACATGCATAACTTGAGGAATAATTCCTTAAGAGTTGCTTAGACATTTAAGTTTATAGTTGAAAATATAAAATTGATGGATAAATTTTGGTTTTTAATAACATTATACGGATATTACTATTAAAATAAAGTAATAAATACCAGTTCATGTTAATAGATATTATAAATCAATAATATTAAAATAAAAATACACGTGCAACGCACGGGGGTGAATTACTAGTATATATATATAATAAGAGACTATTCTTATAATAGTAACTCTTACTTTTCCCGCCCATTTTTCAGTTTCTAAAAAAAAATTTTTTTTTTGCTTTTCGGATTTAACTAATAAAATGAGATTTTATTATCTTTAGTAGTCAACTTTCTTTAAATAAATCACTTTTAAAGTTATATAAAAGATAGAGTTATATAAGCTTTCCAAATCTGCGCGTGTACTGCATTATTTAATTATATTTATCCTTTTTTATTTTAAACTTTAATATATTTTTCCATTTTATATCCATTTTTTACGTATAATATATCCAATTAATCATCTTTTTACAATCTTCAGTTTGACACCTATATCGCATATATATAAAAACAAATATACATAATAGATAAAAAAAAATATATAATACATTTACTCATTATTTTATAATGGGCGGTAAATTATGCATTAGAGCTACTTGACATCAATTTGTATATTCGTGTATTTTGGCTATCTATAATACATGTATAGTTTATATTTATGCTTATCTCATTTTTATAATTATATAGAATTGTATTTAAGTTGATTAAATTCAAACAAAAAATATTTATTCTAATTGAAGAAGAAAACTCAAAATATATATCCAAATATTATTTATATATAATATATATCCATACATAACATTATAATTATATATTAATGTAAGAAGAAACAAAACTTTTATTTAATATGAAATTATATTCATAATAATGTATATAGAAAATTACTTCTTATAATTTTCATGTTAATAGATTTATTAGTTCAAAAAAAAATGTTAATAGATTTATTTAATATTTGTCAGTGTATTTTGATATTCAACTTTTAAAGTTGTACATTTTGACTATTAGATATGAAGTTGTTTGTTTGATATTTTTTTGATGTATGTACATATATAAAAATAGAATAGTTATTATTTTTTGAAATGTTTCATTTTCCCCTAAAATGCATAAATGTGAAATAAGATTTTTGTTTATTTTCTTTAATAGTTCTAACAATTATTTAACTTTATAAACCCTAAAAAATATTGGAATTTGGAATCACTTATTTGTTGATTGTATTAAAAATATAATGTAATATTTAGCATTGGGAAAGTGTATTCGTTTTTTCAAATTGTTAATTACTTATAGATAAACATGTTCAATAAATATATATAATTCACATTCACAAAATTTATTATCAATCAAATTTATTGTCCTTATAGAGGGTTTTTAATATTATAATTTATTTTGATATTGTTTAACTGTATGATTTATAATTAAATTAATTAAATTTCTATTTCAATTATTTATTGAAATTCTGAAAACTTTACAATCACTAAAAATTATCTTTGTTCAAATATAATTGTGCATCGCCCATCCTGAAAATACCAAATATGAGAACTCGAATAGAACATAATAAATAGAAAATCCAAATAGTACAATACAAATCTCTACAACTAAATTTCAAAAAAAAATTGACTTAATAACATGAATAAATAAAATACATGGTAAAATCGGCAAACATGAAAAATATCTCGAAAAAATAAATCTAATAAAAACAATAATGTTCTCAAAACTATATTTTGTTGACTAATATTTCATTAATTATTGTACTTAGTTCTCCTATTATCTTATATACACGTGTTAACTTTTTATTTATTTTACAATTAGCTTTTGCAAAAAGCTTTGCCACCAATTTACACATACAAACAACTTTGGAAAATAAATTTTCATCTGAAATTACTGCTATAACCTTGAAAAAAAGTGTGACATCAATTTCACACGTATTAAAAATCTAGACAAGACTAAAACGAAATAGGCAATATAGGTACGCCTGTGCGGTTCTATAAAAAATCACTTTTCGAGATGGAATAAAAATATACAGCCTTGAATGTATTATTTATAATTATGAAGTATGATACTTTTTTTTTGACTTCATAATAAAAAATATTAAATAATATTTCATGTCTATTGTTTGATGCTATATCAAAGTTATTATAATGCAGGAGATTTAATTCGTAGAATTATTAGGAAAATGCACACGTCACAGTACAAAATGGAGGCCTCACAAATATACATCCGTGCATCGCACGGGTAAAATACTAGTATAAATAAACCATATTAACTATTAAGCTGTCAACATATAACTTAATTTAGTATTAGAACATTCAGTATTTTCCAGAATTATAGTAAGTAATATTCACGTCCAGGCTCTTGGAACATTCAATTGTTATTCTTGTGTGTAGAATTAAGACCATCCAATTGTTAATTTTTCTATATGGTTTATTTAGTAAATGCATTAAAAGGTAGGAATTAAAATTTTATTCAATGGTTTTATTGTATTGTTGACATTTCTCCTCATTTTAGGTCAATCATGTCCACATAGTCTAAAGGAATTGAGGTTTCATGTAGTGCTATCAAAAATGGTAAGAAGGCTATCATGAGTTCGTTTGATTATTCTTTTGAACTTCCATCTTTTTTATTACTTATATATAATTGGAATGTTTTTTGCAGGATAGACTAAGAGGAAAGAATCTACTCCATCTCATTCAAGTGCTCCTATTATATTCGGGTTGTTGGTTCAAATTCAGTTTCAGTAGAAGGTAAGACTACTTCACCAATCCATAAAAGACTAGGTTAGAAACATGGGATTATTTTGAAAAAGTGAGACATTTAGATAGGAATGAAACGGAGAAAGCTAAATGTGCATATTGTGCTAGAACTTATGGGTGTACAAGTGATCAAAACACCTCCAGATTATGGAAACATTTTAGGGAAACTTGCAAGATTGTCCCCTCAACAAGGGTGATGGGCCTTGTGGGCCGTGTAGGAGAAAATGACATGTTGGCCAGTCCTAGAGTCCTTTGCACCGTATTATTTCATATATAGTCCATTGGACAATTAATATTATTCCAATATATAAACTAAATTTTATATCAAATACTAAATGATATTTTTGCCCCTAACACCATCCAAATGACCACTCATTAACCGCCATCATAAATCAAAGCATGATGTATCATGCACGATATTATAGTGATGCTTCATTTAAACTCTTTACAACCATAAGGAGAAAATTTCCATTTCATAATGGGAGCCGCTATTAACACCCCCAAAACCAATCTATACACCCCCTCTCCTTAATACACCCCATCTCTCTATTAAAAATAAAATACATACTTAATACACCCTTTACTCTTTCCCAATTTACCCTTCCCCCAATTAAAAACCTAATAATATTATAAAATTTATTGATATAATAATTATAAAGATAAAAAGTCGCCTTTTCTCACTAGAAAGAAGGAAATGTTTCAACTCAATACTTAAACAAGTCCCAACTACGAAGTGAGATTTACGTACGTATCACGATAAACAAATTAAATTAATTGATAACAATGGAGACGGATCCTCATCGTCATCACCGGAACCATAGAAGTTGTTGACGTGCGTTTTGGTCAACAAGCAGAAATATGTAATAGATTTAACACGTGGAAATGAAAACGTGCGTAACGTATATTTATTTCTGGCTAATTATGCCTTTTTGTATTTTGCCGAGCCGGAATATTGGGGTCGGTCTTTCTTATAATTTGTTACTATTTTTTTCCTCTTTGTTTTTCTCATTTTCAGACTCTTTATACCCCTTTGAGTAAGTGGGTTTACAATAGTCATCTTTGCACTAACTATTCATTAATTAATAAAATAGTCAAAACACGACACATGTCCCTTTATAGTTGTGCATGATAGCCAAAGTTTGCCACTTGTCGACTTCTCTTCATAATCCTCTGACATGTGGCAGTTTCTGATACCAATAAAGTGTTAAGTATGGGCATGTGTTTATTTTTACGAAGGCATCGCGCGTGCGTTTCATCTTGAAATTTGGGCTCGGGGCTCGGAGCGGGTGTTGCGGTTGGGCTCGGTAAGCGGCTCAGTAGCGATTGGGCTCGGTAGCGGGCGAGCCTAATTAAATGACGTGTTGTCGTACATCATTGTTGACGTCACCCGCAGTCGCCTATTCGGATATGTGTCGATCGATGATGTGGATTAATTTTTCACACTCGGCTCGGGTATCATCAAAGGCCCCCAAGTTTGATTCCAAGAGAAAAATTTCTGAAGTCGGAGTTAAACTTTTAATGCTAATGATGAACAATTAATGGGGAAACGGATTTCTCAAAGGTTTTGTTCTTTCCTGGCACTGTCGCGTAGCAATTAATGCTTGAAACGGCGTTAATTGGGTTGCCATAATGACGACACGTGGCGTCTTGTGGTTGGACCAATCTTGCGCAGAAACGCGAAAAGGTACGCGATTCTGTCGGGCGTGGGGACGCGATGTTTTTTGACATGTTTGACGGGCTTTTAAGTTTTAAAAGGCGTGTCTCTTTTGAATAATCGTCGCGCTATCGAGGAACCCTATCTATAAATACCTTCGTTTCCCTTCATCTTTCACTTTCGCAACCATTAACCTTTGAGCTAAAGCAAGTAGAACCGAGCAGAAATTTCGGGTCGGCTTTGTAAGTCCAAGCGGCTACGATAATCTAGAGGGGGGGTGAATAGATTATCTCCATCTTTTCGATTTCGCCCTCTTTTTAAAACCGAATGCTCAAATACAATAATAAAGGTGCGGAATATAAACAACACACGCCGATTTAAAGAGGTTCAACCCACCTAGGGCCTAATCCTCTACCACCCCAAAGATATCCGGGATGGATTTCGAAAAGAAAAAGAATTTTATTAATTACCAAAATTAATACAAATTCAACTTACAACACCTTGAAGAGCACCACACTCTTCTTCAACACCACCTTTGGAGATTACCACAATCTCCCTTTGAAGATTACCACAATCTTCCTTCAACGGCACCTTGTGAAGATTATCACAATCTTCAACCTTGAAGAATACCAAATTCTTCAACACCTCAATAAGAAGATTACCACAATCTTCTTGTACCTATCACCTAGATCATCCAAGTGTGCTCTTACCACAAGAACACTCACAAGGATATCTTGTGTTTGAATGATAACCAAAATCAAGATTACAACTCAATAATGAATAATACAATTTGAGTGCAAAGTGTAATCAAGAATAGCCTAGACCTCAAAGATGTGAAAGTGATAAGCTAGGCAATTTTACAACAAGAATAATAACAATGAAAGACCAAGTGTTTGCTTGAAGTGTATCTTGTTGTGTTGTATCTCAATTGTTGTATTGGTTGCTCCAAAACTTCCTCTATTTATAGGAGATGATTGATCAAGCATAGGCTCCTCTTGGGGATTGAAAATCTACTGAAAAATACAATTAAAATCAAGAATATAGCTGTTAGAAATCAATCCCACAATTTTAGGAAATGTGTCTGTTTGTCAAACGGTCATATTTTTGTTTGTCATACATAGGCGACCGGTCGCACGACAGAGATAAGAGAAAAAAGAAACACTTTGAAAATTACAATAGGGCGACCGATCGACGTAGGCTTCGACCGGTCGACCCCTGTTTCAACCGGTCCTCTCGTTTCAAAAATGCAAGGTTTTAGTTCTGTTTCAAAACGAAACTTGCAGTGCTGGCGACGGACCGGTCGACGCCGACGCCGCGCGACGGCCGACCGCTTGTTTTTCCTTCCGTCTCATTTTCTGTTTCTAAAAACATCTTCGAGTGCGGGTTGCCCTATAGGGCGGCCGTCGACCACGAGACAAATGTTGTCCATTTTTGTCAAAAATAAAACCCAAGAAATACTCAAAAATTTAGTAAAAACATTTTAAACCAATCGAGAGTATTTAGACAACATTTAGGAACCTTGTTAAGGAGTGAAAAATCCATTGAAATAAAATCATTAAAAGTGTTGTCCATTTTTAATAAACTTGAGAAAATACTCCGGAAAATATTAAAACCATTTTAAACCATTTAGGAGTATTTGGACAACCTTTAAAAAAACATTGTTTTGGTGATAAAATAAAATCATCAAAATTAAGATAAAAACATGATCAAACAATCTCCCCCTTTTTGATGATTACAAACCAAAATAATTTTTACACAAACTAAGAGAGCAATTTTAGAAATGATTTTCCGGTAAAATTATTTGACCGTTTGGAAGCAACCAAAATTTCCAAAGAATATTAAAGCAACCAAGTAGGGAGTAAATATTTTTCAATAATAAGCACAAGCTCCCCCTATCAACAAGCATATCAAGAATAATGTAAAAGCAATTATCCATAAGCTAAAAGTTTTAGCTTTCACAATTTGCTCAAGAGCTTATAAGCTCCCCCTGTCACAAAACAACATTAAACAATAATATAAGTCCATCAAGCAACAATTGGACTAAGAACAAATCACAACTAATGGCTTTAATGAGCCATAGCTTATAGCTTTTATGACAAGCTTTTATTAGCTTCTTTGAGCTAATGAGCCAATATCCTGTTTTTCTCCCCCTTTGGAATCATCAAAAAGAATGTTAGGATGGTGAAAACACCATACAATAATATCAAAGCATGCCAAAAGGACGGTAAAAACCGTTTGAGCAATTTTAAAGCATAATCATCCAAGGAAAGTGAGAGAATTGAAACATAAAAGATCCATAAGCTCATTAGTATGCTAAAAACATGATTTCAAAAAGATTTTAAGACATTTTGAAGCAAGAGAATCATGTAGAAGTTGAAGGTTTCATTGCGACATTTTAACAAACACCTTGTGTGCGTGAAAAAATAGAAGAGGTTGTATATAACCTTTGTAAATGGTTCAAGCCAAAAATTTTCATATCATCAACCAACCTCATTTCAAAGCTCAAAAAAAAAAAAATCATATGCACCATATGCAATAATTTGTTCATCAATTGAGAAGCTCAAAGTAGATTCTCAAGGGTTCAACCCAATTGAGATAAGCTAAGAATGATCAAGGCATTACAAATGCCAAAAATTAGAGCATCCATCAAGTAATAAGTCATGCTTTCAACAATACATGTATCAAATGTCCCAACTAAGCAAAATGAACAAAGCATTAAGAGAAGCACTTTTACCATCAAGTACTTCACACCAATTATCAAACAATGCTTGAATTTGAGTATTTTTACCATCAAATACTCCATCAAGATCATGATCATCCACAAGTCATTATCAACTTGCAATATTAACCCTTTTAAGAAAAACAAGCAAATATCATTAGTACAAATGAGTTTTACAAAAGTTCATAAAAGTACAAAGCAACTTAAATGAAAATGCTAGAAAGTAAAGGAGATGGGGATATCAATCTTCGTCCGAAGAGAAGCAAGTTCCGGGTATGAGGTCCTTGATGAATTTCTTCAATTTGCCAATTGACTTCTTCAAACTAGAATTTTCCTTTTTCACGACCCGGAGCTCTTTTCTAAGAGAGGCCACATCTCTAAATGTTTCTCTTTCCACTTTGGCCATTCTCTCTTTGAGATTTAGATCTTCAACATCCAACTCGTCTTCATCTCCTTCCTCACTAATTTCTTGTTCATTTCCCATATTTTCTTCTTCATTTTCCTCTTCATTCCCCACATCATCTCCTTGTTCGTCAAACTCACCTCTTCCAATATTTTCAACCTCATTGTCATTAAAGAAATCATCCCGAGGTTGTTGTTGATGTCGGGCACGTCCCCTAGCGGCTTTGGTAGGAACCCGTGGTAAATGTCGTCGCATTCTTACCATTTGTAGAATGTTGGCATTATCAAAATCATTGTGACGAATTTCGGTATTCATTTCATTTTCCGGGTATCCCGATAAGTATAAGAGTCGGCAAATCAAATTTCCCAAGGTATATTTCTTCTTGGTAAGCTTTCTAGATTCCAACAAGCAATATACAAAAATTGCCCCATAATTTACTCTTTCTCCTCGAACAATCTTATAGGTGAGAAAGAGTTCGAGATTACTTGGAAGTTTTATTTCCTTTCCACAAACACAATAGGAGCAAATGATAGATATAATCCGATAATTTGGCGGCATTGCCGAGTATGTTACTTCGGGATATACTCCTAAAAAGGTTTTCACATCATCTAGTGAAACACCGAAAATGTTATCATCCCAACGGGCGCAATCCACATTGACTACTCCATCATTTGGCACGTTAAAGTGATCACAAATATCGCCAATGTCCATGAAAAATGCCTACCATTAACAAATGTGTGAAGTTCCAAAGGATTATCTATCGTAGCATCAACAATCCACATATTTGCATAGAAAAGTTTTATAAGCTCGTCATCATAGTGCAAACACGGATTATCCCAAAGTGAAACCCATCCTTGAATTTCAAAGTAAGCTCTAATATCCGGAAATTCATCATGAAATGCTTGAAAACGAACCATACGAGTGCACGCAATTTTCTTATCATTCAATCCAATATTCTCATAATGTTCCTCCGCAAGTTTATTTAAAAATCGAAATCTATTAGCTCTGAGGGAGGCTCGTAGAGAGGAGTGATAACTTACTAGAGTCCCAATGAATGCTCGATTTTGAAACGCCTCTTTAATTCGGCAATCTCCTCTTCCGTAGTTTCGATTTTGATAGTCTCCTTGTAGAATATTATCTTGTTGTGGATTGGAAGAAGATTCACCCCTTTGCCTCCTTCTCCTCTTTTGAGGATTTCGTTCGGTAGAATTTCTTGGAGGTGCCATATATGTGAAGTTCTTGCAAAAAGAAGTGAATTAGCAAGAAAAATTTCAAAGATTGATGAAGAATTGAAGATTGTAGAAAAAAAGGGGATGGTTTACGCACAATAGGGTTTGGGGATGATTCTGTGTTCTATTTTGAAACGAAGACAGAAGATTTTAACCAAGGAAAAATAGCCTGGGCGACCGGTCGAGGTGGTGGGCGACCGGTCGAGGTGCAGGGCGACCGGTCGCCCCTGCTTTGACCGTCCCAGGTGATTTTTCTTTCTCCCAGAGTTTTCCAAAATTCGATTTTTCACCCCAAAAGTTTTAAAACTTTGCAAAAATATAAGTTTGGATTATATCCAACAAATATGGGTTATGGGAAAATATATAAACGATAAAATCGAGACTAAACACGTAGTGCCTTTTAAAAAGAAAATATTTGCAAGATCAATTTGGGGCACTTAAGGGGTTAAAATGAAATATCTTGAAAGATATGTGCATAATATCGAGTTTAAAGAAAAAATACGAGTAGACATACCTCGATGGTTTAAGAAACTTGATGACGTAATAGCCAATGAGTATGAAATATGTATCCTACACAATTCTTAGACAACATTTTCATAGAAAATTCAAGTGAAGGCAAATAATATGAGATAACAAAAAGAGCTTATGCTATAAGATTTCATAAGAGATAATAAGCCACATAAGTCTAATAAAAAGCTCAAGAGTTTTTATAAAAACATGCAAGGTCTCTTTTAAAAATATTGAAACTCATAAATATATAAGAGACCTATTTTAAAAATAAATACTTGAAAATTCATTTTGCAGTTAAGACACAATTAAAAGTATGCATAGATAAAAAAAAATGCATATACAAATGGGGAGATACGGTTTACCAATTACGCCGTTTCCATGGGTTGTGTCTTTCCCATTGTTGATGATATCTTCCCATTGAGAAGTCACTTTGTTGATGATGACTTTTCCATTTCCAAGTTTGGTTACCTTCCCATGGTTGATGGTTTCTTCTTCTTTGAAAATCATCTTGTTGATGATGTCTTTGCCATTTCTAAGGATTGTGTTCTTCCCATTTTTGATTATACGCTCTTATTGGAAATTGGCTTTGTTGAGAGTAGTTTCTCCCTTTTTGATCAAATGAAATGTTCATTTGATGTTTTCTTGGTGGCATGAATTTTCTCCGATTTTTGCTTTGCCGGGTACCTAATAGCACATTGTTTTGTGGTACCCTCATGTGTTTGGGTCCTTTAAGATTAGCTTTGAGACTTTTAGGTCTCCAACAATATTTAGAGTTATTTCTAGCCCGACAAGAATTAGCCGTATGACCCTTTTTGCCACAATAAAAACAAGTAATAATTCTAGGAGCATAATGACCAATATGCATAGTGACTTGATCCTTTTTCATATGATTAACAACATTAGGCTTATGATCAAGTTCCTTATCACAATTATGAATATCAACAATATTGGACATTTTATTGGTACTCAAGTTGGATTTTAATAAATCCTTTTTCATGCAATCAATATTCTCAACAAGAGTACTATTTTCTTTCTCAAGGTTTCTCACCTTATCAAGTGTGGTGGTGTGAGCACATGATAGTGATTCATAAGAAGTAAATAAACTATCCTTATCATTTTTCAAAATATTGAATTCCTTTTTCAAATTTTTGTATTTAACAAGTAGGCTTTGGAATTCATTTTGAAGTTCATCATAATCATTTTGCAAATCACTATATTCATTTTGCAATTCATTGTCATAAGAAGTAGAGGTTTAGAACTTACCTCGTTTTCTTCTTCGATGCCCATAAGACATTTTTCGACTTCATCATCGGAATTTGTAAGAGGCTCATCCCATATTGTTGGATTTGATGTTGTATCCATTTGAGAAGTAGATGCTTTTGAGTTGCTCCTTTTATTTGCATATACTTCATAGATGGCTTCTAGTTTTTGCCATACTTCATGTGCCGATCTAATACCTACAACATGATCAAATTCCAAAGTGGTAAGTGAACAATGTAAAATATTAAGAGCTTTACCATTTAAGGAGATGATTCTCTTCTCTTCATCATTGAGCTCTTTGAAGCCTTTAGAGGTGTGTGGTGTATTCTTCGTCGGAATGGATTCTCCATTGATGACGGTGTTCCAAATATCGAACCCGCAACTTTGTAAATAGCATTCCATTCTTTCTTTCCAAAATATAAAATTTTTGGAATTAAACCGAGGTGGCTTGGTGGTGGAGGTGCCGGATAGATGAGCTTCGTTCGTAGTCAGTCGATCATTTCTCTTCACTCGCGATGTGAAACGAGCTTGCCAAAGAGTTTGGCTCGATACCACTTGTAAGTCCAAGCGGCTACGATAATCTAGAGGGGGGGTGAATAGATTATCTCCATCTTTTCGATTTCGCCCTCTTTTTAAAACCGAATGCTCAAATACAATAATAAAGGTGCGGAATATAAACAACACACGCCGATTTAAAGAGGTTCAACCCACCTAGGGCCTAATCCTCTACCACCCCAAAGATATCCGGGGATGGATTTGAAAGAAAAAGAATTTTATTAATTACCAAAATTAATACAAATTCAACTTACAACACCTTGAAGAGCACCACACTCTTCTTCAACACCACCTTTGGAGATTACCACAATCTCCCTTTGAAGATTACCACAATCTTCCTTCAACGGCACCTTGTGAAGATTACCACAATCTTCAACCTTGAAGAATACCAAATTCTTCAACACCTCAATAAGAAGATTACCACAATCTTCTTGTACCTATCACCTAGATCATCCAAGTGTGCTCTTACCACAAGAACACTCACAAGGATATCTTGTGTTTGAATGATAACCAAAAATCAAGATTACAACTCAATAATGAATAATACAATTTGAGTGCAAAGTGTAATCAAGAATAGCCTAGACCTCAAAGATGTGAAAGTGATAAGCTAGGCAATTTTACAACAAGAATAATAACAATGAAAGACCAAGTGTTTGCTTGAAGTGTATCTTGTTGTGTTGTATCTCAATTGTTGTATTGGTTGCTCCAAAACTTCCTCTATTTATAGGAGATGATTGATCAAGCATAGGCTCCTCTTGGGGATTGAAAATCTACTGAAAAAATACAATTAAAATCAAGAATATAGTTGTTAGAAATCAATCCCACAATTTTAGGAAATGTGTCTGTTTGTCAAACGGTCATATTTTTCTTTGTCAATACATAGGGCGACCGGTCGCACAGAGATAAGAAAAAAGAGAACACTTTGAAAATTACAACAGGCGGCCGGCCGACGTAGGCTTGACCGGTCGACCCCTGTTTCAACCGGTCCCTCTCGTTTCAAAAATGCAAGGTTTTAGTTCTGTTCAAAACGAAACTTGCATGTACCGGTCGGCCGATCATTGGCATCGGCCGACCGACCGGCCGACGCCGATCGGCCTTGAAGCGGCGGCCGACCTGCTTGTTTTTCCTTCCGTCTCATTTTCTGTTTCTAAAAACATCTTCAGGTACGGGTTGCCCTATAGGGCGACCGGTCGACCACGAGACAGAAATGTTGTCCAATTTTTGTCAAAAATAAAACCCAAGAAATACTCCGAAAATTTAGTAAAAACATTTTAAACCAATCGAGTGTATTTAGACAACATTTAGGAACCTTGTTAAGGAGTGAAAAATCCATTGAAATAAAATCATTAAAAGTGTTGTCCATTTTTAATAAACTTGAGAAAATACTCCGGAAAATATTAAAACCATTTTAAACCATTTAGGAGTATTTGGACAACCTTTAAAAAAACATTGTTTTGGTGATAAAATAAAATCATCAAAATTAAGATAAAAACATGATCAAACAGGCTTTCCAAGTTCAGAGACTTCAAACTTAGGTATTTTTCCAAATACTCTCCCTTTACCTATAAATGTCTTCTTTTGAGGATAGTAGGAGTCGTAGTTATAGTGTAGAGGTTGAAATCGAAGATCCCCCCTCTGAACCTTCTGTTTCTTTCTCACCAGCACGGCCATCACCGCCTCATAGTCCGAGCGTCATTCAGATATCTTCTCCAGACTCTTATCGAGGTGGAACGTCTTTAGAGCGGACGCACACTATTTTCGATCCAACGCCCGGTGACAATTTTCGAGAAGGAACGGTGTATCGGCCGGATCTGGTACAAGAGAGTTCTCGTGAAGAATCACCAAGTGTTGATTTTAGACAAGATACCCGGTAAAGAAGAAAAAATATGGACCCATTGGAGCCGAGCGTGATAACGTGGAGCGGGTAGATGAACCATCCGGCGATTCAAGCGGAGAGAGGCCGCTAGGGCCCATAGGCCATCGTAATGGCGGCGGCCGGACGGAGGAGGCCCGTCTACGTGTCGAGCCTCGGTGGGCGCGAGTGATATAAACGATATCCCGAGCATGTTAATGATTCGGGAGGTGGATGAGTTCCGGAGGTACCGTATTCAAGTGGTATCGATTTTTGGGTGCCGGACGGCACGGAAGTTCCCGGACCCCCAAAGAGTTGCCTTGCCGTATTCGCCCCGACCTTTTATACGGTTTGAGGTTTCCACCGCCGACTTTCCTTACGCGGTGGTTTTGTAAGTGGGGCATGCATCCAACCCAGTGCACCCGATTTCTTGGGGCGGATCATCGGCCTCCTGGTGATGTTTCACCGGAAAAGTATCCTCGCCCCAAATTTAAGGAGATGAACGAGCTCTTCGTATGGCGGCGACTCCTTCATCTCGGGGCCACCGTCCGGGTGGTATTATGTCTGAACCGATTGGGGTACCCGGACGGTTTAGTAGAAGGTCTCCTTCTTCTCTCAAAGGAGTGGAAGGATAAATGGTTTTGGGTGGGCGGCGAGTGGCAAGCTCGCGTGGGAGATGGAGAGGAGACCGTTCTTCATCCTCCATCAAATTTTGTTTTTGGTTATAGTAAGTCTTACCATTTTCCTTCCTCTGCTTTTGCTGTTTATTGTTTCCTTTCGTAATTGTCTTTTCTTTTCATCTTTATAGGAAACCGGGCGTCTAAGGGGCCTCTGTCGGTCACCTTTGTTCGAAGGCTGGAAAACATCCAGGCTCGAGGCATAATGGATAGGCGGATTGAGAGGTTGGCTACCGAGGCCAACTTAGCCGCAGCTGGTTTGAGGCTGCTTTGCCGACCCCCCGGGACGAGGGGCGGCTCGGGAGAGTGGCGAGCGGGAGGTAGAGGTTGAGAGAGAGCCTCAACCGAACCCTCCCGGCAATGAAGAAGTACGGCCTCATTCTCCAGGGGAGCAGCCGGTGAGGACAGAACAAGCTACGCCGTCCCCTGCGACGGCCAGCCCTGTAGGCAGATCATCTGCGCCTGTAGGGCCAACACAGACTCCAGAGCCGCCGAGTGTGGCGGTTGTCCGAGGTAAACACTTATATTTTTAACATCTCCTTTTGAAACATCTTTGTTTTCTTTTGATCTTCCTCGACGATGGTCGCTTTGTGCGGGCGTGGCTTGACTTGCGTGCACGTCTTCGCAGCGTGAGGAACACGGCCGCGCGCGGCGAACCCGGGGCCGCCGATCAACCCGCCCGATGTGGAGGCGGCTCGGAGAGAAGATATCCGGGCGGTAAACGCCTGGCGACGGGGTGCCGGCGGTGCGGCCCTCCTCTTCAGGAGAAGAGGAGGAATTGTGATGGAGGAGCCCGATCAAACCGAAGGGGTTGGTCGAATCGGACATCCCGAAACGACCCTCGAAGAGGAGGTCCACGGACTTTTTCGGATGACCTCGGCGGGAAAGGTCACTTCATCCCTCCAAGTCAAGTGAGGGATGAATATTGCGAGGGATGATCGGACTACGCCCTCGATGGTTTGTGGAATTCGTTCACGTGCCACGCCCGACAGAGGAGCAAACGAGTTTTACCGGAGGCGGTCGGGCCGCGATGAGTGTTCCAACTCGTGCCGGACAAAAGGTATCGAGCAGTGCAATCGCCGAGACAAGCCAAGAACAAATTCAATATGCTATGGCCATGTCTCGGTGGATGATTGGCTCTTATGGCATGCGGTTGGGGGGGACTCGTGAGTGGAGAAAAAATATGCCGACCGGAAAGGCGGCACGGGGATCTGCAGGAGGCCTATGCTACCCTCCAAGGGGTACAAGAATCTTTTAAGACTCAAGCGGATGAGGCTACGGCTCGGGCCAACTCCGAGAGAGAGATCTAGCTGCGAGGGCCGAGCGGAGCGAGATCGGGCCCGCAAGGAAGAAGAGCTCGGGTTAAGGTCGCCGAACTAGAACGTCTTTGCCACGCCTGGCCGAGAGAAATGGAGAGGCGTCTGGCCGATGTACGCAGAGGTCAAGAAAACGCCCGCCGCAAACCGAGGAAGTTCGTAGAGAGGTCATTAAAGCTTACAAAAACTCCGGAGTATGCATTCATGTTAACTCGTGGCCATGCGACCCGCTTCTTCCGAGAAATTCTTGATTTGATTAAGGGCGGGCGTCTTCTTTGCTCGGCTTGAGGAAGACCTGCCCTCTTGGAAGGCGACCTCGATACCCTTCGGCCGAACTTTGCCGAGACTTCTAATGCGCGGGCTCTCCTCCTCCGGACGTGGAAGAAGTTTGCTCTAGTGGTGCCGTCGAAATTCCGCCCCGCTCGTCTTGATGCTTTTATAGGTACCCCTAGATAGGTAATTTGGCTTCGTGCCTCGAGATGTAATGGGCTCCGGCCTCCTTATGTAAATATTTTTGAAGTAGAAATGAATTGTTATTTTCCTCACCTGTATGTGTTTCAAGCTTTTTGTGGATGCTCGGCTCTTTCCTTTTTGTGAGATTGTTGCCTGTCTTTTTTCCTTTTATATTCCCAAGTATGGGGCTCGGTTTTCGATATTTACGAATAAGGATCTGCTCGCCTTAATTGATTCTTGTACTCGGTATATAAACCTGTCCTTTATTTTGTTTTTTTGACATTTTGTTTATGAACCGAGTCTTTATTGCGCTCGGTGCATAACTGAGTCCTTATTTTGTACTTGGTACGTGGCCAAGTCTTCACTTTATGCTCGGTGCGTAACCAAGTCTTGATTTCATTGCTTGGTGCATAACCAAGTCTTTATTTTAGTGCTCGGTGCGTAACCAAGTCTTTATTTTGTGCTCGGTGCGTAACCGAGTCTTTATATTGTGCTCGGTGCGTAACCAAGTCTTTATATTGTGCTCGGTGCGTAACCAAGTCTTTATTTTGTACTTGGTACATGGCCAAGTCTTTACTTTATGCTCGGTGCGTAACCAAGTCTTGATTTCATTGCTTGGTGCGTAACCAAGTCTTTATTTTGTGCTCGGTGCGTAACCAAGTCTTTATTTTATGCTCGGTGCGTAACCGAGTCTTTATTTTGTGCTCGGTACGTAACCAAGTCTTGATCTCATTGCTTGGTGCATAACCAAGTCTTTATATTGTGCTCGGTGTGTAACCGAGTCTTTATTTTGTGCTCGGTGCATAACCGAGTCTTTATATTGTGCTCGGTGCGTAACCGAGTCTTTAGCCGTGGTGAGTAAAAACTTCGTTTTCCTTTAGAGAGCTCACGAAATACCAGATGAAAGGATAATTCTTTGGAATCCTATCTGGATCATAGATCGAGATCTTTATTGATAATAGCGCTTCAAGTATGCTACATTCCATGGATGCATAAATTTTTCTCCACTCAAATATTCTAACTGGTATGCCCCACCAGATAAGACGTGGTCGACCCAAAATGGGCCCTCCCAGTGTTGGCTTCAATGGGCTCGGTTGAATGCCCGTTATCTTTTTCAATACAAGATCGCCGACCGAAATCTTCTTTCCTTTACTTTCGAATTGTAGTACCTTTCACTCCTTTGTTTATACACCGCATTTTCATCTCAAGATCGCACCTTTTTCTTCGAAAGTCTAGTTCGGCTCGGAGCGCGGCCTCATTACGCTTTTTCAAAATTTGCAATTCAAGGTAGGGGCTCCAATCTCGACAGAATCACCGCCTCGGCTCCATAAGCTAAAGAAAAAGGTGTTTCTCCATGGCCGCTCGATGTGTAGTTCTCGTATGACCATAGTACGCCAGGTAGTTCCTCCGCCAATTGCCTTTAGACTCCTCCAATCTCGCCTTCAGGGTATACTTGAGTATTTTATTAACGGCCTCAACTTGTCCGTTCGATCGGGGTGATATGGAGTTGAGAAATGGTTTTTATGCGAAACCTTCACAAAATTTTGAAACCTTCGGTTGTCGAATCATTTCCCATTATGCAGAACAATCGAATGTGGTATCCCAAATCTACGATAATAGATTTCCATACAAAGCTCACAACCTTTTCTTCATCTATTTTTGCGGAGGCTCCGCCGACCCATTTTGTGAAATAATCCACCGCCACGATAGCATACTTGACGCCCCCTTTGCCGGTGGGTAGTGGTCCGATGAGGTCCATTCCCCATTTGGCAAACGGCCATGGGCTAAATACGAAGTAAGTTGTTCGGATGATATCGACTGTGGTGCAAATCGGCACACTCTCACATCTTTTGACGAGGTCGGTTGCGTCCTTTCTCGGGATGGCGGTAGTATCCTTGCCGTATTAATTTATAGGCCAACGCGTTTGGCCCCAGCGTGGTTGCCGCATATTCCCTCATGAACCTCTCGAAGTGCATAATGATCCGTCTCGGAAAGCAACGTAGAAGTGGGATGGAGTACCTCGTTTGTATAGGATGCCGTCTACTAGTGTAAACCGAGCCGCTTGAGTTCGTAGTGTTACGGCCTCGGCTTTGTTTTCGTGGTTGAACACCTTTCTTTAAATATTGGATGATTGGGGTCATCCAAGTCCATTCGGCGGTTTCGGTTGTATATATTTTCTTTGCACCAAGTGACGGGCGACATTGTGTGACAAAGTGACATCCGCGTGATGACATCCGCCCCTGGATCGAGCCGAGCCGAGCTAAGGCATCCGCTTGCATGTTCTCGGCTCGGGGCACATGTAAGATTTTTGTCTTAAAGTGTGATAATCTTTTCTTGACCAAATCCAAATATTGTGCAATTTTTTGCTCTTTCGCTTCGTACTCGCCGTTGATTTGATGAACGACCAACTGAGAGTCACTGTGAACCAATAGTTGTTTTAGGCCCATAGAGGCTGCCATATCCAAGCCTGCTAGGAGCGCCTCATATTCGGCCGTTGTTCGTTGCGGGAACTGAAATCGTGCGGCCGAGCAAGAAGAGCATTTTTCATTTGGATCGATTATCACGATTCCGCCCCGCTCGGCTGCGCAGTGGAAGAGCCGTCAACGAATAATTTCCATTCTTGGTCTTCCTTGACTTCCAATTGTATGGAAGACGTGAATTCGCCACAAAAATCGGCTAAAGCCTCCTTTTATTGCGATGACGTGGTTCGTATATAATGTCAAATTGGCTAAGTTCGACGGCCCACTTAATCATCCGACCAGAAGTATCAGGTCGGTGTAACACTTGTTTCAACGGATAGTTCGTCAATACTATAATCTTGTGTTCTAAGAAATATGGACGGAGTTTCCGCGCAGCGGTGATTAATGAATAAGCCAACTTTTCCATCGGTGGGTACCGGAGCTCGGCATCATGTAACGCTTGACTGGTGTAATAAACTGGATGTTGAATAGAGCCATCTAGCCTGATTAACACCGAGCTGATGGCGTATTCGGATACCGCCAAGTACAAATACAAGTCCTCCCCTTGGGTCGGTTTTTGTAATATAGGGATTGAAGATAGGTGTTGTTTGAGGGATTCAAAGGCAATCCGTGCTTGCTCGGTCCACTCGAAATTTTTGCTCTTCTTTATAATTTCAAAGAAAGGTTTGCACTTGTCTGTGGACCGAGAAACAAATCGGTTAAGGGCGGCCAATCGGCCTGTTAGGCTTTGTACCTTTTTTACAGAGTTTGGGGATTCTAGGTCGGTGATGGCTTTTATTTTGTCTGGGTTAGCTTCAATTCCCCTTTGGCTGACCATATACCCCAAAAATTTACCCGAACCGACCCCAAATGTGCACTTTCTCGGGTTTAACATCATCTTGTACTCTCTCAAAACAAAGAAACATTTTATTAAGATCGTTTAGATGATCGGACATGTACATGATTTTACTAGCATGTCATCTACATAGACTTCCATAGTGTGACCTATCATTTTCTCAAACATCTTATTTACTAACCTTTGATAGGTCGCACCAAAGATTCTTCAATCCGAAAGGCATCATCTTGTAACAAAGTGAATTCCTCGGCGAGAAAAAATGAGGTATTTTCTTCATCTTCCTGGGTGCATCCGTATTTGGTTGTAACCCGAGTATGCATCCATGAAGCTCATCGGCTCGTGTCTGTGGCATCTACCATGTAATCGATATTTGGCAATGGATAACTGTCCTTAGGGCATGCTTTGTTGAGGTCGGTAAAATCCACGCATAGGCGCCACTGGCCATTGCTTTTCTTTACCAAGACAGGATTGGCGACCCATCGAGGATAGAGGGCTTCCCGGATGAATTGATTGCCTAGTAGCTTGTTAACCTCGATTTCGAGTCTTTGCCTGTCTATCGGGCCGAGTTTGCGCCTTTTCTCGGATGATCAGGCGGAACGTTAGATCAATATTGAGGCGGTGGCACGCATACTTGGGTCAATTCCGGGCATGTCTGCATGAGTCCATGCGAAGACGTCAAGATTATTTCCCAAAAACTCGATCAACTCGCTTCGATATGGTTCTGGAAGATCATGACCAATACGTAGTTGGCGCCCCTCGCTTGGCCTACCGATATTGATTGTATCAACCTGTTCTACTGGTTCCGCTCGTTTTCTTTTCTTGCTTTGCCCCTCCTTGATTTACAGGGGCAATTCGTCTTCAGCGGCCAGCTCGGTTGCGATTGCCGGCTCGCTTTTCTTCCATCATTGCTCCTTCCCGGTCGACGACCGGTTATCCTCCGAACGATCACCACTTTCTGCTCGGACTCCTCTTCGGGCAAGGGATTATCTTGTGTGATTCCACTGGTTTGCCCTTGTTCTGCCACGTTAATCTCCACCGGTCGGAGTTTAAGAGAGCACTCTCGTGACTCCCTTTGATTCCCTTTATGTATAGCTTCGCCATCAGATGTTGGGAATTTTATACAAAAATGATATATTGAAACGGTTGCCTTTATATGATAAAGCAATGGCCTCCCAATGATGGCATTGTACTCCGAATCGGCATTGATTATTTTGAATGTTGTCATGACAAATCCGTTTATGCAAACCTTGTCCCATTTGGATGGGCAAATCAACTTCTCCGAGCGGGACTATCCTTCCTCCTCCAAACCCCAGAAATCGCTATCGTTACATGGATGGATATAACTATCATCCACGTTTAATCTTCAAATGCTCGGACATAAATGATCGACGAATAGCTTCCTGTCAATTAAAATTACGTGAACCTAATACCCAAAATCGGTGCAATGATGACCGAGGTCGAGAATGAGGATGGACCACCTGGTCGGCATCCGCATCCGAGAACACAAAGTGGCGGTGGGTTGGCCTTCCTTGATTTCGCCACCCGAACTTGTCTTTCGGCATTGGTTGCTGTCTAACATCGGCTTTTCTTTTCTGTTGGAGCGTCTATCCTCCATTGTGTTGGTATTGATCCGACCGACACTTGACATCATGAGGATTTCCCTCCCCTGGTTTTCACCAAGGGCGCGGAGAGAGCTGGGTTGATTACGCGCTCGAGTTGACGCGCTGAGCGATCTTGCGGTGGGGTTGGTAGTTCATGAACGTACCTTTTAAGGCCGCCGCTGCCGAACAACCCGCATAATTTCCCTAATTAGATCTCGACACTCGTCGATGCTCGTGACTATCGATTTATGATAGGCGCGAGAATCGACGCGAATCTAATTTTGATGGCTCAATTTTCGTGAGGCCAAGCCGGGAGGCAACAAATTCGAGACCAGACTTCACTCCATATGGCCGACGGAGTGTGGGTCAAAGTACTCCTTAGCGCGGCGACTTCGGCTCTCGCCTCTTGGCGAGCTCTAAATCCGGTGGTCGGGTTTTTCCGAGAACGGCCGGAAACCCGACCCCGCCCAACTCTGGTTCTTTCCTTCCGTCCTTTCTTACGCTCCCTTGTCGGTGCTCTAAGCGGTTACTTGCCATGGCTTCTTCCGCACAAATATGGCGTTCGCGCGGATTAGAAATTCTTGATACGAGGTCGCCCCGATTCGTGGATGGAGTAATTGAACCAAGTCTCGGGGCTAGTCCGGCCATGGCTGCGATCAAAATGGCGTCATCCGACACCGGTTCCATCTCTCGAACTTGTTTATTAAACCGAAAATATAACTCTTCTCAGGGGCTCGTCCTTCCCTTGTTTGATGTTTACGAGGAGTCTTTAGGCGTGGCTCGGACTTTGGGCGTTAAGAAATGTGTCGTAAAGGCGGAGGCCGATCCCCCATGCTTGAATGGATCCTGCGCAGGTCCTAAACCAACGGTGGGCTCGGTCGCCCAAAGTCGGGGGAAGGCCTGCGAGAGGATGGCATCGCTTGGACCGTATAGTTCCATCCATGCTAAGTACTTGTGAACGTGAGTGGTCGGGTCGGTTTTCCCATTATAGAGACCGACCACGGGGATTTTCAACTTTGGCGAAGGGATCGCCAGATTCCAGGGAAAATGGCGGCGGCAATGGGCCGGCTCATTACTTGGGGCGGTCTTGAAATGTTCGCCATCCGACCGGACTTTCCAATTCGTTTAGACGACGACGTGGCGATGTATTTCTACATCCGTTCTCCCATAAGCTAGGGCCTTGGACGATTGATTGACCGAGTTGTTCCCGCTCATCCTAAACTGAGCCGAACTTATCGATCGAGCCGGGCGAAAGGATCAACTCGGTCGTCCGGCGAACACGAGTGGGCACGACGATGTCGTGTTTGCTCGAAATGACTCGCTATACGACTTTGCTCCTCCTCATCTTTTCTTTGCCGCCTTCCTCACATGACGGACATGTTGTTCATTACCCGAACTGGCTTCTTGGGCTTCGTGGCGAGGAAGTCCGGGAATTTGAGGATTAATGTTAACATTTAGTTGTGGGTTGAGTGGGTTAGTATTTGCAAGGAGTGGAGGAGGTGCTTGAGAGTTTGTGGTGGCGAGAGTTTGCGATATAAGTTGGTTCATTTGTTGTACAAAGGTTGGGTTGGCGATTAACTGAGCGAAAGGGAATAAAGTAGTGCTCCCTGCTTCCGTTTGGAGCATATTGTGGCCATTCGTAGTTTGGCCAGGTTGGTTGTTCAAATGTTGCTCTTCAGTCAAACGGGCATTTCTCGACAGTTGACTCATTTTTTCCCTTATCAAAAGGTTCAGTGTCAAATTTTACCTGGTTTTTGTTTCACTTGCTTTTGACTGGAACTCGGACTGGACCAATACGGGCCCTCCTTCTAGCGCCAATTTGTTGACGTGCGTTTTGGTCAACAAGCAGAAATATGTAATAGATTTAACACGTGGAAATGAAAACGTGCGTAACGTATATTTATTTCTGGCTAATTATGCCTTTTTGTATTTTGCCGTTTTAATATTGGGGTCGGTCTTTCTTATAATTTGTTACTATTTTTTTCCTCTTTGTTTTTCTCCTTTTCAGACTCTTTATACCCCTTTGAGTAAGTGGGTTTACAATAGTCATCTTTGCACTAACTATTCATTAATTAATAAAATAGTCAAAACACGACACATGTCCCTCTATAGTTGTGCATGATAGCGAAAGTTTGCCACTTGTCGACTTCTCTTCATAATCCTCTCGACATGTGGCGGTTTACGATACCAATAAAGTGTTAAGTATGGGCATGTGTTTATTTTTACGAAGCTGTCGCGCGTGCGTTTCATCTTGAAATTTGGGCTCGGGGCTCGGTAGCCGTGTTGCGGTTGGGCTCGGTAGCGGCTCGGTAGCGGGCGAGCCTAATTCGTGACGTGTTGTCGTACATCATTGTTGACGTCACCCGCAGGTCGCCTATTCGGATATGTGTCAGACTGATGACGTGGATTAATTTTTCACAGCTCGGCTCGGGTATCATCAGAAGTGACGGCGAATCGAAACTTTCCGTACAAATTACTCCGAAAGCAATCGGCGCAGAATCTTCTGCCGTCCCCTCCGCCTCCAGTAAGAGTGGGGTGGGTATTGGCGATGGTTTCGTTAACCTTGCACTTGATGCAGTGGCCGCGACCACCGGAATCGCTGCCACATGGAGAAACATGATTACACCCTCCCCCATTTTCCGGCACCGGACGACTCTTCTGATCATCTTTGTCGACGGAATACTCATCTTTGTAGCAACCGGATTGGCAGGTCCCTGAATTGCACGCCATTTTTGTGCTATTTTCCTGTTATGTCTTCTTTAACTATAGCCTATATTCCCTTCAAAAAGAAGAAAAATTGCTATGTCATTTGAATGAATTTTATAATTTTAATAATCACAAGAATTGTGTATGAACTAGTGATACTGATGTTACATGTAATGCAACTTATTGACTGTGTCGTTACAATAAATTTTTATAATATTATTGGGTTTTAGTTGGGGAAGGGTAAATTGGGGAAGAGTTAGGGGTGTATTAAGTATATATTTTATTTTTAATAGAGAGATGGGTGTATTAAAAAGAGGGGGTGTATAGATAGGTTTGGGGGTGTTAATAGCGGCTCCCTTTCATAATATTTCGTATTAGATAGAAGTTTTTGAGGAATTATTCCCTGTACTTAAGTAACAACCACTTATGCAAATGAGAGCGTCATAAACTGCACAACATATGCAAGTAAAGATGAAGAATTATCACTTAATTGATAAAATTGAAAAAGATTGTTTCATACAAAAAAAAAAAAATTAAGTGACTAATTTAATTAACTCTAGTAATATTATTCTAACAGTAAATAAATGAAAATGACATAACAACATATACCTGAAAGAAAAAAATGTTTATTTATTTATTTAATTTTTTAAATGGAAAAATCAGAGGGAGACTGCCTTGTTGTACAGAAAATAAAGAAAATTACTGCACATCTCTTAAATTGGTGGAAGAGAATAAAAACAAAAAAAGAGACAAAAATTCAACTTGGTTGAAGACTTGAAGGAGTGGGGTGGTAGACGAAAAATAACTCTCGTGAATGAGAACAAACATGATGGGGATGTATGGATGTATTTCCAAGTCCAATTTCCAGTTTCTAGTGTTGGAAAATGAATTTTCAAATTTTATTGGTTTTCGTGTGAGAATTGAGAATATGTTTGATTTGTTGTCTGAATTTCTAATAGAAAATGAGAATATGTTTGGTTATAGTTTTTCAAATTTATTTTTGACATAGATTTGCGTGATTGTAGTGTATTTTTACCTAGGTTTGCGTAATTGGAATGAAAAATTGTTTGGTTGTGTTTTCAAAAGAATATTTTCCATAAAAAGTGAAAACTGGAAATGACTTCATTTCTATTGAAAAACTTTTGAAACAAACATAAACCCATTTTGCGGAATAGTTGGAAAGTGGAAAAAGGGGGTTGGAAACACAACCATACAAGGCCGATGTCTCTATCTCACTGTGTCTTTTTCTTTTTCTTTTAATCAAACAAGAAAATGAAAAATGATTAAGCATGTGATTTAAGCTAGATAGGAGTAAAAAAGAAAATAAAAAATTATCTAGCAATAAAATAGAAAATTACTGAAAAATCGAGGATTCCAATTGCAGGCTGAATTGAGAAATAGCCCAATGTTAAATTAGGGTAATATTATAATGCCAATGTTATAGTGCATTATTACTGATTTATGCGCATCACCCATATTCACTTCAATATACTAAAATATTTTCAAATTATTTTAATGTATATATAATCAGGTATGGAGCCACAGAATGAAGATTAGGAGGGTATATTTTATTTTTTCTTAAAACTAGTAAATAAAAAGTTATTTTTACTTTTTTTAGGTGCGTGAAATTTTAATATTAATAAATTTATATATTAAATTATATTAATTATGTAAAAAATGTCATTATTTTATCGTCATAGTCCTATGCCAACAAGAAATTTGACAAAACATTACTCTGGTGCACTTCAATGCATAGATAATATAAGTCTTTCAAGCAAAAAAGTATATAATTATATTAAAACTAAAATGAAATGTGGTAAATATATTATATATTAATATATAGTCCCTAAAAGAAGAGCTGACCAAAAGGGAGAGGAACAGCAGCATAGTTGGACTTGGAGCTTTGGGTGCTTGGACAAAAGAGTCAAGACCCCATACCCCCAAAAAAGGACAAAACAAAAACATAAAAAAATTAAAATAAAAATAAAAATTAGAAAAAAATAATACGAAAAACAGAAATAGTCTCATAAAGACAAATATCACTCCTGGCCTCTCCCACGTTGACCCTACTACTCCTTTCGCTAACGCCCTATAGTCCAACCACAAAGAAAAAAATGACCACAGGGTCCTCATTCGTCAATTCCCTAATTTCTCATGTCTAAAAACGTCCATACAGGAAAAAATGGAACCAAAAATCCACCACCTGGCTCTTTTTACTTTACGTGGGCCCCACTCCCTCCATATTTTTGAAAACATAAAAGTGTCGCTAGGTCAGCACACACCCCCCCCCCCCTCAACTAAAATATTTTCAAATGCGTCTCCCTCTCTTTCTCTCCCCTCACTTGCTACGATCCCCTACTTCTCACTTTCCTACAACTGTTGTACAACCTGGACAATTTTACCCTTTGATTGATCAAGATTAAAATCTTTCTTACCTACTCGAATGTAATCCAACTTTCATGACACATGTTAATCTATTTTATAATTTTAAAATATACATATTCATAGACTCATAATTTTATTTTGATAGTATTCAAAAATATATTGTTGGGGACAAAAATGACTTTTCTTAATATTCATAATTTTTATTATTTCCCATATTATTTAATTCTAAATTAATTATCCAATTTTATTAATTATCATTGGATCACGAATATAATTATCCAGCTTATGAGTCCATGCCAACCCGCGCGATCCATTTTATCCTACAAGACCCTTGTGACCATCAACCCATGTATAAAAGAGGTCCCTAATCATTATTTGTAAGTAATCTGAATTAATTACAGTTAATTACTGTCTTTTTGCTCTAAATATCCCTACTTCTGGTAGTGAATTTGAACGTCGGAGGGCCTTACTGGGACAACTACATGACCCGTCTAATGTTTGTTGGTGTAGCAAACAAGTTCCCATCCAAAGAACTATTAGCTTCAGAGAAGAAGTTGGACCAACATTGTGTATCTTTTACTTTGAGTGATCTGCCAATTTTAAGCAGTATCATATATCAATATATTTCTCAACGTTAAGATCGCAAAGATCAAAATTCCTACACATAAGTTATTTAATCTTTTATTGTTAATATACAAATGAGTATGCATCTAGGAAGCACATACACTTCTATGAGGATGTCGTATCCATATCGGGTACGTATCCGATACGATACATTGTTCGATACTTCATGGATCCATCTACACATGAAAATTGATAGAATTTATTCTAATGGTCATTTTTCCAGCATTTTCTTGTGTGTCATTGTGAGTTATCACATTTCAGATTTAAATATTTATGAAATTTTAGTGTTTTATGCTTGAAACATTATTTTTTTTTAATTTTACTTAGTTCGCATGTATTTTCATTTTTCAATAATATAAAAATATATAATTTTATATGTATATATACCATATCCATATCCTTAAAATTTCAAAATATGTCGTATTCTCATACCCGTGTCGTATCGTATTCGTGTCTCGTATCCGTATCAATGCTTCATAGGTACGCATATCACATTTGTAACATTATCATAAAAAGATAAAAACGAATTTAAGAAAATTATATGACCTAGTTTAAACCTTTTTAACTATATATATTATAATGATTTAAAGATACAATATTAACTATAAATAAATGACTATTTTAATAATGGGAGTGAAAGTTAAATAAGTAATCAATCATTCAATTGTATGAGGTGGAGTACAAGAGAGCAAGAAATTTATGTGCAGCGGAATATATGGCACAAAGAAAAGCAGATGACCAAAACCCAGCACCACTCTCTCTCTAAACTGTAGTCTCAGCTCTCTGACTCTCTCCCTCTCGAAAAACGAAAGGAAAAACCTACTACTACTACTTCTACTTCTACTACTCCCACCTTCTCTACCTTCTCTCTGCTGCCTCATTTCCCCTTTTTATTTCTTCCAACACTCTTAAAACACAGACTCAACTAGGTGTTACAGAAACAGAGAGAGAGGGTTGGATTTTTCTTTGCTTTGGTGTTTCTAGTTGTACAAATTTTTTTTTTTGGTATTTTGTTTTTGATTTTTTCTTTTGAAATTGTTTGCTTTGGCGTTTGGGGATAGGGATGAATCGTCGGATGTGATGGGGGCTGGGTTTTCGCAGGTGTTTCCCTGTTTCAATCCAGCTGCCGGCCCGAGCCGGTCCGAGTCGGATGTCATTTTCGCTGCGAATGCGCCACTCGACGAAACCCTCGGCCACTCCTTCTGCTACGTCCGGTCCTCCGCTCGATTCATCTCCCCTACTCACTCCGATCGCTTTGTATCCCCATCCCAGTCCCTCCGCTTTGACGATCCGGCCCAATCGAGGCCCTCTAAACCGCCCGGTTATCCGGAGACCGGGTTCCGAGCCATATCCGGAGCCTCCGTTAGTGCCAACACTTCGACTCCCATAACTGTCCTCCAATTTGGCGATATTTGCGATGATGCCACCGATGCTGCCAATCAGCATCATCAAAATAATAATGCTAATAGTAGCAGCACCAGCAAGGGTTTTGTAGCTGGACCCCCCAAGGGTGCTGGTAATAATGTTTCGCTGGATGGGTTTGAGAGTACGTCGTCGTTTAGCGCCTTACCACTGCAGCGGGTGCCACGCGGCGGCGAGCCTCCGTCAGGCCCACTGGAGAGAGCTTTCTTCATGTCTGGCCCGATTGAGCGTGGGGCCCTCTCTGGACCACTGGACGGTGCTGCCTCTAGCGACAACAATGGGGGAGTGCCATTTTCGGCACCACTTGGGGGCATTTACGTAAAGAAGAGGAAGAAGAAGAGTATTTCAGGAATACGCAAGGCGTTGTACCGGAACTTCTCAGTGGTGCCTGTGCGGAACTTCATTAGTGGAGGAGGAAGGAAGGATGTTCCTCCAGGAGATGATAGATGCAGGGAGGCAGCGGAGGATGGCTGTGAGAGCAATGTACAGTGGGCACTAGGGAAGGCAGGCGAGGATCGGGTGCATGTGGTTGTATCGGAGGAGTTAGGTTGGCTGTTTGTTGGAATCTATGATGGATTTAATGGACCTGATGCCCCTGAATTTCTGATGAGCCATTTATACAAAGCCATGTACAATGAATTAGAGGGTTTGTTTTGGGACACAGAGGATGTAGTTGCAGCTTCAGAAAATGCACATGGTACGGTAAATTCTTGTCCGTCAGATGTTAACAGAGACGATCGTCAAGAGTTTAAAGAAAGGAAAGAAGGGGAAATAGAATCACAATTAGTTAAAAAGGTGATGTTTGGAGGCGAACAAATTGAAGTCAGGAGGAGGAGATTATGGGAATTCTTAGTGGAGGATGATCCAGAAGATGGGCTTGATCTATCTGGTTCAGAAAGATTTGCATTCTCAGTTGATGATGCATTGAGTGTGAATAATGCAGGTTCAGCAGTGAGTAGGAGGTCTTTATTGTTGTCGAAACTAAAACATGGGTTGTTGAATAGGCACAAGGATAAGGAGGGTAGCAGATTGTTCCCTTGGAGATTTTGGTTGGAGGGGAAACAGAAACCAGTGGAGGAAATGAGGGAGAGTAATTTAGCAGATGATAGGGAGGTTGAGAGGGAGAGAATTAGTAGAATTGGTCGGAAGCGTAAGGTAGGGTTAGTTGATCATGAGCTGGTTTTAAGTGCAATGTCTAGAGCGCTTGAAGTGACGGAGCAAGCATACTTGGATATGACCGACAGGCTTCTTGATCGTTACCCAGAGCTTGCATTGATGGGCTCGTGCTTGTTGGTTGCGTTGATGAGGGATGACGATGTCTATGTGATGAATGTTGGGGATAGTCGCGCAATTGTAGCACAGTACGAGCCTGAAGAGGAAAGCTGTGATACAGAATCACAACGTCCTGGGGATGGTGGGCTTAATGTTGAGGACATAGTTGAAGAGTCTGCTGGTGTCAATGAGAGGGAGAGTAAAGCAGTAAATGAAGCTCATGCCCATCAATGGATGAGTTTGACTGCACTGCAACTGTCCACTGACCATAGCACTAGCATAGAAGAGGTAAGTTTCCTCATTTCCATCTTTATCTTTTTTGTGCAGAAATTTAGATGGTTGAGGAATTAATCCTGATGTAGTATCCATCACTTGCATTTTCTGTGCCTATGGGAATGACATTTCACCTGTTCCTTGTTAACTAGTTTGACTAGGGATTGATTTATTTTTTCTCTGTGATTTGACTGAAAGTGTCAAAGATGTCTGAAGTAAACTGAGACAAATGTTGGGAATGGGCCCTCCATGACTCTTATGGACTAATTTTTATGTTATGATACCTTTTCACAGGTGAAAGTACCCTTTCTTGTAATCTAAGCTAATTGTTTAGCAGTCTGTCTAATGCAAACAGATACATGTGTTGGCGTGGTTCATTTCTTTCCGTTTTTGTTTCTTTTATGTTTTTAAAATATAAACTATTTGGTTTACTCAATTGAGTTAGTTTCCTGAATCATAATGTAGTATCCAAATTGCCATCTGAAAGTCAATGGTGATGTAAGTTTTAACATGAGAAGTACCTCCGTACTTCTCTCTCTCTCTCTCTCTCAGTTAAATTTGATTAGCCCATTAACCTCGTAGATCAAATTGGTAAGTCACTGTAGTCGATTCACCTTTATTGCAGTTTGTTGTCAAGTTTTAGCATGTTTTTATCTGTATATCCTAAGATGCCATAAACTTGTATGGATAGCAGTAATTACCTCAGACCTATCACTGTTTTGACTTGTATGCAAACAGATACATGTGTTGGCGCGGTTCATTTCTTTCCGTTTTTGTTTCTTTTATGTTTTTAAAATATAAACTATTTGGTTTACTCAATTGAGTTAGTTTCCTGAATCATAATGTAGTATCCAAGTTGCCATCTGAAAGTCAATGGTGATGTAAGTTTTAACATGAGAAGTACCTCCGTACTTCTCTCTCTCTCTCTCTCTCTCTCTCAGTTAAATTTGATTAGCCCATTAACCTCGTAGATCAAATTGGTATGTCACTGTAGTCGATTCACCTTTATTGCAGTTTGTTGTCAAGTTTTAGCATGTTTTTATCTGTATATTCTAAGATGCCATAAACTTGTATGGGTAGCAGTAATTACCTCAGACCTATCACTGTTTTGACTTTTGAAACCTCTCCCTCTTGATAATCGTATATCCTGTGAAACCTCTGATTTCATGATGTCCTTGATCTATCACATTCACATGAGTCATTCCCAGCTTTATTCTGTCGTTCTATTCCAGTATAAAGCTTTAAGTAGGAACACTTGGACATTGCCATTTACCTCAAGATTCACATTTGTAAACTTACTCGATGTTTCTGATTCTTGTTTGACTCGACATGGCAGAAAAGAGTTTGGAATGTAAGATTTCTAGATCATAGCAATGCTTTGAGTGGATTCAGATGGTTACTAGTTGATGGAAACATATGTATGAGAACTAATTAATTTAAATTGAGAAATTTTTGAGTTCTTTCAACTTAGAAGAAGATTCCTTGAAGATAATTTGATCTTACAATTGTCCCCAATCCAGTCTTTGTTAAATTAATGTACTTTGAAGTTTTTTTTTGGTGCAATATTTTTCTATTTAGGTTCTTGGAGATGTATATATTTTCAGTATTTGTCTTAAATATTCCTTTGGTATTTGAGTTTATTGGAGTTGTTACTTGTCTGAGCTTGGCCTTGAAATTAGGTACTCAACATTTTTTGGTTTCGTGTTCTTCTTCTTGTATGAGAAGAATTTGATGTCTCTGTGTACATTTGAGAATATATTGATGTTTACTACTGAGACATTGTTCTAAGAAATACCTCTGCATAGAGATTGCAATAGATAAGACATCTGATGTCAGATTAAGATCAAACCTGTCAACTAAGAAGGATTCATCCATAGTTTTCTATTATTACGATACAGTAGAAAGGAAAATTTGAGGCACTTCAGGGATGGGATTTGATGCAATGTTAGATGTATAAATGTTCTCGGGAGCATTGAAGTCAGGAAAAATCTCTACGATAGTTAATGCTTACCCCATCATTTGCTTGCATGATTATTGAATGGTCACATATCACACTTACCCCATCCTATAACCATCTATTGATTGAAATTTCACTGTAGCACTAGTGAAGGATCTATGGATCAAATGGTACTTGAAGGAGCTTGATAAGTGAAATAGAACACAGATTTGGAGCGGGTTGAGTAAAGTCTGATAACTACCAATCTTAGAATATGGTACTAAGCAAGATTCCTTATAAGGATGTGAACTTGTATGTGGATTAGTATGGAATAATCAATACCTGTAGACATTGCTTTATCAAGATTCGGAAATAGATCTGAAATGGGCAAATTAGGAAGGAGATTTCATGCAAATAAATCGTCTTATTAGTGTAAATTGAGCACACTGGAAACCTACAATGTGGAACGACGGCGTAAGATGGAATACTGAGATCCGCGCAGGTTACTAAGTAGCACTCTTATGACAGCATGCATGTACTATATTGTGAATCTTTCTTGTATGAGTCTTTTAGTGTTGTGCTGTATTCAAAGGAACAAGCTTGTAGGACAACCAAGAAGCCTCCTATGGTGTTGGTATTGTAGCAGTTACATATGAAATGGATAATGCAAAAGGGACAATATAGTTCAGAAAGATCAATATGTGGTAAAGTTAAGGCAGAATCTGGCCTGATTTTGCTCAGTTGGGACTTGGGACAAGGATGAGATGATTCTAATAACAAGAAAATGTTCCTGTGGTTTGTCATAATGTGAACATGATTCATGAGTCATTAGTATAATACTTCTCTAGTTAATTGGCGAACTTGAAGAATTCAATGGAAAGGATCCATGGTCAACTAAGAGCTCACCATGGTGCCGCATTAAGAATGAGCAAGAATTTAGAACCAGAGTGCAAGAAAATTTTTGCGGAGAAGACTTCTTTTAGTGATGCACACCTAATCATGATTAGCAGTCTTAGGTTTCTTTTCTAACGTATGAGCTAACTGTGACCATGTATTTTCTATATTTGACATTATGGAGCAAGTGGAGAACTTTATGTTGACATTTGACAATTATCAAGCAGCACGTTATTTGAGTGAGCATTGAATGGATTGAGCTGATGTATAACGAATAAGTAATGCTATGGGGGTGTTTGTTGAGTCAATATGTCTAGTGCATCTCATGCACATAGGCAATGAGGAATTACCTATAAGGTGTCATTATCTCCATGCCAATAGATGTTAGTCTTAGAGGATTCAAGTCATGTGAGAATCAGTTCTAACCACAATTTTTCTACTTATGCTAGTTTATCCTTCAAAGTTGAGCATAGGCTCACCAAAGAGTAGATCACTTGCAGTTTGGTCAGAGTTGAAAAGTGTAGTGAAGCTGGGCGTAGACATTACAGCTTACTCTTTTTGACGTGTGCTTCTTGTACTAGATCTTGGCATGTATTGACTAATTAGTGTTTAACCTTGATTAATTAGTTCTAAGATATGACTACTAATGCTTAAGCCACATAAAATATATCAGAATGATTAATCAAATTTTGATTAGTCAAAGCTAAATTAGTCTTGAAGTCAAACGGATTATTCCGTAGCCAAAGGTAGTATACTAAGGGATTGAATGTAACAAGAGTATGTCATTTGGAATATATGGAGTAGGCCGGAATATATGGAGTAGGCCATAAGAATGATAAAGTTCTGAGTTTGGCTAATCTTTCCTGCCACTCAGCCATTTGCATTTTTCTGAGTATCGGCAGGTATTACGAATTTGTTCTTTACTCATATCTCACCCATGGACCATCACATGCAAGTAAATGAAAATCATATGAAGATGGTCTAACATAAACCCTGTTTGTCCTAGTCCTTTTCGTTCATAGATTGAGAATTCCATGGCAAATGGGTTGCAGGTTTCGACAATAGGCATGGATATGGCCTATGGTTAATGAAGGAATACGGTTGGAATTACGTGTGAAATGGAGAATAAGGTGGGAACTGGGAGATAGACACATAAGGTTAAACTCTTTTGGTTCAATGAGAATCTTTCCTGTGGTGACAATGATATAACATCTGCGATTGACTTTCTGAATGTCTTGTACTTTGCATTTGCCCGGCTTAACATGCTTTACTTGTGAGCAAATAGACAATCACCTTGTGAAATATTGTATAGTGTTCTTCAGCATATATTGTTTGATCCGTTCTCTGAATTAACTTCATGTATCACCAATTTTTAGGATGGCAAGTTCACAGATGATCATGTATCCATAGATAATCACTGCGGTTTAGATTGGGATACATGTATGGATGCCTTGCCTAGCAGTTTAATATTGTATAAAATGGCAGAGATCTTTGTCAGTTCAATATCTCGAGTACCTTGTGAGTTTAATTGGAATAAAAAGGAAAGTAATTATCTCTTGAGGTCTGGTGGATCAGAATGATACATGACAGAAATTTAGAACATTGGGTAATTTCTGAAACTCATCATTACTTTAATACTTTTCTCTGATATCTCTTTTCGCTATACTATAAATCCTTATGCCAGACAGTAAATGCTGGGTTTTAAAATCGTCACTGTGCTCTAGAGATTTGAGCCTATTTATAATTTTAAATTTTGTTTTATCCTTTCTCTAAATGCCTTATTGTTTTAGCATTTTTTGGACGTGTTTCCATCATTGATGTTAAATTGCTTACAAACCTTTACTTTTAGGCTTATTCATTAATTAATTTATATGATTATCATTTTCAGGAAGTTATCAGAATCAAGAATGAGCACCCAGATGACCGCAATTGTATAGTGAATGACAGAGTTAAAGGTCGTCTTAAAGTAACCCGTGCATTTGGGGCTGGATTCCTCAAAAAGGTTTGTCTATTGAATCATGGTTGATGTGTATGTCTCGTTTATATCTGTGTTGCCGTGCCTCTTTACCTCTTTGTGTGTGTTTGTGTTGGACATTTATTGACTAAGGCACATTTATTTATCCCAGCTTGGCCCTTGTAAAGAGGTTTATTCACCTTTATATTATATCCGTGAGCAAATAGTTTGTCTAAACAAACCAATGGTTGTCACTAATGTTCGTGTTGCGTGTTGATGCAGCAAAAATTGAATGATGCCTTGCTAGAAATGTTTCGAAACGATTATATTGGTACTGCACCCTACGTATCGTGCTCACCATCTCTTCGTCACCACAAACTGTGTCCAAGAGATCAATTTTTGGTGCTTTCATCTGATGGGTTGTATCAGTATTTTAGCAATCAAGAGGTGGTTTCCCATGTGCAGAATTTTATGGAGAGGTTCCCTGATGGAGACCCTGCTCAGCACCTAATAGAGGAGCTCCTCTTCCGTGCCGCCAGAAAAGCTGGTAAAACTTGTAACTTAAAAGATTAATTATGAAATATGTTTAGTAAAGCCTACTTTAACAGGGTGTGAGAATCAGTATTGTGCCAAATATTTCCAGGTCGTGCATATCACTCCCTTACACCTATTTATATTGATAGATGGTTGTGTAAGTGCAAGTACTTTATTACGTTACATGCCCCACTTCGTTTATTGAGTTCACAATTTGCTGTTCTCGGCGTGTATAAGGTCTCTAAATGAAAATGACTAATATCATGGGAGGCAAAGATCTGTTTGGGTGTTTTTGTGTCTGTATGCTTATATAGAAACTGAATAAGACACGTTACAGGCATGGACTTATGTTCATAAATATTTGCAGGAATGGATTTCCATGAGCTTCTGGACATTCCACAGGGAGATCGTCGGAAGTACCATGATGATGTTACAGTTATGGTGGTATCCCTTGAAGGTAGAATTTGGAAGTCCTCAGGGAAGTACCTCTGACCAAATATATAACTCTGCACAAAGATCCAAGGATGGATGGTTTGATTATCAGCAACTAGAAAGTTGTTGGGCAACCCCCACTTTCCGGGTCTAAAAGATCTCTGATCTCAGGCCATATGCGGGAAGTTATTGGCAAGAATTCGTGTCAACAAGTCTGTTGATGTTCAAGGCTTAAAGAGAAATGGCAAAAAAGAAAAAAATGTTTCAGGAATAGGAAATTTTTGTAGTTGGTGTAAACTACTATTAGGCAGAAGGAAAACAGGACCCATTTTATTTTGGACTTTTTTTTTTCTTCTAAGTTTTGCTAAGATTGGAGAGCTTTCTCATTCGTTTGTTCTTCATGGAGGGGAACTGGAAGGGTGGAGGGTAAATTTGTAATTCTGGAAATGGATTTCCAATGCCATTTACAAAGAAAGTATCCAAATCCAATAGCATGTGTAATTTTTTTTGATGTAGTTAAGAAATTAAACAATATGATTCAAATCTTGAGTGTGATCCGATCAATCAAAACTTTGGGTTTGATTTGCACTTTATTATTATTATTAATTTTTATTTTTAACATTTTGCCAACCAAAAACCTTTCAACAATTGCCCTACTTATATAGAGTACTGGAAGGCGATCCTGAGTTTGTTACTGGAGTGAGCAATAGGAGGGATTTTACATTGAGAATAGGGATGAATATTGTTTCATTCCTCATGGTAGAAGACTCGGTTGTGGCTCTATTTTTGAAATGCGACGCTTATGCTTTTGATGATGCATTGTATGTCATTTTTGCTAATGCTATATCTTATGTAGAGCTGTTGATTTCGGCCCAGTGGGCTGGCTCGACCGGCCCGGTAAAAGCCACAGACTGGACTCTGATTTTAGAGACCTAAAATAAGCCGGGCTTTTTTGGCCCGGAAAACCGACCGGCCCGATTTTTCTAGTGCATTTTCGTGGGTTGGGTCGGACAGGGCTCAAGAAACGGCAGCCTGACCGCTGGTTGAACCGGTCCGATCCGACTTTTTCGTTTGGCCCGATGGGCTGGCTCCGTGCCAGCCCGGCCTGGCTCATTGACACTTCTAATCTTATGTCAACATTTTAGTCTAGCATTGAGTAGAAGAAATTAGGGATAATTACAAAAGACTCCTTGAGGTTATGGATGGCAATGGGACAGGGCTTGTCAGGTTGGTTATCTAAAGACTCAGATCCAGACCCGTCCCGTCCTTAGAACAGGGCGGGGTGGCTCGCCGCGGGTCACGGGACGGGTTGATTCGTCCTGCCCCGAATTATATAGACTTAAATAGAAAAAAGAAAAAAATATCTATTTTTAATATATTTATAAATATTTTGTGAGGCCAAGGAGTTTTATTTAGCTCGAATTGTAATAATCTAGATAATATACTACGTGGCTAGTACCACAAATTGTTATTAATAAAATGTAGCCTTAATTTCGAAATTCTTAGTATTTAAGTACTAATTTTTTTTTTATTATATTTTCTATAACTTACTAATTGCTAATTACTAATTATCCCTAAATTTATAATTTCATTAACTTGTGCACTATGATTTATTAGAATCAACCATAGAAACTTAAAGTGACTTATCAAGAGAATAGAAACAGCAGGATTCTTGACTTATATAAGTAAGCTAAGTTATAAGGAAGTGATAAGGGGAATAGGAGATGAGATATTGGGGTCTAATTATCCTAAATAATACAAAAAAAAAAAAAGAAAATTGTTGGAGGAATGATGTGGTGGTGGGTTGGGGGGGGGAACCTGGGGGGAGGAAGAAGCAAAGTTTATCTTTTTCCTTTTGTCCTTTTCCCTTGTCTTGTTCTAGCATGCTTCATTTACTCAAAACTCAAGCAACTCTTCACCTTACCAAGGCAATCATGAGAACCAGGTGGCTTAGCCCATCTGGCCACCACAAGCAATTGTGGGATGGAGGTCAGGGGTTCAAATCCCTGCTCCATCAAATTGTTTGTGGGGTGGAGGTCGAGGTTCATATCCTGCTCCATCAAATTGCTCCCCGGGCATATGCGGTAGTGAAGATTTGGTGGGAACTCATCTTGAATAGCATCCGTGTGGGTTCGATTCGGGAGAGATCGTTATTAGTAGATTGGGGTCGAACATAATTGTTCTCTTTACCTGGGAGGATCTGGTTGTACGTCGGCCAGACCACTGTCGAGAACAACGCCAGCGATGCGTGCACATCCGCGGTTTACCTTGGCGGCGGCAAATGAGGAGCCGGAGCTGTTGTCCTCGAGCATAGTCGGCGTAAGCCTGGAAGCTGAGTTATCAAAAAAAAAAAAAAAAAAAAGGCAATCATGAGCCATCCTACACAAAAACACTTGATGGCCTAAAAGGGGGAGAGGGGGTTGTTTTACACCACTTCATCCAACACTTAGACATTCTCACCAAAGAAAACAAACTTCTTCAAACATATATAAAACTCATTTTCATTCTCTCATCCAAACATAATTCCAGTTTTCACACGTAAATCGATAAATTCTCAAAATTCTATTTCCAACACTAGAAACTGGAAATGGTTCATGGAAACATAACCATACAAGGCCTATATATTTATGTTGGAATTATGATAAACGTGCTTTTGGTTAGAAAATAGCTTTTATATGCTTATATGCCTTCTTTATACGTACATCTTCAAAATAGTTGAGAAATATGAAAAATATATTTTTAATATATCATATTAATATTCTGGACCTTTAGTCCAAATTTCATGAAAAACAGGCTTGAAACGAGCCCTTAACAGTAAAATTGCCTTTGGCGTTAAAATGGAATTTTTCAGAAAATCGGTACTAAATCTAGGAATTTTTCAAAACTATTTTTAACCCACATGATTACTGCCCCAAAAAAATTATTAGACTTGGAATCTCGTTAAAACCTTTTCCGGTTTAAGAGATATCTATTTTTAAAAGTATCGGGTCAAAACAATAAATTGGGAGAAACTGGGACTGACTTGTAATTTTTGAAAATTGTACCCCGAGACCCATAAAATATGATTTCTTAGAATTTTTAGAATAATTAGAGACTGACCTTGCCCTTTTCCGAGTCCGGGATCACAGCTTATGGAATTTTAAAACCCGGCATAAATTTTCCTCTTTAATTAAAATATTATATTTTACAATAAAATTTACCAAGGTCATAGGAATTATTTTATCTTCTAAAATTCAGTTTATTTATGAAACGTTAAATATTTTATTTAACTAAAATTCTATTGTTAAAAATTATTATCCAAATTTACTCGGGATTTTCATACCGACTATTTGTACCGATAATAAGGCGACTTGCTCGCGCGCATAAGCTGAACTTTATAATAACTTCAGCATAATACACTGAATCAATGAATAGAATTGGCTAGATTACCCCTCCGGTATCTATGTTGTGTCAATGACCGACTGATTAAATATCGGACGCTGCAATTCTACGAACACACCGGTCCTACTGACTGACTGACTGGGTTGGCGTCACACTTTTGTGCGCAACCAACTGATATGAATTGACGGATTTGTGGAATGGATAAGTCGCGTATGGGATGGGTAGCTTGGCTACAGTCTCATGCCGACCTCCATCGTCCAACTCCCAACCTCGAGCCGGATAGGAGAGTCTGGCGGGCGATTGGGTCGTAGGATTCTGGGTATAATCATGATTATGACGTTCTCCGAGCTTAGCTGGCTCCACTGTGGAGACGTCGTGCCAACTGGGATAACAACTATAACCCTATCGACATGAGGGATAAGGTGTACTATTTGGAGAGATGATGTTTGATCAACACTTCTCTGCCGTATAAGGTGGTCTGGGTTGGCGTCACACTTTCGTGCGCAACCAACTGATATGAATTGACGGACTGTCTGGGTTGACGTCACATTTTCGTGCGCAACCAACTGATATGAATTGACGGACTGACTGGGTTGGCGTCACACTTTCGTGCTTAACCAACTGATCTGAATTGACGGACTGACTGTTAACTAATACTATAAAAACTACTATGTATATGAGAATGCCACTGCACGTTTTTTCCATCAAAATTCATGAAACGGTTTTACTGCATTAAAATATAAGCCCCACTTGCACACACTCATCACACCCACTGAGAATTTTTGTCTCACTCCCACCTATTTTTCCAACCAGAGGATGAGGTTCCGCTGGAAGAAGACCACAACGAAGATTTCGAAGCTACTGATTAGCTCTCTATTGTGCTGGACTGTTGAACAAATTGAATTTCATTTTGTATTGGACAATTCCTAGTAAATTCTTATGTAATAGCTGGGCGTAGGACCCGAAGAATGATGGTGACGAGGATTGAATTTTATTTTCTGATTCCGTTGCGACTGTACTTAGTTTATTTAATATGTATGCTTATTTTGGGATTTTGCTATTTCTGTTTGGGTTATATTAATGAATAAATGGGCCGGCTTGGTAAACCGGCGTAAGTTAGACCGTCCGAGTCACTGCTCCCAATTTTGGGGCGTGACAGTTGTGGTATCAGAGCTCAGTTGTAAAGGTTCCTCTGCCGTGGATTGGGTACCACTATTAGATGACATAAGTTGAGTATTGGACACTATTTAAACTCTTTTGGATTGTCATAGTGTTAAAATATCCGGATATTTTTCGGTTGGGATGTTAGGTGATTCAGTAATCGTTGATATGAAAGTTATAATGCCCCGATATGATGAGACTTGAAGGATAATTGTTATCACTTGATATTATCTGATTTTGCTAGGTTATATGCTATGAGATCCAAATGCTTAGTGATATTACTTTGGAAAATGATAATATGTGAACCACTAAGTATGATTTACAAGATTGTAGTGCCATTGTGTTATTCTTTCCTAAACACTTGTGTAATCTTAAGTAATGGAATTTGACTCATTGTTTGGGCTTCACAATTAAAATATTTTCAGGATGTGAATACTGCAGGATCTTGACTCAATGTCGCTACTGAGTATTTTCTAAGTTATGATGTTTGACTTGCGAACTAAGTCTGGGATAATGATTATCTGGGATTAGTTGGTTGATTGTGACTTAGTTGTCAATTACATAAGTGTTGGTTAACTAAGGATGAGATGGGTACTAGTATTCTATATAAGATATATAAGAAACGCACTTTTATCCGAAATAATCGAGGTCCTTATGGATATGAGATATTGAGATTGTTATCAAGGTTTTAGTAGGAACTACTCCTATAATTACAAATTTGAAAATGACTTATTTAATCATTGATAAGGTCTCGATTATTAAATATTAGTGGATAGAAAATCTTGGTCGACCTTGTACCTTTTAGCTATGAAATCTGCTATAAATTGCCCAAGAAAAGATGTGACGATATGAATAAGTATCGACCATTTAGTTAATCAAGACTATTACAATTAGTACCATTTTCTTAAGTGAATAAATATTGATAAGCTGCGACAAACAAGAATATGCTCAAGATTTAGATTATAAGATGGATGTTTTGAGCTAATAAGTATGGAAATAGTATATTAAAGCGTTGTGGACTAAATATGATCACTTAAGTGATAATCAAGCAATGGTGCTCATCAAATCTTACGGATCGTATGAATAAGGTATTGAGAATATGTTCTACTACGTGATGATGGGAAGAAAATTTTGAGCTACACTGGGGTTTATTCGGAATATATTTGCAGAATTATTATTTGAAGCTAACTGATGTGAACTTGGATCGGAAATGAGCGCCTCTAGGCCGCATAAGTTTTCATATTGAGATTATAATAGATCCTGCATAATAGATACAATAAGTATGAATCTCGTCTTGAATTTGAAAGGAATTATTTCAAGAGAGAATTTGGGGACCAAATTCCTTTAAGGAGGGGAGGATGTGAGGCCCCAGATTTTTATACCATAGACGACACTATCCCGATATATTATCAATATTAGCGTTACTTAAATTATTACATAATTACATGATAATGCAATTTATTTACGTTTATTACTTAAATTAATAACTATTATCATTTTCCTTACAACTTGATTCGGTAAAAAGTGCTATTTAAAATTCGTTCTTTAGTATTTGAAAAATAAAATTCTTGTCATCATATTTTTATCAAGACGATACTTACATTTAGTCATTTTCCAAAAAACTACTATTGCTCAATCGATCAAATAAATTTTATTTAAAAGAAACTATGAATTAATTTTGAGATTTTGAAATATCCTTTTCGATAAACTCAACATTTTCAAGTATATTATCTTGAGTTAACAAAAATTTATTATGATTTTTGAAATTCTGGGCATAAATTAAAGTAGTATTCGAACCTATTTTATTAGAAAATAATTTTATGCTTTTCAAACAAACTATTTCATTTTATGATCTATTAAAACCATTTACTACTAATTTAATACATTAACCGGTTGGATTTCTCTCTTAACAACTAATTATTTTCTTGTAGCATAATATTTATTTAAATAATTTATTAATTTCGAAAATTATATTTATAGATTTCGAAATAATTTTTATAATTTGATTAATTACTTGATTGATATAATTGACTTGTATTATTGGTTCTAATTCTTTTTAATACCTTAGATTATAAGTGATAATGTACTAGAATTACTAGATACCTTATAATTTATAACTAGATGACTAATTATAAGTAAGATATATATAAGATTTGGTTTATATGGGAGAGTAACAAATTTTGTCTTCTTCCTTTTGTCCTTTTCCCATTGTCTTATTCTAGCATGCTTCCTTTCCTCTAACCAAAGCAAATTTTCACCTTATCAAGGCAAGCATGAATCCTACAACAAATCAATGAGTGCCTATGGATATGAGAGGAGGGGGGAATGGCCATATCACTTCTTGGCCAAAGGAAGACTCCATCCTACACCACTTTCACCCAACACTTAGACATTTTCACCAAAGGAAACAAACTTCTTCTTCTTCTATTCTATTAGGACCGAAAATTCTGTTGGGGATTTATCACGTACGATATTATATCCTGAATTTAAATCAGAAAACTTACTTGCATTCCCGAAAATGAAATTATACAAAATGCAGAAAATTAGACCGAGACTAGGGTTCGACTTTATGTCTTTAGAACGAATTGCCCCGCTACGGTGCCCACGGTTGAATAGCAAACATCTCCGAAGATACAACGGTCTCCTCTTGCTGTAGTAGCACTCCAAACAACAAGAGACGGCAAACTTCGAATGTTTTGTATTCTCTCTTTTTTATCGAAAGATTTTGATAGAAAATATGCTTATGAATGTATGCAAAATTGCTTGTAAAAAATCTGCAGATTCTTGGGATATATATAGATTACCAAAAGTCACAAGTGAAACGACACAACTGTTCGAATAGACACGTCTATTTATTCGAACAGAAACATCCATTGGTTTCAAACGAAACAACACAACTATTCGAATAAATCTTTTCAATCTGAATAGTTTCACACCTTTTGGCAACAATTTCTCATTCACCCAGAAATATCTATTATATTTCCAACAATCCCCACATGAATGAGAAATTACGTGAATCAATGCAAATGCTTATATAAATGCAGACACTAAAGAGAGTACAAACGGAAAGTTATTGCATCATGTAGGTCCCAAGGGGTGTATGCGTAAGGTTTAGAAGGGGGGGGGGTTGAATAAACCTTACCAACTTTTTTGATTTTAGTCCTTTTAAAATAATTACAGAGTTAAATACACAACTTAGTCCTTGAGGGACAACTAAGTTAGTTAACCAAATGAGATTAGCCACTCAACGGACTCGATTGAGTGTTGATAGAATAACTCACTTTGTTTAGTCTAAACCTTAACTTGGTTGTGATGAGATTTTCATTGGAAGACTTAACACCCTTGAATTTGGTTTAAGTTTGTTTTAACACTTGGTTTTAGCACTTTGTTAATTATCGGTTGGATAGCAAATTATCGCAGACATAAAATGATATCGAGAAATTAAATCTTTGAAATGTAAATGACACAAGAAATTTTATAGAGGTTCGAAGATGGGGTAATTCTTATACTCCTCTCTTCTCCAACTCTGGAGGAATCCACTAAGTATTGATCGAGTACAAAGTGGTTATCGGTCCGGATACAAGTCTTGATCACACAAATTGACTTGATCCTTTGGGACTCGATCTGAGATGCCTTGGTCACACAACCCGGCTTCTCGTGCGACTCAACTTCTTCACAGGCGCAACGCTTTGCTACTACACCCACTTGCTCAAGCTTCTTGGATTTGATCACGAAGCCCTCCAATAACTTGAGACTGGTTCGACCTTGAACCTTTCTACAATCCTCCTTGGAATGTAGACCCCTTTTGATTCTTCAAAAGTTTCTTCTTCAATAGTTTGAAGTTGTGTTTCCTTCACAGCTTGGTGTTGGATCGATTTCCTTCGAAATTTAGGCTTGAGGATTTGCTTGAATAACTTGAGAATATTTTGCAGGTTACAACTCGAATGATAACTTGAATGTTCGTGGTTTAGGTTTTCAAGGCTACCTTTTCTCAAAGTGATTCCTCAGCCTTTTATGGTGAACTTTCAAAAATCTGCCCGTTGAAGAGATAGGTTGATTTCAAAAGTCACTTGTGTTCGTTGGCTTGTCTTGTTGCAATCCTTGAAGTTGACATTTCCTCGTATTAAATGAACCTTCAGCTTTTTCAGAGTCTGACATAGGTGCAGTGCTTCCCATTGGTTTATTCCTTTTGCACGCTTCTGGGACTGAGCACTTTAAGACATTGCGGCATGGAAGTATTACTTATTTAGGTAACCTTCTTGACTTACGTAACGGATTCTTTTCATTGTCTTGACTTGATCAGCTTGCTTAACTTCCCCGGATGACTTGAGTCACTCACAATCATGGATGACTCATCCGTCACTTCAACTTGAGACTTGGCTATCTTGAGTTGACTTGATGACACTTCACACACAGTTGTATCAAATGATACTCCTTCATCGAGTTCTTGATTTCTCCTACTTGCCATACTCGGTTGCTTTGCATAAATGTCTCTTCATTTTAGTCTTGATTGACTTCTTGCATATCCAGGCATAATCGACTTGACTCGGCTCATGCCCCTATCTATTACAATGCAAATTACAAGGAAAATGGGGTGCCAACTTTCTAGTCTAAGTTTTACATGACATTCATCAAAATCTAATAAATAAATTTCCTAACAATTTCCCCCTTTTTGATGATGCCAAAACTTAAAACATACATACAAAATGTAAATAGCAAAGATACATACAGACAATGTAGAAACAGAGAATGTATGCGTATAATCGATCTTTTTATTGATCATAACATTCTTGTCCTTTACACAACTGTTTACAAATTGTATCAGAGCAAACATAGCATTCTATATCTACGGAAAAATATAGAAATTCCAGATTCATATTCAATGTACAGAAGACTTACATACATATGTATTTACAATAGTAAAATACGTGAAGGGGTGGACATCAACACTTCATCGCCTTCGCTGCCTCCTTCTTTCCTCTTCAGCTCTGTCGTCCTCTGTTCTCTTTCTCTTCTTCTTATCTTCGATTGCTTTCTTTTTCTCGTAGGCTCTTCTAGCAGCTTCGTCTTTTCTCTTCCTTTCCTGTCTTCTCTGACTCTCTTCCCACAGCTCATCTTGTCTCTTATTTTCTTCTTCAATCCTCTTGACATAGTCTGCATTCTTCCTAGCCACTTCCCGGTTGGCTACTTCATCATATCCAGCCCAGTAGATCCTTCCCTTCTTGCCCGGATCTACATACTCAATGTTTTTGGGTAGAGGTCTAGGTTGAAAACCTCTGCCTCCACCACTCCTTCCTCTTCCTTTGGGCGTATATTGTACTGGAGTCTTCTTCTTTCCAGCAGAGTGACCAGCAGAGTGACTGCTAGTAATCTGCTGTCTGTCAGCTTCTTTGCACAGCTTCAGACCCTTCTTCCAATACAAGTCCCAGGCTTCGGCTATGGACATATTTTTGAAGTATCCCTCGGATTCGAGCGTTTTAAATTCCTCCACTGATCGTGGCTCGTCTCCGTCGTCTAGAATGGCATATGTGTCTCTTCCTGCCAGAATGCCTCCGTATTGTTTTAGTATTTCCATCGCACGGGCCTCCATTTTTCTTTCAACCTCCTTCATCCCTGCTTCTACGATTTTTCTCTTCTCAGACATAGGCACAACAGAGTGTTGGAGCGGTAGAGTCACTGGAAGTTTGCAGATGATGTCAGCTGTGACGAGTCCTTGTTGAGGGGTTCTAGCAACCATTAAAGTCATGTCCTTTGAACCTTCCCCCTCAACGGATTTTCCCTTATCTTTCTTCTACTCTTCAGCTGTTTTCTTCTGCTTCTCAACAGCTGCGTCCTTCTCTTCCTCACCAACCGTTCCCTTTAGCATCTTCTGGGATTCCTCTTCCCCCATTTTGGCATCATCAAAGGAGAGAGGAACTCCTGGGAACATACCTGCGAGCATAAAGTCTAGGCGAATGATACCTGAGTTCTGTTTGGAGTCTGCTGCGGAGTATGCTATTCGGAATTCTGAGCGGGTGGCTGTGGACTCGGCTGCCACCAGTTTCATTTCAGCCATAAGAAGACTGAATTTGTTATTCATGTTTTCCTTGACGCGCAGAAGTTCTTTCCTGTGAAATTCTCGCAGCAGTTCCATTTCAGTGTTGTGGGAGGCATGCATCGTGTCAATATTTTCTTGCATCCTCCTCTTCATGTCAGCATTATCAGCTCTCCAGATCAACAGCTTATTGTACAATGCTTTGAAATATCGGACCTGTTCTACACGCATTGTTTGCTGATGTTGTTACCATTCCCTGATTCTGAACACTATTCCACGTAGATCGGCTGTAAGATTGGCATCTCTATTATCTAGCCGCATATCCAATGAGGCCTAGTGCCTTTCCATCTTCTTAATCTCTGCAAAGATTGCCTTGAAGACCTCTCGAACCTTAGCTGTCACCTCTATCTCAGCTAGCGGCCAAGCAACATCAAAATCAAAATTTGTTGGGACGATGGTATCTGTGGGAATGACTGGATCAGGTTTGTGGAAGCATCTCTGATCTCTAGCTGATTCTTCATCCAGATCAGGCAGCTCTAGTGAAAAGGGGAACGTTGCTTCAAACGCATCATCACAGACATAGAGAATATGTTTAACGGTGACTTGTGGCCGTGATGTGCCCGGTTGAGTCGATTCTGCTGCAGCGTTGGGAGCCTGCGCAGTTGACTGTGATTCAGCTGGGGTCTGTTGTGGTATGGACCCAGCTGGCTGAGCCTCAGGTGTCTCAACAGCTTCGTCGGTCTCAGCTGGTTTTTCCATTTGAGTTGTCTGGTCCTCAGCCGTATCAGTGGCGTCATCGGAAGATGATGAGACTTGAAGGGGTGGCTCATCATCAAAAGTGAATGTTTGACGAGTAGCCTTGAGGTCTGACATACTCGTGCTTGGAAGAACATCCCCAGCTGAGTCTTTTGGATTTTCAACAGGGGATGACTCAGCTTCATCTTCACCTTTAGATCCCAGAAAAGTTATGTCAGGGTTGTCCTGGGAATCATGAAGGGCGCTTATCTCCTTCTCAGATGCATCAATGATAATAGGAGGAATGTTCTGCGTTTCTGCCTCTTTACCTCGGGAAGTCTCAACCTCCCATAGGCCTTCATTACCTCCTGCAGTCTCAACTGCAGCAAGGCCTTGGACATTCCCTTCGACAGACTCAGCTGTCTTAGGGTCTTCTACGGTGGCATCCACAGGAGTCTCAACTTCGTGGATTGCACTTTCATTGCCCAGAGTGTCAAATCCCAGGGCAGATCCATCCCCGTGCCTCGATCGCATCGCCAGCGTCCTCGGCTGCAGAGAGCGATTGACACTTCACCGAGATGAGGCAGTCTCAATCGTCCGAGCTTCACAAGGACAACTCTTTGTATTTTTGTTTGTTTTTTCTTCTCCGCTTCGCCTCCTAGATTCTTTGTGGAGTCATCTGCAGCATCCTCTGACCTAGCTGCAGCGGAGGGAGTTTCCCCCTCAGTTGGCACACCAGCTGAGTGACTTGGGTTGGGGTCACTCTTCTCCAAACTCCCGGCTGTTTCCCGTGAGTGGTCAGCCGTTGGGGCAGGTGATAAGACACCTTCAATAGGGGTTGGCTCGACTTGGGTCCCCAAGTTCCCAGTTTCATCGCCATTTCCCTTATAACCTTCCTCAGAGTGAGCTGGGGAAGTGGTTGCAGCAATGACAGTGGCAATCTGCTGCACCACTCCCAAAGGGTCAATCTCCAGCTGAGATTTGGAAGACTCTCCTGGTCCTTCCATCAGCTGTTGCTCATGTAGGATCCTGGATTCCCGCATGGCTTGCTGCATTTCCAACGTCTCTGTAGCAGCAGCTGGGTCCAAGTCCTCATCACTTTCTGAGAGTATGTCAAGATGAGGATGAGTATGATCAGTGGTTCCAGTGAGAGGACAAACGGCTTTCTCACGAGTTTCGACTTCCTCTCGCCAATCTCTCCTTCTCCTTATCTTTGAAGATCTCGCAAGATATCTATGCGATTCTCTTCATCCCGATTACTGACCATTGTGGTCAATCTGAGAAAATTCATCGATTCTTCCTCTTCTTCAATAAATTCAGGTCTTTGGAACTGTTCCCGAGCGACTCAGCTTCCACTTCCTCCATTCTCGTAGATGATTTTGGATGTCTGGATATGGTGGGGACAACATAATCACATCATCATCATCATCTTCTTGATGTCCTTCTTTCTCAGGAATGGAAGGCAACATACTCTCTTTGCTCAACGTCTTGGCGGCAAGACGGGGCGGTGGAGACACGATCCTGTCGCTGCCAGGGGATTCTCTTGCTCTCGCCGCTTGTTCTCACTTCCTCCCCTTCTCTCAATGGGTCTTGACTTGCTCTCTGCTGATCGGCCTCAGAGATTTGGTGTTTCATCAATGATTTCGAGACTATACTTCTCAAATTGCTCGGCTGATCTGTTCCAAATTTGAGTGGTAGACTCGACTATTTTCTCAAGCTCTCGAACGCTTGATGATTCTTCTCCTTTGCTTCGTTTTCACCAGAGGAATGTCTTGTTCTATTTCCTCTGGTTCTTCGACGGTAAAGGCCTTTGAGGTTGCCTTAGAGGCAGCTGCCTTTCTCGTCTTGGCAGTCCACTTTTTTTTCATTCCTGGAGAAGGTACTAAGGATTCCTTCTCCACCACGGCTGCAGGGGCAGGTGACTCGGCTGCAGGGGCAGGTGCGGTTTTCTTCTTTCTTTCTTTGGGCGTGATCTTTTTCTTTTCCACTGGGCGCTTTTTCTTTCGGGAGGAGGAAGCAAACAATCTGTTTCTTCAGGATCACCGATTCCCCTCACTAATGTCCGCCCTCTTGGCATAAGCTCTCTTCTGAGCTCCTGAAAGATTTGATCGGAACATCTTTTTGTTGACATGGAACGCCTTTCCATGTCGGAGTGGAATGCCTTTCACCTCCATCAACCGGCCAATTACAAGGCCATACCCCAGAGATCCTCCAATGATCCATCGTCCTTGAAGGACTTGTTTCCAACATTCTCGCGAGTCTGCTTTGTATACAAACTCAGCCCAGGTTTTACTTACTTCTTCTCCTCCATGATCGCAGCCGATGACGATCAGGCTTGTTTTGGACGGTGATTGAAGCTTCCAAACTTTATGTCTACACATTTGGCAACAATATCCAGCAGCTTATGATAATCTTCCTTCAACAGCTTCTTATCAGTTGTGTAGACAACCTTCGCAGCACATTCAGGTTTGGCCACTTCTTTCCATGCAGCAGCCAGGTTTACATCAGCTTCGAAAATTTCCGGTACACCTTCCGACGGCAGCAAGCAATGCTCCGCAAGGTCTTGAGCAGTGATTGTAAACTCCTTTCCATGAATAGAGGACTTGATGCCCTCGTCATGAACTTCAGCATTCATGTAGAACTGTGCGACCTCTTCAACGTAGGTCATCTGAAACTCCATTGTTAGAAAGGGTTTCAATCCAGACTTCTCGATTTTGTCAGCTATCTTCTTCACGAGGGTTTCATCGGAACCCTGTTTGATCATCCCTTCGAAATCCACGATAGAACCAGTGTGGATTTGCTTTCCCAACTTAGTGAAATCATAGGTGGTTGCCATTTTTGAGTTTTACCGAACGAAACCTTAGAAATTTGCCTTTAAGATTGATAGGGTTTTGAGAGAAAAAAGCTTTCTTTGCTTTTGGAGAGATGAACAGTTTGAGTAATGTGAGAGAGAAAACGGACGAAATGGTATATGTATGGGTTATAAAAGGACGTGCATACGGTTTTTAAAATTTGATTGAGATCAACGGCTCAGATTTAGCACACCGATTAGCATTTAATTGCTCGCATTTAATTCGGCAACATTTATATCCAATCATATGCTTTGTCGTGCAACTTTTGACTGTACCCGTCATTATTGCGCTGACGTCATCCTTAAAACATTCCCACTTATTAAAAATGATTGCGTTTTTGTCACGTAGCTCATAAATGACTCAGCTTACTTCTTAGTTGATTCAACTCTTCTTCTCTCTATTCACATAGTGACTCAACTGTCAGCTAACTCGATACAACTGATTTTCCGATGCGGCTGATTTACTTAGCTGATTCAATAGCTCCGTTTTTCCATCTCTTCTCCTTGAGTCTTCTGAGTGTCAACTTAGCTCAATTAACCCTAGCTCATGCTTGAATTCTTCAAATATTGACTCACATGATGGCTTTGTGAATATGTCAGCTAACTGTTTATCAGTTGAGATGTATTCCAAGGTGATGTCTTTCTTTTCAACATGATCTCTTATGAAATGATATCTGACATCAATGTGCTTTGTTCTTGAATGCAACACAGGATTCTGAGTGATTGCAATAGCACTTGTGTTATCACACATGATTGGAATTTCTTTTTCTTCAACATCATAATCTCTCAGCTTTTGTCTCATCCATAAGACTTGGGCACAACAGCTGCCCGCAGCTATGTACTCAGCTTCAGCTGTGGATGTGGCTATTGAGTTTTGCTTCTTGCTAAACCAAGAAATCAATCTGTTTCCAAGCATTTGACATGTACCTGAAGTACTCTTCCTGTCAACTCTACATCCATCATAGTCAGAGTCTGAGTAACCAATTAGCTTGAATCCACCTTCCTTTGGATACCATAAGCCGACTTCCTGGCATCCCTTCAAATATCTTAGGATTCTCTTAGCTGCAGTCATATGGCTTTCTTTTGGTGCAGATTGAAATCTTGCACATACACCTACTGCAAAAGTGATGTCGGCACCTTGTCATTAAATAGCAGTGATCCAATAAGTGCTTTGTATCTTGTTTGATCCACAGGCTTGCCATCTGCATCCATGTCCATCTTGACTGATGTATTCATTGGTATTTTCACAGAAGATTTCTTTTCCATACCAAATTTCTTCATTAAATCTCTGGTATACTTTGTTTGACTTATGAAGGTTCCATCCTCCAGCTGTTTAACTTGAAGTCCTAGGAAGAATGTCAGCTCTCCCATCATGCTCATTTCAAATTTTCCTTGCATGAGGTTTGAGAACTTATCACACATCTCTTTGTTTGTGGATCCAAAAATAATGTTATCCACATATATTTGGACAAGTAGTATACTCTTTCCATCTTGAATTCTGAAGAGTGTTCTGTCCACTTTGCCTTTGGTGAATCCATTATCTGTCAGAAATTGAGATAATGTATCATACCATGCTCTAGGTGCCTGTTTCAATCCATATAGGGCTTTCTTGAGCTTGTACACCTTATCTCCAAGAGTCTTCTGCTCAAATCCTGGAGGTTGTTCAACATAGACTTCTTCTTCCAACAATCCATTCAAGAATGCACTTTTTACATCCATTTGATATACATTGAAGTTCTTGTGAGCAGCATAGGCAAGAAACATCCTTATTGCTTCTAGTCTTGCAACAGGAGCAAATGTTTCATCAAAATCTATTCCTTCTTCTTGGCAATACCCTTTGGCTACCAATCTTGCTTTGTTCCTTACCACAGAACCTTCCTCATCCATCTTGTTTCTGAAAACCCATTTTGTGCCAATAACATTTTGATGGGTTGGTCTCTGCACCAATTCCCATACTTTATTTCTCTCAAACTGATTCAGCTCTTCCTGCATGGCCTGAATCCAATGTGTGTCATCCAAAGCTTGGGACACATCTTTTGGCTCTATTTGGGAAATAAAACAAGTGAACATTGCTTCTTGTTGAGCTCTGGATCTGGTTCTTACACCATCTCTTACATCTCCAATGACTAGCTCTGGTGGATGGTCTCTCCATCTCACATCGGGTTGGAGTAAGTCACCGGTTCGGGTTTCCATCGTCTTCAATTATTATCTTGAGCAGCTCTCTCATCATCACTTAGTGCAGATTCTCCAAATTGTCTTTGAGATTCACTATCTCATCTTCACCTTGATTAATTACTCTAGCTTGGCTTCAACATACATAGGACTCTTCTGCATAGTTGGCTGATTCAACTTATCAGCTAACTCTTCAATGTATTCTCCATTTACATTAGGTTCATCAAACACCACATGGATAGACTCTTCTATGACCATTGTCCTCTTGTTCAACACTCTATAGGCTTTACTCTCGGTTGAGTATCCCAAAAAGATACCTTCATCGACTTTAGCATCAAAAGCCTTTAGATTATCCTTGCCATTATTTTGGATGAAGCATTTACATCCAAAGATTCTAAAATATGCAACATTTGGCTTTCTCCCTGTCCAAATTTCATAGGGAGTCTTTGTCAGCTGTCTATTTATCATGCATCTATTTTGAGTATAGCATGCAGTGTTGATAGCTTCACCCAAAAAATCTTTTAGGCACCTGCTTCACTAACATGGTCCTTGCAGCTTCCTTGAGAGTTCTGTTCCTTCTTTCTCGCTTACTCCATTCTCACATGTGAGTCCTTGCTGCAGATAATTCATGAGCAATACCATTTTCAACACAATACTGAGTTATTATTCCATTAACAAACTCAGTTCCTCTATCATATCTTATTTTTATAATGGTTTGACTCTTCTCATTTTGAACTCTTTTCATCAGCTGTGGTAACTTCTGCAAGGTTTCTTTCTTTTTGCACATGAAGATTGTCCATGTATATCTTGAATAATCATCCACCACTACTAGAGTGTATTTCTTTCCACTTATGCTGGCTGGCTCAACTGGGCCAAATAGATCCATATGCAATAGATGCAAAATACTTGTTGAGGATGGACTTGACTTCTCTTTGAATGATGATTTGATCCGCTTTCCCATCTGGCATGCATCACAAACACTTTCCTTCTTGTACACTGAGTCTGGAAGTCCTTCTACAAGATTACTCCTTGCAAGCTTGTTAATTGTCTTGAAATTCAAGTGACTAAGCTTCTTGTGCCACAGCCAACTTGATTCGGCTGTACTTTTTGCTAGCAGACAAGTGCTTGGTGTGGCAGTCGACCAATTTACCACATACATGTTCTTTTGTCTGGATCCTTGCAGCACCACTTCATTTGATTCAGTGTCTTTGATTTGGCACACTCCCATATTGAATCCAACATTATAGCCCTTGTCACAGAGTTGACTGATGCTTAACAAGTTGAAATTTAGGCCTTAAACATATGCAACATCTGTGATTTCTAATCCATTTTTCTTGATGGATCCAAAGGTTTCTAATTTCCCCTGAGCTTCATTTCCTCCAAATATGACTTTTGCACCTCTAATCTCCTTGAATTTTGACAAATTTTTCTTGTTTCCTGTCATGTGTCTGGAACAACCGCTATCCTTGTACCAGGTTCCTTGGCACTCAGCTATTCCTTGAACCTGCAATCAAGGAAATCAGTTTTTAGGTACCCATACTTGCCTGGGTCCCGAGGGGTTAGTCTTTGTAAGATGATCCAACCAACCTATAGCCAAATGATTTGACTCTAAGAGGTTGCCATCTATCGTGCCATAATCATAATTCACTTTGGCAAATTGCTTGGGGGCTTTGGGTTCATACAACTGTCTGCTTTTTGTCTATGCTGTGTGTGTGTTTTAGCGGTTGCCTTCTTTGGGTAATTGTGATATCTCAGAGTGTAGTGCTTGGGTGCATATGTGTGCTGATAATAGCTCTTTTCCCTTTGAAAGACCCTTCGCTGAGTTCTAGGCCTTTGCCATTTAGGCTTGTATTCCATAGGTCTTTGCTGATATTTCACATTATTCCAATCAGCTTGACTTGGGTAGTTTCTACCATTCCCATCATTTGTGTTCCTTTGATAGAACTCTGGGGATTCTGGTAGCTCTGTTTCTTCTTCACAGAGTACTTCCTGTTTGGAGTTTGCTGAGGAACTCTGCTGGATCTCTCCTCAGCTGTCCTCTCAGCATACTCAACTGGCTGTTTTCCTTTTTCTTTATATCCAAGGCCAGTTTGTTTGTGATTGTGCTTTGGAATGAATGTGTGTGCAACATTTGGTGTCTTGGATTTTTGAGATTCTTCATTACTTGAAGATCCTTTTTCCAAGATCACTCTTGGAGTTTGACTATGTACAAAGGAATTGAATCCTATGCCTATCTTGTCTCCACATTCTTTTTGGCTCATGATAAGGTCATCCAATGATTTAGATGCCTTTGTGAATGAAGCAATCACATTTTTGAGATCATTTTCTCTCTTTTCTATAGCAACTATCTCTGCTATTAGATTGGCATTCTCAGCCTTCAGCTCTTTGTTCTCATCAGCGATGTGACTTAGAGTACTCAGCTCCTTAGTCAGCTGTGAGTTTTGGCTTTTGAGCTGGCTATTTTCCTCATTTAATAGTGAGTGTGAGGATTTAATGTGCTCAAAGTCTTTCATCATTTTGCCTAATGAATCATAACGATCAGTGGGTGATGAAGTGTGTGTGTCACAGTCACTATCACTAGAATCTGAGTGAGATGAGTTAGAGTGTACCTCATCTACTTGATCAGGTTGATCTTGTTCTTTTGCCATTAGACAAATCATAGCTTCTTCTTCAGAATCACTTGAGTAGTCAGCTTCACTACTTTCTGATTCTGCTGTATCTTTTGACTTAGCTGATTCAACAGTCTCAGCAGCCAACATTGCTCTTTTCTTTTCTTGCCTTCTTTCTCTAGAGACTTTTCATTCTTCTTCATTCATGTATTTATTGACTACAGGATATGGACAGTCAATAGCAAAGTGTCCTGGTTGTCTGCAATTCCAACACAAGTTTTCAACTTTTTGATCAGCTCTCTCATTTCTTGGGTTGTCAGCTCTTTGATATTCGACCTTTTGATACTCAGCTCTCTTTGGTGGCCTATCTTCCCTTGACTTGGAGGGAGCTGAGTGCCTTCTGGAGGATTCACCTTTGTTTCTTTTGTAGTTCTTGTTGAAGAACTTGTTGAATCTTTTAACCATCAGGGCAATTTCCTCCTTGTCATCGATTTCTTTGGTTTCAGCTCTCTTTCCTTCCTTGACTATGAGTGCAACTGTTTTGGGTACAACTATCTCCTCTTGATCCTTTCTTCTCAGTTCAAACTCATAAGCTTTGAGGTCTGAGAATAGTTCATGATTGGATGTTTTTGATAGGTCCATCGAGTGCCTTAAAGCCATGGTTTTCATTTCCCACTCAGCTGGGAGGCTCCTTAGTATCTTCATACACATCTCCTTCTATGTGTATTCTTTCCCAAGTGCTGAGAGCTCATTTGTAATTTCAGTGAATCTAGCATCCAACTGGTCCATCGTTTCACCTGCAAGCATTTTGAAGTTTTCAAATTTTTGAACAACAACAGATAATTTGTTTTCTTTAATTTGCTCAGATTCTTTGGTTGTCTTGCAAGATTTGACTTTGTTGAACATGGCTTTGTCCAAAGTCTTGTAAATTTGCTCATTTTCTAGGTTGTATCTTTTTCTGTCATCATTTGTCCATTCAGCTCTTGGCTTTTCAACCATAGCTGGTCTAGGAGGAGCAACCTCCTCTCCTTCAGCTGCAGCAGCTCTCCTTGCAGATGTGTTCACCTTTATTATTTGCAGTGGCCCATCCTCTATCACTATCCACATCTCATCATGTAAAGCTGATAGATGAGCCTGCATACGTATTTTCCAATCATAAAATTCTTCAATGTTGAACATAGGAATGCGTGTCAAATTTGCTTCCATGATAATAACTTTGCAAAAAAAATAAGGCTTTTGAAAGAACAAGTGTTAAAGACTACTTTGAAAGATTGGAGATCTAGTTCAGTAACTAGTGCGGAAGGCTCAATGAACCAACCGCTCTGATACCACTTGTAGGTCCCAAGGGGTGTATGCGTAAGGTTTAGAAGGGGGGGTTGAATAAACCTTACCAACTTTTTCGATTTTAGTCCTTTTAAAATAATTACAGAGTTAAATACACAACTAAGTCCTTGAGGGACAACTAAGTTAGTTAACCAGCAGAGTTAGCCACTCAACAGACTCGATTGAGCTATTGATAGAATAACTCAGCTGTTTAGTCTAAACCTTAACTTGGTGTGATGAGATTTTCAGCGGAAGACTTAACACCCTTGAATTTGGTTTAAGTTTGTTTTAACACTTGGTTTTAGCACTTTGTTAATTATCAATTGGATAGCAAATTATCAGCAGCCATAAAATGATATGCAGAAATTAAATGCTGAAATGTAAATGACATAGTAAATTTTATAGAGGTTCGAAGATGGGGTAATTCTTCTACTCCTCTCTTTCCAACTCCCGGAGGAATCCACTAAGTATTGATCGTAGTACAAAGTGGTTATCGGTCCGAGATACAAGTCTTGATCACACAAATGACTTGATCCTTTGGGACTCGATCCGAGATGCCTTGGTCACACAAAACGCTTCTCGTGCGACTCAAACTTCTTCACAGACAATCGCTTGCTACTACATGACCCACTTGCTCAAGCTTCTTGGATTTGATCACGAAGCCCTCCAATAACTTGAGACTGGTTCGACCTTGAACCTTTCTACAATCCTCCTTGGAATGTAGACCCCTTTTGATTCTTCAAAAGTTTCCTGTTCAACAGTTTGAAGTTGTCTTTCCTTCACAACTTGGTGTTGGATCGATTTCCTTCGAAATTTAGGCTTGAGGATTTGCTTGAATAACTTGAGAATATTTTGCAGGTTATAGCTCGAATGATAACTTGAATGTTCGTGGTTTAGGTTTTCAAGGTTACCTTTTCTCAAAGTGATTCCTCAGCCTTTTATGGTGAACTTTCAAAAATCTGCCCGTTGAAGAGATAGGTTGATTTCAAAAGTCACTTGTGTTCGTTGGCTTGTCTTGTTGCAGTCCTTGAAGTTGACATTTCCTCGTATGAAATGAACCTTCAGCTTTTTAGAGTCTGACACAGGTACAGTGCTTCCCATTGGATTATTCCTTTTGCACGCTTATGGGACTGAGCACTTTAAGACATTGCAGCATGGAAGTATTACTTATTTAGGTAACCTTCTTGACTTCTGTGCAACGGATTCTTTTCTGTTGTCTTGACTTGACTGCAGTTGCTTAACTTCCCCAGATGACTTCGAGTCAGCTCACAATCATTGGATGACTCATCTGTCACTTCAACTTGAGACTTGGCTATCTTGAGTTGACTTGACTGACACTTCACACAGCTGTATCCAGCTGATACTCCTTCAGTCGAGTTCTTGATTTCTCCTACTTGCCATACTCAGTTGCTTTACAGCGGAGTCTTCATTTTAGTCTTCAGTTGACTTCTTGCATATCCAGGCATAATCGACTTGACTCACTAAATGCAAATTTCCTATCTATTACAATGCAAATTACAAGGAAAATGGGGTGCCAACTTTCTAGTCTAAGTTTTACATGACATTCATCAAAATCTAATAAATAAATTTCCTAACACATCAGGAGAGGTAACTTCTGGCTTTGAACCTTCCCTAGTGGAGTACTATCGGATTTACTTGGCTAATCAGTGAACATGATGTCTTGAACTGTTTCAAAGTTGGTGTAAACCAAGACAACAACACCCACACAATAACCTCCCTAACATTTCCAGTTCTCATGGTTGTGTTCATTTTGGCCCTGAACAACCTTGGGTTTCATAAGTGTTTTAGAGAATTCAAGCCTCAAAATTCTCATAGAAGTGGCCCTACTTCACACTTACATAGTGTGACCTCCTATTAAGAGTATTTTGCCATACCCCACTTGGTTTAATCAAGCTATAGGAATCATTAAAAGTTGAACTTAACCTTACATACTTCTGCAGAAGGCACTTTTATCATAGGAATGGGTAGGAATTTTATCCTAAGTGCTTAATTGAATCTTCATAACTTAGTTGTCCCATTGAACCAAGTTCTTGGGATCTCCAGTCATCATGGTTGGGTTACCATTACAAAGATTCATGTGTAATAGGCTTCAATCCCATTCCCTTCAATAATCGGTATTTGATCTCCACTTTAATCAAATTTGCGCGCAAGATTGAGATCAATATCTTTACATATTTGAGCATATAATCCCTGAGCATGTGTAACCACTTCAAATCGACATAAGTGCCACCGGTGGACTTTCAAGCCCTTCAATGTCGATGTGGCTTTATAACACCTTAAGCTCATATAGACTATTGTCAATATGTCATCTCTTTTTAGGAAGATATTCGTTTGACTTTATCGTTTGTCATTATCTATACAATGATTTAATAGTTGTACATGTTCCTTCAAGTTCGGTACAACAATCCATTTTGGGCATACCTTGATAAAGTTTAGCCTTTAAGGCCTTTTTTCTACACCTTTCCTTCGTACCTCGATGTGTGCACCGTTGCAACACTAAAGAGTACACTAAAAGATGCACCTCTTTAAGAGAAATCACATGTGACACTTTTTAGCTATCAATCAGCCCTGTCAATGTCAATTGACTCATATCATTTTTCTAAGGATACATCTCAAAGAAATGCAAGGATACATCTCAAAGAAACTTGTATTTCTTTGACTCCGCATTTACTGGGGTCAATCTTTTTCAAGACTGAGGTAAATTTATATTTACCAAACACCCCCACATTTGAGGCAAAACTCATCACCCTCACAATGTGCAACAAGGTCAACTTTGAGAATTATCAATCTAACAATTATTTCTCACAAAGTTCAACTGTGATTGCATCGCCAACTGACAAACAGTCCAATTGCCTACGCAAAATTCCAAAAAATTTCCCAGGGGGAGCTAAAGGACTCAGTTGCATACAATTATTATATTTTAGGTAGAGTTAACTTGTCATGTGCTCCTTCACAAGGGGATACTAAATCATATGCCTCACACAAAGACATTTAGATTTGCTCATGCATTCTTCACATGTTTATGACACTCAAAATGTCGTAGAACTAAAGTTTTCATGATACTCAAGGTATCATAACACCCAAGTTGTCATGACACTAAACTGTTACAACACTCAAGTTGGCACTTTGTGCCCTGCCTATAGCTGATTGGCTATCGCAGTATCCCAACATGGAATCCCATATTTATATTGTGAATCCAATTTAACATTTGGTAATACTTTCATATTCACCAATTTCGTTATGACATTCATGTTAATGTGTTAAGTCTATAAAAGTAATAAAATACTTTTTACCAGATCTTGTTTGCACAAAATTCAAATCACAGATATCACTGTGAATTGATTCTAAAAGAGCTAACCTTTTCCCACACTAGAATCATTTCCTTTTCTCTTTTAAACTGGATTCAACCACGTAGGCTTTAACAAGCCCAAACTCAACACCTCGAGATAAAATAATATTTTATATTGACATCTCTTAATCATCTCCGCTGAGTATTTTCCGACTTTTCTCCATGAGAAAAACAATCACCAGTGGTGAAATTGCATTGGATATCACACATATAGGGGAAACTATTATAATTCCATCCATTCTTGTTACGGAACAAAAGATAAATAATTCATCAAAAGCTTGGGTTTAATCACTTAACCAAACTTTGATTTAAAATAATCACTTCTTATCAAGAGATACAAATATCAATGAAAGAAATCACTAATCAATATTCTAATTCAGAACTTCTTCCTCTTGTCTAAATGAACATTAATACTTGTCAAATTATTTCACAAGAATCAGATTTTCAGTTTCAGAAAATCTTAATTCAGACTTTACAATTTCCAATACGATTTGACTAGGCATATAAAAAATCAATATTAAAATGCCATATATGCAAACAATTCACATGCAATGGTTCCAGATTCTCAAACATTTGATACACTGAAGCACATGAATATTAAATATTATAATCATTAATATCCATATAAGAGAACCATGAAACTAAAACTGAACAGTTTTTGGATTTGAAACAAATTTAAAGTTTCGAAACATATAAATATCAAATTAAACAATGATAATACATATATATTTCTAATTTAAACCAGACCACAAGATAGACATCTGTCATCAAAATAAATATATGTTCAAAGTACTTTCAATCATATAAGTATACAACTGCATGCAGTGAACTTTTCAAATTTGAACTATATAACAACCGTAAGTGACAGCCCTCACTAAATTCATTTAATGGATATATATGTCTATATATCAGATCAACACGACGGTCAGTTTAAATGCACTGATTCAGAAATAATATATATATATATATAACCACAATTATACAACTAGAAACACAAATCACTGTATGTAGATGCTAACATATATTTGTTCATCAAATATAAATCTGTACATCTAACAGAAATTTAATGCCAATAGAAATTCTGTAACACATATATCCAAAACTAAATCCGGAAGTATAAACACGAATCTGCCGAACTCAAGTTAGATAAAATATCTACCTTACTGTCACTGTAAACGAGAGAACCAATACAGGTTATTAAGCACATTCAGATTTGCATGTTAAAATCTAAAACCAGTAAGTTTTTCACGGAATATAAATGCACAAAAAGCAGATGAAACAATTCGTCTTAAAATTGTTGGGGATTTATCACGTGCGATATTATATCCCGAATTTAAATCAGAAAACTTACTTGTATTCCCGAAAACAAAATTATACAAAATGCAGAAAATTAGACCGAGACTAGAGTTCGACTCTATGTCTTTAAGACGAATTGCCCTGCTACGGTGACCACGGTTGAATAGCAAACATCTCCCAAGATACAACGGTCTCCTCTTGCTGTAGTAGCACTCCAAACAACAAGAGACGACGAACTTCGAATGTTTTGTACTCTCTCTCTTTTTTATCGAAAGATTTTGACAGAAAATATGCTTATGAATGTATGCAAAATTGCTTGTAAAAAATCTGCAGATTCTTGGGATATATATAGATTACCAAAAGTCACAAGTGAAACGACACAACTGTTCGAATAGACACGTCCATTTATTCGAACAGAAACATCCATTGGTTTCAAACGAAACAACACAACTATTCGAATAAATCTTTTCAATTGAATAGTTTCACACCTTTTGGAGACAATTTCTCATTCACCCAGAAATATCTATTACATTTCCAACAAATTCTAAGGGTTAGAAGCTTCAAGCAAAGTTGGAAGACTAGTTACTAAGACAAAGGTAAGACTCTCTTAGTATTCACCTTATCCTTCTTCCCTTTACCTTTTCCGTAATTTTTCCATCATCTTGACCCTCAAAAACTGCCATTTAGGGGCTTTCCTAAGAAGAAAAGGACTTGAGGGAGTTAGCAAAAGCTAGAGTTTGAGACCATTCCTACCAAAAAGCACAAGAAGATTAAGGTGGGTGAAACTCTTCTAAAACTCATGATTTTTGCATGAAATGGCATGAATATATGTGGTTATATTTTTTATATATTTCTGGAAAAATTTCAGTTTTTATTTATGAAAAATTTCGAAAATTATATGTTTATGTTGGAATTATGATAAAAGTGCTTTTTGGTTAGAAAATAGCTTTTATATGCTTATATGCCTTCTTTATATGTATATCTTCAAAATAGTTGAGAAATATGAAAAATATATTTTTAATATATCATATTAATATTCTGGACCTTTAGTCCAAATTTCATGAAAAATGGGCTTGAAACGAGCCCTTAACGGTAAAATTGCCTTTGGGGTTAAAATGGAATTTTTCATAAAATCGGTACTAAATCTGGGAATTTTTCAAAACTGTTTTTAACCCACATAATTACTGCCCGAAAGAAATTATTAGACTTGTAATCTCGTTAAAACCTTTTCGAGTTTAAGAGATATCTATTTTGAAAAGTATCGGGTAAAAATAATAAATTGGGAGAAACTGGGACTGACCTGCAATTTTCGAAAATTGTACCCCAAGACCCATAAAATATGATTCCTTAGAATTTTTAGAAAAATTAGAGACTGACCTTGCCCTTTTCCGAGTCCGGGATCACAACTTATGGAATTTTAAAACCCGGCATAAATTTTTCTCTTTAATTAAAATATTTTATTTTACAATAAAATTTACCAAGGTCATAGGAATTACTTTATCTTATAAAATTCAGTTTATTTATGAAACATTAAATATTTTATTTAACTAAAATTCTATTTTTAAAAATTATTATCCAAATTTACTCGGGATTTTCATACCGACTATTTGTACCGATAATAAGGTGACTTCCTCGCGGCATAAGCTGAACTTTATTAATAACTTCAGCATAATACACTGAATCAATGAATAGAATTGACTGGATTACCCCTCCGGTATCTATGTTGTGTCAAGGACCGATTGACTGAATATCGGATGCTGCGAGTCTACGAACGCACCGGTCCTACTAACTGACTGACCGACTGGGTTGGCGTCACACTTTCGTGCGCAATCAACTGATATGAATTGACGGATTTATGGAATGGATAAGTCGCGTATGGGATGGTAGCTTGGCTACAGTCTCATGCCGACCTGCATCGTCCAACTCCCAACCTCGAGCCGGATAAGAGAGTCTGGCAGGCGATTGGGTCATACGATTCTGGGTATAATCATGATTATGACATTCTCCGAGCTTAGCTGGCTCCACTATGGAGACGTCGTGCCAACTGGGATAGCGGCTATAGCCCTATCGATAGGAGGGATAAAGTGTACTATTTGGAGAGATGATGTTTGATCAACACTTCTCTGCCGTATAAGGTGGTCCGGGTTGGTGTCATACTTTCGTGCACAACCAACTAATATGAATTGACAGACTGTCTAGGTTGGCGTCACACTTTCGTGCGCAACCATCTGATCTGATTTGACGGACTGACTGTTAACTAATACTATAAAAACTACTAAGTATATGAGAATGCCATTGCACGTTTCTTTCATCAAAATTCATGAAACGATTTTACTGCATTAAAATATAAGCCCCACTTGCACACGCTCACCACACCCACTGAGAATTTTTGTCTCACTCCCACCTATTTTTCCAACCAGAGGATGAGGTTCCGCTGGAAGAAGACCACAACGAAGATTTCGAAGCTACTGATTAGCTCTCTATTGTGCTGGACTATTGAGACAAATTGAATTTCATTTTGTATTGGACAATTCCTAGTAAATTCTTATGTAATAGCTGGGCGTAGGACCCGAAGAATGATGGTGACGAGGATTGAATTTTATTTTCTGATTCCGTTGCGACTGTACTCTGACTTAGTTTATTTAATATGTATGCTTATTTTGGGATTTTGCTATTTCTGTTTGGGTTATATTAATGAATAAATGGGCCGGCCTGGTAAACCAGCGTAAGTTAGACCGTTCGAGTCACTGCTCACAATTTTGGGGCGTGACAATTACGGGTAAACGGATTTATACGCCGGGTACTTCGAAGGCATGTCGCAATTGGAACCCCGTATTTTGCTATGTCGATAGCAAAAGGGCTTTAAGAATAAATGAGTTGTTCATTATTTGGTGTATGGCATCAGTGATGGAGGTTGTGCCAAATGTTGAGGCTATGATAGCCCGACAATTTAATAGAGTGAGAAAACAAGAAAGGGGAGGAATTTGTATTGGTGGGCTTACTACTCCTATAGCCGAGTACTTTAATGTTAGCTTTGAGAGATATGCAGAGGCCAATGGGGAAAAACCAATTGATATGACTGTTTTGTCTGCTATAAAAATGATTCAATTTGATGGGCGCAGTTACTGGTTGAATCATGCAGATAGAACTAGAGTTAGGCTCCCAAACCCGGAAGCTACTTCTATAAGAAATAAGGGTAATTAGTTAATGAGAGGTGATCAGGGAACTGCTGTTCAGGAAGAGCAAGATGTGCCTATGCAGGAATGGGATGTGCCGGAATCCTCTAGACAAGGGGGTAACCGACCATGGAGCATGAGTGATAGGCTTGAAAGGGTGGAAGCCAATGTGGGAAAGTTAGTAGATGATACTTATCAGTTGTCGGCCACACTTGCTGAGTACCATGTTGAATACTTACAAAGGTTTGATACTATCACCCATCAGCAGTACATGTACGAGATGATGTCTCGCATGGATCAGTGGCACATCTCACAGGGTCACTACCCTCCACCTCCACCACTATAGTAATTTCGTAAGTACTTTTTTTACGCATTCCTCTTTTCTTTTGATAATTTTCTCATATGTTCAGGGCGAAGCATATTTTAAGTTTGAGAAGGTTGTCAAGAAACATAAATTAGTACTGTTGCATTTTGCATTGCATTTAGGATTTCATGTAGAGCATAAAATTTGCATTAAATTTTTTCAAATTTTCGATTTTTTGGTTATTTATTTTTGCATGTTTATTGCTTTAGCAAGTTTAATTGCTTTTGTGTGTGATTTTGATCAAGATTTCGAAAAGGTACAAAGCTTCTGTATGATTTTTACTATGAGCATTTGATTTTATGAGATGACATATTTTTGTGAATAATGCGACGAATGGTTGAGGAGATGTCTTTTATTTATTTGGCATTAGTTAAGAAAATTGAGTATTTGAGCATGATGAGAAAAATAAGCCTGTGAGCTTATGTGCCTTTAACTGCTTAAATATTATGCAGTCTTATTTTTTCTTGGGTGTGTCATTCATGATTCTTAGAACTCTGGAACTTGCTCCGGTATCTCCATTGAAGCCATGTGTGTGTGCAATTTTTTAAAATAATTTAAAGTCATCTTTGTTTAGCCTACTTAGCTCAAAAAGCCTACCTATAAACTCATGCTTCCCTAGTTAGTCACTTTGAGCCTTAATTTTTATTGTTAGCCACATTTTGATCTTTAAACTTGAAATTATATTTTTATCCCAAACTTCTTAAGCTTATAGAAAATGATAAGTTTGGGGGAAATGTGGTGAAAATTATGAGGAAAGAGAGGAAATTGGCAAAAGAAAGATGGATGAGCAGTGTCTAGGTAAATGAAAGAATGATGAAGCTCGAAAAAGAAAGAAAAATCTCTAAAAAAAAGAAAGAGAAAAATCGTGCAAAGGAAAGAAAAGAAAGAAAAAAATTCTGGAAATTTTGAAAAATTAAGAGCTTGAGGCTAAAGAAAAAAAAGGAAAAGAAGGCAAAAAGACCTAAAAATGAATGAAAAAAAAGGAAGAAATAGGGTGGAGTTGAGTTGAAAAATGAATATATATTGAAAGAATGATTTTTAGATGAAATTGGTTTGGTGAGTTGCAAGTCTGTGTACTTAAATTCTATTTGCTCAAGTCAAGTCACTTATTCCAAATTTTTCCTACCCTTACCAAAGAGCCTACATTACAACCAAATGAAAGTCCTTTTTGATTCTTAAGTTGTGCACACAAAAGTGGTAGAGATGTTAGACGGTTTGCAAGCATATGGTAGTTCTACATTCACTGAATTAATTTTGAGCGCAAACACTTACCATACACTTTGAGAGATGAGAGATACACTACTTACTTGTGAGTCGCGATGTTGAGTACCCGAGAGATTATTGATTGTGCCGAACTTGTGATTGATGACTTCTTGATAATGAATCGCATGGTTTACTTGAATATAGAGTCAAATGAGATTAAATGTTTGTAGTGTTCTTGTGTGTTCTTTGTACCCTGCAATTTTATTTTTCTTGATTTGCTCAAGGACGAGCAATGGTTTAAGTTTGGGGGACTTTGATACGTGTAAAATATACGTGCATTTAAGGGCTTATTTTGATACATTATTGATGCATTTGCATGTATATTAAGTGTATTTTAATTGGTTTCCTTAAAAGGGCATGATACTGCGTATTCTTGTAACTTTTTACAGGAAACAGAGCTTAAATGAAAAGATATCAGTTGGAAGGCCCGAATAAGATTAACGAGTGCAAAGAGAAGATCAAAAACACAAAAAAGACGGACAAAAACCAAGCACACGGTCAGCCCATGCAGGGTGACACGGCCGTGTGACATGTTCATGTGAAGTAACATAACCGTGTGAAGTGTTCGGGAGAAAACAGGGACAAACCCAAGCCGCACGATCAGCCCGTGTAGGACCACACGGTCATGTGGTGTGACCGTGTGACTCTACAAGTGATCTCTCCAAGCACCTATATAAAGGGACCAAGGCTTGAACAAAAATTCATTCATTTATACAACATACAACACACCAAAATACACAGGATTACACATATCAAAGGTCATCTGAGAGAGGAGGGCTAGGTTACGAAGAACACCACAAGGCCTTTCACATCTACGGAAGCACAAGAGCTTCAAAGGTTTGGAATGAGGATTCATCCTGATAAGTAGGGGTTTTCTTTCTTAGTTTAGATCTTTTGTCTGTACTTAAATGATGTCACAATGTTGATTTCAAGTTTGTCCATGAATTTGTTATCAATATTTAGCTAATCTTTCGGATCCTAGGGCATAAGCAAAACTGTTGATTCAAGTTAAATCTTGATTAATTATTTTCTTAATTGATTCATGTGTTCTATTTTATGAATTTGAGTGCTTATTTTTAATTATCGATTATCTGATCAATAATTTGCATGTCATACTTGTTAGTCCATGACCCGAGAGGTGAGTTCTAGCAAGACAAAAATCAAATTCAGACATAAACAGGGTAATGTATCAGGAGACTACTTCTGTTCGTGGGGAGTATTTCAATTCAAAGATCTACTGGGAGTTAGTAATAGTTGTGATGTATTGGGAGACCTCAATTATTATTAATCTACTGTTTATGCGCCACCCGGGAGGGGGAATAAACTAGTTTAGGAATTGAACTCATAGAAATGCATGAATCGATTTTGTGAAACATTAACTGGATTTAATATGGAAGAAGCATGTTGAGATTATATGCCTAGGGTTGCTTTCATATTTGTTGAAAATACTTGTGGGGCTCGAAATTTATTTCTTTTATTTTTTCAATTTGATTATTTTTATAAAACTCTTGATATTCGGTAGCTTCAATAAAATTGGAATGCGATGTTATTATAGCCTAAGTGTTTCGTATTCAGTCCCTGAGGAATTCGACTTTGCTTGCAATTATCCTATAAACTACAATGTGTACTTGCAGTATAGAGATCCAAATATGTTTGGCGAACAATGGGAACATGATTTCATTAGAAAGATAGAAAACAATCATAAACATAATCATATAATAACAATAATCACCAAATAAATGTAATTAGATAAAGAAGGTGAAGAAATATTACGCTTAGATTAAGCCTCAAAATAACTTCGATGGGAAGAACTCGATCAATCCCAATATTGAAAAGCAAGAGAAAAGAGAGAAAACTAGAGTTTAAAAGCGCTAAGTAATAAAAGTGTACGATAATATGGACTCCCCAAGTTCTGATAGCTGTCTTTTTATGCATGTTTTACTTGTTTGTTTGAGTATAATTTAGGTTGTTCTGTTGTTAGTTTCAAAGGTTTTTGATTTCACATGGTTCATATTACTGTGAGGTGGTTTTATTGGTGTAGATTGATCATTCAGAGCCATTTTTTGTGAATTTTGGACCTTGGGTTCATGTCAAAACACCCCCCGGGTTTTAAGGATGCAAAAACGCTCAAAATCCCAAGCTAAACGCGTCATTTTGGGGCATTTTAGGCCGAACACGGCGAGGGTGTGTTGGGAAACACGACCATGTTCAAACAGGGTGAAAATCACGAATTTAAGGGCATGGGCAGACTCCGACACGGCCGGGCCGTGTTGGCCAACATGGCCGTGTTCCGCTGAACAAGAAAAACACATTACAGCATGGTGATCGAGAAATTCTTACCGCAAGCGTACGGTGTCAAGTTTTAGTATAGTTTTGAAAGTGGGGTTATCGTCTCCACAGGGATTGTTATCGAATTTTATACTAAGTACTAGAATTAAAATAGCTTAATTCTATCTAGAAATCGAAAAGAGAGAGAGAGAGATGTTTATCAAACTAAAAAGAAAACTAAAATTAAACTAACAAATTGGTTTGGACAAATAATCAAACACTTAAAAGATGAACTCTAGAGGGTTGATTCACCAAGTTATCCCCTATGTTCTCAATCCAGTTCATTAATCACACGATATCAATCTATAAGCCAATATTCCTACCGTTTATCACTTCCTCTCTCGAGTGCCAAGTGATTCTAGGTTCTAATTCTGATTTCGATATCTCTATAAAAATCATAAATTAAACCCTAATGTGCTCGATGGATATTCTTGTAAGTCCAAGCGGCTACGATAATCTAGAGGGGGGGTGAATAGATTATCTCCATCTTTTCGATTTCGCCCTCTTTTTCGAACAAAACAAACCAAGACAATAATAAAGGTGCGGGAAGTAAACAACACGCGTCGATTTATAGAGGTTCAACCCACCTAGGGCCTAATCCTCTACCATCCCAGTATATCCGGGATGGAATTCAAAAAGAAAAAGAATTTTATTAATTACCAAAATTAATACAAATTCAACTTACAACACCTTGAAGAGCACCACACTCTTCTTCGACACCATCTTTGGAGATTACCACAATCTCCCTTTGAAGATTACCACAATCTTCCTTCAACGGCACCTTTGAAGATCACCACAATCTTCAATCTTGAAGAATACCAAATTATTCAACACCTCAAGAGTATCACACTCTTGAAACACCTATCACCTAGATCACCCAAGTGTATTCTTTCCACAAGAATACTCACAAGGATGTCTTGTGTTGAATGATGACCAAAATCAAGATTACAACTCAATAATGAATAATACAATTTGAGTGCAAGTGTAATCAAGAAATGAAAGCCTAGACCTCAAGATGTGAAAATGATAAGCTAGGCAAATTACAACAAGAATGATAACAATGAAGAACTAAAGACTTTGCTTGAATGTATCTTGTTGTGTTGTCTCTCAATTGTTATATTGGTTGCTCCAAAACTTTCTCTATTTATAGGAGATGATTGATCAAGCATAGACTCCTCTTGGGGATTGAAAATCTACAGAAAAATACAAATAAAAACAAGAATATAGCTGTTAGAAATCAATCCCACAAACTAAGGAAAGTTTGTCTGCTGCACAACGGTTAAAAATTTGCTGTCAAACTTGACGGTGACCGGTCGCGCAGAAATAAGGTTTGAAAAGAACACATCAAAAATCACACGGGGCGACCGGTCGACGTAGGGTTCGACCGGTCGTCCCCTACCTCAGCCGGTCGACCAAACCATAAACAACAAAACGAGTGTTCTGTTTCAACCAAGAAACACTCAGGTACCGGTCACACCCTGGGCGACCGGTCGACCTGACCAATATTTCCTCCATCTCATTTTCTGTTCCAAAATTCATCTTCAGGTACGGGTTGTCCTATAGGGTGACCGGTCGACCAAGAGACAGAAATGTTGTCCAATTTTTGTCGAAAATAAACCTCAAGAAATACTCCAAAAATTTAGTAAAAATATTTTAAACCGATCGGGAGTATTTAGACAACATTTAAGAACTTTGTTTTGATGTAAAAACTTATTAACATAAAATCATTAAAAGTGTTGTCCAATTTTATCTAAAATAAAACTTGAAGAAATACTCCGAATAAATAGTAAAAACATTTCAAATCATTTAGGAGTATTTGGACAACAATTAAAAACATTGTTTTGGTGTAAAAATAAAAATCATCAAAATTACGATAAAAACATGTATCAAACAATCTCCCCCTTTTTGATGATTACAAACCAAAACAATTTTTAGAAATATTAGGAGGACAATTTTTTTAAAACGATTTTCCGGTAAAAACATCTAACCGTTTAGAAGCGACCAAAATTTCCAAAATAACATAAGCAACCAAATAAGGGAGTAAATATTATCCAAGTATTAGCACAAGCTCCCCCTATCAACAAGCACATCAAGAGTAATGTAAAAGCAATCAACCACAAGCTAGAAGCTTAGCTTTTACATATTGATCTTAAGTACAAGAGCTTATAAGCTCCCCCTGTCAACAAAACATCATTAGACAAGTATATAAGTCCATCATACAACAATTGGACTAAGTCTAGTCCACAACTTATGGCTTTAAGAAGCCATAACTTACAGCTTCTTTCTCGAGCTTATATTAGCTTCTTTGAGCTAATAAGCTTATAACCTGTTTCTCCCTCTTTGGAATTATCAAAAAGAATGTTACCACGATAAAAACATTATATATTCATATTAAAGTGCGCAACTAAACCGATGTATCGAGCTATTTGAACATTGAAGCTTATAAACCAAGTAGGAGGGAAAAAGTCGATCATATGACTTGTAGAAGCTTATGAAAACTCATTTGATTTTCAAAACATGATCTCTATAAATATATGAGACTTTTGAAATCGAGAGAATCATGTAGGTGATGAATTTTTCATTGAAACATTTTATCGAACACTTGGCGGGCGTCAAGTTTTAAAGAAGATGTATATAGCCCTTGTAAATGTAATCAAACCAAGTTTTTCATCACCAAAAGTAATTTTATAAATATCATCCATCAACAATCATCAATCACAGCACAATTATATAAGAATTCCAACAAAAATCAATACATTAGCATATTCTCAAGGGTTCCACCCAATTGAGATTAAGGAGTAGAATTCTTACCATTCAATCGGTGAGGATGAGCATCTGTGATGATAATCGAGCAAGATAATCCCCAAGATATATAATTTATGCAACAAAATACATTTGAAGTGAATTGTGTGTGAAAATGTCAAAGGGGACGAAAATAGAGTTGAAAGAGCCAAAATGGCTAAGTCTGAAACAAAATGCATTATATCTGAAAAATCAGCAGGTGCGACCGGTCAAGGGTGCTGTCGACCGGTCGGAGGTGAGGTCGACCGGTCGACCTCACTCTGTTTTGATCACTGAGCAGTCTGTTCTGAAATAATCCGAAGTTTGATCCAAAAATCTGATTTTTCGCCCCTAAGTTTTAAAAACGTGCAAAATGCAATCGTAGACCTCATTCAATATACATTATGTCATAATCAAGCTCGAAATGAGGTAAAAGACTCGGCGGTAAATGGTTGAAAAAAAATGTCCACGAGTTATCCTTGAGACGGAATTAAACACATCTCAAATTTTTATTTAAGAAACGCAATCCCTTAGAAAAAGATATCGAATCTCAATATATTTAGTTCGATTATGACGAACCATATTTTGATAAATTGTAAACACCGGACTTGTTATCCCAAAAAATATGAACGTTTTAAAATTTTGGATAAACAAGCCATAAGAAGAAGTGTCTTTCAAATATTTGAAAATTTCTTTTAACGACACTTTAATGAGATTCGTTGGGATTGTTTTTGAAGTAGAGCATATAGACATAAGGCATAAAAAATGTCGAGTCTATGGGAATAAGAAAAGTTAATGAACATACCTCGAATATGTTTGTCAATATGCCTTCCTCAACATTTGTCAATTTTACATTGGTAGCCATAGAGGTTGAGATGATTCTTCCTTCTTCAATGCCTAACTTCTTCAAAGGTTCTATTGTATACATTGAATGTGAAATATAACCACCTTCTTGGCATTGTTTAACTTGAATTCCAATGAAGAAATTTGAGCTCCCTCATTATGCTCATCTCAAGTTCACCTTGCATCAACTTAGAAAAAGTATCTTGTACAAAGATTCATTAGTAGCACCAAATCAACTTAAATTGTACAAGTAAGCAATCTTGCCCTTTTCCGGAAAACAAAGAGAATAGATCAACTTTACCTCTTGTAAAATCATTTTGCACAAAAAATAGCTAAGTCTATCAAACCACACACGGGGTGCTTGTTTTAAACATACAAGGCATTTTATAAAAATTATTTGGCCTAAAAATTTTCAACCCCCAGTTGTTTTTCATAGACTTCTTTTAGAATAAAACCATTTAGAAAAGTGGATTTAACATCCATTTGGTAGAGCTTGAAATTTTCTTAAAGCAAGAATAGGCAAGTAAAATGTGAATTGCTTCTAAATGTGCTATGGGAGCAAATGTATCATCAAAATCAATACCTTCTTCATGACAATACCTTTGAGCTACTAACCTTGCCTTGGTCATCAAACTTGTTCTAAAATACCAAAAATTTCTGCAAAGTCTTAACAAGATGTCTTTGCACAAGAGCATAGTAATATCGAATAATAGAGACACAATGACAAGTAACACATACTATGCTTTCAAACAAATCATCAAGAGTTCAATAAGACATGTAAGTTCAAATAAGCTTATAGAAAGCTATATAAGGTCTCTTTTGAAATTTGAAAAATTCAAGAGCATATAGTCGAGACCTCATTTAAGAAGTATTTGAACAAGAATTTTGACAAGAATGAATATAAGCAATCATATGCATAATTTTGAGAGAAGGATGAAAATCAAATGTTTTAACAAAACAAAATATAATCCTTCACAAGTCTCGGATAAAACAAGCTTTATCGAATAGTGCCCTTTTTAAAAATTGAAAAATCCTCTTAATGGCACTTATGTGAAATACTATGAAATATCTTGAAAATCAAGCACATAGACATATGGCAAAAATATATCGAGTCTATAAGATGAATACCAATGATGAGCGTACCTCGATAGTTTATGTCACTCTTGACATATTATGACGTAGATAGCCATTTGTGAAGATACATGAATCCTACACAATTCTTAAAACAAGACTAGCACAAAACAATATGATACAAGTGTAGGCTTAAAGCAATAAGATATATCACAAATAAGCTTATGCCATAAAAATCCATAAGAGATAATGATCATACAAGTTATTGTAAATACACAAGAGTTTTAAAAACATCATGCAAGGTCTTCTTTTTCAAAGAATTTTAAAAACACAAATATATATTGAAGACCTTAATTTTAAAAATATTTGAAAACTCATTTTGACAATTAAGGCACAAATAAAAACATGCAAAATAACAAAATAAAATGCATATATAAATAGGGAGATACGGTTTACCAATTACGCCATTTCCATGGATTGTGTCCTTCCCATAGTTGATAGTGTTTCCTTCTTGGAAATTCATTTCGGTGATGTTTTCTCCTTTGATCAAATGAAATGGGCATTTGATGTCTTCTTGGCGGTATGAATTTTCCTTGATTCCGCCGGGTACCTAATATGACATTGCTTTGTGGTACCCTCAAATGTTTGGGTCCTTTGGGATTAGCTTTGAGACTTTTAGGTCTCCAACAATAATTAGAGCTATTTCTAGCCCGACAAGTATTGACCGTATGACCCTTTTTACCACAATAGAAGCATGTAATAATTCTAGAAGTGTAATGACCAACATGCTTAGAGACTTGACTATTTTTCATATGATTAACAACATTTGGCTTATGATCAAGTCCTTTATTACAATTATAAATATCAATAATATTGGACATTTTATTGGTACTCAAGTTGAATTTTGACAAATCCTTTTTCATGCAATTAATATCCTCAACAAGAGTACTATTTTCTTTCTCAAGATTTCTAACCTTATCAAGAGTGGTGGTGTGAGCACATGATAGTGATTCATAGGAAGTAAATAAACTATCCTTTTCATTTTTCAAAATATTGAATTCCTTTTTCAAATTTTTGTATTTAACAAGCAAACTTTGGAATTCATTTTGAAGCTCATCATAATCATTTTTCAAATCACTATAATCATTATGCAATTCATTGTCATAAGAAGTAGAGGGTTTAGAACTTACCTCGTTTTCTTCGAAGCCCATAAGACAATGTTCGTTTTCATCATCGTCGGAAGTTGTAGGAAGCTCATCCCATATTGTTGGATTTGATGTTGTATCCATTTGAGAAGTAGATGCTTTTGAGTGACTCCTTTCATTTGCATATACTTCTTCTAATTTTCTCCATACTTCATGAGCCGATTTAATTCCTACAAGATGATCATATTCCGAAACGGTAAGTGAACAATACAAAATATTAAGAGCTTTACCATTTAATGAGATGATCTTCTTCTCTTCATCATTGAGCTCTTTGAGGCCTTTGGAGGTGTGTGGTGTGTCCATCATTGGAATGGATTCTTCATTTACGACCGTGTTCCAAATATCGAACCCGCAACCTTGTAGATAACATTCCATTCTTTCTTTCCAAAATGTAAAATTTTTGGAATCAAATAGTGGTGGCTTGGTGGTGGAGACGCCGGTAAGGTAGACTTCATTCGTAGTCGGTGATCGTTCCTCTTTACTCGCGATGTGGAACGAGCTTGCCAAAGAGTTTGGCTTTGATACCACTTGTAAGTCCAAGCGGCTACGATAATCTAGAGGGGGGGTGAATAGATTATCTCCATCTTTTCGATTTCGCCCTTTTTTTCGAACAAAACAAACCAAGACAATAATAAAGGTACGGGAAGTAAACAACACGCATCGATTTATAGAGGTTCAACCCACCTAGAGCCTAATCCTCTACCACCCCAGTATATCCGGGATGGATTTCAAAAAGAAAAAGAATTTTATTAACAATTAATACAAATTCTACTTACAACACCTTGAAGAGCACCACACTCTTCTTCGACACCACCTTTAGAGATTACCACAATATCCCTTTGAAGATTACCACAATCTTCCTTCAACGGCACCTTTAAAGATCACCACAATCTTCAATCTTGAAGAATACCAAATTCTTCAACACCTCAAGAGTATCACACTCTTGAAACACCTATCACCTAGATCACCCAAGTGTATTCTTTCCACAAGAATACTCACAAGGATGTCTTGTGTTGAATGATGACAAAAATCAAGATTACAACTCAATAATGAATAATACAATTTGAGTGCAAGTATAATCAAGAAATGAAAGCCTAGACCTCAAGATGTGAAAGTGATAAGCTAGGCAAATTACAACAAGAATGATAACAATGAAGAACTAAAGACTTTGCTTGAATTTATCTTGTTGTGTTGTCTCTCAGTTGTTATATTGGTTGCTCCAAAACTTCCTCTATTTATAGGAGATGATTGATCAAGCATAGGCTCCTCTTGGGGATTGAAAATCTACAGAAAAATACAAATAAAAACAAGAATATAGCTGTTAGAAATCAATCCCACAAAATAAGGAAAGTTTGTCTGCTGCACAACGGTTAGAAATTTGCTGTCAAACTTGAAGGCGACCGGTCGCGCAGAAATAAGGTTTGAAAAGAACACATCAAAAATCACACGGGGCGACCGGTCGACGCAGGGTTCGACCGGTCGTCCCCCACCTCAGCCGGTCGACCAAACCATAAACAACAAAACGAGTGTTCTGTTTCAACCAAGAAACACTCAGTGCACGTCGCCGCACCACTGGCGGCCGTCGACTGACCAATATTTTCTCCATCTCATTTTCTGTTCCAAAATTCATCTTCAGGTACGGGTTGCCCTATAGGGCGATCGGTCGACCAAGAGACAGAAATATTGTCCAATTTTTGTCGAAAATAAACCTCAAGAAATACTCTGAAAATTTAGTAAAAATATTTTAAACCGATCGGGAGTATTTAGACAACATTTAGGAACTTTGTTTTGATGTAAAAACTTATTAACATAAAATCATTAAAAGTGTTGTCCAATTTTATCTAAAATAAAACTTGAAGAAATACTCCGAATAAATAGTAAAAACATTTCAAATCATTTAGGAGTATTTGGACAACAATTAAAATCATTGTTTTGGTGTAAAAATAAAATCATCAAAATTAAGATAAAAACATGTATCAAACAATTCTATCATAGGGTTCGAAGAATTCATAAACCTCTCGATTCTATGAAACCTTAGGTTATACTACTCTATGTTCGGGCGTTCAATTACCTCTCTCGAGTGTCAAATCAAACACGCCAAACAATCTAAATTATTAATCAAATAATCCAGATGCAATCAATTCAAATAGCACAAATAGATTAAATAACATGCGAATCTCATAAACTGGAAATCAGAACATAGGTTCAAACGTAAGTTACATCAATCCCCTAGAAATATGGGTTTAGCTCATGTTGGATGTACAAAAACTCATAAATAATTAATTATACATCTCAAGAATCGACAAAGAAAAACAAAGAAGGAATTGAAAAGAGAAGATAAGGAATTCTCTCTGTGTCCAGATGAGAAGTGCCTCCAATTGTCGTCCCGAACACTAGCTCTGTGTTTCTTGCCTTTTGTTGTGCTTAAAATAGTGTCTGACCCATTTTACATACGTGACATCTTGTATTTATAGGCCTTCAACCCTCAAAATCTGTCAAAACATGAGAAACAAGTCTGTTGCCCAGATGCGCGTTGCGGCGTTCGATTTGAGCATTGCAGCACTCACTGAAGATCACTGCTCAAGTCCTGTCGTGCGCTGCGGCGCTCAAAACAGAGCATTGTACCGCTCCCTGGTGCCGCCACTTTACTGTTTTTGACCCCCGCGCGACGCTCGCTTGATGAGCATTATTTTTCCGCTTTTCCACTTCTAAATTGTGATTTTCACATTCCAAACATGTTTTTCATCGTTTTTGACCAATTTCGGCTACTAAAACCTGTACCGACTCTCTAACAACAACTAATGACATAAAAAAAAGACTCAAACGACACTAAAACACCCAAAAACAACGCAAAATCCTAGTCTAGAATACTCAATAAATTGGTATAAAACCAACTTAACAAATACCCCCAAACTTAGACTTTTGCTTATCCTCAAGCAATTACAGACTCTATAAAAACAACAAACATAAAGGAAACAAAAATAATGATAACTGACTCGCACGGACTAACTGCAAAACATCACAACCAAGCTCATTCATCTCAAAATTTATTTCACTATCAATCAAGCACGTGTTTTAACAATGTGATCATGAGTGTGGAATGTTCATGCCAACTCCATTTTCATTATCCGGAGATATTCACACAATCAAGTGTTTTCATGATGATCCACTTTCTGAATATCAAGATGGGATGCTTACAGGACTCCATAGGCTTGTCTTTCACACTAATCTCCACTAATGTAGGCTAATGTAACACAAGGATCAATAGGACTTTCAAAGCTTGTAATGTGGGCTTAGGATAAGGTAGGAAAATATAGGATTAAGTGGCTCAAATCACCCAAACACACAATCATCAATTCCTTCAAGTCACCAATTAATACTACCTTCACTTTTTGACATCCCCAATGTTCTCACTTTATGAACATTCAATCCCAATGAATTTCTATATATATATATAGGATATGGATCAAATAGGTCCTCTTACTTGGGGTGAGTCCATGGGGACACATCCTAACCATAGATCAACAATTTTGGGTGGTCCAGATTTTTAGGGCTTTTTTATGTTTATTTTTTTGTTTCAGCAATTAAAAAGGGTAGGGTGGTAATTTGGCACTTTAGAATCAGTTACTAAGATTTCATTCCTTCTTTCACGCGATTTCACCCACTCTTCATGCATACTCTCTCTCCAGCGTTTCAGTTTCAAAAAAAATTCTCTGTTGCTTATGTAGTATAGGGTTGTTGCTTATGACTTGCTTATGTAGTTAATGTATCTGTGATGCATGTGTAGTGTATATTCGTTGCTTATGTAGTATATGCTTATCGCTTATGTAGTATGGGTTTGTTGCTTATGACTTGTTTATGTAGTTAATGTATTCGTGGTGCATACGTAGTGTATATTTGTTGCTTATCTAATATAGACTTGTTGCTTATGTAGTATGAGTTTGTTGCTTATGACTTGCTTATGTAGTTAATGTATCCGTGGTGCATACGTAGTGTATATTCGTTGCTTATGTAGTATAGGCTTGTTGCTTATGTAGTATGGGTTTGTTGCTATGACTTGCTTATGTAGCTAATGTATTCGTGGTGCATACGTAGTGTATATTTGTTGCTTATGTAGTATAGGATTGTTGCTTATGTAGTATGGATTTGTTGCTTATGACTTGCTTATGTAGTTAATGGTATATAAAAACACAATGACACATCTACACAAGCAACAAATTACATCTTCATAAGCAAACTTCGAACTGAAGTCAAGCTCTAGCAACTATGGCAAATTGTCTGCAACTTTTTTCACACAATAGTGCGTTGAAGAAGAAGGATGAATGATTTCTCACAGTAGTGAGTTGAAGAAGAAGGAGGATGATTAAGGAAGATGAGATTTGTTCACGTTGAATTTGATGTGAGATTTGGATAGATTGTGTGATCATAATGTGAACAGAATCCCATGAATATTGGGTAATTTTGTAGGATGACTAATTTACCCATTTCTCTAATTACCAACATTTAATCTGAATTTTTAGCTCTAAAATCACAACCATTGGAAAATCTAGATATGTGGCTAGGATTGGTCCCTATGGACTTACCCTATGAGGTGGTCTCATATAACCCTATCCCTATATATATATATATTTTCTTTTTACGAAACCCGCAAACTTATTCTTTTGCATACTTTGCACATGGGGTTTCATATTTTCTGTTCTCGGGAAACTTTACGAAATTACACACATACCATGTTCATCATACCCTCCTCAATCTGCACCATTTTTCTATACCTTGTGTGTATGAGTGATGGGTAATTAGGATTTTCACATGTAGGCTATGGGTATTGGATTGGATGCCAAAGAAACGGGTTTACAAAGCTCAAAGGGGGACACTAGGAAAAATATACAATATAAAGGTACACATTTTTGGCTCTAGCTTGTTCAAAGATGGCCTAAATCACTTCCTTAATGTTACTTCACCTAGGATTTTGCCTCGACTAGTGATTAGACAAGTTCTAAGAATCCGGTGGGATGATACAAGAAGCACTCAATCGCATAAATAATCCCCAAATAAATCTACAGAGTTAAGCACATAGATGGAATTAATGGAAAGAAGAATAGATCACAGCTCAAACACATGCTCTTTTGACCGTTCAACTCATATTCAACAAATTCACTTAGCCATGCAGTTTTACAGTTTCACAAATGACCCGACTCAACTCTGAACCTTTTTTTTTACTCAAGACATGACTCGATGAATAAAAATAGATTACACCCCCCAAACATTGAACGACATTGTCCCCAATGGAGAGGTGAGATAAAGGACTTTCCTGGTAGCCGAGGAGCAAAGGCTCCTTATCGGAGTCATGTGGTATTACTACGTGTATGAGGTATCTCTTATAAGCTCCCTTTGCTTCCTAGCGCACAAGCCCGTGGGTGTTGTATGCCTCTGAGGTGTGGTCTTGTTCTTCTCCTTCGCCTTAGTTCGGTCCCTTTTTGGTTTTGCATCTTTGTATCCTAGCAATGTAGGCAAGAAAACAAAACTCGTAGAACCACAGAATTCGGTTATGGGTGAGCAATCGAAAATCAAAGTACGTACATAATGTACCCAAGTGGAAAATATAGTGCCATGTCAAGAAGACAAGCATAGATATGCAAGATATCACTCAACAATGTGAAAACGTCATTGGGGCATTTGATCAAACACCTCGTATGAATGAATTTGGGAAAAGATGGTAAATGCAATGGATAACTCATTTCAATCCCAAAATTCAACACTAAAACCGAATTCTAGCATGAGCAACCAATCCACAATCCACAAATCAACAACAATTATTCTAGCACTACTACAATCCAATCGCACAAAAATAGAATGATGGGGAATGGGGTGGAGTTTGGAAGTTGCCAACTTACCAAATAATGAGTGAGGGAGATGAAAATGATGTGTGTGGTGTTAGAGTGCTCCTTTGGGGAGATGGGGTGGGGTTTGTGTGAGTTTTTTGGTGATGAGAGTGTGCCCCCAAAAAGTGGCCATGCGAAGAAAAGGATTGTTGTGTTTTGAAACAAAAGAGGGTTGGGGCAAATTGATATACCCAGGTCGGGCGGGCGCTGCAGCGCTGAGAACAAAAATCAGGGCATGAACTGAATTGAGGGGCACGCTACAGCAGTGGCAGCCTACAGCTTCTTTTTTTGCCTGTTGCACGATATGCAGGTATTTCGGGGCTCTCGCCGCTTGGTTTTCCTTCATGATGCTTCACTCACCTGTAAACACAAGGGGTCGGGAAATGATGCAACTCCTAAAAATGCAAAAATCAACTATGATGTAGTTAAAACAAAAAAACAACTAATCGACTATATTACACTACTAAAGTAATAAAAGGGGCTTGGGTTGCCTCCCAAGAAGCGCTAAGTTTACAGTCTTCAGGCAGACTTTGTCAGATTATCCTCAAGTTGGAGCTCCAATAGGGACGTTATCCACATTTCCCTTAGATACTTCTCAACCTCCAATGTCTTCAGCTATATCCCCAACCATATGATGACCATCATTGGATTCAAATTTGAGCTTCTTGGTTGGATAGATGGTTACTACGACTTCCTCCTTGTTGACCCGCAGAGTCAGCTCCCCCGTGTCTACATCAATCAAAGCCCTTGTTGTAGCCAGAAACGGCCGCCCATAAGATTATAGGTATTTTATGGTCCTCATTCACGTCCAACACTACAAAATCCACGGGGAAAATAAATTTATCAGTTCTTACCAACACATCCTCAATGATTCCCCAAGGATAGGTAATGGGTCGATCAACAAACTGCAACGTGATATTAGACGGTTTCACCTCCCCAAGCCCAAGCTTCATAACATGAGAGAGAGATATAAGATTCACACTGGACCCAAGATCACAAAGTGGCTTTTCAAAGAAAACTCCTCCAATAGTACAAGGAATAGTAAAACTCCCTGGATCTTTCATTTTCTGAGGTATTTAATCTGCACTATTGCACTACATTCCTCTGTTAGATAGACAGTCTTAAACTCTTCCAACTTCATTTTCTTGGTTTCCACTCCCTTCGCATAAATGGTCTACTGTTCGGGTGCAAGCTGAATTTTCGGCTCTTTTTTTCACATAAATTGCATTGCAGTGCAGTGCTCTCTCGGATTAACCTCTGTATCACTCAGAAACTTTCCTCTCTACTGCAATAAATTCACTGCTGTCGCCAACTGACCCATTTGTGTCTCGATTGACCTAATGTGCGTCTCCATTGTGTTCATCTTTGTACCTAGATTATCAATCTGCGCATCACTTCTGTTCATCCGATTCCTGGTCTCTCCTATGAATCAGCTGAGTATCTCTTCTAGTGACTGCTTCTTTTCACCTTCGGGTGCATTGGAACTAGATGGGTTGGGATAACCCGGAGGTGGGTTCAATACATTCCTATTGTTGCTATAAGAGAAATTCTCATGATAACGAAGTCCCGGGTAATAATGAGTTGGTAATGGATTACCTCTATTATTAAAATCATGGTTATTCACATAATTGACTTGCTCGGTCTCGTGAGTGGCGGCTGCATGAACAACCGCGGGTGGGATCTCAGCTTGCTATGGTGTGTCGCCAGTATTCATGATTGCTAATTGCTTCGTCAGACTCGAGATTTGAGCACTAAAGCTGACATTGTATCACGCTCAAGAACACCGACAACCTTCTTTGGCACTGACCTCTCGGAGGGCCATTGATAACTGTTTGTGCCATTTCTTCAAGAAGAAGTAAGGCCTCAGTCGGAGTTTTAGCCATCAATGTACATCCTGCTGCCGCATCTAATATCGTCCTCGTATGCCCATTCTGCCCGTTGTAAAAATATTGAACCCTCTGCCAGTATGCATAGCCATGTTCCGCAATAGATCTTTAAATCGCTCCCAAGCTTCATATAACGGCTCAAAATCAATCTGTTGGAATTGGCTATCTCACTTTTTAGTTGGAGCGTCTTGCTGAGAGGGAAGAATTTTGCCAAAAATCTTTGAGTCAGATCATCCCAGCTCGTGATACTCCCAAGGGCGAACGTCTGCAACCACTGTCTGGCCTTATCCCGGAGTGAGAACAAAAAAAGCCTCAATCTAATGGCCTCTTCAGTCACACCATTCATCTTGATGGTGTCGCAAATCTCCAAGAATATAGCCAGATGTGTATTCGGATCATCCACTGGACTCCCCCAAAACTGATTCTGTTGAACCATGCTTATGAGGCCTAGTTTCAATTTGAAATTATTCGCATTTATGGGCTGGAGCACAATTCCGGAGCAATTCTGGTTCACAGTCGGCCATAAATAATCTCGGATTGCCCTTTCTTGTGCCTCAGGCTGTGGTGGCACATTCACAACCAAATTTTCGTTGTTCTCGGCCCCCCTCTTCTCATCATTGCTCGATTAAATCGTTTTCTTTTGCCGCTTTCTCGATTGCCGAAGTGTCCTTTCAATCTCTGGATCAAAAGGAAGCAAATTAGTATCTTTAGAATCTCGCATAAACAAACAAGTCAATGAGAAACACGAAATTATATTTCCTAAACTAGTCTAGATTAGGATTAAGACTACTTAGTAACAGTATTAGCGTAAAATAGGATAAAATAATCCCGGCAACGGCGCCAAAAACTTGATCGAGAAATTCTTACCGCAAGCGTATGGTGTCAAGTTTTAGTATAGTTTTGAAAGTGGGGTTATCGTCTCCACAGGGATTGTTATTGAATTTTATACTAAGTACTATAATTAAAATAACTTAATTCTATCTAGAAATAAAAAAGAGAGAGATGTTTATCAAACTAAAAAGAAAACTAAAATTAAACTAACAAATTGGTTCAAACAAATAATAAAACACTTAAAAGATGAATTCTAGAGGGTTGATTCACCTAGTTATCCCCTGTATTCTCAATCCAGTTCATTAATCACACGTTATTAATCTATAAGCCAATATTCCTACCATTTATCACTTCCTCTCTCGAGTGCCAAGTGATTCTAGGTTCCAATTCTGGATTCAATATCTCTATAAAACTCATAAATTAAACCCTAATGTGCTCGATGAATATTCTATCACAGGCTTCGAAGAATTCATAAACCTCTCGGTTCTATGAAACCCTAGGTTATGCTATTCTATGGTCAGACATTCAATTACCTCTCTCGAGTGTCAAATCAAACACGCCAAACAATCTAAATTAATGATCAGATAATACAGATGCAATCAATTCAAATAGCACAAATAGATTAAATAACATGCAAATCTCATAAACTGGAAATTAAAATATAGGTTTAAACGTAAGTTACATCAATCCCCTAGAAAGATGGTTTTAGCTCATGTTGGATTGAAATAAACTCATAAAGAAATAATTATACATCTCAAGAATCGACAAAGAAAAACAAAGAAGGAATTGAAAAGAGAAGAGAAGGAATTCTCTCTGTGTCCAGATGAGAAGTGCCTCCAATTGCCGTCCCGAACCCTAGCTCTGTGTTTCTTGCCTTGCGTTGTGCTCAAAATAATGTCTGACCCCTTTTACGTACGTGGCTTCTTGTATTTATAGGCCTCCAACCCTCAAAATCCATTAAAACATGAGAAATAAGTCTATCGCCCAGACGCGCACTGCGGCGCTTGATTTGAGCGCAGCAGCGCTCACTGAAGATCACTGTTCAAGTCCTGTCGTGCGATGTGATGCTTAAAATGAGCGTTGCAGTGCTCCATAGTGCCGCCATTGTACTGTTTTGGACCCCCGTGTTGCGGCGAAGGGGTTTTGGTGCTGCGGCGCTTGCCCGATGAGCATTATTTTACCGCTTTTCCACTTCAAAATTGCTATTTTTACCTTCCAAACACCTTTTTCATCATTTTTGACCATTTTCGGCTTCCAAAACCTGTAACGACTCTCTAACGACAACTAAAGACATAAAAAAGACTCAGACGACACTAAAACATCCAAAAATAACACAAAATCCTAGTCTAGAATACTCAATATATTGGCATGAAACCAACTTAACACACGGCCAGGCCGTGTTACGCAACATTGGGGTGTCCGGATCACTTTTCAGCATCAATTTCTGGCAGAATTTGTGGAAAAATCACCAACCAAGATTTTTGACCACTTTTGTGCACCTTTAACACCCTATTTTGTTGCACAAACACCTCACCATCCTAACATAATTGCATAAAAATAAATATCCAACAACCCAACTCACAAGTGGAGCATTAAACTATCAAAAGATGACACTATTGATCAATAATTTAAGCTAAATAATGTCAATAAAAGCCAAGGATGGGGTTGAGGATATTCATTATTCATTTTACCCAACATTAAGGATCCATTTATCCACCATTATTCATCCATTAAGTAGAATTGGGGATTAAGGAGCTTGGAGGAGAAACCTTGGAGCAACATTGGAGAAGAAGGCTTGGAACAACATCATTGGAGTCAACCAAGAAAAGAAGTTCATTTGAGATTTTAAGAAAAGATAAGTACACCATGTCTACAATATTTAATTCTTCTTGTGTAATTTATTCTTTTGTCAAAACCATGTGTAGCTAAACTCCCAGTGTTTGAATGTAATGAACTCTAGAATGGATTTGTGATTAAGGCTTGTATGTTTTTAATATAATCTTCATGTTTTATGCGATTCACTTATATTATGCTTTGTTCATTCAAGTTAATATTTTTGGGATATTGATTTGAATTATATTCCCCATTGGGCAATCGAGAGATTTATGGTGAGAAAGAACCAATATAAGTGAAAATAGTTGCATGCAATCCTAGATATAGGACGACATAAACCTTTCGGATTCGGTCAAACCTAATATGGGAATTCATAAATCGTTATAATGCAATCTTGGGGGTTTTAACTAGAAAGAGATTTCGGTTAATCAACTTGAGGTTGAGTTTTTCACCATGAAAGAGGGCTTATAATAAATCGGGAATGTCTTCGGTCCATGAAACATGAGATTATGTTTAAGGTTGTATTTTATCTTGTTAAAATCACAAAAATATTCTAGAGGGATTTATATTTGATTACATTTCTATCTCTTGATCTCTTATTTTACAATATTCCTTTATATTATCAAGTGTAGTTTGTTGATTATTTAGATTCCTTATTTTCCTATTTTTACAAACAAACCTCTGAAAATTGTTAAGATTAGATAACAAAAAGACAGTAATTACTAGTACTCGTAATCCTCGTGGGAATGACACTCGGTACTCGGTAATCTATACTATAAAATGATAGGTGCACTTGCCTAAGGTTTTTAGAGTAGCTTTCGAGCCACCAAGTTCTATTTATAAGCCTAGAGTCCTATACAATATGGAAGAGCCAAAAGATAGGAAATAAATCGAAAATTCCGTGTTCTGCAAGTCACCATGCGCGACCGCACATCACACCGCATGCCTGCGCATCTTACCCATTGTGCAACAACACGTCTCCTGCGCCCGTGCCTTCCTTCACGCGCCCATGCATTGCCTCCGCCATGTCACGACCGCGCATCATTGGTCCATGCGACATCAGCTTGCCGTCCGACCAGCATCCGTCTATAATATCTATTTTTCCCATTCAAATGGTGCAACAACTTGTCCAGTTTGATGGCCTACCAGACGAAGATCCCAATAATAACAACGCAAATTTTCTTGAAATTTGCGATACTTTCAAGTTCAACGGGGTCGCCGATGATGTTATTCGTCTACGCTTGTTCCTATTTTCTCTTCGGGGATGGTAAAAATAATGGTTAAATACTTAACCCAAGGGGACGATCACAACATAGAATGTTATGGCAGAAAAGTTCCTCCTAAAGTATTTTCCACCGACGAAAACTTTCAGATTGAGGAATGAAATCTCTTCCTTTGCTCAAGTGGACGATGAAACTTTGTACGACACTTGGGAGATATTCAAAGAATTATTGTGAAAGTGCCCACATCATGGCCTACCTATTTGGATGCAAGTCCAAACTTTCTATAACGGGTTGTTTTCCTCAACACGACAGATGATCGATGCGGCAGCCGGAGGAACATTGAACAATAAGACACCGGAAGCTGCTCAAGAGTTGATCAAAAGAATGGCCATGAATTACCAATGTCAATCCATACGTGGTAAAACAAACAGGTCGGTGGGTGTTTTTAATGCAGAAGCAGTGGTTACACTAGCCGCACATGTCGAAGCTTTGACCCAAAAGATCGACGATTTGGTGGCTCCTAAACCACCACCGCAAGTTTTATCTTGTGAAACTTGCGGAGCATCCCATAGTCATCAAGAGTGACCACACACAATACCACAAGATGAACATGCCAATTATGTTGGGAACCAAGCCCGGAATTCTCCGATAAATGCTTTCAGCAATACATATAATCCTAGGTGGCGACAAACATCCTAATTTTAGTTGGGGTAATCAAAGCCAACCCCAGCCTAATCCCAATCCTTATCCACATACACCTCCCGAATTTTAGTTGACCCAAGGAAAGCCTAACTTGGAAGAACTCATGGCAAAGTTTGTGCAATCAAAAGATGCCCGATTCTAGACAGTTGAAATATCGTTAAGAAATCAAGAGGCATCTATCCATAACTTGGAGAACCAAATAGGGCAGATTGCGAAAATGATTTCTGAAAGGCCACATGGAAGTTTGCCGAGTAACACTAAGCCAAACCCAAGGGAACACGTCAAGAAAATTACCATCAGTTTTCCACATGAGCATGATAATGCCAACACCCCCATGCAGAATGCGTGGAGGATGACAAACCCAAAAAAAAGCCTAGGAAAAAGGTGGTTGCAGAATACAAGTCCAAGATCCCTTACCGGAGTTTAACTGAAGAAGATAGAAGGGAGGACAAATTTGGTAAGTACCTCGAGTCATTCAAAAAATTACATACCAATACTCCATTTGGTCAACCTCTTTCAAAGCATGCAACGGATCTAAATGACATCATTTCTAATAAAAATAAGTTTAACGAATTATCAAATGTGCAGTTGAATGATGAATGTTCTTCCTATAAACTACCACAAAAATTTAATGATCCGGGAAGTTTTATTATTCCTTGTACAATTGATGGTTTACCTGTTGATAGGGCACTAGCTGACTTAGGAGTTAGTATCAATTTGATGTCTTATGAAATATTCAATCATATGGGATTTGGTGAACTTAAACCTACGAGGATGAATATTCAATTAGCCGATAAATCAATTAAACATCCTAGAGGTATTATTAATGATGTGTTAGTCAAGATTGATAAATTCATGTTCCCATTTGATTTTGTTATTCTTGACATGCATGATGATATTGAGGTTCCTTTAATTCTTGGGCGTCCTTTCTTGGCCACGGCAAAATCAATCATTGATGTGCATGATGGAAAATTAACTTTGAGGGTGGGGGATGAACAAGTAATCTTTAAAATTCAAGTTGCTATTGATAAGGATATTACTTGTTCTTTTGTTGTCTCGATTTCCTTGTGTGATGTGAAAACTAAAAATCTCTTCGAGAAAAATGTTGTTCAAGATGCAGGTAAACCCACGAAAAATAATCTTCTTAGGAAGCTTATGTCCAAAATAGGGACCCAAAAGGTCTAAGAGCACATTTTGAAGCTTGAAGTTGGAGGTAGTTCTACTAAATGCCAAAGGAATTTTCATAATTTCGAGGCTCCACCCAACTAATCTCCACATTTAGGTGAAATAGTCCAGCTATACGACTTTAAAGAAGCGCTACCCAGGAGGCAACTCGATGTTTGTGTGCATTTTTTTATTTTATTTTATTTCAAAATATTCACAAGTCCTTCAATTCATTTTCAAATCACATTTTGGTTGTTTTTGGATCATTCAAAAAAAAAGAAAGAAACAAACAAACTCCGAACGTCTTTCTTTGTTTATATGTCTTAATTAGGAATATTTGAGACTTCATGGTATTCGAGTTGGGTGTTGCTTATCCTTAATTAGGTATGAAGATGTTGATGAAGGCCCCGTACTAAACAACACAATGGTCGCTCAACACCGATTTCACTCTTGTAGTAAGGTCGTATTTTTCTTTTTCCACCTCTTTTTTTCTACTAGTTTCTTTGCTTTTTGTGTGTTTTGTGTATGTATGTTCATGTCTTTCTTTCACATTGAGGACAATGTGAACCTTTAAGTTGGAGGTGGATGCAATTACATTCTCGTAATGCTTGTGTGCATGTTTTTATTTTAAGTCTGTCGATAAGAGATATAATTTCTTTTAATATATTGAGTGTTTGCTAGTCAATAACTTGACCCAATTATACCTAAATTAACTTTTTAATTTGTGTTTTCAATGTGAAGCAAATGATTGTTTAGGATAGATTGACGTGGATGTGGGCTAAATTTTGACGAGATTTTCAACACCATAGTACTTTTGATTTATTAATGTGTATACGACGATACTTAGCGCTATGAACATCCGAGAATTCATGATTTAGTGGTAGTTAGCTAGTTGTTTAACCAAGCTTATAGATAAAAAAAAAAGCAAAAAGAAAAAAAAGAAAAAAATAAGAAAAAAACGAAAAAAATATGGATCAATCGAGGTTATACTCCTCTATTTGTCGTTGCTTAGTAACTAGGAGCATTCATGAGCCCCATGTTTGTCTTTTACGTAAAATGGCAACACGAATATGAGTATAGAAAACCACCCTAGTAGTGTTTGAACGGAAATTTAAATATAAACCTAGTGGAAGCATGCCTCGAACGTCCTAAAAAAATGAAAAAAAGGAGAATGTATACTCCTTGAATTCTCATCCCAATAAAGTTTAAGAAGCTTGGTTATATGACTAGTAGGCTAACTACAAATATCTATTGAGTTCTTATATTTTCATGGTGTTATTGAATCAAAGTTGTGCATAACTATCAATATTTGTGGAGTGATGAATTCAAGTCTGAATCATACCCGCTAATATGAATGTCTTTACCTGTTAATCGATCGTTTTGCAAAATTATGTTTTTCCTGAATAGTTAATTTGGGTTGCGAGGGATAAGAACTTGACTGCTTATGTTCAATGTGTTGAAAAAAAATCTCTCTTATAAGTTTCATTTATTGAATTTCTCCCATGGTTTTATGTTTTGCTTAAGGACAAACAAAGTTCTAAGTTGGAGGTGGTTTGATACCTGTCTTTTTATGCATGTTTTACTTGTTTATTTGAGTATAATTTAGGTTGTTTTGTTGTTAGTTTCAAAGGTTTTTGATTTTACATGGTTCATATTACTGTGAGGTGGTTTTATTGGTGTAGATTGATCATTTGAAGCTATTTTTGGTGAATTTCGGACCATGGATTCAAGTCAAAACACCCCCCGGGGTTTAAGGATGCAAAAACGCTCGAAATCCCAAGCTAAATGCGTCATTTTGGGGCCTTTTATGCCAAACATGGCCACGGTGGGTCGGGAAACACGGCCATATTCAAACAGGGCCATGCCATGTTGGCCAACACGGCCGTGTTCCGCTGAATAAGAAAAACACATTACAGCACGGTCAGGCCGTGTTACCCGACATGGGGGTGTCCGGATCACTTTTCAACATCAATTTCTGGCGTAATTTGTGGAAAACTCACCAATCAAGCTTTTTGACCACTTTTGTGCACCTTTAACACCCTATTTTGTTGCACAAATACCTCACCATCCTAACATAATTGCATAAAAACAAATATCCAACAACCCAACTCACAAGTGAAGCATTAGACTACCAAAAGATGACATTATTGATGAATAATTTCAGCAAAATAATGTCAATAAAAGCCAAGGATGGGGTTAAGGATATTCATTATTCATTTTACCCAACATTAAGGATTCATTTATCCACCATTATTCGTGCATTAAGTAGAATTGGGGATTAAGGAGCTTGGAGGAGAAGGCTTGGAGCAACATTGGAGAAGAAGACTTGGAACAACATCATTGGAGTCAATCAAGAAAGAAGTCCATTTGAGATTCTGAGAAAAGATAACTACACCATGTCTACAACATTTAATTCTTCTTGTGTAATTTATTCTTTTGTCAAAACCATGTGTAGCTAAACTCCTAGTGTTTGAATGTAATGAACTCTAGAATGGATTTGTGATTAAGGCTTGTATGTTTTTAATATAATCTTCAAGTTTTATGCGATTCACTTATATTATGCTTTGTTCGTTCGAGTTAATATTTTTGGGATATTGATTTGAATTATATTCCCCATTGGGCAATCGAGAGATTTATGGTGAGAAAGAACCAATATAAGTGAAATGAGTTGCATGCAATCCTAGATATAGGACGACATAAATCTTCCGGATTAGGGTCAAACCTAATATGAGAATTCATAAATTGTTATAATGTAATCTTGGGGGTTTTAACTAGAAAGAGATTTTGGTTAATCAACTTGAGGTTATGAGTTTTTCACCTTGAAAGAGGGCTTAACTTAAATCGGAAATTTCTACGGTCCATGAAACATGAGATTATGTTAAGAGGATGGTAATTGCTTAAGGGTTTAAGGTTGTATTTTATCTTGTTAAAATCACAAAAATATTCTAGCGGGATTTACATTCGAACACATTTCTATCTCTTGATCTCTTATTTTACAATCTTCCTTTATATTATCAAGTGTAGTTTGTTGATTATTTAGATTCCTTATTTTCCTAAGTTTACAAACAAACCTCTGAAAATTATTAATATTAGATAACAAAAAGACGATAATTACTAGTACTCGTAATCCTCGTGGGAATGACACTCGGTACTTGGTAATCTATACTATAAAATGATAAGTGCATTTGCCTAAGGTTTTTAGAGTAGCTTTCGAGCCATCAAGTTCTATTTATAAGCCTAGAGTCCTATACAATATGGAAGAGCCAAAAAATCAGAAATAAATCGAAAATTCCATGTTCTCAGGTCAGCGCGCGCGACCGTGCATCACACCGCCGCACGCCCGTGCATCTTACCCATTGCGCGCCCGCACGTTTTCTGCGTCCGTGCCTTCCTTCACGCGCCCATGCATTGCCTCCACCATGGCACGACTGTGCACCATTGGTCTGTGCGACATCAGCTTGCCGTCCGACCAGCATTCGTCTGTAATACCTATTTTCCCATTTTGAAACCTTGTTTTTACCAAGACCTACAAAAATGACAAAAATACCCTATATATCACTCGACACTATAAACACTACGTAAAAATACGAAAATATGCACAATCACACGCAAAAGAAAACGAAAAAATACACAAAAATATCACCTTAAAAACATGCAAAACAAACTGATACAACAATTTTCGAGCTAACTGTTAGTAGAAAACCATGGTTCCTATCGGTAACCCCATGAACCATTCTTGCACTTTCCCGATCAATTATAAATATCCTATCATTCATGGCGTCAGATTGTGCATACAACTGCATTACGTGGTCAAAAGCAGTGAGGTGCTCCTGAGGGTCCTTATTCATGTCATATTTCAGGAGGTCAGGAAGTTTGAAGGTTGGTGTGACCACCTCCGCTAGGATCTCGGATGAAAATAATGATCTCCTCTTTTGCAAAGTGATGTTACAGTTGTCCCTCCCTCTTCCCCCCACCCCTTTTCAAATCATTTAGCTGTCGTGACATGCTCAATTTGCTCCTCAGCTCATTTATATCTCCTAGCTTGGCGATTGGTTCGCCTAGGACCTCATTGGTCGCCACGCTCGGCCTAGCTGCTTGGCTAGCCACTTCTTCCAAGTCTTCTTGCACTTTGCTTCGCTTCTTCATTTTCTCCTTTCTCGATGGGAACCTTGGAGAGGTGCCTCCATGATCTTCTTGCATTTTTCTCTCCATCCTCCAATATTTTTTCTAACATCTTCTCGAAATCGGTAGTTCACATGTGGATCATCGGCTTCTCCTCTTCTCTAAAAAGGTCGCGGATCCTGTGGGCATTCTGGTAATTTCCAGCGAGGCGAGGTCATGAAGTAATTTTGGCCTATGCGAGGTCAATACAGTAATTTCTATATCATACCTGAAAAGTATTATACTTAAAAGTGAAAAATATTATATTTTTGTGAGATTTTTGTATGTAAAACCTTGTGTGTAGAAAGAGAGAGAAGGGACGTGAGGAAGGGGGGGAGAGAGAGAGAGAGAGAGAGAGAGAGAGAGAGAGAGAGAGAGAGAGAGAGAGAGAGAGAGGGGACCATGTGAGGACAGAGAGGGGTGACCATAAGAGAAGTAGACATGATGAGATAGAAAAAATAGGGTACCAATGATAGGAGAGGGAGATGAAGAAGGACCAGGAGATAGAGAGAATAGACAATCACGTGAGGCTCCGTCTCACAAGAGACCTGCATCACAAGCGATCTGCCCTTGGTGTAATTAATTTTGCATGGTATAATAAAATGTCAAAAACACAAAACGAACACACATTGATGTAATTATTTTTTATTTAGAAAATAACTCTCAATTAATTCTTTGAAAATATTATGTATATGTATGAGTTCGGGGATATTTTGGTACTTGAATGAAATGTTTCTGTTATAATGGTCCATCTATTTGCTCATGTGACATATTAATTTTATTTTTCTTCATTTATAGAAATCTCAAATAAACGCATAGACTTAAAAGCATATGCTGCCAGAAAAAATATAATATTAATAACAAATATGCATTTTTGTTATGTCATTACTACTTTTTTTCTAAATTTAATATTGCTAACATTTTTAAAATAATATTCTAGTTTTGAAAACAATTTCCTTTTTCAAAAATACTCTTTTAAGCAAAAATAATAATGTGACACACTAATTCAATATATATAAATAATAAAATTCACTTTAACAACTATCATATAAAATTCTGCATTAAGTCAAATTAAGCATACAAAGGTTGAACAGCTAGAGTTGTATAGTCTACCTTAGAAAGATGTTGTGCATATACATGTATATAACGATATCGAAGAAAAATTGAATTGATATTATTATATATAATTTAATATTTTTAATTTGATTTGGGTGGTACGAGTGTCACCAGTCACCATTACCAAGTGGACACAATTTTTTGTTAATTTAGTTAAGGGTGAGTCTAACCCCAAGATCACTGCTCCTTTGGTCTGCATTCACAAATTCACAGCTAGACTTGCGTGTTTGGTTGAATGTAATTTGTTGGATTTGAAACCCAATTCCCCACTTGGCTTGATATTAGCCAGGATGGAATTTAGCCAGTTGGCGACGTATCTCGTTGTAAGTTTTGTTTGCTGAGTTATTTATACAAAGTTTATCGTTTAAGAAAGATAGAAAAAAAAGTTAAGGGTGATACTATTCACACCTCCAAAATTGATAAATACATTTACTTACTAAATATACTCTACCCACTTTTTGAAATGTAACATAATTACTAAATACACCCTCCATAATTTCCAATTTTACCCTTGCACTAACCCCCAAAATACTAAATACACCCACAAGTAACTGTGCGAAAATTTACTATGCTGTTGACGATGGCTCGAGACTTGGTCACTTACCGGAGAAAAAGACTGGTGATGGAGGATGAGAAGGATGATGTGCCACCACCACCATCGATTCGGTTTAATGGGTAATTCTTGGGTAATTGTTTGGGTAATGTTGTACGTGTGTTGATTGATTATGTTGGGGAGGACGACGACAGAAGGCACGATGGCAGAAAAAACCTTAGGTGGCACGATGACACGATGAGTTTTCTGCCATCATGCCACATGTCACGATGGCATGATTGATGATGAATTTTTAGCCTTCATATTTAATATCGAAATTAAACAAAGTTGCATTATTAGATAAAAGTAACAAATTAATAGTCTCTATTTAATACCAAAATTAAAATAAAAAAAATAAAAAAAGGAGGTACTGTTGCGAGAACAGCGTAAAATTAGTACTGTTTGGGTCTACAAAATACAAATATATACAACACCACCCCCTTGTCTGGAACAGAGCATTTGCATCAGAGCATTCGAAATTTTTCGTCACCGAAGAAAGAAAATCACAGGATTACAAGATGACGATCTCTTCAGGTGACGATTCATCTATTTCAGTCGAAAGGTGAATTCCACGCATCCCTCATTTTCCATTTCTTTGTCTTGATATAGTCTTCGATCTTAGTTTTTCCTTTTTTTTTTCTTTTTTTTCACTATTATATTCATCACTGTGACTCTGTAAGACTGTGTCGTTAGTTTTTGAGCTATGGTCTGTATTTATTCAAAGATTGTGGCGTGCTTCATCATCTGATAAAAAAACTATTGTTTTGATTTGCTTTGAGGCTGAGATTAGCGGTCATGGCGGCTGGATCGCCCCTAATTTATTTGATATTGGCTGTATTTGATGTCTTTTAGAAGTCCTTGGTTTGTGAATGTGTCATGAGGGTATATGACCAATCTTCTTGCGATGTCAGTTATGTAGTTATTGTTAACGCTCTGTTTGGATTAAGCATTTTGCGGATGCTGGTCCAAAAGCAAAAGTACTGAAAATCAAGTCGATCACATTTTTCCTTTTGGGCAAATTAAATGACCATTTGCAAAATATGTTGATGCGGTTAAATAGAGAGAGAGAGAGAGAGAGAGAGAGAGAGAGAGAGAGAGAGAGAGAGAGAGAGAGAGAGAGAGAGAGAGAGAGTCCAGACACCGAACATATTGGTGATTATGACTTTAGTTTCTTAAATGATCAATGATTTTACTTTAGTTGATTAAACCAATTTCATTTAAGATCTTTTTGTGAACACCAAATATGTATGTTAGCAGGATTAGGCAACCAATTCAAATTGCATTTATTCTGATTTACATATGCTGCACAAAACAAATACACTTGAGCACAAACACAGAACTGCTTTTTTTTTTTTGTTAAGATTTATATGTAGTATTCTGCCCTATAATTTACTGAATATGAGATATTGAATGAGGTAACATATAATAAAATTTTCTTAGTTGCTTGAGTGTCGCAAAAAATCAAAGTTTATGCTTTTCATGGTCATTCGTCTGCTAAACAATATTTGTGGGTCAAATTATAGGGTATTCTCTGTCTTTTTGCACAGTTAATTGTTGGCATCAAAGGCCTGAGTAGGTTGATCATATTTTGAGTACATGTTAAAGTTTGTGCTTACAAATTGCAATGCTGAAATACATTCTTGTTTGTACGTAAAATAACTCTACCAGTTGGCGATTATTATCCAGAACTAGCCAGTGAAGTAATAGTTAGTAGATGAAAGGTTTGATCTGAAACAGATAGGTTTTGCTGTCAAGGCCATCAAATTTGTGATCTTGTATAACAGAGATTCCAAGATTCAACTATATCTGAATCACTATTGTATCTTCTATTAATGAAATTCTTTTTGGTCGTCTGTCCTTCAATTTAATTGCTTGTATCTTAAGTCGTTACACCTTGCATGTTCTTGTTTGGAGAGTAAAGAACTTAACATTGCTTTGTCTGTTAATCAGAACTAGTTCTCTGTTGCAACTTGCTCCACTTGAAGCAGTACTGTTTGATGTTGACGGCACGTTGTGTGACACGGATCCCCTTCATTATTATGCTTTTCGTGAGATGCTTCAAGAGGTAGGATATATTCTTTGCTTTCATCATTAAAATTTGGATTCAAATGACACTGATATTTTCAACAGATTGGCTTTAATGGTGGTGTTCCAATAACGGAGGAATTTTTTGTCGAGAATATTGCTGGGAAACACAACGAAGATATTGCTTGTGTCCTTTTCCCTGATGATCATGAGAGGGGTGTCAAATTTCTGGAAGACAAGGAAGCCATGTTTAGAAGGTTCCTCACTTAATGCCCCTTTCCCCCAACCAAAATAAATGAATGCATGCAAGTTTAGTCTAACAATGTCTTTCCATTTGGAGCGTGAAATACAGAATAGTTAAGGAGAAATTGGAACCTATAAAAGGCTTATACAAATTGACAAAATGGATCGAAGATCGTGGATTGAAGCGAGCTGCTGTCACCAATGCTCCTAGAGAAAATGCCGAGTTGATGATTTCAATGCTTGGACTATCAGATTTCTTTCATGCTGTTATTCTTGGAAGTGATTGTGAACGTGCAAAACCATTCCCAGATCCGTATTTAAAGGCACTTGAGGTACTCAAGGTATCGAAGGAGCACACTTGTGTTTTTGAGGTTAGACTTCATTAAAAGCTCCGCCTTAATTTCTCCTAGTTGGTTTGTCTTGTCGACTTGTTTGTAATGCAGTGTGTGTTGTTCAGGATTCTGTTTCAGGAATAAAAGCCGGGGTTGCAGCTGGGATGCCTACTGTTGGCTTGACCACTAGGAATCCACCACATCTATTGATGGAAGCAAAGCCTGCCTTTCTAATCAAAGATTACGAGGATCCTAAACTTTGGAGTGTTCTTGACGAACTTGATAAAAGGGTTGGGGTGAAATCGGGTGCAGATTGAAGTATTGGTCACCTGGAAAACAAACCCCTTTAGTGAGTTTACAAAACTAAATTCAACCCTTCACTCTATCTTTTAATTGAATAGGAGTACCATTCTCAGTTTCTTTGTGAGGGAACAATTGCTATTTTAGGAAATAAGACATTATTGTAAGACCTTAAAAGAGAATACGAATATTGAGTGTCAGAAATCGTTCTACTATTTATGTACTTAAATCTTATCCGATGAACAAAATACTTCAGGGTTGCCGGAATGCATTGTGGAGGGCCAATATCAACTGTTTTTCGTATTCTGATGCGATGGAAACGAATGACTTTGCTTATATAAACTGATTGCTTGACTTTGCTTACATAACCGGGTAAATCCGATCATAGACTCAAGACTCTGCTTATAATATAACTCCTTCCCTGGTTAGCTAAGACTACTAAAAGGTGTTTGGCTAAACTTATTTACAAGATTTTATAATTTTATTTCCCTTTCAATCCGAACATGACAAGTGACTATCGTGAATGTTGACGCTTGGCGTTACCGAGAGTAGGGAGTGTTTGCAATCATTTTTTAGTGTTTCTCATTTTTTGGCTTGAAAAAAGTATTTTTTAGTGTTTGCAAGTACTAATTTCTGCTTCTAATTTTGCTTCATTTAATTAGAATCTAAAAGCAGGGAGATAGGTGCTTTAGATTATGTTTCTGTTTCTAGTTTGAATTTTACAAATAAATAAGTATTTTTACAATTTTTTCACCAAACACTCTCAACTTTTTATTCTCAACTTTTGATTTTATTTGCAAACACTGTCAACTTCTGATTCTCAACCATTTCTTCTTCTGCTTTGATAAATCACTTCTTCGAAAAACATAAGTTATTGCAAACAATCTTATAATTTTGTATGCCTACATGTATTAGTTGACGAGGCAAAAAGACATCCAATTAGAGCTAAATGACGTTTGTTGGATAATGGTAACTGCTCCAGTCAGCATCGCATGGTTGTGGTAGACTGGTAGTTGAATAAGCAACAAGTAGTTCATTTTTTTTTTAGTGTCAACCAAGAGTATCCCACACCAGTCGGGGGCATAGACCCTCACATTTCCTTCGAACTATGGAATATTCATCCTTCCCAGGATGGTACTGAGGGAAGAAGAGCAACTACAACTCCTCACTCCGCGTTAGTCAAAGTTTGAATCCAAGACCTTGATGTTGCAATTGCAACTTCAAGCCTGCTAGGCCAACTCTTGGGGTTTGCGACAAGTAGTTGTTCAATCACCGCATTTTCTAGGAAGTTATGACAGCTGCTTACAATTTTTCAGCAATTATAAATTAACCCTCGTTTCAGTACTAATTAATCCAAAATCATTTTTCTCTCCTTGTTCTAATTGTTGGATTTTTATCTATTAAGTGGCCCATAGGAATTAAATGTGGTCCATATTTAATGGTTTAAGTTTTAACATTAAAGGCCCTATTTGATGGTTAATAGAGTTAGTGGAAGTTAAAGCTGGGAGTTAATAAAATAACTTTCCTTCCTCTGCCTAATAACTGATAAAATAGAATAACCGTTCCCTCTCTCTTAAAAAGAGAGAACACGTATAGAACAGTAAGGAATGAGTATTTTGTGTTCTTCTGGCCATCAAGAAGAAAAGAACGGGAAAAGGCAAGGAGAAAGAAAAAGAGATTTTTTTCAAGGCCAATTCAGAAAGGAATTAAGATATGGATCAAGGTAAGTACATCAAAACCCATGTCCATGAATGGTTTATTCTGTTTTGTGAGAATTGTGATTTCCCAAGGTTTTGGGCATTAAAGAGATTGAATGATTTCAACGGGCTGAACTATGCTGACTGGGTGTCATGGATTTGGACTTGGCTACATTGACTGTTGAAAGGCCCGCGGCCATTATGAGACTAGCTCGGAAGCTGACAAGTCTATATACGAGGCTTGGGAGCGGTCTAACAGGCTGAGTTTGAACCTTATGAGAATGACCATGGCTGAAAACATTAAGCCTTTCGATCTCGCCAAGAAGACGAAAATGCAAGGAATTCATCTTTGAAAGTCAAAGAATATTCCCAGTCGAACTTGGCTGACAAATCTATTGTAGGCAGCCTTATGAATGAGCTGACTACAAAGAAGTTTGATTGGTCCAAGCCAATTCACGATCATGTAACAGAAATGTCCAATCTAGCAGCAAAGCTTAAGACTATGGGGATGGATGTGAGTGAGACGTTCCTTGTGCAGTTCATCATGAACTCCCTCCCTGTTGAATTTGGTCAGTTCGAGGTGAACTACAACACCATTAAGGATAAATGGAACTTCAAAGAACTTAAGGCCATGTTAGTGCAGGAGGAGGGGAGATTGAAGAAGATAAAGGATCACTCTGTTCACCTCACAGTCAATGATGGTGCTAGTAGCAACAAGGCTAAACCGGGTAAGAAGGACAAGAAAAAGGATAAGGCCCGATGAAGGTTGGCGAGGGTCAAATCCATAAAAAGATTATTAAGTGTTACTTCTGCAATAAGCCAGGACACTTAAAGAAAGATTGTCCGAAAAGGAAGGCATGGTTCGAGAAGAAAGGTATACATTATGTTTCTGTATGTTTTGAATCGAACCTTATAGAAGTGCCTAATAATACTTGGTGGTTAGATTCTGGTGCCACTACTCATATGTCTCATGTTATACAGGGATTTCGTACGATCCAGCCCATTAATAGAACTGAACAATATTTGTTTATGGGGAACAGGATGAAAGCACGTATAGAAGGAATTGGGACTTACAGGCTGGTCATGGACACTGGATGTCACATAGAAAGATGTCTCTATGTTCCTGATTGTGCTAGAAATCTTGTTTCTGTAGGAAGACTGGATATTTTAGGTTTTCATTTTAAAATTGCTAATGGTATTTTTTCGTTGTTTAAGAACAAATACTTTTATGGTTCTGGTATTTTGTTTGACTCACTTTACCGTTTTAATCTTGATAGTAAATTTGTTGAATCCCTGTATCATGTTGAAAGTAGTGTAGGCATTAAACGTAGTGCACCAAATGAAATTTCTGCTTTCTTGTGGCATCAAAGATTAGGTCACATTTCCAAAGAAAGGTTATTGAGGTTGGTAAAAAATGAAATCCTTCCTCAATTGGATTTTAGTGACTGGGATGTGTGTGTGGATTGCATTAAAGGAAAGCATACCAAATACACACTTAAGAAATCTGCCACAAGAAGCACTCAGCTTCTTGAGCTGATACACACTGATATCTGTGGTCCATTTGACGTCCCTAACTCGGGTGGTGAAAAGTATTTTATCACTTTCATAGATGATTACTCATGTTACGGTTATATTTATCTATTGCATGAAAAGTCTCAATCGGTGAACATCCTCGAGGTGTTCATCAATGAGGTGGAAAGACTGTTAGATAAGAAAGTCAAAGTAGTGAGATCAGACCGAGGTGGTGAGTATTATGGAAAATTCAATGAAAGCGGACAATGTCCATGTCCATTTTCAATGTTCCTCGAAAGTCGTGGTATTTGTGCATAGTATACAATGACCGGTACACCTCAGAAAAATGGTGTAGCTGAGAGACGAAATCGTACATTGATGGATATGGTTAGGAGTATGTTAAGTAATTTCTCATTACCCCTATCATTGTGGATGCATGCGTTAAAGACTGTTGCATACCTTCTCAATCGGGTTCCTAGTAAGGCAGTTCCTAAGACTCCTTATGAATTATGGACAGGTAGGAAACCCAGTTTGAGACATCTTCATGTTTGGGGTTGCACAACAGAAGTAAGAGTGTATAATCCACATGAAAAGAAACTTGATGCTAGGACTGTCAGTGGTTATTCCATTGGCTATCCTGAAAAGTCTAAGGGGTATAGATTCTACTGTCCTAACCATAGTACGAGAATAGTCGAGTCAAGTAATGCTCGGTTCATTGAGAATGGTTTAATCAGTGGGAGTGGGGAACCACGAAAAGTAGAACTTCAGGAAATTCAGGATGAAGCTCCTTCACCCGATGTTCTTCTAAAGTTGTTGTTCCTGTTGTTGTATCATTGTCACACAACATACCAGAACAACAAGTCAATATTCAAAACCCACTGAATGAAAATGTGATAAATGAACCGATCACAGTTGAGCAGGAGATTAATGAACCACAAGAAGAAATAACTTTAAGATGGTTTGTAAGGCAGAAAAGATCTGTTGTTTCTGATGACTATGTGGTGTATACTCTTGAGCATGAATGTGACTTAAGCATTGATGAGGACCCGATCTCATTCAGACAAGCAATGAATAGTAACAATTCTGAAAAGTGGTACGATGCCATGAAAAAAGAGCTTAAATCAATGGATGACAATAGAGTCTGGGACTTAGTTATGTTGCCTGAAAATTCCAAACGAGTTGGTTGTAAATGGGTTCTTAAAACCAAACGTGACTCGAATAGAAACATCAAAAGGTATAAGGCTAGGCTCGTTGCTAAAGGTTATACTCAGAAAGATGGCATTGACTATAAAGAGACCTTCTCTTCGGTGTCAAAGAATGACTCTTTAAGAATTGTTATGGCCTTGGTAGCTCATTATAATTTAGAGCTTCACCAAATGGATGTTAAAACTGCTTTTCTGAATGGTGATTTGGAAGAGGAAGTTTATATGGATCAACCAGAAGGGTTTATAACCACAGGAAAGGAAAATTTGGTGTGTAAGTTAAAGAAATCAATATATGGACTGAAACAAGCCTCCCGACAATGGTATCTTAAGTTCGATGATACTATCACATCTTATGGTTTTATGGAGAACACCGTTGATTGGTGTATCTATATGAAAGTCAGTGGGAGCAAGTTTATAATATTGGTCTTATATGTTGATGACACTTTACTTGCTGCTAATGATGTTGGGTTGTTACGTGATGTGAAGAAGTTTCTCTCTAAGAACTTTGAAATGAAAGATTTAGGTGAGGCATCCTATGTGATAGGAATAAAAATATTCCGTGACAGATCACAGGGAATGTTGGGATTGTCTCAGAAAGCTTATATCAATAAGATTTTAGAGAGATTCAGAATGGAAAAATGTTCTGCAGGAATAGTTCCAATACAGAAAGGGGACAAATTCAGTCAAATGCAATGTCCCAAGAATGATTTGTAACGAAAAGAAATGAATTAAATTCCTTATACTTCAGTGGTTGGGAGTTTGATGTATGCTCAAACTTGTACTCGGCCGGATATCAGTTTTGCTGTTGGAATGTTAGGCCGATATCAAAGTAATTCCGGTATGGACCACTGGAAGGCTGCAAAGAAAGTTCTTTGGTACTTACAAGGCACCAAAGAACACATACTCACGTACATGAGGTCTAATCACCTTGAAGTAATAGGTTATTCTGATTCAGATTATGTCGGGTGTGTTGACACGAGGAAGTCTACATTTGGTTATTTGTTTCTTTTAGCTGGAGGGGCGATATCATGGAGGAGTGGAAAGCAGTCTGTCATTGCTGCATCCACTATGGAAGCTGAATTTGCGGAATGATTTGAGGCCACTGTTCATGGATTGTGGTTGCGGAACTTTATCTCGGGACTTGGGGTTGTTGACAGTATAGCCAGGCTGCTGAGAATTTATTGTGATAATTATGCAGTTGTCTTCTTCTCAAAGAATGACAAGTACTCTAAAGGTGTCAAACACATAGAATTAAAGTACTTGGCTGTTAAAGAAGAAGTGCAGAAACATAGAGTGTCTATTGAGCATATTAGCACCGATTTAATGGTAGCAGATCCGTTACCTAAGGGAATACCACCTAAGACATTTACTGGCCATGTCGAAAGGATGGGTATTATAGACAAGTCCTTGTTAGCATAATGGTAGTGAATGTGTATATATACGTAACACTTATTTGCTCTTTATGTTATGACACTATGAGCTCATTTATAGTTGTGTTTCTGCTTGTATACATTATTATTTTGTTGTAATAACAGGATGGGTCTTTGTTTAAGACTGTATGGTTGAGGCTTACGATTCACCTCATTAAGGATAATATTAAGTTAGACTGATGTTGTGATACATGGAAGGAATCATGTTAAATATATAATATGTGACCGCCATGATCCAATCAGTTTAACTTAATTAAGGACAAGTCAGTTTGACATTATGGTGGATTTAATATATACTATGCGCACTTAAAGTTATTGTTAAATCCTTAAGCATATGGGCCAAGTGTAAGAAATGTTGGATTTTTATCTATTAAGTAGCTCATATGAATTAAATGTGGCCCATATTTAATGGTTTAAGTTTTAACATTAAAGGCCCTATTTGATGGTTAATATGGTTAATGGAAGTTAAAGCTGGGAGTTAATAAAATAACTCCCCTTCCTCTGCCTAATAACTGATAAAAGAGAATAACTGTTCCCTCTCTCTTAAAAAGAGAGAACATGTACACAACAGTAAGGAACGAGTATTTTGTGTTCTTCTGGCCATCAAGAAGAAAAGAACGGGAAAAGACAAGAAGGAAGAAAAAGAGATTTTTTTCAAGGCCAATTCAGAAAGGAATTAAGATATGGATCAAGGTAAGTACATCAAAACCCATGTCCATGAATGATTTATTCTGTTTTGTGAGAATTGTGATTTCCCAGGGTTTTGGGCATTAAAAAGATTGAATGATTTCATGAAAGAAACTAGAAATCTACTTATACTAATGATTTGTAGTATTGTTTCCACTTGAAGCTAGCCACTCTATTTTGAGAGACGGTTACCGTAAGCATCATCGTATGCATGTCAATTTTGTCTTAACAACAAAGAATTTAACTCTTGCATCAGCCATAAAAAAAATAATTTGTTACGCTTCCCATATTAACCTGCACATTTTGATATACACCTGCCCAATACCTAACAAATACTAGAACCTATGGAAGTAGAATCAAACTAAAACCGAAATAACCTTATTTTATAGAAGTATATTGTCTAGATCATAAAAAACAAAATGCAATAAATGACCAAAAACCAAACAGGTCATTTCGGCATGATTGGTAAGGAGGAGTGGAGTTAGAATTGGAATGAGCATTTTCAAAGTCTTTTCCCATTACTGTTATGGCTCAATCTTCGAAATCCTCGTTCAGAGTCGTACTCATTAGAATCAACATTTGAACCGGAACTTGTGAACCTGCCTCGGAATTGGCCCGTGGTCAATAGTCAGAACCAACCGTTAATCGTCCATCAAACAGCCAACTAAGGGTCAAGATTTCACCTTGTGAATTGACAGTTTCGGTTAACCAACGATTTTTTGTTTCAAAATATATATAGAATTTCTTAATATATAAATACACAATAAATTTGTACTTATGTATTACATAATCTAAAATTAGCCTAGAATTAATATTTTGTGAAACCCTCGATTTTTTGAGCGTGTATTTATTTCACTTATCGTCTATGTACTATTTTACCGCGTCACTTTGACGGGTATATATTAATAATAAATATATTTCACATTTAATTTTATTTTATTTATTACTTGTGATTATGATCATTTATTAATTCTATTTCACATTAATGATCATTTGATTGATCATTATTATTAGTCACCTTAGAATTTTAAGAGTCTATTTATTTTAGAGACTTATACCTTATAGAATTAAGAATTTGATTTAGAATAAGTGATCATGAGACTTATAAGTGATCAAGGAAATCACTATTTATTTTGGAGATTGATATTATTCATCTATTATCATCAATTTTGGCACCAAAATATATATATATATATGGATACCATATTTCATACCATAGTGGACGGCCAAGAGGGGTAGTTTGGAGTAGAAATACCATCCAACTCTTGTACACATACACCTTATGTATTCATCTTGTGTATAATTACACCATTAATACAAACCTTATATACATTATCTTATACCTCAATTCTTTAATATTATTTTCCCCGACATATTCCCTCCCACATTTAATTAACTCATTCAAATATTCCCTCACCAAACACCATGCAAGCCTTGACTATGCCCATACCTTTGACTCCCTCCTTGTCTCCCATGCAAGAAGCAAGATTCAAGCCTTGAAAAAATTTCTCTCTCCCTCCCTTGAGTAGGATCGACCATAAGGCCATTTTGTACAAAAATTGGTTCATTTTTCACCAACTTCTCTCTCTCTTGTAGCAATTCTCCAACTTCTTTCTACCTTTCTTCATCTTCTTTCTTATACACTTAGAAAAAAATTTCAAGACTTCTCTCCTTATTCATCATAAAATTCGAAACTATCACTACTACAAGGTAGGAAATTTCTTCTTTCAATCCATTTTTGATATCACCTAGCTCATCTCTTTCACCTTCTAATTAAGTTTGAATTTGGACTTCGAGGTATACTTAGAAGACCTTGAAGATACTAAAAGCCTTGCCATCATCTTGAAAAGGACTTCAAGACTTTGAAGAAAATGTGAATAATTGGACTATAAGGTAAGAATTGAGATTTTTGGTACATTTTTCTCCTTCTACTTCTATTTTTCCAAATTTTGACACTCCATTTTTATTTTTGGAGTTTTAGGGGCTGACCTTGAGAGTTACACTTGAGGGTGACCAACATTTTTCATTTTGAAGCTTCTACTTAGTACATTTTGCCTACTACACAAGGTAGGTGTAGTATTTGCCCTCCTCTTCACCTTCTTCGTTTTCTTCTTAATTTCAATTCCAATTTTTCTAAATCCTATTTTTGGGTATTTCTTGACTTAGGGGCTGACCTAAGTCACTTCTTAACCAAGTGTAATTTATCCTCTTTTTCACCAACAAATCACTTTACAAGGTGGGTGGAAAAATCCTTTCAACTTCTAGGTGTTTTTCCTTAAATGCATGTAGTATTTTATTCTTTAGCACTTGAGATATATATATTATGTATTGCATGTTGATTTCATGTATCAAATTGTGAAAATTCTCAAGTGTTGCTAAAAAATGCTATTTATTGAAATTTAGGTGTATGCATGTACATTTTAATGTTGTATTTGATGAATATTGTATGAAATGGATATGCATGTTTATGATCCTTGAAATCCAAGTTTGATATGATTTATAGCCTGGAAAAGTCGAGCATAATTGATTAAATTTGAATTTTTGGACTTAAAATGCAAAAATGGCAAATTGGTGGACTTAATTGCAAGAAAACAAAACTTAAGGGACCCCTATGTAATTTCAAATTTTGGGATTGTAATCAGGTTCAAAAATAATATTTGGAAATTTTAATAAAGTTTTAAAATTTTTGAGATAAATAAAATAAACCCTTAAAAGCCCAAGGACTAGATTGTGAAATTTTAGAAGTTTAAGGGCTAAATTGCAATTTTCAAAACTGTACCAGGCCCCTATTTCAATATTTAAAATTTTAAATCTTAAGGGACTGGAAATAACATATTTTAAGAGTATTCCAAAAATCCAAGTGTTTAGGGCTTGGAAAGTAATTTTATAAAAATTGAGGGACCAAATTGTAAAAGATTAAACTTAAGGACCCAAATGAAATTTCCAGGAATTATACAGTCCATGTACCTGGAAATACTAATTTAACTATAACTTTATGATATTTTGAACCAAAGGTTCAAATTTCATAACATTTGGACCCCTAAAAGACTTAAAGGCAACTATTTTAAAATGGGACAAAAATGAGATTTTCAAACGTTAAGGGACCTATACTTATTTATTTTCAAAACTATTTTTGTCCCAGTATCCCACTGACCTTAGTGACATTTTACAACTGGAATCACATTAAAATCCCTTCCGGTTTGTGAGATCCAATTATTTTAAACTTAGGGCATGAAATGACAATTTTAACAAATTTAGGGCCAATGTGAGAATTTTATAAAAACTCGACCTAAAAACTTTAAAAACCTAAATCTCTGAACAGTTTAGAGAATTTAGGAACCGCCCTCATAATTTTTCAAGGTCAGAACATTTATTTATTTAATTTTTAACCCCAAAAGTATTGGTTTTTACAAAACGAGGCTAATTGTAAATTTTCTTTTTAACAAGAACCTAACTCAAATTATTTTCTTTTAAGAACAGCCCTGAACCCTTTAACCTATAATAATTATTTAAAATATTTTATTTTCATTGAAATCCCTTGACTTATCGGACCGTCTTGACCGACTAATACGCGATCGCGGGGCGACTTTCTCATCTTGCGGTTCCGAATCTATAACGGGACTTATGTCCCACCAAATTCTTCAAGACATCAAAGATTACTTATCCTCTCGATAATTATCTTCATCCAAATTACTCCACCAATGCCCATAATTGCCACACGCGATTTCGAAAACTTTCCTGAACTGCTTCCCTGAATCAATATACTCGACTGTCTGGTTGACATCCTATACTTGTAATTATTTTCCTGCCTGAGTCAACTTGGTGTGTCGAGCTCACAGTCGGAATGGATACGTCGGGGATAGAACCGGGCAGCTCGGCTGCTATTCCACTCTCCGGCCCCATCGTCCTAATCTCGCAACTGAGGGACGGAGTTTGTCCAAGGGAAGCGGGTCATAGTACTTGAGGTATAATCATGATTATGACAATCTAGGCCTAGCTAGCTCTGCTGTGGATTTGTCTTTGCCTATGGAGCGATAAGGTGACAGGTCTTGGACCATCTTGCTCGGGGAGTTACAAGAAAGAATGAAGGAATTGATATCTGATCCACACGATTCTGGAGTTAATCGGACCCGTTTGGTTGGCGCTACAATTCTGTACGCAACCGCTACTTGTATTGCATTGGTTGGCGCTACAAATCCGTACGCAACCACTACTTGTCTTGCATGGATTGGCGTTACATTTCGGACGCAATCCTACATGTCTTGCTTGAATCACATAGTGCTTGTATGATCACGAACTGTTTCATCAAACTGTATAAGTATATTATTTTAAGTATTTGTATCATGATGCTTGTGAACTGTATGTGAAACCACGCATCATGACTCACGCATTTTTTATACAACAGTTTTCTTGCATTAACTATATATATCGCCACACTTGCACTCGATCACCCCATCCACTGAGAATTTTTGTCCCATCCCCTCCTGTTTTCTAACGACTAGATGAGGAGTATGTTGAAGATGCCAAACCTGCCACAGACTGATCCCCTCCTTTTGCTTCTGCTGATGTTGGATTTTCTTTTATTCCGTTTTTCATTTTGGAATGTACTTAAGGGCGTAGGACCCTTTGACACTTAAGCTTGTGATGCGATGCGTACTTGTTTCTCTTGCTGGACTTTATGTTGATTAGTTTTGGACTGTAAGTTTAATTTGGATATTTCTATTGGGTTGTATTCGGATATTTGATAGACTGTAAGTTGTAATTCGTACTTGTATTCTATTTCCACTGCTACTTGACTCTGTTTCACTTGGGGTTATATATTATCATTTGTCTAGACTGTTTGGTTTATTTCTGTTTAAGATGTGGATCGTCGTTGCGTCCCGTCTGGGGCGTGACAGGTTAGAGTGGTATCAAAGCTCAGCTAGTAAGATGGAAACTTACACTGAGCTGACCCAGGATAGGACCCTCGTTTTGTGTTGGGTAGTACCGCGACTTGACTAATTAAGTGTGAAATCAATTTCAAAATGGCATAGAACCGTATTATTGATGTTTAGACTGAGTTAAGAATTATATACTTGGATATTCCATAGTTATACTTGACTTGACTTAGTTGACTCTTGACTGACCTTATTTATTCTTCCTTATACTTTCGTTTTATTCATTTATATTATGGATTGTATCTAACGCTTCGAGATACAGAATGGCAGAACATAGGGGACGTGGAAGACCTCGCCGAATTCTCCGTGAGAACGCCGATGTACCTAGGGAATGGGTACCTTCCCCATAATTACCACCACATCCTCCAGCAGCTGCAGGAGACAATCTGACTGCGCAGGCCCCGCAACAAATCCTAGTTTTCATGAGGCAACAAGCAGAGCCTAATCAGCGTATCCCCGAACCCCGAGAGGTGAATGATCGCATCTTAGAGCATTTCTTACGGTTCGACCCACCGGCTTTCTTAGGAGATCCAGATGATTTGAAGGAAGAGGACTGGGTTGAGAAACTGGATAACATCTTTAACGCTCTTCAATACTCAGATGAGCAGAAGGTGACACTCGCCGTATTTTGACTGGAATCAGCTGGTAGGGATTGGTGGAGAGCTGTTGAGAGGAAGTGGGACCAGGACAGAGTAGCCAGAACCTGGGAGAATTTCGTGGTTGAATTCAATGAACAATACATTCCCCAAGTAGTAAAGGAGGCACGCCGGGATGAATTCCACAGATTGCGACAGGGAAACATGTTAGTGGCCCAGTATGAGTCCGAATTCCATCGGTTGTCCAAGTACGTTCTGGGGACGATCAGCACAGAAGAGGATAAGTTGTACTAGTTCACGAGGGGACTGAAACTGGAACTTTAGAAACAACTTTTAACTGTTAAACTGACCACCTACTCAGTTGCGGTAAAGGCAGCTCTCCGCATCGAGTCGGGACTGAACCACATTGGGCAGATCCAACAAAGTAGGCCATCAAACAGTCTCAAAAGGACAGTTGTAGGACATCCATCTAAGCAGCCTGCTACGTTTCAGAAGGGACAAGTTACCAGGACGGATAAAGGGAAAGGACAGGTTCAGGGAAAGCCGGGACATGTGTGCGCACATTGCCAGAAACCAGAGCATACTGCCAATGACTGTTGGCGCAAATAGGGAAGGTGTTTGCGCTGTGGCAGTAATCAACACCAGCTGAAGGATTGCCCGAAGTACGAAGACCAAACCAAACAGGTGCAGCCGCAGAGGCCGGTCAATGGCCAGGGTAATCGGGCAAGGATGCCCGCTCGAGCATTTGCACTAGCCGGGCATGAGGCTCCGGAGGCAACGGACATGGTGGAAGGTACGCTTCTAGTATCTGACCACTATGCTAAAATATTGTTTGACCCTGGATCATCGCATTCATTTGTCGCACCGCATTTTGTACACAAGTTGCATGCATGCATGGAACATATGCCTATATGTCTAGAAGTATTAACCCTACGGACGCAAGCCAGATAATAGATATTATCTATAATGCATGCGAAGTTAAGATTGATGAGATAAATTTTCCTGTCGATCTGATCTTATTACCTATATCCGAATACGACGTGATACTGGGAATGAATTGGTTATCTTCACACCATGCACAGATGGACTGCGATCGCAAGTCCATTAAACTATGTGAACCTGGAAAGCCCGAAGTGGAAATTTTGGGAAGGGCACGAATTAAGATTGCCCCAATCATTTCAGCAATGAAAGCGAGAAAGGCAATCGCTAGAGGGACACAAGGGTACTTGGAGTTTGTAATTAACAAACCCAAGGTTGAGACACAAATTCACCAAGTGCCTATAGTATCGGAATACACAGATGTATTTTCACAAGAACTCACCATTGTCCCTCCAGATAGGAAAGTCGAGTTCACCATTGAGGTATTACCGGGGACCACCCCGATTGCTAGAACGCCATATAGAATGGATCCTATTAAGTTGCAAGAGTTGAAGACTCAATTGCAGAAGTTGATGGATGTGGGATTTATCCGACCGAGTACGTCTCCATAGGGAGCACCAGTACTGTTTGTCAGAAGAAGGATGGCACATTAAGACTGTGTATAGATTATCGCGGACTTAATAGCGTAACCATCAAGAACAAATATCCCCTCCCGAGGATAGGCGAACTGTTTGATCAACTTCAAGGAGCGACGGTGTACTCGAAGTTTGATCTACAATAAGGGTATTACCAACTTAAGATTCGTGAAGAAAACGTTTCCAAAACTGCATTCCAAACTAGATATGGACACTACAAGTTTGTAGTGATGCCTTTCTGTTTGACGAACGCACCTATAGCGTTTATGGATCTGATGCATCGAGTCTTTTGACCCTAATTTGGATCAATTCATAGTGATATTCATTGATGACATACTCGTATACTCTAAGTCAAAGGAAGAGCACGAACGTCATCTAAAAATTGTTTTAGAGACACTACGAGAGCATAAGCCGTACGCCAAGTTCAGCAAATGTGAATTTTGGCTTAGTTAAATCGTATTCTTGGTACACATAGTATCCGGCAATGGGATCGCAATAGATCCATCGAAGGTACAAACAGGGGTTGAATGGAAACAACCCGAGTCAGTAACAGAGATCAGGAGTTTCTTAGGATTGGCTGGATATTATCGAAGATTTATCAAGAATTTCTCCAAGATAGCCGGACCACTCACTCGACTAACCCTGAAGCAAGTCAGTTCGAGTGGAACGACAAGTGCGAGACTAGTTTCCAAGAACTGAAGAAACGACTTACTACAGCTCCAGTCTTAGCCCTTCTGAAGGGAACAGGGGGCTTTGTCGTTTATAGTGATGCATCAAAGGAAGGACTAGGAGCAGTGCTCATGCAGGAAGGAAATGTCATTGCTTATGCATCATGGAAGCTCAAACCGTATGAGGCTAATTACTCGACACACAATTTGGAATTGGCAGCGATAGTATTCGCATTAAAGAAGTGGAGGCACTATCTCTACGGAGCAACATTCACGATTTTCACATATCATAAGAGCCTGAAGTATCTATTCTCTCAGAAAGACCTCAATCTAAGGCAACGGAGATGGATAGAGTTAATTGAGGACTATCACTTTGATATTCAATACCATCCCGGGAAAGCTAACGTAGTAGCTGACGCCTTGGGCAGGAAGGCAAGTTTAGCCAGACTAATGATTCGAGAGTGGAAATCATTAGAAGAATTGAGCATTTGGAATCCGACGAGAACCAATACTCAGATTTCCTGTGCTAACATTTCAGTTAAACCCAATCTGCTGAACGAGATCAAGGCAGCACCGGAGACAGATGTACATCTTCAGAAGTTGAGAGAGAAGATGCTTAAAGGAGAGAGACCAGAATTCTCGATACCCGAAGATGGGATTATTAGATTCCGAAATCGAGTTTGTGTACCGAATGACAAGCAAATCAGAAATAGAATCCTAGCATAGGCACACCGCTCGAAGTACACTATACATCCTGGAGGAAACAAGATGTATAAGGACTTGAAACGGAATTATTGGTGGGTAAACATGAAGAACCAGGTAGCGGAGTTCGTTGCGAGATGTTTGACTTGTCAACGAGTAAAAGCAGAACACCAACGACCATTTGGTTTACTGCAGCCGTTGAGGATTCCCGAGTGGAAATGGGAACACATAACGATGGACTTCGTGACTGACCTACCAAGGACTAGAGGAGGCCATGATGTTATATGGGTAGTCGTAGACCGACTCACGAAATCTGCAAACTTCTTACCCATCAAGAAGACTGACAGCTTGCAGAAACTTGCCTAGATTTATATCCGAGAGATCATTCGACTGCATGGAGTGCCAGTCGACATAGTATCAGATAGAGATCCGAGGTTTGTCTCCAGATTTTGGAAGTGCTTGCACGAGGAATTGAGTACCTCGCTAAGTTTCAGCATAGCAGCACACCCACAAACTGATGGACAGTCTGAGCGAACGATTCAAACCCTGGAAGATATGTTGCGAGTCTGCACGTTGGATTTCCAAGGAAGTTGGGAGTCGCACTTACCGTTAGCCGAGTTTGCCTATAATAACAGCTATCAGGCCACGATTGGGATGGCACCCTACGAGGCACTATATGGGCAAAAATGTAGATCCCCACTACACTGGGAGATTGATGACCAATGAACTCCAAAAGGGAAATGAAAGTTGCCCTCGATTCCAAAGGTTGACCTCGTTCAGGAGGCCATGGAGAAGGTCAAACTGATCAAATTATGGATCCGCACAGCTCAGAGCTACCAAAAGAGTTACGCGGACAATAGGAGAAAGGATTTGGAATTTGAATTCGGAGATGAAGTATTTCTCAAACTCTCTCCACGGAAAGGATTGATCAATCTGAAGAAAGGAGACAAGTTGAGTCCAAGATATGTTGGACCTTATAAGATTTTGCAGAGGATCGGGAGTTAGCCTACCAACTCGAATTACCAGCACAGTATGCGGGAATGCATGATGTATTCCACGTCTTGAGGTTGAAGAAGTATCGACCAGATCCCAAGCATATCATCACTGATGATACTCTACCTCTGATGGAGAACTTGTTCTACACTGAGAAGCCGATCCAGATTATTGACCGGCAGATACGTCAGTTGCGTAGGAGAGAGACTGCGATGGTTAAAGTGGTGTGGCAAAACCATAACCGAGACAAAAATGCAATGTGGGAGATGGAAGAAGACATGAGGAATCAATATCCAGAGCTATTTTGAAGAGAATTTGGGGACCAAATTCTTTTAATGAGGGGAGGATGTGAAGCCCTCGATTTTTCGAGCGTGTATTTATTTCACTTATCGTCTACGTACTATGTTGACTATTTTACCACATCACTTTGACTGGTATATATTAGTAATAAATACATTTCACATTTAGTTTTATTTTATTTATTACTTGTGATTATGATCATTTATTAATTTTATTTCACATTAATGATCACTTGATTGATCATTATTATTATTTGTGCATTTATTAGTCACCTTAGAAATTTAAGAGACTATTTATTTTAGAGACTTATACCTTATAGAATTAAGAATTTGATTTAGAATAAGTGATCATGAGACTTATAAATGATCAAGGAAATCACTATTTATTTTGGAGATTGATATTATTCATCTATTATCATCAATTTTGGGACAAAATTTATATATATATATATATGGATACCACATTTCATACCATAGTGGACGGCCAAGAGGGGTATTTTGGTGTAGAAATATCATCCAACTCTTGTACTCATACAGCTTATGTATTCATTTTCTGTATAATTACACCATTAATACAAACATTATACAATATACACATTATCTTATACCTCAATTCTTTAATATTATTTTCCCCATCATATTCTCACCCATATTTAATTAACTCATTCAAATATTCCCTCACCAAACACCATGCAAGCCTTGACTATGCCCATACCTTTGACTCCCTCCTTGTCTCCCATGCAAGAAGCAAGATTCAAGCCTTGAAAAAATTTCTCTCTCCCTCCCTTGAGTAGGATCGGCCATAAGGCCATTTTGTACAAAAGAATTCAAGACTTCTTTCTACCTTTCTTGTAGCAATTCTCCAACTTCTTTCTACATTTCTTCATCTTCTTTCTTATACACTTAGAAAAAAAGTTCAAGACTTCTCTCCTTATTCATCATAAAATTCGAAACTATCACTACTACAAGGTAGGAAATTTCTTCCTTCAATCCATTTTTGATATCACCTAGTTCATCTATTTCACCTTCTAATTAAGTTTGAATTTGGATTTTGAGGTATACATAGAAGACCTTGAAGATACTAAGAGTCTTGCCATCATCTTGAAAAGGACTTTAAGACTTTGAAGATAATTGTGAAGAATTGGACTATAAGGTAAGAATTGGGATTTTTAGTACATTTTTCTCCTTCTCCTTCTATTTTTCCAAATTTTGACACTTCATTTTCATGTTTGGAGTTTTAGGGGCTGACCTTGAGAGTTACACTTGAGGGTGACCAATATTTTTCATTTTGAAGCTTCTACTTAGTACATTTTGCCTACTACATAAGGTAAGTGTAGTAATTGCCCTCCTCTTCACCTTCTTCCTTTTCTTATTAATTTCAATTCCAAATTTTCTAACTCCTATTATTTTGTATTTCTTGACTTAGGGGCTGACCTAAGTCACTTCTTAACCAAGTGTAATTTATCCTCTTTTTCACCAACAAATCACTTTACAAGGTGGGTGGAAAAATCCTTTCCACTTCTAGGTGTTTTTCCTTAAATGCATGGAGTATTTTATTATTGAGCACTTGAGATATATATATTATGTATTGCATGTTGATTTCATGTATCAAATTGTGAAAATTCTCAAGTGTTGCTCAAAAATACTATTTATTGAAATTTAGGTGCATGCATGTACATTTTAATGTTGTATTTGATGAATTATTGTAATGAAAGGATATGCATATTTATGATCCTTGAAATCCATGTTTGATATGATATCTAACCTGGACAAGTCGAACATAATTGATTAAATTTAAATTTTTGGACTTAAAATTTAAAAGTGGCAAATTGATAGACTTAATTGCAAGAAAACAAAACTTAAGGGACCCCTCTGTAATTTTTGAATTTTGGGACGGTACTCAGGTTCAAAAATGATATTTGGACATTTTAATAAAGTTTTAAAAGTTTTGAGATAAATAAAATCAACCCTTAAAAGCCCAAGGACTAGATTGTGAAATTTTTGAAGTTTAAGGGATAAATTCCAATTTTCAAAACTGTACCAGGCCCCTATTTCAAAATTTAAAATTTTAACTCTTAAGGGATTAGAAATAATATATTTTAAGAGTATTCCAAAAATTCAAGTGTTTAGGGCTTGGAAAATAATTTTATAAAAATTGAAGGACCAAATTGTAAAAGATTAAACTTAAGGACCCAAATGAAATTTCCAGGACTTATACAGTCCATGTACCTGGAAATACTAATTTAACTATAACTTTATGATATTTTGAACCCAAGGTTCAAATTTCATAACAATTGGACCCCTAAAAGCCTTAAAGGCAACTATTTTAAAATGGGACAAAAATGAGATTTTCAAAAGTTAAGGGACCTATACTTATTTATTTTCAAAATTATTTTTGTCCCAATATCCCACTGACCTTAGAGACATTTTAAAATTGGAATCACATTAAAATCCCTTCCGGTTTGTGAGATCCAATTATTTTAAACTTAGAGCCCAAAATAATAATTTTAACAAATTTAGGGCCAATGTGAGAATTTTATAAAAACTCGACCTCAAGACATTAAAAAACTGAATCTCTGAACAATTTAGAGAATTTAGGAACTGGCCTCATAATTTTTCAAGGTCGTCACATTTATTTATTTAATTTTTAACCCCAAAAGTATTGGTTTTTACCTAACGGGGCTGATTGTAAATTATATTTTTAACAAGGACCTAACTCAAATTATTTTCTTTTAAGAACAGCCCTGGAGCCTCTGACTTATAATAATTATTTAAAATATTTTATTTTCACAAAAATCCCTTGACTTATCGGATCGTCTTGACCGACTAATACGCGATCGCGGGGCGACTTCCTCGTCTTGCGGTTCCAAATCTATAACGGGACTTATGTCCCACCTAATTCTTCAAGACATCGAAAATTACTTATCCTCTCGATAATTATCTTCATCCAAAATATTACTCCACCGCCCATAATTGCCAAACGCGATTTGGAAAACTTTCCTGAACTGCTTCCCTGAATCAATATACTCAACTGCCTGGTTGACATCCTGTACTTGTAATTATTTTCCTGCCTGAGTCAACTTGGTGTGTCGAGCCCACAGTCGGAATGGATACGTCGGGGATGGAATCAGGCAGCTCGGCTGCTATTCCACTCTCCGGCCCCATCGTCCTAATCCCACAACTGAGGGACGGAGTTTGTCCAAGGGAATCGGGTCATAGTACTTGAGGTATAATCATGATTATGACAATCTGAGCCTAGCTAGCTCTACTGTGGATTTGTCTTTGCCTATGGAGCGATAAGGTGACAGGCCTTGGACCATCTTTCTCGGGGAGTTACAAGGAAGAATGAAGGAATCGTTGTCTAATCCACATGATTCTAGAGTTAATCGAACCCGTTTGTTTGGCGCTACAAATCCGTACGCAACCGCTACTTGTATTGCATTGGTTGGCACTACAAATCCGTACGCAACCACTACTTGTCTTGCATGGATTGGCGTTACATTTCGAATGCAATCCTACCTGTCTTGCTTGAATCACATAGTACTTGTATGATCACGAACTGTTTCATCAAACTGTATAAGTATATTATTTTAAGTATTTGTATCACGATGCTTGTGAACTGTATGTGAAACCACGCATCATGACTCACACATTTTTCATACAACAGTTTTCTTGCATTAACTATATATATCGCCACACTTGCACACGACCACCCCATCCACTGAGAATTTTTGTCTCATCCTCTCCTGTTTTCTAATGGCTAGATGAGGAGTACGTTGAAGATATCGAACCTGCCACGGACTGATTTCCCGTGCTCTGCCTGTTGGACTTACTTCCTTTTTTTGTTATTGTTGGACTTGTTCCTTTTGCTTCTGATGATGTTGGACTTTCTTTTATTCTGTTTTTCATTTTGGATTGTACTTAAGGGCGTAGGACCCTTTGACACTTAAGCTTGTGATGTGATGCGTACTTGTTTCTCTTGTTGGACTTTATGTTGATTAGTTTTGGACTGTAAGTTTAATTTGGATATTTCTGTTATGTTGTATTCGGATATTTGATAGACTGTAAGTTGTAATTCGTACTTGTATTCTATTTCCGCTGCTACTTGACTCTGTTTCACTTGGGGTTATATATTATCATTTGTCTAAACTATTTGGTTTATTTCTGTTTAAGATGTGGATCGTCGTCGCGTCCCATCTGGGGCGTGACATATTTAATAAAAACATTAAAATCGGAAAGGTAATATCCTAAGTTTAAGGGATTTACAAAATGAAAAAATATATAATACACTAAGATAATATAATCTATAGGATTTGGATCATGTGAGTCCACATAGTTAGGGTGAGTATGTTAGATCAAATCTGGAGCGTTGATCTATTTTTTTTTTAACGACCCAGATTTAACTGAATTTTAGTTTAATTTATATTGATTTTATTGCTGGAAAAGGTATATAGGTAATTTTATTATTATATCAGTTAAATGCGGGAGTTATTTTTGGTAGTTTCTTTTCACATTCCCAGATTTGTGGGATTCTATTTCACACGTACCTTTTGGGTGTATATGTTCCTTCTACATCGTATCTTTTCATTCTGAAAATTTTGTAACCCTTTATTCTATTTTTTTTCCGAGCCTTTGTTGCAGAGATCTGAGACGTATCTTTTCATTTTTTAGTGACAAAAAATTTGGGGAAATAGGTTTTGGGAGTCTTGAGTTCTTCACAATTCTATTTGATCTTTGGCATCCTCGTTCGCGGCAGAGGTGAGCAGGGTGTTCGCCATTGTTAGTCATTGGATATAAAGGTTTTGGAACAAAGGCTAGCTATTGGGAGAGGATAACAATATTGAAGTGTAAATCGTGGATTTTGTAAGGAAGGATTTTGGGAGAAAATATCAGTAAGTTATGTGTGTTCTTCGTGATTTGCTTAATTTTTTTGTTTGCAATTTGTGTGCTCTTTTTCTGAGAAAGATGTTTTTTTTTGGAGAAAATATCAGTAAGTTGTGTGTGTTCTTCATGATTTGCTTTTTTTTTATTTACGATTTATGTGCTCGTTTCTGAGAAAGATGGTTTTTGTTTTAATCATTGTTGGTCTTTAGAAGGTTGGGTTTTTTTATCATTGTTAATCATTGTTCTTCTTGAGGATGATGGGTATTTCCTTAGAACCTTTGTTGTGCTCGTTTTGTTGCTTGTGTTTTGTATTGAATTTTTTTTACCTGAGTTGTTGCTTATTAGAGGGTTTATTATTGCTTATGTATGCTTGATTTGTTGCTGTTTGAGCATGTTGTTTGTTGGTTGTGTTTTGTGCTTGTCATGTTTTTTTAAGCTTTTGAAAGAGGGTATGATTGCTTATGTATGAATGATTTGTTGCTTGTTAAGCATGTTGTTTTGATTTATTTTTTTCAGTTAACCGATTATGTTGCTTAGTTAGTTTTTTATTTTCTGTAAGTTTTTTCTGTATTTTTTTTTTGCGATTTTTTGTGGCGATTCGTGTTGTTTCGCTATGTTTTTTTTTCTTCGTCGTTTTGGGTTTCTTTAAGAAAGGTGGGTTTTGGTTTGTTTTCTAATTTTCTAAGCCCTAGATTTTGAGTTTTTCATTGTTAGTCTCATGATAAGGCCTAGGTGAGTTTTTGTTTTCTGAAGTATTTATTGTTTTGGTTTCATTGTAAATTTGGTTTTTTATATGACCATCTTTATTATGATTCTATAAGTGGGTAGTGATGCTTGTATAAGTATTCAAGGTTACTTATGAAATGTTATTCATATTGAGTTTTTAATTGTGACTGATATTTAATATGTTTGTGCTCAATGATAATATTGCTTGTGAAGGTGCTGAGTAGTGCTTATGTAATATTAGATTAATGCATATTAAGTAAAACACTGCCGTAGTTGATAGAGTGTTATGTTTGTTGCTTTTTATATTGTGAGGTGTTGAAATTATATTGTGGCTTTGCAACATCAGATGTTTTCTCAGTTTCTATTTGTTCGCGAAAATCTTTTCACTATACTGCAAGTGTACATCGTAGTTTATAGAATAACATCAAACAAGGTCGTATTCCTCAGGGATTGAATACGAAACACTTTGGCCACAATAACATCGTACTCCAATTTTATTGAAGCTACCGAAAATCAAGAAGTTCTACAAATCCTGAATTAACAAGTAAAAAGAAAAGAAATAAATTTATAAAAACCAGAACTCCACAAGTCTTTTCAACAAATATGAAAGCAACCCTAGGCACATAATCTTCAATATGCTTCTTTAATATTAAATCCAATCAATGTTTAACAAAACCAATTCATATATTTCTATGGGTTCAATTCATATATTAGTTTATTCCTCATTCTGGTGACGCATAAACAATAGATTAATAATAATTGAGGTCTCCTGACGCATCACAACTATTATTAACTCCCAACAGATCTTTAAATTGAATGACTCCTCGCAAATAGATATAGTCTCCCGATGCATTACCCTATTTATGTCTAAACCCGATTTTCATCTTGTTAGAACTCACCTCCCGGATTATGGACTATCAAGTATGATATGCAAATTATTGATCAGATAATCTACAAGAAATAAGCCCTCGAATTCATATAATAGAACACATAAATCAATTAAGAAAACAATCAATAAGATTTAACATGAATCCACAGTTTCGATTATGCCTTAGGATCAGAAATATTAGCCCAACATATTTGATAACAAATTCATAGACAAACTTGAAATCAAATAGTTTGACATCGTTTAAGTACAAACAAGAGATCTAAACTAAGAAAGAAAATCCCTTCTTGTCAGGATGGATCTTTCCTCCAAGCCTTCGAAGCTTTTGTGCTTCCGTAGATGCGAAAGGTCTTGTGGTGCTCTTCGTACATTAGCCCTCCTCTCTCAGAAGACTTTTGATTTGTGTAATCCTATGTATTGTATGTTGTGTGAATGGTATGAGATGTTTCATTTTCGTGCAAGGCTTTGGTCCTTTTATATAGGTGCTTCGAGAGATCATTTATAGAGTTTTGAAGGGAAAAGGACAACAAAAACTGACCAAATCGAACCGCATGGCTCGTGTCAACCCACATAGTCTGACTGTGTAACATGATTTTGTCTTTGTTTTTTGCCCAAACACTTCACACGGTCGTGTAATCTTCACACAGTCCGGTCGTGTAACATGTCTCTGAAAATCAAGTTGCACGCATGTGTAGAATATCACACGATCGTGTGATCTCACATGGTCCAACTATGTGAATGGTTTATGTCCATTTGCTTCATTTCTTCGATCGTCTCTTCTAGCCAAATATTTTTCACCTAGTAAGACGCTGCAATAGAAATATGAAATCGCCCAGTTCAGGCAGTTAAATGCATATCCATTATATGAGGCATGGGATAGATTCAGCGAGTTGGTGAGGAAGTGCCCTCAGCATGGATATCCCGATTACCAATAGGTTCAGTATTTCTATAATGGTTTAAGTGGCAACACGAGAACTATTATAGATACTGCATCTAGAGATGAACTACTAGGGAAATATCCAGAGGAGGCACTAGAATTGTTAGAGGAGATGGCAAACAATAGTTACCAGTGGCCATCCGAGAGATCCAATGTCCAACGTGTGACAGAGGTTCAGGATGAGAAAGTCGCCATGCTCACAGAACAGGTATCCGTCCCGAACATGAAACTGGATGTGATGCAGCAAGTGGCTCCTAGAGATCCTGTGGTTGTTGAAGAGGAAGCTAATTTTGTGGGACAGCAGAGGAACTTCAACCACAATTATAGAAATAATCAGACACCCAATTACTATCATCCGGGGCTGCGAAACCATGAGAACATTTCATATACGAATAACAAAAATGTTTTGCAGCCACCTCTGGGATTTAATATAGGTAATCAAAGCAGAGCGGAGTTAAGTGACAAAAAAGCATCTGTGGAGGAGATGATATCCTTGTTTATTGGAGAAACTAGAGCTAGACTAAACAAGGATGAAGCAAAGGTAGACAGGGTTGAGGAACAAGTCACTCAGTTGAACACGAACGTAAATGCAAGACTGAAGTCTTTGGAAACACAAGTAATCCAAATCGGTACTGCAATGGGAGGCCAACATCAAAAGGGAAAATTCCCAAGCAATACTGAACTTAACCAAAGAGAATAGTGCAACGACATTCGTATGATGAGAATATGAGGGCTCAAAGATTTCAACCGATATAGTTCAACATTAGTGATGCTAGAAATCTGACGTCTGGTTGAAGACGTAAAACTTAGCGCTTTGTGGGAGGCAACCCTAGAGGCATCGCGACAAACTCCGAGTTTTAAAAAAAAGTCGAAAATCACTTCACACGACCGTGTGAAATTATTCACGGATCGTGTGACCTGCATCATAGAAACAAACCACACGGGTTGGCTGTGTGAGCTGCACACGGCCGTATGGTTGGTCCAAGCCGAGTCCAGAGATCGCCCAGGGCTACACGGCCCGATCGTGTGAAATGCACACGGGTTATGTGAATGATCCAGGTAAGCACTCCTTATGCATTCATCTTTCTTTTGGTAATTTCCTCATATGTTCGAGACGAGGCATATTTTATGTTTGAGGGGGTTGTCAAGAATACGTAAATGAGTATTGTTGCATTATTGCATTGCATTTAGAATTGCATGTAGAGGATATAATAATTGCATAAAAAAATTTCAAAAAAATTTGATTTTCTTTTTAGTTATTTTTTTAATTTTAGCACGTTTATTGCTTTTGTGTGCTTTAGGATCAAATATTCGAAAACATATAAAAAAAATGCTTTCGTATGATTTTACTATGAGCATTTGATTTTATGAGATGAAATATTTTTGTGAATAGTGTGATGAATTATTGAGGAGATGTCTTTTACTTGTTTGACATTAGTTAAGAAAATTGGGTATTTGAGCATGATGCGAAAAATAAGCCTGAGCTTTTGTGCTTATAACTGCTTTCATATTATGCAGTCTTTTTTTCTTGAGTGTGTCATTCATGATTGTTAGAACTCTAGAACTTGCTTTGGTATCTTCATTGAAACCATGTGTGTGTGCAATTTTTGAAAATGATTTAAGGACATCTTTGTTTAGCCTACTTAGCCTAAAAAGCATACCTATGAACTCATGATTCCCTAGTTAGCCACATTGAGCCTTAACGTTTTATTGTTAGCCATATTTTGATCTTTAAAATTGAAAGATGATTTTTATCCCTAAAACTTGAGCTTAAAGAAAATAAATAGTTTGGGGAAGATGTGGTGAAAATTGTGAAAAAAAGAGAAAGTTTGCAAAAGAATGAGGGATGAGCAGTGCTAGGTAAATGAAAGAATAATGAAGTTCGAAAAAAAAAGAAAAAAAATCTCTGAAAAAGAAAGAGAGAAAAATCGAGCAAAGAAAGAAAAGAAAAGAAAAATTCTAGAAATTTGAAAAAATTGAGAGCTTGAGGCTAAAGAAAAAGAAAAGAAGACAAATGGCCTAAATAATGAAAAAGATGAAAAAAATGGTAGAGTTGAGTTGAAAAGGAGAATATCTTGAAAAGATGAGTTTTATGATGAAATCGGGTTAGTGAATTGCAAGTCTGTGTTCTTAAATTTCATCTGCTCAAGTCAAGTCACTTGATCCAAATTTTCCTTACCCTTACCAAAGAGCCTATATTACAACCAAATGAAAAGTCATTTTTTATTCTTAAGTTGTGCACACTAAAGTGGTAGAGATGTTAGACGATTTGCAAGCCTATGGTAGTTCTACATTCATTTTATTTTGAGCGTATCCACGTCCTATTTACTTTGAGAGATGAGTGATACACTACTTACTTGTGAGTTGCGATGTTAAGTACCCGAAAGAGTATTAATTATGCCAAACTTGTGATTGATGACTTCTTGTTAATGAATTCCATAGTTTACTTGAATATGGAGTCAAATGAGATTGAATGTCTATAGTGTTCTTGTGTGTTCTTTGTACCCCTTGAGATTATTTTTCTTAATTTGCTCGAGGACGAGCAATAGTTTAAATTTGAGGGATTTTGATATGTCAAAAATATACGTGCATTTAGGGGCTTAAAATGATATATAATTGATGCATTTGCACGCATATTTAGTGTATTTTACTTAGTTTCCTTAGAAGGGTATGATACTGCGTATTCTTGTAACTATTTACAGGAAACAGAGCTTAAACGGAAAGATATCAGTTGGAAGGCCCAGACAGGATCGGAGACTTAGTTCAGCCCAATCTGCTGCGGGTGGTGTCAGAGAGCATAACCATCTTTTAGCCTTATCGCGCAAAGAGAATGCAAAAAGGCGACATCGAATGATGTCTTTAGAAACACCATTTATCTTGACAGTATCGCAGATTTCTAAGAATTGCGCCAGATGCGCGTTTGGATCCTCAATGGCTCTACCTCCAAATTGGTTTTGAGAAACCATCTGGATGAATGCTGGTTTTAGTTCAAAGTTGTTTGCATTGATCGGCAAATGGGCCACACCCCCATAAGTTAGACTAATCTCCGATTGGAAGTATTCCCTAACTGCCCTTCTCGCGGGTGGGCGTTCCTCATTGTTCTTGTTATTCATGCCATTCCATTATTCTCATCCGCCATTGTTTTAGATCTTTTCCTTAGTTGTTTTGTTATTTTCTCGATCTCCAAATCAATGGGCATTGGTTGGGAAGATCCGGAACACGTGATCATGCACTATCTGCACTTAACAAAAATAATGTTAGAACCAAAGCAATAAAATTATTTACAAAAAGAAAAGAAAATCGAAAATAGAAAAAAAATATTTACAAAAAAATCAAAAAAATTAAAAATGAAAAGAAAAAATATTTACAAAAATTTTGCTTCAATTAAGATTGAACTACTTATCACTATATCTAAGTTGAATCTTTCAATCCCCGGCAACGGTGCCAAAAACTTGTTCGCCAAAAATTTGATCGCAATACTGGAAGTGTACATCGTAGTTTATAGAATAATGGCAAGCAAGGTCGTATTCCTCAGGGATTGAATACGAAACACTTAGGCTATAATAACATCGTATTCCAATTTTATTGAAGCGACCGAAAATCAAGAAGTTCTATAAATCCTGAATTAACAAGTAAAAATAAAATAAAAATTGTAAAAACCAGAACTCCACAAGTATTTTCAACAAATACGAAAGCAACACTATGTATATAATCTTCAACATGCTTCTTCAATATTAAATTCAATCAATGTTTAACAAAACCAGTTCATGTGTTTCTATGGGTTCAATTCCTATATTAGTTTATTCCCCCTCCCGGGTGGCGCATAAATAGTAGATTAATAATAATTGAGGTCTCCCGATGCATCACAACTATTATTAACTCTCAATAGATCTTTGAATTGAATGGTTCCCCACAAACAGATGTAGTCTCCCGATGCATTACCCTATTTATGTTTGAACCAAATTTTCGTCTTATTATAACTCACCTCCCGGATTATGGACTAACAAGTATGACATGCAAATTATGATAAGATAATCTACAAGAAATAAGCACTCAAATTCATATAATAGAGCACATAAATCAATTAAGAAAAAACAATCGATAAGGATTTAACATGAATCTACAGTTTTGATTATGCCCTAGGATCAGAATGATTAGCCCAACATATTTGATAACAAATTCATAGAAAAACTTGAAATCAAATAGTTTGACATCGTTTAAGTACAAACAAGAGTTCTAAACTAAGAAAGAAAACCCTTTCTTGTCAGGATGGATCTTCCCTCCAAGCCTTCGAAACTCTTGTGCTCTCCACAAATAGATGTAGTCTCCCGATGTATTACCCTTTTTATGTTTGAACCCGATTTTCGTCTTATTATAACTTACCTCCCAGATTATGGACTAACAAGTATGACATGCAAATTATTGATAAGACAATCTATAAGAAATAAGCACTCGAATTCATATAATAGAACACATAAATCAATTAAGAAAACAATCAATAAAGATTTAACATGAATCCACAGTTTTGATTATGCCCTAGGATCAGAATGATTAGCCCAATATATTTGATAACAAATTCATAGACAAACTTGAAATCAAATAGTTTGACATCGTTTAAGTACAAACAAGAGATCTAAACTACGAAAGAAAATCCCTTCTTGTCAGGATGGATCTTCCCTCCAAGCCTTCGAAACTCTTGTGCTTCTGTAGATGTGAAAGGCCTTGTGGTGCTCTTCGTAGATTAGCCCTCCTCTCTTAGAAGACTTTTGATTTGTGTATTCTTGTGTATTCTATACTGTCTGAATGGTACGAGATGTTCTATTTTCGCGCAAGGCCTTGGTCCTTTATATAGGTGCTTGGAGATATCACTTGTAGAGTTCTGACGGGAAAAGGACAATAAAAACTGACCAAATCGAACTGCACGGCCCGTGTCAACCCACACGGTCTGACTGTGTAACATGATTTTGTCTCTGTTTTTCGCCTAAACACTTCACACAGTCATGTAATCTTCACACAGTACGGTCGTGTAACATGTCTTTGAAAATTAAGTCGCACGCACGTGTAGAAAATCACACGGTCAACTCACACGGTCGTGTGACCTCACATGGTTCGACCGTGTGAATTGTTTCTATCCATTTTCTTTGTTTCTTCGATCTTCTCTTCACACTATTCGATCTTGTCCGGGCCTTCCAACTGATATCTTTCCATTTAAGCTTTGTTTCCTATAGAAAAATTATATGCATACGCAGTATCATGACTTTCTAAGGAAACCAAGTAAAATACTCTAAATATGCGTGTAAATGCATCAATTATATGTCAATTTAGGCCCCTAAATGCACTTATATTTTACATGTATCACTATTGTCCAAAGGTTACACGTTAACCTATTATGCAGTTATCCATGTCGTGGAGGGACAACGAGAACAAACAAGATTTTGCAATTTTGCAATGCACCATACTGAGACGTACATGGACGGAGGCATAAGAAACTGTGATAGTGGGTTGGAGAAGAAAATTATTGCACAATTATCCATGATACGGGCTAAGTATTATGCCACAATTACTCTGATTGACATGAATTAACACAAGTTGAGGAATTTGGAAGAGGCAAAGAAATTTTGTGGGATGAAAAAATAGTGGTCTATGGGTGACATATGATTTTTTTTTAATTAATGTAATGTGTATGTTGAATAAGATTGCGTATTGCATTTTTTGTTTTTAGATGGTTTTTTGGGAATTATTTTGACGAAATTTTAGGTAGGAACATACATTTCAGGGTATAGGTTACATTGAATATTTTGTTGCTAGAAGTTGTGTTATTTTTTGTATCTTGTAAGTTTTTCAGTTGTAAAAGATATACATGCAATGCTAATGTAGACATCTTCTGATGCATTCGTAGATATCAAATGTTGCTTGTTCAGCAGCTGATTAGTTAGCGAGTGCTTATGAAGAATGTATTTGATGCATATGTAGAAAAGAATGAGTGATTATTAAGAGATAGCAATTATGCAATTCTAAATGTGCAGCTTTGTAAATCAACCTAAAAACAGATTTGTATCTTTGTCAAATTGTATCTGTGTCAAATTGTAATACACAAACAACAATCACACATTGTATATATAATGCCAATGCAGACAAATTCTAATGCATTTTCACAGATCAAAACCTCTTAATACAGTATTGATTAGTCAGAGAGTTCTCATAATTTTAAAATTATTGATATGCATATGAAGAATATACTTCATGCATATGTTGAACAAGTTTAAGCAGTAGGATATCATAATTTTGCTTGTTGGCATACATCTATCCATATGTACATAAGCAATTTTTTTTTCAATAGGTGTATAAGTGGTTGCATTGTATAATTGTGGCAACATTGAATGCCTACATATGCACAATTATTGTATTATGCATGCACTATAATATGTTAATGAATAGCATATACAGAAATGATATCTAGATGCATTAGAACAATACTACATACGCACCACATCATATTTTCATATGCAGATTTGTTGAGCTTGTTGTTTTGTCTAAAGTTTGTGCAATTTTTCAGGCTACAATTTTTAATTGTGTTATAACAATATGTTCATAATTTACAATAACTAAAGTTCTTACATGCAACCTCATTGTAATTATATTTTTGTAAATTGGTTACATTATAGAATTGAAGCAACATTTGAACATATACTTGCACCCATGTTGGCTTACACATGCAACATGTTTGTTAATTAAAAGCACATGTCCATTCCGGAGCTTTAATGGTATATAAAAGCATCATAACACATTACACAAGCAACAAATCACATCTTCATAAGCAACCTCCAAACTGTAATCGAGTTCTGAGAAGATGAAACTGATTCTACTATGTGATTCTCGTGGACGATTTTGGTATAAGATCTTGGAGCGATTTGCGTGGGTGATAATGGTAACTGCTTCCTAAATTTTCGCTGGGAAAAAATCCGTTGAACTAATTGATCGTATCCTCCCCCTTTTCAGCATGTAATTGGTGCTATTTTCATGAGATGATGGAGTGTTTATATTGACTTATTTACCCCTACCCACTTATTAATAAGGAAACATGTAATTGGATGGTTTGTGATTTTTGGCCAATGAAAATAGATGATGTGTTGCTCAGATTCGTCCCTACGGACTTACTCTATGAGATGTCCCTATAGAACCATCTCCCATAATCTATATATATATATATAATATATATATATATATAGGGATTGGTTCAAATGAGACCAAGCCCTTTAGGTAAGACCGTAGGGACACATCGTGACCATTAATTTAAAATCAATAACGGTTTAGATTTTTTTATTTATTTTTAGTAATGCCGTCTGTTTTGTGATGTTTTAAGGGCATTTATGTATTTTCGTTATTTTTGCCTGGGATAAAGGTGTAGTTTTATTATTAATGTTTTGGTAACAAAATTCCTACCATATCTATATTTCGCGATTTTTGGGTCAGTTATTTTTCAAAATTATTGACAGAAGATGACATTTCATTTTCTTCTCAATCAAACGCACGTCTCTTTCTCTTTCTCTGAAACTTGCGAAAAAGCTTCTCAGCTATTAATGTTGTCTGGTGCTTGTTCTGGTAAAAACACAATTTTGTATATTATATTATAATACACTTTTAACATACTAAATATGCAAATATTTTAGGTCCCAAGGGGTGTGGTGTAAGATTTAGAAGGGGGGTTTGAATAAACCTTACCAAATTCACTTTTTAAAAATTTCAACAGAGTTGACTCAAATCAGCTAAGTTCTTGGGGGACAGCTAGGTTGGCTTTCTTCAGCAAAGTTACCCACTCAACAGACTCGATTGAGTTGTTGATAGTATAACTTAGATGCGTCAGCTAACACTTAACTTTTAGATGATTTGGTTTTAAACAGCGGAAGACTCAACACCATTTCTTAATTTTAAGCACGTTTTTTACACTTGATTTAGCACTTGTTGATTGCAATTTAACTTATCAGCAGATATAAAAGTATGCAGAAAATAAATTGTTGAAAGAAAATGACACAAGCAAATTTTATAATGGTTCGAGGATGGAGTAATTCCTCTAATCCACTCTTCTCCAACTCCTAGAGGAATCCACTAAGTAACAGATCAGGTTACAAAGCAGTTCTTCAGTCTAGAGACAGCCTTGATCACACAGCTGGCTTCTCCCGCGGCTCAGCTTCTTCACAAGACAACTGCCTTGCTACTTCAGCTCCCTTCAAGCCTTTGGAATTGATCACACAAACTTCCAACAAACTTGAAACTTCTGGTTCGACCTTGAACCTTACTACAGCTCCTTCAAACTTGGAGAGTAGACCCCTTTTTTGTTCTTGAAACTTTTCCTCTTCAACTGGTTGAAGTAATCTTTCCTTCATAGCGTGTGTTGGATCGAGTTCCTTCGAGTTTTGGGCTTGAGGAATTTCTTGATAAGCTTTGAGAATATTGCAGGTTATGCTTGCTTGATAATTGCTTAATTCGTTCGTGTAAATCGTTTTTGCAATCTGTAACTTTTTCTCAAATGCTTCCTCAGCCTTTTATAGTGCTCATTTGAAAATTTGCCCATTGAAGAGATAGACTATTTTCAAAAAAGTCACTTTCTTGTTCGTTGGCTTGTCTTTTCTTGGCCTGCAACATTGTGATGTTGACCCTTCGTCGTATTAAATGACTCTGCAGCTTTTCAGGATCTAACACATGCTTCAGTGTTTCCCATTGGTTTATCTTTTTTGCATATTTCTGGGCCAAACACTTTAAGACCGGGTAGCTTGGACTTATTACTATATCAAGTAATATCCTTGACTTCCTTCCAACGGATCAATGTCAATTGTCTTGACTTGACTGCTGCATTTACCCCTTTGACTTGAGTCAGCTCCAATCATATGGGAATGACTCAACTGTCAATTCAACTGTTAGACTTGGCTCATTACTGACTTGACTGACACTTCCACATCCTTTACACAGTTGTTCCTCAGCTGGCTCTCCTTTAGTCGAGTCTGTGCCTTCCATCTTGACCACACTCAGCTGACACACAGCTGGGTCTTCACTCTAGTCTTCAGTTGACTTCTTGTATTCTTCGACATAGCTGACTTCACTCAGCTCTTTCAGTCCTATCTATTACAACATAGAAATACAAAGAAAATGGGGTGCCAACTTGCTATTCTATGTTTTACACGGTATCATCAAAATCTAATAAATAAATTTTCCTAACAATTTTCCCCTTTTTGATGATGCCAAAACTTAAATAAAATAAACATCAAACTCAAGCAGTGCAGTAACAAAGAATGTATGGTTTGAATATGTCAATTATATTGATCATAACATTCTTGTCCTTTACAAAGTTGTTTACAAAATGTATCAAAGCTTATACGTATATTAAATTACAACATGTATCCGAGCTAAGTTACAAAGGTATCAGAGCATTATTACAGAGTACTTACAGCTGTGTATTTACAATATAGTAAAATACATGAAGGGGTTACAGCCGTCTTCAACACCTTGGCTGCTTCCTTCTTCTCTCTTCATCTTCAGCTCTCCTTCTGTCCTCGTCTGCTCTTCTCCTCTTTCTTCTTCCTTTTTCTTCTTCTTCTCATAGGCACTCCTAGAAGCAGGGTCATCCCTACGCTGCCTTTCTTCCCATTCTCGCGTCACCCTCTCATTCTCAGCTTCTTGCCTCCTCACAGCTTCTGCATTCTTGCGCTGGACTTCCAAATTTGCAAGATGATCATATCCAACCTAGTAAGTGATCCCTTTCTTCTGTGGATCAATATACTTGATGTCCTATGGTTTTGGCTGTGGATGAGAGCTTTTACCTCTTCCACTACCACCATATCTTCCCCTTTCTCTTCCTGACTCAGCTCATTCTCCTCTGGGAGTGTCTTTGTCTTCGGTGCTTTTGCTTTTCCAAATTGAGTGATCTGTTGGAACTCTCCGCATTTGCGCATATCGCCTAATTTGCATACATCAAGACCCTTCTCCCAGTACAAATCCCAGGCTTGAAGTAGAGTCATATTCTGGAAGTAGCCTTCTACTTCTAGAGTTTGAAACTCCTCTAACGATCTGGGCTCAGATACAACATCGGGCATAGCAATTTCTCTCGAGGGTTTGATCAAAGGAGAATCCTTTAACAATCCTGTTGGGGGACCATCATATTGTGTCCTTATATTCTGGATACGCGCAGAATGCTTCTCAGCCACCTTCTCGAACTCATCTTCGATGGCTTTCCTTGATTCTTTAAATGCCAACTCAGCTTTCTGTTCCATAGACAGCTCTTTCGGTAGCTTACTGAGAAGTGAAGCTATTATTTCTCCTTGTTGAGGAGTCTTGGCAAACATAAGCTTCAAATGGGGGTTTTTCGAGCTTCCTTCCCCCTTAGTTGTTTCTCATATCTTCTCCTCCTTATGACTCCCTTGCCCTTCTTTCAATTCCTTCATAGCCTCATCTTCCCCCTTTTTGGCATCATCACTATAAGATAGGGACAGGCCAAGGAACATGCCACTTAAAATGAAGTCGAGTCGGATGTTGGTTGAATCATGTTTAGCATCTGACTTGGAGTAGGCTGTTCGGAATTAGGACCGCATAGCCTTTGACTCAGCTCCCATTAATTTCATTTCAGTTTGGAGAACATTGAGCTGCTGACTCATGTTAGTCTCCAATCTTGCAATCTCGTTCTTGTGTTGCAGCTTAAGTAACTCCATATCCGACTTGTGAGATTCTTCAATTCTTACCATGTACTCCTTCTGCCTCTGCTGAAACTGTATATTATGCGCACTCCAGACTAATAATTCTGCAAATAACGACTTGAAGTAACAGACTTGCTCTCTTCTCATAGTCATGGTCTGTGCAGCCCATTCTCGAATACGTAGAACAACACCACGAATATCCCCGTTGATGTTGGCATCACGGTTATCCATCCTTAGGTCTAATGATGCTAAGTCGTACTCCATTTTCTTGATTTCCTCACATATGGCTTTAAACGCCTTTCGGAAGTCGGCTGTCAAAGCAGACTCATCCTCGGGCCAAACTGCATCAAAGTCGAAACTTATAGGCACCATTATTGAATCAGCTGGAACACCAGGTTCTTCTTGGACTGTATACTTGGCTTGTTCTCTAGCAGATTTGGCATCAAGAGATGGCAATTGGGCTTCAAATGGAAATATATCTTCGAACATATCATCGAGATAGATAGGGATTCCCGCAGGTCCAACTTGTGGAGCCTTTCCCTTTTCTTTCTGTAATTCTTCATCTCTACTTGCCTCACCTGAACCAGCTTTGTCGGCATTGGGAGAAGTTGTGTTAGCCTGCTGTTGAGCTGATTGAGTCTCTGCTTGAGCATTTGTGGTAGCCTGCTCACTGATCGATTTCGGCCTTGAGCAAACAGATATTAGCTGCTCACCGATTGACCCTCACCGTCTTAACACTTCCTTCCTCGTTGAGCGATTGGAACTTTCTTTTGAGTTGTCTTGTCCTCAGTTGATTTATCAGCGTCATCGGAGCGTGTTGGAGCCATTTGGGTTGGCTCATCAACAAACACAAACCTCATCGGAGAAGTTTTGTCACTCCGAGAATCTTGAGCATCCTCAGCTTTGTCCTTAGAAGAATCATCAATGGGAGAGGACTCGGCTTCATTGTCAGATTCCAGGAATTTTGTGTTAATATGTTCATGTGAATCGCGTAGAGCGATGATTTCTTCTTCTTCACCAGTCGTCTCTACTTGAGGAATTTGCTCATGAACATCTTCTTTACCCAAGGAAGTCTCAACCTCCTTGTGGCCTTCAACACCCTCAACAGTCTCAACCGCTGGAGGGCCTTCAGCATCCCTATGTGCAGTCTCAACTGTAGTACGGTCTTGGACAATTTTTCCTGCAGCAGACTCATCTGCCTTAGGGTCTTCAGTGGCATCCGTCGGAGTCTCAACTCCTAGGATTGCACTTTCAAGACCAGGAGTCTCAACTCCCATGGTCTGCATTCCATCCTTTGTCTTAGCTGCATCAGCAGCGTCATCGGCCTTCACTGTAGATGAAGTTTCAGCCGAGACAGTCTCAACTGCCTAAGCTTCTTCAACTTCAATCTATTGTTCTGTTTGTTTCTCACCTTCACCTCCTAAATCCATAGGTTTGTCTCCCACAGCATCCTCCGACCTGGCTGTGGTGGTGAGAGATTCCCCCTCAGCAGGCGCACCAGTTAAGTTATGAGAACTGGGTTGCTCTGCACCTGAGACTCGGCTGTTTTTCCCTCTGAGTGATCAGCCGTGGGGGAAGGTGTCTCAACACCTTCTTCAGGAGTTGTCTTGGCTAGGGTGCCCGCTTCATCTCCTTCCCTAGCTTTATCACCTATCTTCTGAGAGCCATTTTCTGAATGCACGGGGGATGTGGTGGCAACAATATTAGAAGCTATCTTCTGCGACACATCCAAAGGGTTACATCGAGGAGAGAGTTGAGAAGACTCTCCTGGACCCTCTTGCATTTGTTGTTCGTACATGGCTTTAGATTCCTTGATGGCCTATTGGAATTCGGCCTTCTCTGCTGCGACAGTAGGATTGATCTCTTCTACATCACTGTCAGTCGAGTCCATGTGATGATGTTCAAGACTACCAATGAACATACACATCTTAGATTTTTAAATGGCCTTGGCCTTCTCCAAAGCCTTTTCCTTTTCATCTTCCTTTATGGCACGAAGGGCATCCATACAAAAGTCTTCATTGAGAGCAGATGTGATAGAGACGTTCCCCAGGAAGCTTAAGAGCTCCTCCTCTTCTTCAATGTACTCAGGTTGCTCAAATTGTTGTCGAGAGTAACTCAACTTCCAATTTCTCCAGTCCCTCAATCTCTGCTGAATATCAGGATATACAGGAGATAACATAATAACATCATCATCATCATCTCCTTCTTCCTGGATCGTGGCAAGTGGAGCTTGCTCCTCCTCAGGTTCAATGGTGTCAGGTTGAGGGGAGTGGACATTTCTTTCTTCATGAGTCTCAACTGTCTCAGCTCCTTGCATTTCCACAGCTGTCTCTCGAGCAGCTGGGTCTTCTTCAATCTGCTGATTAACATCAGCAGTCTTCTCGACATCCATGGTGGCTGCATCTCCACCATCCTTCTCTTTAGACTGCTCCTCTTGAGTCTCAGTAGTCTTCTCGGGCTTCTCTGGCTGAGTGGCAGACTCATCTTTCTCAAGGTCAGACTTCTTATACAGTCTTTTTCTCTTGGTTTTGACAAGAGGAACACCATCCTCTTCAGCTGTTTCTTGTGTGGTGACTTCTGGCTCCACCATATTTATCTTTTTGGCAGCAGCTGGCTTGCAAGGCACAGTTGTGCGCTTCTTCTTCACGATCGAAGAAGGTTTGGATGTATCCTTCTCGATCTCGGCTGTTGGGGCAGGTGCATCAGATTTGGCTATTGGGGCAGGTGCTTTTGGCTCGGTTGCAGGGGAAGGAGCCTTCTTGGATTTGGCTGCAGGGGCAGGTGCTGGCTTAGCTGCAACAGCTCTCTTTTTCTGGATAAGCTTGGGAGAGAGAGCTGGGGCGGTTGCAGCTGTGTCTTCAGCAGGGTCAGCTGACTCACCCTCTCTAGTGTCAGCTTTCCTTGCATGTGCCTTCCTATGAGCGCCTGACAGGTTTTCCTTGAACATTTTCTTGTTCACATGGAATGGCTTTCCATGTCGCAGGGCAATCCCCTTCACCTCCATCAAATGGCCAATAACCAGGCCATACCCCAAGGAGCATTCAAACGTCCCATCCTCCTTGATGGTCATATTGATCACATTCTGGCAAATACGGCTGAAAACAAACTCAGCATGATCGCAACCATCACCACCAGCTTAGTTCGAGACAGCTAATTAAAGCTGTCGAACTTCATATCGACGCACTTGGACACAATGTCCATCAGCTTACGGTAATCATCCTTGATCAATTCCTTCGACTGTATAGACAGCCTTCGCATCTGACTCAGGCTTGGCTATCTCATTCCAAGCAGCAACTATGTTGACATCCTTCTCAGTGATTTCTTTCAGCCCTTCAGTAGGCAACTTGCAGTGTTCAACAAGGTCAGCAGTAGTGATCTTTATTGCCTTGATGTGTACTGATGAGCGAATCTCATCATCGTGCACTTCGACGTTAACATAAAACATTGCGACCTCCTCCAAATACGTTTGAGAGAACTCCATAATGAGAAAAACCTTCAGACCTGATTTCTCAAGTTTCTCAGCAATTTTCTTTACCAGGGCTTCATCAGCACCCTACTTTAGCATTCCCTTGAAATCAACTGTCGATCCTGAGTGGATCTTCCCAGACATCTTGACAAATTCGTACGATACTTCCATTTTTGATGAAAATAAGCGGTGAATGTAATGTAAAATCTCGATTTTGAAAAATAGGGTTTTTGCACTTTCATAGAGAGAATTCCTTTGCTTGTTGAAGACGAGAGAGTTTTTGTGAGGAGAGAGAAAATGTGTTTTGGCTTATATTGGACTTGAAAGAACAGTTTTTGCATTTGAAAAATTAGATCAAAATTGACTGTCAGGATTTATCCTATGAAACCACATTAATTTCCCCGCATTAAATGCAGCAGCATTTATATCCAATCATAGGCTAAACGTGCAGCTTTTGTTCTGACATCATAATTACGCTGATGTAATTCCTAAAAATATTCCCGCTCGCAGAAAACGACTGCGTTTTGTCACTTAGCTCATAAATAACTCAGCTATCATCCAAAAGTAACTCAACTCTGCTTATCTCTTCACATAAGATCACTCAGTTGTCAGCTAACTAGATACAGCTGATTTCCCGTCTTGGCTATTTCACTTGGCTGAAATGTGAAACTTGCTTCTTTTTCATTCTCTCTTCTTTGTCTCTGCTGATTGAGTCTTCTGAGTATCCTAACTCAGCTCAATTAATCCTAGCTCATTCTTAAGCTCTTCAAATCTTGATCACATAGAGGTTTAGTGAATATGTCAGCTAACTGCTTATCAGTTGAGATGTATTCCAAGGTGATGTCTTTCTTTTCAACATGGTCTCTTAAAAAATGATATCTGACATCAATGTGCTTTGTTCTTGAGTGCAATATTGGGTTCTGAGTTATTGCAATAGCACTTGTGTTATCACACATAATTGGAATCTATTTTTCTTCAATATCATAGTCTCTCAGTTGTTGTCTCATTCATAAGACTTGGGCACAATAGTTGCCCACAACTATTTACTCTGCTTCAGTTGTGGATGTAGCTATTGAATTTTGTTTCTTGCTGAACCAAGAAATTAATCTATTTCCAAGCATTTGACAAGTACCTGATGTACTCTTCATGTCCACTCTACATCCAGCATAGTCTGAGTCTGAGTAGCCGGTTGAAATCCTCCTTCCTTTGGATACCATAAGCCAACTTCTTGGCATCCCTTCAAATACCTTAGGATTCTCTTAGCTGCAGTCATGTGTCTCTCTTTTGGTGCAGATTGAAATTTAGCACATACACCTACAGCAAAGGTGATGTCTGGCCTGCTTGCTGTTAAATAGAGCAATGATCCAATGAGGGATCTATATCTAGTTTGATCAACAGCTTTGCCATCTGCATCCATATCCATCTTGACTGATGTATTCATAGTTATTTTCACTGAAGATTTTTCTTTCATGTCAAATTTCTTCATCAAATCCCTGGTATACTTGGTTTGACTTATGAAGGTTCCATCCTTCATTTGCTTGACTTGAAGTCCTAAGAAGAAAGTTAGTTCTCCCATCATGATCATTTCAAACTTCCCTTGCATGAGGTTTGAGAACTTATCACACAACTCTTTGTTAGTGAATCCAAAGATGATATCATCCACAAATATTTAAAAGCAATATACTCTCTCCATCTTGGATTCTGAAGAGTGTTCTGTCAACTTTGCCTTTGGTGAATCCATTGTCAATTAGAAACTGAGACAATGTATCATACCATGCTCTTGGTGCTTGTTTCAATCCATACAATACTTTCTTGAGCTTGTAGACCTTATCTCCAATAGTTTTCTGCTCAAAACCTGGAGGTTGTTCAACATAGACTTCTTCCTCTAATAGTCTATTCAAAAATACACTTTTCACATCCATTTGATATACAATGAAGTTTTTATGTGCAACATAGGCAAGAAATATCCTTATTGCTTCCAATCTGGAAACATGAGCAAATGTTTCATCAAAATCTATACCTTCCTCTTGGCAGTATCCTATGGCTACCAATCTTGCTTTGTTTCTGACAACAGATCCTTTCTCATTCATCTTGTTCCTGAATACCCACTTAGTACTAATAACATTTTGGTGGGTTGGCCTTTGAACCAATTCACATACTTTGTTTCTTTCAAACTGATTCAGCTCTTCTTGCATGGCCTGAATCCAATGTGTGTCTTCCAATGCTTGAGACACATCTTTAGGTTTTATTTGGGAAATAAAACAAGTGAACATAGCTTCATGTTGTGCTCTGGATCTGGTTCTTATGCCATCTCTAACATCTCCAATGATTAACTCGGGTGGGTGGTCTCTCGGCCATCTCACACAAAGTTGGAGTAAGTCTGCTGGATTCAGCCGTCTTACAGCTAAGTTGTCTTGAATAGCTTCTTCATCATCATTCAGCTGCAGACCTTCCAGCTGTCTTTGAGATTCAGCTATCTCATCATCTTCAGGGTTGAGTGCTCTCACATCAGCTTCAACATAAGGACTCTTCTGCATAGTTGGCTGATTCTGCTTCTCAGCTAACTCATCAATGTCTTTTCCATTCACATTTGGCTCATCAAATACCACATGAATGGACTCTTTTGTGACCATAGTCCTCTTGCTTAGTACTCTATAAGGTTTACTCTCAGCTGAGTATCCCAAAAATATACCTTCATCAGCTTTACATCAAAAGCCTTCAAATTATCCTTGTCATTGTTGTGGATGAAGCACTTACATCCAAATATCTTGAAATATCCAACATTTGGCTTTCTCCGTGTCCAAATTTCATAGGGAGTCTTGGTTAATTGCATGTTTATCATGCATCTATTCTGAGTATAGCATATTGTATTTATGGCTTAAGCCCAAAATCTCTTAGGCAATCCAGCTTCAGCTAACATTGTCCTTGCAGCTTCCTTGAGAGTTATGTTCCTTCTTTCAGCTACTCCATTCTACTGTGGAGTCCTTGCAGCTGATAACTCATGAGCAATACCATTTTTAACACAATACTAAGTTATAATCCCATTGACAAACTCAGTTCCTCTGTCAGATCTTATCTTTATAATGGTTTGACTCTTCTCATTTTGAACTCTTCTCATCAGCTGAGGCAACTTCTCCAGTGTTTCCTTCTTTTTACACATGAAAATTGTCCATGTATATCTTGAATAATCATCCACCACCAGTAAGGTGTATTTTTTTCCACTGATGCTAGCTGGCTCAATAGGACCAAATAAATCCATATGCAACAGATGCAATATCCTTGTTGAAGAAGGACTTGGCTTATCCTTGAAAGATGGTTTGATTTGCTTTCCCATCTGGCATGCATCACATATGCTTTATTTCTTGTATATTGAGTCAGGAAATCCTTCCACAAGATGACTCCTTGCAAGCTTGTTGATCATCATGGAATTCAGGTGACTCGGCTTCTTGTGCCACAGCCAACTGGATTTGGTTGTACTCTTGGCTAGCAGACATGTACTAGGTGTAGCAGTTGACCAATCCACTACATACATATTTTTCTGCCTTGTTCCTTGCAGCGCAATCTCATTTGATTCAGCATCATTGATCTGGCATATTCCCATGTTGAATCCCACATTGTAGCCTTTGTCACAGAGTTGGTTGATGCTTAGTAAGTTGAAATTGAGACCTTCATTATATACAACATATGTGATCTCCAATCCATTTTTCTTCATGGATCATGTGCCTTTAATTTCCCCTAGAGCTTCATTTCCTCCAAATATGACTTTTGCACCTTTGATTTCCTTGAATTTTGACAGATTTCTTTTATTCCCTGTCATGTGTCTGGAACAGCCACTATCCATGTACCAGGTGTTAAGTTGGTATTTTACCAACTTATTTGATATTTTAGAGTAGAATTTGGTTTTATTTTGGGTGTTTTTAGAGTCGTTAGAGTCCTATTTATTTCAACTAGAGTTGATGTAGAGTCAATACAGATTTGGTAGCCGAGAAATGAAGAAAACGGTGAAAAACGGCTTGAAGAAAGAAGAAATCGCGTAGAAAGAAGGAAAAAATCGCACTTTGGCCAAGGACGAGCGGGCGCTGCAGCGCCCGTAACAGGGATGAGAGTCGGAAGCAGGCATGTGGGCGCTGCAGCGCCCAACGCCCGGCACTGCAGCGCCCGGGCGGAAAATGTTGTTGATGCAGGTGGGCGCTGCAGCGCCCGGGCGGCAATTGAGCGGAAGAAATGATGGGCGCCGCAGCGCCCATGCGCGGGCGCCGCAGCGCCCGGGGGCGGAAAAACCTATGTTCACCTACCCCTTCTTGGACTTTTGTGTACTATAAATACCATCCTTGGGGCTTGAAATTGGGGCATCTTGGAACCCTTGGGAAGGCAATAAAAACAGCTACAAGACAAGGAAGAAGAATTTGAGCATTTTGAGAAGAATTTGGAGAAGAAGATTGGAGGCTTCTATCATCTAGAAATAGAGAAGATCCCTCAACTTTTGTTCTTATTTTGTTGCTTTCTTCATATCTTGTAAGATGTATTGTTGTATTTTCATGGATTCATTTTCTTTAATCATAAGCTAAACACTATAATTCTAGAGGATTGATGTAATCTATGTTTGAACTTATGTTTTGAGATTGTGGTTTGTCAATCTAGATCTATCAATTTATTTGTGCTATTTGGATCTATTGCTTCTAAATTACTTGATCAATAATTTAGATTGTTTGGTGTATTTGATTTGACACTTGAGAGAGGTAATTGAATACATGACCTTGGAATAGCATAACCTAGGATTTCATAGAATTGAGAGATTTGTGAATCCTTTGAAGTCATTTATCAAGATTCATAGCTTTTATTGAGATTTTGATTGGTGATTTTTATAGAGATATTGATTTCCCAATTGAATCTAAAATCATTGGCACTTGAGAAAGGGAATGATTATTGTAGAAATCTTGACTTATAAATTGATAATTGATGATTGATAAACCATATTGACAACATAAGGGATAACTAGATTCATCATACCTCTAGAATTCATTTAATCATTTGGATAAACTCATTGATATTTACATAGTCTTAATTTATTTTTAGTATTTTTAGTATAATCAACTCCATCAATTATTGAATTTCTAAATAAAGTTAGACTACTATATGATAGTACTTAGCAATAATTCGATAATTATTCCCTGTGGATTCGACAACCTTACTACTCTATATTAAAACTTGACACCTTAGACTTGCGGTTAGAAAAATCTCTAACAAGTTTTTGGCGCCGTTGCCGGGGACTAATACAATTTTTGGTGCTAATATTGCGATAGATAGAATTATTCTTAATTTAGACATTTGTTTTATTTTTTTTCATTTTCTTTTGTAAATTCTACTTCTACGATGCTTGATTTGTTTTTTTGAATTGGTATAGGTGCACTCGTTCGGATGGAAGAGGCAAAACCATCTTTGGAAGACGCCCTCATTTCATTCATGAATCAAACGACTTCATTTATGAGTCAAATAAATTTATTCATGAGGGAAATGAGAAATAGCCTTACCAAAAACGAAGCAAAGATGGACAAGATGAAGTTGCAATTGACACAATTGGCCAATACTATGGATTCACGATTGAAAAATCTTGAGACTCAAATGGGCCAATTAGCTAAAATTGATAGTGGACAACATCAAAAGAGCCAATTTTTAAGCACCACTAAAGCCAACTCGAAGGAACAATCTAGTGCCATTCATCAAAGGAGTGGTACCGAATACGAGAAGCTGAAGATCCTGGAAAAGCAAGAAAGTTTGGAACCAAACACGGATTGTGTGTTTATGCACTTTCAGCTGTGTGTGGTACCGAAAAGGAGCAAAAACAGGACAAGGAACACACGAACCATGTGTGTACGCCCGTGCATTGCGTGCAAGATATAAGAAAACTATTCCATAATGAGACAAGCACGGAATATGCGTACACGCATGGACAACATGAGCATAATTCAAATCAAAGTGTTCCAACATCAGGACTCCAATACTTGCTTGGAAAGCCCAAGTATGCATTACTAGATGCAAACAGAGCAAAAACGGTTCTTGACCACGATCTAAAATAGCTAATATATGCATTCAGAGGTGGTACGAACTGAAATAAACAGGTGTCAAGCTTAAGACGTTAAATATAGCGCTTGTTGGGAGGCAACCCAACGGTTTGTGGTGTGATTTTTGTTTTTGTTTGTTTTCTTTTTGTAAAAAAAAACTGAGTGTTGTTGTACGGCATCACGCACGGGTGACCTGTGTGCTAGGCGCATGTGCATGCCTGGAGGGAGAAATAATGTGGCTTCGGCATGAAGCACGGGCAGCCCATGCGCAAGGCGCACGACCCGTGCGTCCTTCAACTGAGATAATATTAAGGTACAAAATTTGAAGTGATGGTTGAAGGAAGAAGTCCTAGCGATATGAGGAGATGCCAAGGAGGGCCACCACCCGCACAATGAATCAGGTAAATCCACACAGTTTTATATTGAAATTCTATCTTCTCTTACGTGCGATATAATTTCATTTAAGTTTGGGGGGGAGATAGTTATTTTGATATGAAATGTGTGGATTACAAAAAAAAAAAAAATACAGACGGGCGCTGCAGTGCCCGGTCCCTAGTGCTGCAGCGCCCGATCGATTGATGGAAAGATTAAAGGCTGAATCAGCCTCATTTTTCTTTACAAACAAAACACACACACACGCCAATCTTACTTTCTTCTACAAAAATCCCACCTAGCATTCACTTATACACCATTCAAGTGGGCAATTGAGCAACTTAATCATCAAATTCATCTTCTTCATCAATTGGGTAAGTGAGCTTCAATTGTGCACCACTTTTCTTCAAATTTTCAAGCTTAGGTTAAAAATGTGGGAATTTTCAATATCATTATAATTTCGAATTTCTTGATAAATTCTTGATAAATTGTGATGATATATGATTATATTGTGCTTGAATTGGTTGGTGTTGAAAAATGGGCATGAATTGAATTTCAAATTTGGTGTTCATCTCTTCTTTACATATATGCCTACAAGGTGTTTGTTAAAATGCCTCAATGAAAAATATTACACCTAGGCATTTGATTCTTGTCATCATTGTGTACTAAAGGTTATTTGATCATGAATTGATGACAAGGATGCATAATTGTTGAGTTGTTGCCAAATTCCTAACCCCTAACTCCTATTGTGCGTTCTATGTGTATTTTGCTTGTGTTATTTTTCAGGTGATTTCCAGATCAATTAAAATGCCAAGAACAAAGAATGCAAGCAAGGGCAAAAAGGTGGCGAGTACTTCCGAGGAATATGATACTAGCCGTTTCGTAAGCTTAGAGGCACAAAAACTTTTTATGAGAAATTAAGCACAAAGAGCATAACCATGAACGGGGTTACAACCGGGGCCAAATGATGGTGAACTTGCACAAATGATACATCAGAAGCAATGGAAAAAACTTTGTGCACAACCTAGACCATTCGCACCGAATATAGTCAGAGAGTTTTATGCAAATACAAAGACCAAAAATGGCTATAACTCAGAGGTTTTCGTACGTGAAGTAAACAAGGTATACACTCATTCAATAGCGATAAGAGAATATTATGGACTCCTGGAGGTGGATCACTCACCGTACGTTAAATTTATCTCACAACCACCAAGTATGGAGGAGATTTGTAATACCTTATGCCGACCTGGAACTGTGGTACGTCATATAAAAGTAGTGGGAGGTGCTACTGCTTTTCCGCACACGAGTCTTAGTCGATATGGGCGAGCTTGGTACCACTTCATATGCAACAACTTGATACCAACCAAGCATGTTAGTGATGTAACTAAGGAACGAGCTCATCTTCTATATGCCATAGTTACTAACATACAATTCGACCCAAATGTAATAATTATTGCAACGTCCCTTCATAACAAAATGCTACAACCCAAAACAGGGGGACTAATCTTACCGAGTTTAATTTGTGGGTTATGTAAAGAGGAGGGTGTTACATGGGATAGCTTCGAGCCATTGGAAAATCCTAAGGGACCCATAGATTCGGCTACTATTGCTTCTTATGACGAGCGTGGGCGGGCGGTGTGCCTAATCCGGGGTGTGGGATATATTCTTGATCCCGAATTTGCCCTACCAGCTATTGAGCATGACACTCATGCCCAACCACGAGAATGTAGACACTCCATTCGGTTCGGCGGCAAGACGCTCTCGTTCTAGACGCTCACATCACGATAACAACCCTTCGACGCACTAGTTCGCGAAATACGAGAATTGAGAAGGGCTTTTGTAGGCGAGCAACGTCACGAGCGCGCACGAGAAGAATATGAGAATGAGCACAACCGAGTATCGGCCCGGATATATAGCCGGACACACCCGCAATTCCGCTTCCCAATACCACCACCACCGGGTCCTATTGCTCATTTTTCACCACACGACTCCGATGAGGAGTCCTAAGCGCTCCGGCTATCAGGAAAGTTTTCTCACTCTCCATTGAGGACAATGTTCAATTTAAGTTTGGGGGGGTGTAATCTGTATTTGTGTATTTTGAGTCGTATCAGAGTGAGTCGTGTCAAAAAAAAATCGAGTTGAGTCGAGTCGGGTAGTTTGTTGAACTATAGAACTACATGACTAAGTAGATTTGTTGATTGCGAGTTGAACTGTCACGAAAGCATGTTTTTAAGTGGTGATCTATATTTTGCTTCATTGATTTCATATTCATGCATAATTCTGTTAACTTATTTGAAAATGATTAATGAAGTCGAGTGTTGCTTGTATGATCCCACCGGATTCTAGAACTTGTTTGATCACTAATTGAGGCGAAATCCTAGGTGAAATAACATAAGGAAATGATTTAGGCCATCTTTGAATAAAAGCTAGAGCCAAAATGACTACCCTTGTACGATATAATTTCACTAGTGTCCCCTTTTGAGCCTATTAAACCTGTTCTTTGGCAACCAATTTTTTTTACCTTGAGCTTATATGTGAAAATCCTAATTACCCATCACTCATACACACAAAATGATTGAAGGTGGAGGAGGATGTGATAAGTAAGGTAGATGTTCATTCGCATGAAGTTGCCGAGAAAAAGAAATAATGAAACCCCATGTGTTAAAATATGCAAAAGATCAAGTTTGGGGGTCTCGAAAAAAAAATTGTTGAAAATAGAGGCTCGTAAAGGGAGAATAATTGAAAATTCAACAAAAGTGAAGGTAGCCATTTTGTTTGGCAATTGGTGATTTGAAGAGGTAATTGTGTGTTTGGGTGAGTTGAGCCACTTAGTCCTAAATTTTCCTACCCGACCCTAAGCCACATTACAAGCTTTGGAAGTCCTATTGATCCATGTGTTATATTAGCCTACATTAGTGGAGATTAGTGGGAATAACAAGCTTATGGAATCCGGTAGTCATTATCTTTTGATACTTAGCAGTGGATCATCTTGATAACATTTGATTGCGTAAATCAATTTGAATAATGTAAACGGAATTTTCATGAATATTCAACACTTTTGATCACAATGATAAAATGCATGCTTGATTGATAGTGAAATGAGTTTTTAGACAAATTTTATTGGTTTATGGAGTTTTGTAGTTGCTTGTGTTGTTGTTTTGTTTGTCTTTCATTTTGGAGTTATAATTGTTTGAGGACAAACAATAGTTTAAGTTTGGGGGTATTTGTTAAGTTGGTATTTTACCAACTTATTTGATATTTTAGAGTAGAATTTGGTTTTATTTTGGGTGTTTTTAGAGTCGTTAGAGTCCTATTTATTTCAATTAGAGTCGATGTAGAGTCAATACAGATTTGGTAGCCGAGAAATGAAGAAAACGGTGAAAAACGGCTTGAAGAAAGAAGAAATCGCGTAGAAAGAAGGAAAAAATCGCTCTTTGGCCAAGGACGGGTGGGCGCTGCAGCAGCCACCTGACTGCCCAAATACCGTAAATAGGAATGAGAGTCGGAAGCAGTATGTGGGGGCTGCAGGCGCCCACGCTTTCAACGCCTACTGGCAGCCACCAAGGCGGAAAATGTTGTTGATGCGGTGGCGCTGCAGCGGCTCGGGCGGCAATTGAGCGAAAGAAATGATGGCGCCGCAGCTGCGGTGCGTAATTGGCGGAAGAGTTGGCGGGCGCCCGCGCTTTGAGCGATAAATCGGGACGACATTCTTTGGCGCCGCAGTTGCCCGGGGCGGAAAAACCTATGTTCACCTACCCCTTCTTGGACTTTTGTGTACTATAAATACCATCCTTGGGGCTTGAAATGGGGGCATCTTGGAACCCTTGGGAAGGCAATAAAAACAGCTACAAGACAAGGAAGAAGAATTTGAGCATTTTGAGAAGAGTTTGGAGAAGAAGATTGGAGGCTTCTATCATCTAGAAATAGAGAAGATCCCTCAACTCTTGTTCTTATTTTGTTGCTTTCTTCATATCTTGTAAGATGTATTGTTGTATTTTCATGGATTCATTTTCTTTAATCATAAGCTAAACACTATAATTCTAGAGGATTGATGTAATCTATGTTTGAACTTATGTTTTGAGATTGTGGTTTGTCAATCTAGATCTATCAATTTATTTGTGCTATTTGGATCTATTGCTTCTAAATTACTTGATCAATAATTTAGATTGTTTGGTGTATTTGATTTGACACTTGAGAGAGGTAATTGAATACATGACCTTGGAATAGCATAACCTAGATTTCATAGAATTGAGAGATTTGTGAATCCTTTGAAGTCATTTATCAAGATTCATAGCTTTTATTGAGATTTTGATTGGTGATTTTTATAGAGATATTGATTTCCCAATTGAATCTAAAATCATTGGCACTTGAGAAAGGGAATGATTATTGTAGAAATCTTGACTTATAAATTGATAATTGATGATTGATAAACCATATTGACAACATAAGGGATAACTAGATTCATCATACCTCTAGAATTCATTTAATCATTTGGATAAACTCATTGATATTTACATAGTCTTAATTTATTTTTAGTATTTTTAGTATAATCAACTCCATCAATTATTGAATTTCTAAATAAAGTTAGACTACTATATGATAGTACTTAGCAATAATTCGATAATTATTCCCTGTGGATTCGACAACCTTACTACTCTATATTAAAACTTGACACCTTAGACTTGCGGTTAGAAAAATCTCTAACACCAGGTTCCTTGGCACTCAGTTGATCCTTGAACCTGCAATCAAGGAAATTAGTTTTTAGGTACCCATACTTGTCTGGGTCCAGTGGGGTTAGTGCTATAAGATGTTCCAACCAACCTATAGCCAGATGATCTGACTCTAAGCGATTGCCATCTATCAGTTCCAGAATCATAATGCACATTAGCAAATTGCTTGGGGGTTTTAGGATCATACAACTGTCTCTTTTGTCTGTATGCCTGTGTGTTTGTTTTAGCAACTGCTTTCTTGGGGTAGTTGTGGAATTTCTGGGTGTTGTGCCTGGGTACATATGTGTGCTGATAATAGCTCTTTTGCCTTGGGAATGACCTTTGCTGAGGTTGAGGTCTTTGCCACATGGGCTTGTATCCCATAGGTCTTTGCTGATATTTCACATAGTTATTCCAATCAGCTTGGTTTGGATAGTTTCTACCATTCCCATCATATGAGTTTCTTTGATGAAATCTCTGGGGCTTTTGGTAGTTCTGTTTGGCTTATATAGAGTATTTTCTATTGGGAGTCTGCTGATGGACTTTTCTAAATTTCTTTTCAACTGTCCTCTCAGCATACTCTACTGGCTTCTTTCCTTTTCCCTTATAACCAAGTCTAGTATGATTGTGATTGTGTTTTGGTGTGGGTGTTGGTGCAACATATGGTGTTTTGGGCTTTTGGATTCCCTCATTACTTGAGGATCCTTTCTCCAAAATCACTCTAGGAGTTTGACTATGCACAAAAGAATTGAATCATATGCCTGTCTTATCTCCACACTCTTTTTGACTCATTATAAGTTCATCCAATGATTTGGATGCTTTTGTAAATGAGGCAATCACTTTTTTAAGATATTTTTCTCTCTTTTCTGTAGCAGTTTTGCCTGTCTGTCTGTCTGCTGCTTCTTTGCACTTGGCTGGTTCAGCAGTCTCAGCAGCCAACATGGCTTTCAGCAGCCAACATGGCTTTCTTCTTTTCTTACTTCTTTCCCTGAAGACTCTTCTTTCTTATTCATTTCTATATTTGTTGACTGGTGGATAGGAATAGTCAACAGTAAAGTATCCTGGTTGTCTGCAATTCCAACACAGGTTTTCAGCTCTCTGATCAGCTCTCACGGCTCTCTAATTATCAGCTCTCTGATAGTCAGCCCTTTGATGTTCAGCTCTCTTGGGTGGTCTGTCCTACCTTGCTTTGGAAGGTGCTGAATGTCTCCTGGAGGTCTCTCCCTTGTTTCTTTTGTAGTTCTTGTTAAAGAACTTGTTGAATCTTTCAACCATGAGAGCAATTTCCTCCGGTCTATAGTTTCCTTTGGCTCAGCTTTCTTTCCTTCATTGGCCATCAATGCAGTTGTCATGGGTACAGTTGTTTTCTCCTGCTCTTTTCTTCTCATCTCAAACTCATAGGCTTTGAGGTCTGAGAATAGCTCATGATTTGATGTCTTTGAGAGATCCATGGAGTATCTTAGGGCCATGACCTTCATTTCCCATTCAGCTGGGAGGGCTCTTAAAATCTTCATGCACATCTCCTTCTGAGTGTACTCTTTTCCAAGAGCTGAAAGTTCATTTGCAATCTCTGTGAATCTGGCATCAAGCTGATCTAGGCTTTCACCTGCAAGCATTTTAAAATTTTCAAATTTTTGAACAGCAACAGTTAATTTATTCTCTTTAATCTGTTCTGATCCTTCACAAATTAGGGTTAGCTTATCCCAGATTTCTTTGGCTGATTTATAGGACTTGACTTTATTGAACATAGCCTTATCCAATGTCTTGTAGAGAATATCCTTGGCCACATTGTCCAGGTTGTATCTCTTTCTATCTTCATTTATCCATTCACAACGAGGTTTTTCAACCATGGCTGGTCTAGGCTCTGCTGCATCATCCTCTCCTTCATCTTAAGGTGCTCTTCTTACAGCAGTGTTAACTTTGAATATTTGCAATGGCCCATCATCTATCACAAGCCACATTTCATCATGTAAAGCTGATAGGTGAGCCTGCATGCGAATCTTCCAGTCATCAAACTCTTCCACAATAAACATATGAATACGAGTTAGATTGGCTTCCCTGATAATAACTTTGCTTTTGAAATGAAAGACTTTGAAAACTCAAGTGTTAAACATTTTGAAAAAGATTGAGATCTAGTTCAGTAACCAGTGGGGAAGGCTCAATGAACCAACTGCTCTGATACCACTTGTAGGTCCCAAGGGGTGTGGTGTAAGGTTTAGAAGGGGGTTTGAATAAACCTTACCAAATTTTCACTTTTTAGTCCTTATAAAAATTTCAACAGAGTTGACTCAAATCAACTAAGTCATTGAGGGCAGCTAGGTTAGCTTTCTTCAGCAAAGTTACCCACTCAACAGACTCGACTGAGCTGTTGATAGTATAACTTAGTTGCGTCAGCTAACACTTAACTTTTAGATGATTTGGTTTTAAATAGCGGAAGACTTAACACCCTTTGTTAATTTTAAGCACGTTTTTAACACTTGTTTTTAGCACTTGTTATTATCTGTTGGATTACAATTTAACTTATCAGCGGATATAAAAGTATGCAGAAAATAAATTGCTGAAAGTAAATGACATAAGCAAATTTTATAGTGGTTCGAGGATGGGGTAATTCCTCTAATCCACTCTTCTCCAACTTCTGGAGGAATCTACTAAGTAACAGATCAGGTTACAAAGCAGTTCTTCAGTCTAGAGACAGCCTTGATCACACAGCTGGCTTCTCCTACGACTCAGCTTCTTCACAAGACAGCTGCCTTGCTACTTCAACTCCCTTCAAGCCTTTGGAATTGATCACACAACCTTCCAACAAACTTGAAACTTCTGGTTCGACCTTGAACCTTACTACAGCTCCTTCAAACTTGGAGAGTAGACCCTTTTTTGTTCTTGAAACTTTTCCTCTTCAACTGGTTGAAGTAATCTTTCCTTCACAGCGTGTGTTGGATCGAGTTCCTTTGAGTTTTGGGCTTGAGGAATTTCTTGATAAGCTTTGAGAATATTGCAGGTTATGCTTGCAATTGCTTGATTCGTTCGTGTAAATCATTTTTGCAATCCGTAACTTTTTCTCAAATGCTTCCTCAATGTTTTATAGTGCTCATTTGAAAATTTTCCCATTGAAGAGATAGACTATTTTCAAAATGACGTTTTCTTATTCGTTGGCTTGTCTTTTCTTGGCCTGCAACATTGTGATGTTGACCCTTTCTCGTATTAAATGACTCTGCAGCTTTTTAGGGTCTAACACATGCTTCAGTGTTTCCCATTGGTTATCCCTTTTGCATATTTCTTGGCCAAACACTTTAAGACCGGGCAGCTTGGACTTATTACTATATCGAGTAATATCCTTGACTTCCTTCCAACGGATCAATGTCAGTTGTCTTGACTTGAATGCTGCCTTTAACCCTTTCACTCTAGTCTTCAGTTGACTTCTTGCATTCTTCGACATAGCTGACTTCACACAACTCTTCCAGTCCTATCTATTACAATATAGAAATACAAAGAAAATTGGGTGCCAACTTGTTATTCTAAGTTTTACACGGTATCATCAAAAATCTAATAAATAAATTTCCTAACAAATTTGGAACACTATACATGCAAAACATATATATGTAGTATGCAAGGCATAGATTATAAGGCACAACCTATTGAATTATTTTATCTTTTTGTTCTAAGTATACAAAGAAACAAGCCTATATATGCAATTTTCATGTTCTAAATAAACACATTATTATAATTTTTGTACTCAAATTGAATCTTAATATAATACACTTTCTACATACTAAATATACAAATATGCAATAGTATACATGCAGAACGTAATTATAAGGACCAACGCCTAATGTATTTCAATATTTTACTTGTTTTATTCTAAGTATACACAATAACAACCTATATATGCAATTTTCCTATTCTAAATAAGCACACTATTAAAAATTAATGTAATACACTGATCATACTAAATATGCAAATTTAAAACACTATATATGCATAACATAAATATGCAGTATGCACTGTATAAATTATAAGGACCAATGTCTAATGTATTTCAATATTTTACTTGTTTTGTTCTAAGTATACACAATAATAAAACTATATATGCAGTATTCCTATTCTAAATAAGCACACTATTAAAATTTAATATAATACACTTTGTTTATACTAAATATGCAAATTTAAAACACTATATATGCAGAAAATAAATATGCAGTATGCAGGTCATAAATTATAAAGGACCAATGTCTAATGTATTTCAATATTTTACTTGTTTTGTTCTAAGTATACACAATAACAAAACTATATATGCAATATTCCTATTCTAAATAAGCACATTCAATTAGCTTACAGGGACATTCAATTAGCACATTCCATATATGCAATATTCCTAATATATGCAGGAGAGAGGAGGATTGTTCGCGTAATTACAGGAACGTGATCAATAACAGATCACGTCTCTTATTGTTAGCATTAATTAGCTGGCAGTTATTTTTGGTCTAATATGCGATACCTATTATACCCCTGGGCGGTTTTTTTGCCTATTTTTTAATGCTACAAAAATTTCCTATATCTTGGCCTTCCATTATTTTTTTGGGATCATGTAGATGTGTCCTTACGGACTCACCTAAAGATATGGTCTCACAGGATCTCCTCCTTATATATATATATATATATATATATATATAATAATAGCAGAAGTCTGGTTTTCCCGCCTAAATGCACTAGCTATTTTTAGCTATGATTATTTTTGTTAGTTTTTTCCCTTATTAATGTGCCTAAAAAATACAGATTAAGATTAATTTAAAATCTTATATTTTTGGCATCTAATTTATCAAATATCTATTTATATATAGAAGAATGGACTATGTTTAAAATTAATTATATTTGTTAATTTACATGTTTTTGGCATCTAATCTGTAAATAACATAATAAACTAATTTTGTTTATAATTATTTTTGTCAGTTTCTCCCCTTATTAAGGTTCTTAAAATAGAAAAGAAATGTACTTGATAATAGTGGATTATTTAAATAATTTTTTTCAACCTCACAAATTTGACGTCTTATAATTATAATTATACACGTTAACGGATTAATGAAGTTTGCCGACAATCATGTTTAGATTGATGTAATCCATGTGAAACATATAACATATTTTATTTATCTTATAATTTTAATATATGCTAGATATCAGACATCTGTTTTGTTATGTGACATGTGCATTTTCCTAATAATTCTATGAATTCTATCTCCCTGGTCCCTACATTGTAATAATTTTAAAGTAGCATCAAACAATAGGCGGGAAATACAATTCAATATTTTCTTTTGATGAAGTCAAAAAAGAAATAATAGCATACATCATAATCATGAAAAATACATTCAAGACTGTGCATTTATCTTCTTACATATATATAATGCTATGTATGGATATATATAATATTTGAATACATATTTTCTTCAATTAAGTAAATATTGTTTAATTGAATTTAATCACCATAAATACAAATCTATATAATTATTAAGAAATAGATCAAGCCCAAATAATAACTATACATATATCACAATATCCAAAATACATGATTATACAAATTGATGTCCTATAGCCCGAATGCATAATTTTTAAAGTCAATTATAAAATAAAATTTTGAGTAAATATATCTTATATTTTTTTATTTTTTATGTTTATTTTTATTTTATATGCAATGAATTTCAATCTGAAAATCGTAAAAAGAAAACTAATTTGATATATTATACGTAAAAAGGGATCAAAAATGAAAAAATATTAAATTAGAAAAAAGAAAATGGTAAATTAATAATTAATTCACTACACATACAAATTTGGAAAGCCAATATTTATATAATTCTAAGTAAGGGACTTTAAAAGTTGACCACCAAAAGTTAGCATTGCATTTCAATAGTAATAAATAATTTTTTAGTGTACATATTTTAATTACTTTTTATAGTCTTGTGGAATGAGCGGGGAAAATTTGTGATACTATTTATATAAACCTCTCATTATTATTATATATATATTAGCAATTTAAGATTAATTGATGTTAATGCATTAATAATTAGAATATCATATTTATTATTTATTCGAATAATTTTTGGAAGTTTTTTCCCTCATTAATTTGTGCTTAAATTTGAGATTAATTTTGGCATCTTATAATTATAATTATAAATGTTAATGCAATAATAAAGTTTTCCGCCAATGACGCTTAGATTAATAATACTCCTTGTGAAGCCACGAAAATATTTTATTTATCTTATATTATTAATTGATATTTTTGGAAGTTTAGTTGATGTTACTACAATAATAATTGAAATCTCATATTTTTGGAATTTAATTTATAGTTATATATATATATAAAGATTGGACTACGTTTAAGATTAATTGTTTATATCATTTTACATATTTTTGGCTTTAAACTTACAAAATACCTATATCACACACTAATTTTGTCTATAATTATTTTTGTCAATTTTTCACTAATTATTGTGCTTAAAAATAGTGCAGTTTTAGAACTAATTTGGAATATCATATTCTTGGCATCTTATATATGTAATTGTAAATCTGAATGTATTAATAAAATTTGCCGACAATCATGCATAGATTGGTAGTAATTAGTGTGAAGCCAATAAAATTTTTATTTACCCTATATTGTTAACATATATTTTTTTGCAGTTTAAGATTAGTTGATGTTAATGTATTAATCATAGGGATCTCATATTTTTCTATTATCCGGATTACAACAGTTTGAATCCAAGAAAAAATATATATAACTTCATAGGTACTTGAGTATGATTTTGAAAGTTACATGGGCACCGAATATTTTTTTCTTTTTTTATTCCATGAGTCATCATCATATCATTAATCCTTTTGAGTATGGTTTCATCTTCACGTTTCACTCAAGTATCGTCTTCATCAAATATTTTACCAATATTAATAGGATTTGTATTAAATTAGAGTGTTTTTCTGAAGTTCTATTTTTTGGATCAACATGAATGTTTTGTAGTTAGTTTAATAAATAGTTTTTGTTTTTTGTTTTGTTTCTTTATGATGTTTTGTTATATTTTATTTTTAAAAATAATACATGTATATATTAATTCATCTAATTATAAATAAGATATATATTAATTTATATATTTTATAATGTCTTGACATAGCTTATTAAATTACATCATTAAATTAGGGATTTATTTATAGAAATTACCAATGTATCGGCATACCATAGCAAGTTTCCGAATGAGTCGAATAGGGAGATATGTGAAAGAAAATATTGTCTATCAATTGTCCAATTAAGAGATAATTCAAATTTTGAGATTTTCACAATAATTACGGGATTAATTATAGAAAATATTAGAAATGTGATTCTTAATATAGTACGTATTTTTTAGATACAAGTTGTTTTAAATTAATCAATAAAAATAAATTTTCCAATTAAGATCTTGAATCATGGAATTTACTACATTTGTTTTTAATCACATTCAAATTTCTTTTGTAATGAAGTCTAATTGACAAGGATTAATAAACTAATTATAGAAAAACTAATATATGATATAATCATATTTTAGTTAAAAAAAAGTATTAGAGAAATAGATAAGGTGTCTATAATATATTGTTAGATAAATATTTTTATCAAGATTTTGATGATTATGTTTAAATGAGTTTTTATACCAAAACAATGTTTTTAAAATGTTGTCCAAATACTTCTAAATGATTTAAAATGCTTTTACTATTTTTTGGAGTATTTCTTAGTATTTATCATTCGATAAAAATGGACAACACTTTTGATGGTTTTGTTTAAATTGGTTTTTTACACCAAAACAATGTTTATAAATGTTGTCCAAATACTCCCAAGTAATTCAAAATGTTTCTACTAATTTTTTGGAGTATTTCTTGAAGTTTATTTTTGATAAAAATCGGACAACATTTCAAATTGGAGGTCGACCGGTCACACAATAGGTCGACTGGTACCTGAAGAGTTGAAAAATTGAAACAGAACGAAACATAAACAAATTCTGTGAAAAAAAGAAGGAAGGGGACCGGTCAAGGGTGAGGGCGACCGGTCGCACCCCCCCGTCGACCGGTCGACCCCCCCTTCGACCCGTACCTGGATCGCACTATTTTTTCAAAACGTTCGAAATCTTATTACAGGGCAACCGGTCGCCCTATGGTATTTTTGACAGCAAAAATTCCAACCGTTGCAATCCTTATCAGCAAGATTTACTTTTCATTTTTGTACAATATTTCTACATCTTGTGATCCTCTTTTTATAGACAAAAGTGAAGAAGAAGGAGCCTATGTTGGGAGCCTATGTTGGTGAAGACTTCCCTATAAATAGAGGATGTATTGAAGACACAAAATATAACACATACAAGCAAAACACACAACAAGAAATCTGCAAATTGTTCAAGCTTTCATTTTTACATTCTTGTTGTAATAGCCTAAGTACTTTCACTTGCACATCTTTGAGGTCTAGGCTTTTTGATTCTTGATTACACTTGCACTCAATCTTTGTATTGGTTTCATAGAGTTGTAATCTTGATTTTTGTCCATCATTCAACACAAGACATCCTTGTGAGTATTCTTGTGGTAAGAATACACTTGGGTGATTTAGGTGATAGGTGTTTGAAGAGTGTGGTACTCTTCAAAGGTGGTGAAGGAAGATTGTGGTAATCTCCTTGAAGGTGTTGTAAGAGGATTGTGGTGATCCTCAAGGTGTTGTATTAATTGTGGTAATTAATAAAATCTTTTTTTCTTTTTGAAATCCATCCCGGAGATACTGGGGTGGTAGAGGATTAGGCCCTAGGTGGGTTGAACCTCTTTAAATCAACGAGTGTTGTTTAATTTCCGCATTTACATTTTGTCATTTACTTGTTGATTCGAAAAAAAGGGTGATTTGCGAAAAATCGGCATAATCTATTCACCCCCCTCTAGATTATCGTAGCCACTTGGACTAACAAGTGGTATCAGAGCCAAACTCTTTGGCTAGCTCGTTCCGAGTAAAGAGGAAAGATCCATGGCTACGAATGAAGCTTATCTCACCACTGGCACCTCCACCAACAAGCCACCACTATTCGACGCCAACAACTACGCATTTTGGAAAGACCGCATGGAGTGCTTTCTACAAGGATGCGGATTTGATATTTGGAATGTGGTCATTGAAGGAGTTGCTCAACCAACAAAAAAATTGGAGGATGGTACCACGACCCCCAAGCCGTTCAAGGAATACGATGAAAATGACAAGAAGGTTTTCTCTTTAAACGGTAAAGTCTTAAATATTTTACATCGCTCTCTTATCGCCACCGAATATAATCGCATAAGAGGCATACGGTCGGCACATGAAGTTTGGGAAAAATTAGAAACCATCTATGAGGGCACAAAGAAAGTGAAGCAAGCAAGAAAAACAATGCTTGTGAAAGACTTTGAAAATTTCAATATGCATGATGGTGAAAGCATATCAAAAATGGTGGAAAGGCTTGACAACATTGTCAATCCTCTTGTGGCTCTTGGAAAGGTCATCTCCGAAGAAGATAAGGTGACCAAAGTCTTAAATGCCCTTCCCGGCTCATGGTCCGAAAAGGTGACGGCAATCACGAAAGCTCAAAATCTTGAGACACTCAAGTTTGATGAGCTCATTGGGAATCTCCTTATTTATGAAGTATATCTCAAGGAGAGGAAAAATTCTCAACCATCCACCTCTAAACTGGGTACGCAAAATATTATTAAAGGCTTAACATCTTCTTCTAATAATGTTTATTATGCCAGTGATGAGGATGATGAAGAAACGGCGACTCTTGTTAGAAAATTTGCAAAATTTGTAAACAAAAATAAAGCAAGAAAGCCAAGAGACAATTCTTGTTTCAAATGCGGAAAATCCGGGCACTACATAGCTGATTGCCCAAAATTAGCGGAAGAGGAACAAAAGAAGAAAAAGCCTTTTCCGAAAAATAAGGCGTTAAATGCGGACGTCAAAACTTGGGATGAATTATTTGAAACAACCGACGAGGAAGGAGAATCCGAACATGGTCTTATGGCCATAGACGATGAAAATACCGAGGTACGCTCTAATGCTTCATCTTCTTCCCTAGTTGATGAATTACAATTTGATTTTGATGAATTGCAAAATGAGTTTCAAAATTTGATTGTTAAATACAAGAATTTGAAAAAGGAGCATAAAGAGCTTAAACTAGAAGTTATATTAATTTACTTACCATATTAATTTTTTGATTTAGTTGGATGATGAAATAATGAATACGCTAAATAAAAGTTATAATTATTTTAGATTATAAATTGATATAATAATAGTATTTAATTTTTGAAATATTTGACGTTTTTCTTAGCATTTGATACTTTTAACTGTTAACCACGAACCAACAATATATTTTCTTCGTTTTACAGACTAGCGAAGCTTCATTCGATGAGGATTGAATACGAGAAAAATTTTAAGTTATAATGTTTTTGATTATATTATATCAAGCAAGCGATTTTATGCTTTTTGATTGCAGTGTGGTCTTAGTTCAATGAATACACTTTTGGCACTTAAACTTCATTTGACAATTTGTAAATTATACTTATTCATAAAGATTCTTTTTTTTTTATGAAAATATGATAAATTTATATCATATTCATGTTAAGAAAATATTTGATTAACAATGTGAAGTGTTCATTTTTTCAACAATACAAACTCAAAGTTAAAATACATGTTTTACAAATATATATATATATATATATATATATATGTATATATAATTGTTTATAGAGAGGGAGAATGCATGTGTGTGTGTGTGTGTGTGTGTGTGTGAGAGAGAGAGAGAGAGAGAGAGAGAGAGAGAGAGAGAGAGAGTAATATACAGATAAATATAAACTAGATGAATTTGACATTTAAGTTTATAATTGAACATATAACTTTCAATCTTTGATAGATAAATTTTTATTTTTATTTTTATTTACCTTAATGAATATTATAATAAAAATAAAACAATAAATACGCATTCATGCTAATAGATATTTGTATTATAAAATAATAATATTAAAATAAAATACACGTGCAACGCACACTAATAATGTTTAGAACAAAAGTTAGTCTACATATATAACAATCAATCAATAAAGTGATAAATAACTAACATATATAATTATACAATATACATTGATAAATAATAACAATATAGTCTATATACATAATAATCAATAAAAATAATAGATTAATTAACATATATAGTATTTTTAACAATTAACATATATAGTTATATATTAGCATTTAGAAATAACACGTAATTTACAATTTGTTTTACAACTTTTCCAACTCGACTTGCTTATCGATTTTGACATTTTTAAAACTTAGAAATAACACAACAATACACATTTTAAAATTTAAAAATTATTTTTTAAAGAAAAACTAGAGTCAGAACCCACCCACGTGGGTGTGTAGCCTTTGGCTCAAAAACACACCCACATGGGTGTGTATGTGTGTGTGATGATCCACGGGTCATGACACAAGTGGATAGCTACACACTTGGATGACATGGAATAAACCACAAAATTGATAGTTGAATACTGAATAGGAACCAGAACCGGCGGTAACCGACCCTGTAGGAGGCGAGTTAAAGTTCCTCATTTTCTTGAACTGTGAACAAGCGATCATGACCCGTGGTTAGGTTTACCTATAGGCTACAAGTGTATGATTGATTAGTCACTCATCCCTCCCCATGGGTTTAACTAATCATAACCATTAACCAGTCACAAATTGAGAACCTGACTCTTCAACTTGAGACGAGTAGTTTAGATCAATTTTATTATCTATCATACCATCAATGATTCTAAATATGAGAAAATATTGTTAAACAACTAACTAAACTACTAACGAATTTATATGTACACGATCTTTTTTTAAAATAAAATATTTACTATTTTTTTCTTCAAAATGTTAGATATTGTAATTGTATTTTATTTGTGAGTAAAACGAATGTACATATTCCCATTTATATACAGTAATATATAGGGCCGGGCATAGTAATTTTTTTCTCTGAGTCAAACTTCAAAATGAATCATTTCTATGAGTTTAAAGACAACATAAAACTAAAAATATGAACTTTGTATAATGTACAAAATTAGTTATGATAATATGACAATTACTGTCCTGTTCTTTATCCATTAAATTTTTATTTGTATTTTAAACTATCTACGTCTGCTCTTTTTTTGGAAGTAAAATATTTATTGATATCACTCATTTGACTTTTGGTTAACTTTTATGTCCTTTATTTTCTCTTTTAGTGTTCGTACATATATTTGGGAGACATGATGATACTAAAAAAGGAAAATAGAAACTAAAGAACTATGCAACAATTCATATCTCATCTATCAACATGAAAAAAAAGTATAAAATAAAAGACATACATAGATGAATATCAAAATATGCAATGGGTTAGAGATTCAAATTCTCATTCAATTATCAATCAACATTACAAAATACTTTTCTAAAAAATTTGTCATTAAATTAGTAAAAATATATTAACAATTTAGGGCCCATAAAATAATTTAATATTTGGATTTTTAACACTTGAAGTTTCCTTTTTAATTTCCTATTTATTATATATATATATATATATATATATAAAATATCAAAAATATTTGGGCCCCTAAAATTTTATTATTTTTTGGGCCTGAGTCAATTGTCTCAGTTGCCTCATAGAAGGCACAACCTTAGTAATCTAAATATATAAATATACTCAAAAAATATAAATAAAAATTATATATGCAATATTTTAACAAATTTGGAGTTGAGTATGAAAACTAAACACAATACCCACTCCGAAATCCATTTTGGTTTCATAATCCACTATAAGCGATGGACATCACGATGAATGCATAATTTATTGAATAATTGTAGTTTGTAAAATTTCTATTAAAGATTAATTTTTTTTAAAAAAACAAAAGAAAGAACTTTCATTAATAAAGCAGATCGAACTGCAATTCATTACAGATAAAGAGGGGAGGATCATCTCGCCACTCTTTGACACCAGACGTAGAATACGATGCTCTATCTAACACATGAGCAACACTATTCGTTGATCTCTTAAGAAAAGAACAACACACATTTGGAAGATACTCCAACAAATTCCTACACTCCATGATAACATCCGAAAAATACGAATTGTCCATTAATTTGCCTCTTAATGCTTTGATCACCAAAAGTGAATTCGTCTCCAACGAAACATTAGCATTACTCCAATAATCTTTCAACCAACTCAAAGCCTCTCTTATCCCTATTGCTTTAGCCATTTCAGCCACCATATGCCCAGTACAACAACTATGTTTAGCAGCAATGAAGTTCCCTTTCCCCAAAACCGCAATGTTAGAGATATCATGTAGAGCGGTTATTGAAATCAACTCCCTTCCAATATTAACTGTCGCACCCTTTGTTCCACCTATTCCGCACGAAACCGTCCCTCGATGTGTGTCTCTTCCCTCCACGTGGTCATCAGTTGCCTGAAAATTAGGAATGACATTTTCATAACCGTCATTGTCCCGGTTCTGTGAATTGGAATTCTGCCCCGGATTGGAGGATCTTAACCACTGACCTCCAACCTGACTGAGCTTCTTGCAAGACGGAGCCCTTAACCATGATCCCTACGCACGCTCCGTAGAAATGGTAGGATTATTAAAGATTAATTTAGTCGTTATATATTATTGAAATCTAAATAATTTCATTTAATTTCGATTACCTATCATAGATATGACATTGGCGGGAACTGAGCACGTGCCAGATTTCATTTGTATTTCAGGCAAACCTACTCACTCATTCATTTCCCGCCCACTCCTTCCCCAATCTCCCATACGCTCCGGCTCCGCCCAGCGATCTTCTGCTAATTTTCCCATTTCTTAGTTACAAGCAGAAGAATTTTTCCTATACATTTGTATGTATTTGATTATATACTTTCAGATCTGACTACTTATGGAGGCTCCGCCGGCGAACTCGGAGTTAGAGCTCCAACTTAGCACCACTCAACTCACCCCCGCCGCCGCGTGGCATGTTCTCGGTCTTTTGCTCAGCCACGGCCGCCCTGCCCATCCCTCGGAGTTGGCTTCGAGTCTCACGCAGTTTTATCCTACTCCCGAGTTCATACGCTTCCTCTGCTCAATCCCTAATTCTCCTCTCCGATTCGCTGATAATCACTTTGTCACGTTCTCGCAAGTAGGAGTCGCTGCTATCGCACAATTCTTTGCTAATTCAGATTTGATTACGAGATATATGGATTTACCACAGGTTATGCCGCGGTTGTTGGAAAATGTTAGGTCAAGTGATATAGTGAGGACGTATTATAGGAAAAGGAAGAGGCCGACATTGGATATTGAGGATTTCCCGCTAATGAAAAAGAAGAGTTTTTTCAAGGATTTTAATGGTAAAAGGATTTTCTTGATGCTCGTCGTTTTCTCTTTTTTGTTTTGAGTTTCAGTTTCATATTTTACCTTTTTTTCGGTGTGTGACCCTTTTTATATTTGGCAGAGGAGTTAAATCTAAATCGGTTGATGATGCCTGGTGGGTTTCAGAAGGTATATACTCAAGTAATTTTGAGGCTTTACTTTTTGTGTACATGATATATGTGATAATGCTCAATTTAATAACTGACTTTATAAAAGGTAAAATAAGCAAATATGGCTGCTTGGTTGCTTTACTAATTTATAATTTGCCGAGTGTTGTATAAATTTGTACACCATTCTCTTAAAGTTGGTTTGCTAGGTGCTTCTTGTAGGATTATGCACTTGCAACAGCAAAGAGAGAGATTAAATTTGTTTTGCCAACTTTAACATACAAAATGATGTTTCCTATGTTTGGGATTTTGGTTGAATGAGAGATGCCGTTCTTTGAGCAAGCTCATTTGAACTTAAGTGGACCCATTCACATTAAGGTGGCCATGAGAATAAACTATATTACACTAAACTTGATATGATCTACAACCCTGGCAATTTTCTTCACGTTTAGTCCCAAGCCAGAAGAACATTGGAAGATTCACATTTAAGCTCATTTCATTAAGTTTGGTGGCAATAAACGAGCAGTGACCTTGGGTGAATTTGCCCAGTTTTTGGCAAATGAATTCTAAATTTAGAAAAGTTGATTCTTATAATAATCAATTCTTGAGCATGTTCGTTTTGAAATAATCAATCAAGTTGCCGTTGTGCTAACATCCATTTTCTTGCTTTTGCAAAATTATTGTATTTTTATAAACTCAATAGTGATTCTAGCTTGGGTTTCCAAACGCTCCTATAAATCATGATAAGCTGACTTTCCTTTAGCCTGCCGAACATCTTTGCATGTCACAGCAGCAGTCCAAAGATGTTTTGGGAGCCTAGTTGGGCCAAATTTACGCTTAATCTTTGAGTTTTCAAACTATGTAACACAAACTTCATTTTGGCTGGGTCGTTTGTCAGACACACCATGTGGCGAAAAAAATGTTTACTGAATTATTTGCTCAGCAGTGACATACTTTTGAGGTCCAACTCAAACACGTAGACTCCATTGAGGAGAATGAAATTTTTTACATATGTGCTAGATTTTGTCTGAGAATGATAAGACCATAAGCAGCTAATCAATACTTTCTACATTAGTCCTCCTCAAGTTCTAAACTTATGAAAACATAGCTATGTTAGCACAACAAAATACATTTTACATTTGTTTTATTAACTGAGAATTACAGAGGTGCAGCACCTGAACACAACGTGCAGTCAATACTGCAGCTGATGTCTTTGTAATGTAGGTCATAGATAGTTCTTGAATAAACTGAATTATTAATTTCAGGAGTCACAAAAGATATATAAGTATTTTGATCATTAATGGAGTTAGTGTTGATGATCAAAATGTATGCAAATGCATCCATTGCTGTGCGAGACAAATAAAAGATTAAATTGATGTGCACCTAGTGTTCTTCAGTATTCGAGTTTAAGTGCTGCCCCCTCCTCCCAGCTGTACTGCTGCATGCCTGAAGCATGATTGCGTTTTCATGCGTTCTATTGTATGCATGCATGTGCACAGATGCATCTCTTTGTGTTTTATCACATTGCAAGGTTGTTTTATGGCTATTTGTAAATGGTTGCTCTTTATGAGTTCCTTTTGGAATACCATATTTCACAATATCTTTTTGCTTTATTTTCTTATCTTGGAATTCTCAGTCTCTACAGCATGCCTCTCACTATTGGTTTGTTCTCTTATTCCAATTTGCTAACCTGAACTGTATACTGAGTTGCAATGACATTAAACCCACAATGTTTCAGGGTGTTGAGACATTATCAACCCTCTCATTAATCTTGGAATATGATAGTATGAAACTGGAGAAAGTTATGTTCGGACCTCCCTTGTATACAAAGACCAGTTCTGGACAATTAAGCTATGTCGGACATGAATATGATCAGATGGAAATTAAATTTCCCAACAGAAGAGGGCTTGGTTATTTACATCGAAAGAGCTGTAAATCTTACTCTCGTTCTCATGGTAGATTTCCAAATATACACAAAACAGAGGCAGAAGAAATTATGAATTATGTTCCTCTTCCACAGCTCTCACTTCTACCGCATATAATGGGAAACTCGGAAGGGAGCAAAATTGGTGACGTTGACATTGTAAATCCTATTAATTCTATAAATATTTCCTCATTTAAGTTAGAAGTAGATGACCAGATGACAGTTTCACAAGAAGAAAATGAGGCTGGTACTCAAGGGTGTGGATCATCAACTGAAGATGTGAATGGGAAAAGAAAGGAAGCTTCATTACATGATTCTGGTAGATGCAGGCACCATAAGGAAAATCAGCCAATGGATACCACCTGTAAAAGTAGATCTCACATAGATAATAACCCCGAGAAGACTTTGGGTGAAGCCAATAATGAAGCATTGTTTCTGGTCACACCAAGAACAGACAGTCATCTGCAGAACCAGGGAGACATGCCGAGTCACATCATGGAATCCTCCTCTATAACTAAACCTAATCATAAGGATGAAAGATATGACAAGAAAAAAGCACTCTGCCCCACCATGGAGAATTTTAAGCGCCTTCCTGAAAAAGGGCCAGTGCAAATTAGAAGAGATAAGAACCCAACGGAAAAGCAACATAGAATGTTTAATGGTGACCAGAACATGAATACGAAAGAAAAGAGGGAAACGTCCATGGAGAATAGGAAAAAGGTTCCCTCAATATCTAACGTAAGCTCACATCTCAAATTTCGTGTTATACGGTATATAGGTATCTTTGCTTCGATAATATATACTTCAAACACTAAACTGTAGCATTCTTGTTTTGTAGAATCATGTTGAGCAAAAACCTTTCCCTGACTTCGAGTCGTTTGTTGTAGAAGAGGAAGAGGGCTCAGGTATCATGTTGACTATTAGAGATTTATATATTCTAGGAAAGTTGTTTTCATGTGTAACTGATCTAGGTTTTGCTTTTATCAACTCATGCAGGAGGTTATGGTACAGTATACCGGGCAAGACGAAAAACCGATGGAGTAACATTTGCTATTAAATGTACAGAATTTACTATGTTATTATATAGCCTTCTCTTCAGTGTTTGATATCCACTTGTATACATGTTCACTGAAACCATATAGCCTGTGTCTTATTGTGACTATTATTTGTATAAGTTATCTACTTCCTACAGTTTCTGTTCCATTAGAGAACTACTTTGATGGTGTAGTTGTGCATATTACACCTTCTAGAACATAGTAGAAACTTTTCTCTGATGCTAAATGGTGCAAAGAGCTGAAGACTTTGTAAAATGAAATGGTGGTTTTTTCTTGGAACGTTTTGCCTTTTTTCCTCGTGCAACTTCAAAGATTAACATGGAATGCATGGGTGTATGAGATATAAAGAAAAAGACCTTACTTTGAAGAAGGTAATACCTCGCTCTTTTAAGGAAACAAGAAACTTAAGTTACTCAGCAATCATAATATTAGTACCGTGCCAGTCCTGCCTGCTGAAAGTTGAGTGAGTGATAACGACCACTTTTTAACAGTGTGTTCTCTAAGAATGATGCTATATTTCTTCTCATAGTTATCATTTTACTCTTGAAAGATCCCAAAGGCTATTTTATACTACTGTTACTGGCAAATGTCTCCCCTGAAGCCTATACCTGTAACTTAAATAGTTCTTGATATATTAAGTCCTCATGTATTTTCAGCCACCCTCTACCGGAGAAGATTTAACCAAAATTCTTCTGCTTGCGCTGAAGTTAGTAATTCAGGACACTCTTGCAAATATGTATTGACTGTGCTGCATAATGTCTGCTTTATAACTCATTGTTTACATTTTTAACCAATGAATTGTTATATATCCTGTTCTTGTAGGTTACACATTTTTTGTTGACTTTATAATTTACAAGAAATGAAATAAACAAATGGGCATTTTTACCATTACACAAATCTAGATATAATGCTTGACCACTTCAAGTTTCCTTATCCATGGTTTCTCAGGTCCTCATGATAATGCCAACAGAAATTATGTGATCAATGAGATGAAAATGCTGGAGCGATTGCGGTAAACAATATTTGTAAAAGATATTTAATTCTTAACATTGCATCAGTTCTTATAAATGAATTTTTCTTTTTGTCTATAACAGTTGCTGCAATTTGTTTGTTATATGACAGGGGCAAGAACTTTGTGATTAAATATGAAGGTTCATTTAAGAGTGGGAATGCTGATTATCTTGTTCTGGAGCATGTTGAGCATGATAGACCTGAGGTAGTCATAATCAATTTAATCTTGTTTTGGTTGACATAGCCAATATCTGGGATCAGCAGAGTTTTCCGCTTTTGTAACATTATTTAACCTGCAGATTTTGAAGAGAGAAATAAACACTATTCACCTACAGTGGTATGGTTATTGTCTGTTCAAAGCCCTTGCTGGTCTACATAAGCAGGTGAAAATATGTGAACAGATACTAGGATACTTTTTAAAAGAAGAAAGAAAAAAACTTATTATCCTTATTATGCTTACAGGGCATTGTTCACAGAGATGTTAAACCTGGCAACTTCCTTTATTCCCGGAAGGCCAATAAAGGTTACCTGATTGATTTCAATCTTGCGTTGGTGAGTGGACCTGCTTGTGAAGTTTATTCGTTTTTTGACCTTTCCTATATACAGCATTTATTTTCCGTTTTGATTCTAATGTGCTCAACTTGATATTTTATTTTGGTTCAACAGGACATGCACAAAAAGTATGGAACCGTTGGTGAGTGTTTTGATCTTATACATCAACTCAGTTACCTTGTCAGACATTCTTGTTCGGGATTTGCATGCAAATATTATTTTTCTCAAATAATGTGTTGAAGAATCAAATTGTTTTCTCTAAGTTTCGGTTGTAGACTAGCTAGTGGGCTTGTGATATACTTAAATATCCATCTCTACCATATTTGATTAAGTGAACTCTGTTTCTATCATCTACAGATAAAGCCAGGCATAATTTGACTGATCCTGTTCCTACTCCTCGGACCATATCTCTACCACTTGCAAAAGGTAGGAAGTTAATGAATACAAGATCTCTAGAAGCAGTTAATAAGAATGCCGGAAAAGTCTCAACGTCCCTTTTACCACCTGGGAACCTGAAAAAGAAGGTTGACAAAGCAAAGGCCTTTACTAACACTAGCAGCAGGAATATCATCAAAAGCCAGGGTGCTGATGGCTCTGGGATAACTTCTGCAAAGGACGCAACAAGCACTAAAACGCCATCAGCAGAAAGGTTGAGAGAACCCATACCAAGCCAAGGTAGGAGGGAGTTGTTAAGCCTGGTGCAGGAAGCCATGCAGGGTGGAAATCATGACTCTGTGAATGCTCCCATATCTAAGAGGAAAAGAGTTGCTGCATCTCCTGGAGATTCAGATAACAAATTTCTATATCCAACTCCAATGCCACTGCATGCCAATGGAATTGCTATTTGTGGTGCTGGATTATTGAAAAGCAAAGGTTCTCTGCCCTTTTTCCCCTTTACTTTTTCTCTTGTTTCTTTTACTCGAAACATTGGAGCTTGTAAGTTAGACAATTGAAGTGATAGACCTTAAGTTTCTATATTGTGTTGTTTGTAGGTGATGGGAAACCCAGGCGAGAAGGCCCATGTGTGGGAACTAAAGGTTTTAAGGCTCCAGAGGTAAAAAAGTTTGAACCATTTATTGTTTTTGTTTGCGCTGGGGGGGGTTGTAAATGAGACTTGCACTTGTTTCGAGGTGATTCACACTCATGGTGTCGAGTCTTCATGTTAATATTGGTGCTCAGAAATTTGGTTTTAGAGATTTGATATTTTTTCATCAAAATTAAAACAAAATTCTTAGAGAATTTCATGTCATCCCAGAAATAGTTGAGCTAAAAATGGAAAGTATTTCTTTTGCATCCTAGAGGTTTTGTTATCCATCTGAATTTGATTTGGGGTGTTGGAAACTGTGATTTCTGGATCTAATTCTTTATATTCATAACAACATTTAGGCAAAATACTTAGATCTTCGTGGGTGTTAGCCCTGAATTACACTGAGTTTTTCCCTCTTTCCCCTTGTTTATTTCCATTATTGTTACTAAGTTTCAAAAGCCAATACTTTAAATTTGATCAATTTTTTTCTTTATTTCTTTTATAAATTAGGCAAATTAAAACAATCTTAGACAAAGAAATAAATCCATTATGTTTACGGTGGCAGTAGCTTTAAATAAGTTGAGTACCATCTCAAGTGACTTCGTATTTTACCCTCTGCGGTGGGTAGTTTAGTCAAATTCCTATGCTGTCTAGCTCTAACTTTCACTCAGCTGATTTGTCCAAGTTAATATTGCCCCTTAAAATCCTCAAGCATGTATAATTCTTGTAAAATACATTCAGTTGGGGCTAATTGATGCATCAGAACTTTCCTGACTAGGCTTCCCTTGAAACTCTTTCGTATGAATGGAAAGAAGCTTCTTTTCATTATTACTTATTTTCTTCGTTTTCAACATACATCACTACATTGGGGTTAGTGACTCTTGCAAGGTTTTTTCCTTTTAAACCACTCCTGTTCCATTAAACCTATAGTAGCCTCTTACATTATCTTGTGAAATATATATTTTTTTATGATGGAAATGGGTTGTGAAACTTTCAGATGTACATTGCCTTTGTGAGAAGTGAACTGACACACTATGTTTTGGCAGCATTGACTTGGTTTTATGTATAGTTTAACAAACATCTTTGTAATTATCTTTAATTTGCGCTATCACCCCTGTTGACAACCAAATGCAGTATAACAGCATCTTGTAATGACATTTATCTTGGAATACAAAAAATATCTGGTCCTGACATTTCCTTATCTACACCTATTTGAGGGGGGAGGGGGGAGGGAATTTTGTAGAACAAGAAGAAACTTTGTTTAAGGGGTATTTGTAATGCCTTGATGGGAAATTTATAAGTTAGGAAGATAACTAATTTTTCTTTTTGTAAGTTAGATTAAATCTCATGTATAGTTTTTGTAGTTTATCCAAAAAGTAATTAAAAAAGGGAGGAAGTTGAACATTTGAAAACAAATACCAGTAAAAGAACTTGGCATAGAGCGAGAGAGAGAGAGAGAACTCTACAGAATTCAAGGGGAAAAAAAACTTGACTCTCAGGTCACTGAAAGAGGTGAATCAACGTGCTTTGCAGGTATTATTCAGATCTCTACATCAAGGCCCTAAGGCTGACATTTGGTCTGCTGGAGTGACCTTACTATACCTGATGATTGGACGAACACCTTTCATGGGTGACTCTGATCAGTAAGAACAATAAATACTTAGCACTCAAACTTCATTCTTTCTTTCAGAAAAGATACTTATAATAGTTGTACGCACAGGAACATAAAGGAGATAGCAAAGTTGCGGGGCAGTGAAGATCTGTGGGAAGTCGCCAAGCTACACAACCACGAATCAGTATTTCCAACGGTACAAATATTACAAAATTCTAAAAGTCATACACTGCTTTTTCCACGGACTTCCTCTTAAAAACTATCATTTTCTGAAACAGGATTTACTTGATGTAAAATACTTGTCACCTGTAAAACTTTGGGATTGGTGTGCACGAAATACACGAAGACCGGACTTCTTGGAGGCCATACCAAAATCACTATTTGATCTTGTGGATAAGTGTTTAATTGTGAATCCACGACACAGGATCAGTGCCGAGGAAGCTCTTAGCCATGATTTTTTCATGCCGTGCCATGAGGCTCTCAGAAAGCAAAGGCTGAGAAGACAAGGGCTCAATCTGGACTCAGGAGAGTCCCATACATATGAAGTAGTTTCATGAACATCTTTATCATCTTCTGTTGTACTAATACAGAAATAGGCAGTCTGTCAATAAAACTTTAGATTCATATGATGTTTCTCCTTCTCATGTAAATCTTTATTTTTTGTAATGTTGTATCTAAGCAATTACTTGAAGCTAACATTCTAATTTGACTAGAAAGATGAGTACTATATAGTGCATATAGATACAGTTACTCTGTTAAGATTATACTAATTGAATTTCAGCAAAAGGCAGTTAGACCCTGAAGCAGTGAAGCAAGCACAGTTTCGAGTTGTGTAGGTATGTTGAATATCTTCTTATGGCCGCAGCACTCGATGAGTACATTGATTTAACTGGCCATTAAAATTTTATTTTCTTTACAGTCTCTTGGATCTGTTTTAGGGGTGTCTTTTTATTGGTCCCTCTCTTATTCCAGTATCTTCATGCATAATTTTGGGCCTTCTTATGCATTACTGATACACTACATTAGTATAGCAAAAACATCAAAGCCTATTATATTAAAGTTGTGAAGCCCCAGATTTTTCAACTATAGACGACACGATCGCGGTATTATTATTTTTATTATTATTATTTTTTCTTTCTTCTCTCTTCTTTTCTTTCTCGATACAATTTTTAAATACACTGGTAATTTATTCTTATATTTACTATTTATTTTGCGATTTGTATTATGTTAATGGATTTAACATTGGTTATCTATTTCATCTTTGAAAACTATCTAATACTAAATTAGTATTTTAAAATACAATACCTTGTCTTGAAAGTTTAGAGTACAAAATTACTATTTTCAAAAGAATAGTACTTTAGATTTATTCTAAAAAGATCCAATTCTTTTTATTGAAAATAACAAAGTCTCGTTTTTATTTTGTGGTGTATGTTAATAACACCTATTTTCACTTCTTTCACGATTGTCGATTTCTTTCAACTTTTAACGTGTTACATTGATAGGTTGGATTTCTTTTCTTAACGACTAGCTATTAATTTCTTATAGTAAAATATTTATATATATATATATATTTTTGTTTTCGAAAATTGTATATATATATATATATTTTAATTTTCGAAAATTGTATATATATATATATATATATTTATTTTCGAAAATTGTAGTTATATATATTTTAAAAAAAATTTTAATCTCTACCTCTTAAAATCGGTCACAAGAGGAAGAGTAAGGGATTTGTTTCAATTTTTTTAGCCTACTACATGTTTAAAATTTTTCCTACAAAACCCACCATCCCAATAATTACCAACTAAGAGTCAACAAAATGATTCCTCCTCTAAAGATAGCATTTTGGCTAAATATCCCTAGAAAGTAGTCTAGTTAATCTTTTATGTCCTAATTCCAAATTCTTCCCATTAACTCACCTTTCAACACCAAACAACACAATTTCCAACATTTATACCCTCATTTTCGGTCATTATGAAGATTGGAGAACAAGAATTCATTTCATCCCACTACAACTTACCAACTCTCTCAAATACTCTCATCCATCACAAGAATACAAAACTTCCCTTCATCTTGTTCTCATAAAATCAAAAATTCAAAGAATTAAGGTAAGAAATTATTTTTCTTCCATTTTCATTTTTATCTTCTTAAAACTTCCAACATCTACCTGTAATTCTTAATATGATGGATCTTTCTTGTTGAGGTATTCCTAGAAGGAATTTCTTGAAGAATCAAGGGACCTAGGCTTGACTACAAGTTTGTAGAAGAAACTCAAGAGGAGAGAAAATTAGGATTTAGTATTTTTCTCTTGACAACATGAAGAATTATTTTTTGACTCAAGAATATGATTTTTTGGAGCTTAGGGGTTGACCTACACCATCTCAAATTGAAGATAGAAGCTTGAAGGAAAATTTCCAATTTTAGAGACTACTTGAAGACATTAAGGTGAGTAGTAACCATTTGGTCCTAGTATATTTTTTTTAGACTTGGGACTTTAATTTTAACACCAAAATATGGTTTGGATACCATTTAGGGGCAGACTTTCAAGAGCTTGAGACAAGAAGTTGATACAAGGAACAAGGCTCCATTTTTGAACAACCCGAGAAACTACTACGAGGTGGGTGGAAAAATCCTTTCAACTTCTAGGTGTTTTACTTAAAAATGCATGTAGTATTTTGATTTTGAGCAGATTGCATGCTATTTTCTTGTATCAAGTTGGAAAAATTCTCAAGTGTTGCTAAAAAATGCGATTTATCGAAAAATAGGGCATACATGTACACTTTATTGTTATACTTGATGAAATTTTGTATGAGAATGATATATATGTGTATGACTCTTGAAATCTATGTTTTGAATGATTTATAACCTGGACAAGTCGAGCATAATTGATTAAATTTCAACTTTTGGACTTAAAATAGAAAAAATGGAAAGTTGGTGGACTTAATTGCAAGAAAATAAAACTTAAGGGACCCTCTGTAATTTTTGATTTTTGGGACTGAACTCAGGTTCAAAAATTATGTTTTGACATTTTAATAAAGTTTGAAGAGTTTTTAGATAAATAAAATCAACCCTTAAAAGCCCAAAGACTAGATTGTAAAATTTTAGAAGTTTAAGGGCTATTTTGCAATTTTCGAAACTGTACCAGACCCTAATTTTAAAATTTGAAATTTTAACTCTTAAGGGACTGGAAATAACATATTTTAAGTGTATTCCAAAAATCCAAGTGTTTAGAGCTTGGAAAGTAATTTTATAAAAATTGAGGGATCAAATTGTAAAAGATTAAACTTGAGGACCAAAATACAATTTCCAGGACTTATGGAGTCCATGCACCTGTAAATACTAATTTAACTATAACATAATTATATCTTGGACCCAAGATTCAAATTTCATAACAATTGGACCACTGAAAGCCTTAAAGGCAATTATTTCAAAATGAGACAAAAATGATTCAAAAGTTAAGGGACATATATTTGCTTATTTTAAAAACTGCTTTTGTCCCAATATCCCACTGACCTTAGTGATATTTTACAACTGGAATCACATTAAAAGCCCTTCTGGTTTGTGAGTTCCAATTATTTTAAACTTAGAGCCCGAAATGACAATTTTAACAAATTTGGGGCCAATGTGAGAATTTTATAAAAACTCGACCTCCAAACTTTAAAAACCTGAATCTCTGTACAATTTAGAGAATTTAGGAACTAATCTCATAATTTTTCAAGGTCGGGACATTTATTTATTTAACTTTTAACCCCAAAAGTAATGATTTTTACAAAACGGGGCTAATTGTAAATTTTCTTTTTAACAAGGACCTAACTCAAATTATTTTTTCTTTTAAAGAAACAGCCTTGGACTCTCTGACTTTAATAATGAATTAAAAATGTTTTATTTTCTCAAAAATCCCTTGTCTTATCGGATCGTCTTGACCGAATAATACACGATCGTGGGGCGACTTCCTCGTCTTGCGATTTCAAATCTATAACGGGACTTATGTTCCACCTAATATTTCAAGATATCGAAGATTGCTTATCCTTCCGATAATTATCTTCATCCAAATAACTCCACCAACGCCATAATTGTCACTCGTAATTTCGAAAACTTTTTCTGAAATGCTTCCCTGAATCAATAATACTCGACTGCCTGGTTGACTACCTGAACGTGTACTTACTTTCCTGTCTGAGTCAACTTGGTGTGTCGAGCTCACAGTCGGAATGGATACGTCGGGGATGGAACCGGGCAGCTCGGCTGCTATTCCACTCTCTGGCCCCATCGTCCTAATCCCGCAACTGAGGGATGGAGTTTGTCCAAGGGAAGCGGGTCGTAGTACTTGAGGTATAATCATGATTATGACGAATCCGAGCCTTGCAAGCTCCAATGTGGATTTTATCTTTGCCTATGGAGCGATAAAGTGACAGGTCTTGGACCATCTTGAACGGGGAGTTACAAGGAAGAACAAAGGAATCGCTGTCTGATCCACACGATTCTAGAGTTAATCGGAACGATTGGTTGGCGCTACAAATCCGTACGCAACCGCTACTTGTATTGCATTAGTTGGCGCTACAAATCCGTACGCAACCTTTACTCGTTTGCATAGGATTGGCGTCACATTCAGTACGCAATCCTACCTGTCTTGCCTGAATCATAGTGCTTGTGTGACTACGAACTATTTCTTAAACTGTATAAGTATATTACTTAATATATATTTATCACGGCACTTGTGGACTATGTGTGAAAACATGCATCATACCTCACGCGTTTTCATACAACCGTTTTCTCGCATTAACTATATACATCGCCACACTCTCACACGATCACCCCATCCTCTGAGATTTCTGTCTCACCCCCTCCTGTTTTCTAACCTTAGAAGATGACTTTGTCGAAGAAGTTGAACCTGCCTTGGATTGAATTCTCGTGCTCCGCCTGTTGGACTTACTTCCTATTGATATCTATGTTGCTGGACTGCTTTCTTTTATTTTTCTACTGTTGGACTCTTTTATTTTCTTTTGCCATTCTGGACTGTAATTTAAGGGCGTAGGACCCTTTGACACTTAAGCTGGTGATATGATGTGTACTTTATTTCCTAGTTCTGGACTGTAATCTATTTGGTTGTTGGGATGTATTTGTAATCGTGTTGTACTTGTAGTTTTCCGCTGCTTTAGACCTTGTTTCACTTGGGATTGTTGCATCGTTTTCTAGAATGTTGGGTTTATTTCTGTTTAAGTGATTGATCGCCGTCGCGTCGTATTTGGGGCGTGACAGTTATGGTATCAGAGCTCGACTTGTAAGAAGGAAACTTACACCGAGCTATCCCAGGATAGGTTCCTCTGCCTTGGATTGGGTACCGCGAACTCTTTTGGGTTGTCATAGTGCTAACATACCTAGATATCCCTCGGTTTGGACGTTAGGTGTTTAGAAATTTCTTGATTTGAAGGTTATAATGCCATGATATGATGAGAATTGATGGATATAAGTTCATCACTTGACAGTATATGATTTGGTTATATGATATATTGTGGAATCTAGATACCTAATGATATTACTTTGGAGAATAATATTATGGGAATGACTAAGTATGATTTACCGATGATGCCTTTGCTTTATTCATCTCAAATCCATGTACAAGCTTAAGTGCGGGAATCTAACTAGCAGTTTGGGTATCACGGATAAGATACATTAAGGATGTGAATATTATAAGACCTCGATTCGATGCACTTGGCTAAGTATTTCGTAAGTTATAATGTCTAAGTTACGAACTATTTTTGGATGATGATTATCTAGTATTATTGTGACTATTATTGTGATTTAGACACTTATCTGATATTTAAATTGGTTGATTAATTAAGTTGGTTGACTGTGACTTAGTTGTCGATTATTTAAGTATTAATTAACTAATGATGGAATGGACACTCGTACTTTATATGAGGTATTTAAGAAGAGTGACTTTATCTGGAATAATGAAAGTCCTTATGGATATGGAAAATTTAAATTGCTATTAGGATTTTAGTATGAGCAACTTCTATGATTATCTGTGGAAATGACTTATTAAAGATTGCTGAGGTCTCGACTGTTATATGTTGATGGGTGGAAATTTTGGGTTGATCTTGCACTTTTAGCGATGAAATCTACTACCAATTGTTCGAGGAAATATACGACGATATGAATAGGTGTCGACTATTTAGTTTAAATCGACTCTATTATAATAAGTATCACTTCCTTAGGTAAATGAAATATTGACTAGCTGTGACAAGCAAGGATATATTCCAGATTGGATTATGAGAGGTATGTTTCGAGATAATAATTATGGGAGTAGTACATTAGAATGAAATGTGGAGTAGAAATGATTGGTTAAGTAATAATAATAGAATAATGGTACAAATATTATGGATCACATGAATAGGGTACTATGTCTATTACAAGGTGATGACAAGAAGTTTTGAGTACCGCTAAGGTTGTTACAAATATTTTTGCAGAATGATTATTGGAAATTTATTGATGGGAACTTGGATCGAACATAAGCGCCTCTAGGCCCAAAGTTTTGATATTGAGGATGGGGTAGATCCTTCATGAATAGATACAATAAGTATGAATCTTATCTAGAATTTGAAAGGAATTATTTCAGAAGAGAATTTGGGGACCAAATTCCTTTAAGGAGGGGAGAATGTGAAGCCCCAGATTTTTCAACTATGGACGACACGATCGCGGTATTATTATTTTTATTATTATTATTTTTTCTTTCTTCTCTCTTCTTTTCTTTCTCGATACAATTTTTAAATACACTGGTAATTTATTCTTATATTTACTATTTATTTTGCGATTCGTATTATGTTAATGGATTTAACATTGGTTATCTATTTCATCTTTGAAAACTATCTAATACTAAATTAGTATTTTAAAATACAATACCTTGTCTTGAAAGTTCATAGAGTACAAAATTACTATTTTCAAAAGAATAGTACTTTAGATTTATTCTAAAAAGATCCAATTCTTTTTATTGAAAATAACAAAGTCTCGTTTTTATTTTGTGGTGTATGTTAATAACACCTATTTTCACTTCTTTCACGATTGTCGATTTCTTTCAACTTTTAACGTGTTACATTGATAGGTTGGATTTCTTTTCTTAACGACTAGCTATTAATTTCTTATAGTAAAATATTTATATATATATATATTTGTTTTCGAAAATTGTATATATATATATATTTTAATTTTCGAAAATTATATTTATATATATATATATTTATTTTCGAAAATTGTAGTTATATATATTTTAAAAAAAAATTTAATCTCTGCCTCTTAAAATCGGTCACAAGAGGAAGAGTAAGGGATTTGTTTCAATTTTTTTAGCCTACTACATGTTTAAAATTTTTCCTACAAAACCCACCATCCCAATAATTACCAACTAAGAGTCAACAAATTGATTCCTCCTCTAAAGATAGCATTTTGGCTAAATATCCCTAGAAAGTAGTCTAGTTAATCTTTTATGTCCTAATTCCAAATTCTTCCCACTAACTCACCTTTCAACACCAAACAACACAAATTTCCAACATTTATACCCTCATTTTCGGTCATTATGAAGATTGGAGAACAAGAATTCATTTCATCCCACTACAACTTACCAACTCTCTCAAATACTCTCATCCATCACAAGAATACAAAACTTCCCTTCATCTTGTTCTCATAGAATCAAAAATTCCAAGAATTAAGGTAAGAAATTATTTTTCTTCCATTTTCATTTTATCTTCTTAAAACTTCCAACATCTACCTGTAATTCTTAATATGATGGATCTTTCTTGTTGAGGTATTCCTAGAAGGAATTTCTTGAGGAATCAAGGGACCTAGACTTGACTACAAGTTTGTAGAAGAAACTCAAGAGGTGAGAAAATTAGGATTTAGTAATTTTCTCTTGACAACATGAAGAATTAATTTTTGACTCAAGAATATGATTTTTTGGAGCTTAGGGGCTGACCTACACCATCTCAAATTGAAGATAGAAGCTTGAAGGAAAATTTTCAATTTTAGAGACTACTTGAAGACATTAATTTGAGTAGTAACCATTTGGTCCTAGTATATTTTTTTTAGACTCGAGACTTTAATTTTAACACCAAAATATGGTTTGGATACCATTTAGGGGCTGACTTTCAAGAGCTTGAGACAAGAAGTTGATACAAGGAACAAAGCTCCATTTTTGAACAACCCGAGAAACTACTACGAGGTGGGTGGAAAAATCCTTTCAACTTCTAGGTGTTTTACTTAAAAATGCATGTTGATTTTGAGCACTTGAGATATATATTATGTATTGCATGCTATTTTCTTGTATCAAGTTGGAAAAATTCTCAAGTGTTGCTCAAAAATACGATTTATCGAAAAATAGGGCATACATGTACACTTTATTGTTATACTTGATGAAATTTTGTATGAGAAGGATATGTATGTGTATGACTCTTGAAATCTATGTTTTGAATGATTTATAACCTGGACAAGTCGAGCATAATTGATTAAATTTCAACTTTTGGACTTAAAATGCAAAAAATGAAAAGTTGGTGGACTTAATTGCAAGAAAATAAAACTTAAGGGACCCCTCTGTAATTTTTAATTTTTGGGACTGAACTCAGGTTCAAAAATTATGTTTTGACATTTTAATAAATTTTGAAGAGTTTTTAGATAAATAAAATCAATCCTTAAAAGCCCAAGGACTAGATTGTAAAATTTTAGAAGTTTAAGGGCTATTTTGCAATTTTCGAAACTGTACCAGACCCTAATTTTAAAATTTTAAATTTTAACTCTTAAGGGACTGGAAATAACATATTTTAAGTGTATTCCAAAAATCCAAGTGTTTAGAGCTTGGAAAGTAATTTTAAAAAAATTGAGGGACCAAATTGTAAAAGATTAAACTTGAGGACCAAAATACAATTTCCAGGACTTTGCAGTCCATGCACCTTTAGATACTAATTTAACTATAACATAATTATATCTTGTACCCAAGATTCAAATTTCATAACAATTGGACCCCTGAAAGTCTTAAAGGCAATTATTTCAAAATGGGACAAAAATGAGATTTTCAAAAGTTAAGGGACCTATACTTGCTTATTTTAAAAAATGCTTTTGTACCAATATCCCAGTGACCTTAGTGATATTTTATAACTGGAATCACATTAAAATCCCTTCCGGTTTGTGAGTTCCAATTATTTTAAACTTAGAGCCCGAAATGACAATTTTAACAAATTTGGGGCCAATGTGAGAATTTTATAAAAACTCGACCTCCAAACTTTAAAAACCTGAATCTCTGAACAATTTAGAGAATTTAGGAACTGATCTCATAATTTTTTAAGGTCGGGACATTGTAAGTCCAAGCGGCTACGATAATCTAGAGGGGGGGGTGAATAGATTATCTCCATCTTTTCAATTTCGCCCTCTTTTAACAATCGAATGCTCAAACAAAATAATGAAGGTGCGGAATGTAAACAACACACGTCGATTTAAAGAGGTTCAACCCACCTAGGGCCTAATCCTCTACCACCCCAAAGATATCCGGGATGGATTTCGAAAGAAAAAGAATTTTATTAATTACCAAAATTAATACAAATTCAACTTACAACACCTTGAAGAGCACCACACTCTTCTTCAACACCACCTTTGAGATTACCACAATCTCTTCTTGAAGATTACCACAATCTCCAACGGCACCTTGTGAAGATTACCACAATCTTCAACCTTGAAGAATACCAAATTCTTCAACACCTCAACAAGAAGATTACCACAATCTTCTTACACCTAACACCTAGATCACCCAAGTGTGTTCTTACCACAAGAACACTCACAAGGATATCTTGTGTTTGAATGACGACCACAAATTCAAGATTACAACTCGATAATTGATAATACAATAGAGTGCAAGTGTAATCAAGAATAGCCTAGACCTCAAAGATGTGAAAGTGATAAGCTAGGCAATTTTACAACAAGAATAATGACAATGAAAGACCAAGTGTTTGCTTGAAGTGTATCTTGTTGTGTTGTATCTCAATTGTTATATTGGTTGCTCCAAAACTTCCTCTATTTATAGGAGATGATTGATCAAGCATAGGCTCCTCTTGGGGATTGAAAATCTACAGAAAAATACAATTAAAATCAAGAATATAGCTGTTAGAAATCAATCCCACAATTTAAGGAAAGTTTGTCTGTTTGTCAAACGGTCGAAATTTTCTTTGTCAAAACATAGGGCGACCGTCGCACGAAAATAGACGTTGGAAAAAGTACACAAAGAAAATAACACGGGCGGCCGATCGGCGTCTACCTCGGCCGATCGACCATCACCCCAACCGGTCCCCCTCATGGATTTTGCAAGGATAAAACGTTTACTGTTTCAAAAAAAACTTGCTTGCAGTACCGGTCGACCACTGGGCCGACGGCCGACCGACGGCCGACGCCGAGCGGCCGGCGACCTGCTCGTTTTTCTTTCCGTCTCATTTTCTGTTTCTAAAAACATCTTCAGGTATGGGTTGCCCTATAGGGCGACCGGTCGACCACGAGACAGAAATGTTGTCCAATTTTTGTCGAAAATAAAACTCAAGAAATACTCCGAAAATATAGTAAAAACATTTTAAACCGATCGGAAGTATTAGGACAACATTTAGAAACATCGTTTGAGAGTGAAAACCCAATAACGTAAAATCATTAAAAGCGTTGTCCAATTTAGACGAAAATAAACTTTGAGAAAATACTCCGGAAAATATTAAAATCATTTTAAATCATTTAGGAGTATTTGGACAACCCTTTAAAAACATTGTTTTGGTGATAAAATAAAATCATCAAAATTAAGATAAAAACATGTATCAAACAATCTCCCCCTTTTTGATGATTACAAACCAAAACAATTTTATCCCAAACTAAGAGAGCAATTTTAGAAATGATTTTCCGGTAAAAACATTTGACCGTTTGGAAGCAACCAAAATTTCCAAAAATATTAAAGCAACCAAGTAGGGAGTAAATATTTTCAAAAATAAGCTCAAGCTCCCCCTATCCACAAGCACATCAAGAATAATGTAAAAGCAATTATCCATAAGCTAAAAACTTAAGCTTTTACAATTTGCTTAGGAGCTTATAAGCTCCCCCTGTCACAAAACAACATTAAACAATAATATAGGTCCATCAAGCAACAAATGGACTAACAATAAATCACAACTTATGGCTTTTATGAGCCATAGCTTATAGCTTTTATGACAAGCTTTAATTAGCTTCTTTGAGCTAACGAGCCAATTTCCTGTTTCTCCCCCTTTGGAATCATCAAAAAGAATGTTAGTATGATAGAAACATCATAGAAGTATATCAAAGTGCACCAAAGAAATGGTTTATCAACCATTGAGCAATTTAGGCTTAAAAACCAAGGAAAATGGGAGAAATGTATCATGAAAAGTTCATACGCTCGTTTTGTTTCTCAAAACATGATCTCAATGAGTATTGGGGACTTTTTGAAGCGAGAGAATCATGTAGAAGTTGAAATTTTCATTGCGACATTTTAACAAACACCTTGTGTGTGTGAAAAATAGAAGAGGTTGTATATAACCTTTGTAAATGGTTCAAGCCAAAAAAATTTCATATCATTAATCAACCTCATTTCAAAGCTCAATCATATGCACCATATGCAATAAATTGTTCATCAATAAAGAAGCTCAAAGTAGATTCTCAAGGGTTCAACCCAATTGAGATAAGCTAAGAATGATCAAGGCATTACAAATGCCAAAAATTAGAGCAACCATCAAGTAATAAGTCATGCTTTCAACAATACATGTATCAAAAGTCCCAACATATTCAACTAAGCATAATAAAGCAATAAAAGAAGCACTTTTACCATCAAGTACTTCATACCAATGATCAAACAATGCTTTAGAGTATTTTTACCATCAAATACTCCATCAAAAATCATGATCATCCACAAGTCATTATCAACTTGCAATATTAACCCTTTTAAGAAAAACAAGCAAATATCATTAGTACAAATGAGTTTTACAAAAATTCATCAAAATACAAAACATCATTAATGAAAATGCTAGAAAGTAAAGGGGTGGGGTAACATCATTCCTCATCCGAGGAGAAGCAAGATCCGGAATAAAGTCCTTGATGAATTTCTTTAACTTGCCGATAGACTTTTGCATTTTAGAGGTCTTTTGCTCCAAAGCCTCATACCTCGTCTCATGAAAAGCCCTCATCTCATCAAATTCGGCTTGAGTATACCTCCTAGGTGGTTGAGCACCGGTATTACCCTCCGGATTGCTCGGTTCGCCTTCTTCCACCAATCTTGCGGCCCCGGCGTCATCAAAGATGTCATTAGGATCGGGAGACTCTTGACCTCTTCCTCTTGCCATTTTGGTTGGTCGGATGTCCATATTCTTGCGCATCGTGACTATTTGGGAGATATTGTCAATGTCGAAGTCATTTTGAAAAACTTCCGAGTTAAACTCCGACGAAGGGAGTCCCGATTGAATAAGAAGTTTACAAATCCAATTTCCCATAACCAACTTCTTATTACCTTGAGTAATGGACTCGATTAGACATTGAATGAGTATGGCACCAAAGTTAAGTGGTTCCCTCCTAGCAATCTTATAAGTCAAAAAGTAATCCATATTGCTAGGCATCTTTCCCGACTTACCACAAATGCAATATGCGACAATGACCGATAAAATGCGATGCTCAAGTGTCATTGCCAACAAAGAATACTTAGGCCATACTCCCAAATACGTCTTGACTTCTTTCATTGATACCCCCAACATTTCATCATTCCAAGTCCCGCAAGAAAATAATCCCAACCACCTTCTCTAACATGTAAAAGCCGGCAAATATCATTGGGAGTCCATCTAAAATGACGACCCTTTATAAGTGAATTAACGGCAATCGGCTTTCTATCATTATCAAATTGCACCCACATATTAGCAAAAAATGTTGGATAATATCATCATCATACAACACATAAGCATGCTCCCATAAATACATCCAACCTTGCTCCTCAAAAAAACCTCTAATCGTAGGATACTCATTCGCAAAAGAACTAAAACGACACATTTTAGTCCTCGCAATAGATTTACCTTTCATCCCCGTATCCTCATAGTACCATTCCGCATACTTATTGATGAAATTAATAGCATTGCGGGAATTAGGAGCTTGAGTAACAAAAGATTTTTACCTTTCGCCCAACGGCAATTTTCGAGCGAAATTGTTCCGCGGAGCTCGGTGATTTGGGCCCGAGAGAGAATGGGATTTTGAACATCATCACCTTCTTGAGCCACGTTTCTTTGAGCGGCTCGAATATCCCTTTGTTCGGCTTCTTCTTGCCGATTTCTTGACGAACCCTCTCCGTCCCTTCTACGCTTGGAGATGGGATTTCGACCGTGGAATTCTTTGGAGGTGCCATATGTGAAAGATTCTTGAGAAAATAAGAAGATTAGCAACAAGAATCGTGAAAAATGATGAAGAATTGAAGATTGTAGGAGAAAGGGGATGTTAGCGCGCAGGGTTTGGGGATTTTTGTGTGTTCTGTTTTGAAACGAAGACAGAAAGTTATAACCTGAAAAATTGGCCTGGGCGACCGGTCGAGGTAGGGCGCGACCGTCGAGGCGCGGCGGCCGTCGCCCTGCCGTGACCGTCCAGGTGATTTTTCTTTCTCCCGAGTTTTCCAAAATTCGATTTTCCACCCCAAAAGTTTTTAAAACTTTGCAAAAATATAAGTTTGGACTATATCCAACAAATATGGGTTTTGGGAAAAACATATAAATGATAAAATCGAGACTAAACACGTAGTGCCTTTTAAGAGAAAATATTTGCAAGATCAATTAGGGGCACTAAAGGGGTCAAAATGAAATATCTTGAAAGATATGTGCATAAGCATAAAATCGAGTTTATAAGAGTAAGAATAACACAAGTAAACGTACCTCGATAATTTATGCCTTTCTTGACAAATAATGACATAAATGGCCATTTGTGAAAATATGTAAATCATACACAATTCTTAAAACATATCTAGCACAAATTTTAATGATAAAAGTGTAGGCTAAGAGATATCACATGTAAGCTCATGCCATAAAAATCCATAAAGGATGATAACACACTATAGTCAAAAAAATGCACAAGAGTTTTAAAAAGATCATATAAGGTCTTCTTTTTTAAAAAATTTTAAAAGCACAAGTATATATTGAAGACCTTAATTAAAAAATAAATATTTGAAAACTCATTTTGCAATTAAGACACAAATAAGAGCATGCATAATAACAAAATAAAATGCATATTTAAATAGGGAGATACGAGTTACCAATTACGCCATTTCCATGGGTTGTGTCTTTCCCATTGTTGATGATGATATCTTCCCATTTGGAAGTCACTTTGTTGATGATGACTTCCTTGATTACTCCATTTCCAAGGTTTGTTACCTTCCCATGGTTGATGGTTTCTTCTTCTTTGAAAATCATCTTGTTGATGATGTCTTTGCCATTTCAAGGATTGTGTTCTTCCCATTTTTGATTATACGCTCTTCTTGGAAATTTGCTTTGTTGAGAGTAGTTCTTCTTTGATCAAATGAAACGTTCATTTGATGTTTTCTTGGTGGCATGAATTTTCTCCGATTTTTGTTTTGCCGGGTACTAATAACACATTATTTTGTGGTACCCTCATGTGTTTGGGTCCTTTAAGATTAGCTTTGAGACTTTTAGGTCTCCAACAATATTTAGAGCTATTTCTAGCCCGACAAGAATAAGCCGTATGGCCCTTTTTACCGCAATAAAAGCATGTAATAATTCTAGGAGCATAATGACCAATATGCATAGTGACTTGATCCTTTTTCATATGATTAACAATTTTAGGCTTATGATCAAGTTCTTTATCACAATTATTAATATCAACAATATTGGACATTTCATTGGTACTCAAGTTGGATTTTAATAAATCCTTTTTCATGCAATCAATATTCTCAACAAGAGTACTATTTTCTTTTTCAAGGTTTCTAACCTTGTCAAGTGTGGTGGTGTGAGCACATGATAGTGATTCATAGGAAGTAAATAAACTATCCTTATCATTTTTCAAAACAATGAATTCCTTTTTCAAATTTTTGTATTTAACAAGTAAGTTTTGGAATTCATCTTGTAGTTCATCAAAATCATTTTGCAAATCACTATAATCATTTTGAATAACAATATCATAAGAAGTAGAGGTTTAAGACATACCTCATTTTCTTCATTGATGCCCATAAAACAATATTCAACTTCTTCATAATTGGAAGTTGTAGGAGGCTTATTCCTTAAATTTGAGCTTGTATGATCTTGAGAAGTAGATGCTTTTGTTTGACTCCTTTCATTTGCAAATACTCCATAGATGGCTTCTAATTTTTGCCATACTCCATGTGCCGACTTTATTCCTACAATATGTTCATATTCTAAATTAGTAAATGAACAATATAAAATATTTAAAGCCTTACCGTTTAAGGAGATGATTTTCTTTTCTTCATCATTGAGCTTTTTGAAGCCTTTTGAGGTGTATAGTGTATCTTTCGTCGGAATGGATTCTCCATTAATGACGGTGTTCCAAATGTCGAACCCGCAACCTTGTAGATAGCATTCCATTCTTTCTTTCCAAAAATTAAAATTCTTGGAATCAAATAGTGGTGGCTTGGTGGTGGAAGTGCTTGGATAGATGATCTTCGTTCGTAGCCGTTGATCGTTTCTCTTCACTCGCGATGTGAAACGAGCTTGCCAAAGAGTTTGGCTCGATACCACTTGTAAGTCCAAGCGGCTACGATAATCTAGAGGGGGTGAATAGATTATCTCCATCTTTTCAATTTCGCCCTCTTTTAACAATCGAATGCTCAAACAAAATAATGAAGGTGCGGAATGTAAACAACACACGTCGATTTAAAGAGGTTCAACCCACCTAGGGCCTAATCCTCTACCACCCCAAAGATATCCGGGATGGATTTCGAAAAGAAAAAGAATTTTATTAATTACCAAAATTAATACAAATTCAACTTACAACACCTTGAAGAGCACCACACTCTTCTTCAACACCACCTTTGAGATTACCACAATCTCTTCTTGAAGATTACCACAATCTCCAACGGCACCTTGTGAAGATTACCACAATCTTCAACCTTGAAGAATACCAAATTCTTCAACACCTCAACAAGAAGATTACCACAATCTTCTTACACCTAACACCTAGATCACCCAAGTGTGTTCTTACCACAAGAACACTCACAAGGATATCTTGTGTTTGAATGACGACCACAAATTCAAGATTACAACTCGATAATTGATAATACAATAGAGTGCAAGTGTAATCAAGAATAGCCTAGACCTCAAAGATGTGAAAGTGATAAGCTAGGCAATTTTACAACAAGAATAATGACAATGAAAGACCAAGTGTTTGCTTGAAGTGTATCTTGTTGTGTTGTATCTCAATTGTTATATTGGTTGCTCCAAAACTTCCTCTATTTATAGGAGATGATTGATCAAGCATAGGCTCCTCTTGGGGATTGAAAATCTACTGAAAAAATACAATTAAAATCAAGAATATAGCTGTTAGAAATCAATCCCACAATTTAAGGAAAGTTTGTCTCATTGTCAAACGGTCGAAAATTTCTTTGTCAAAACATAGGGCGACCGTCGCACGAAATAGACGTTGGAAAAAGTACACAGCAAAATAACACGGCGGCGGCCGACGTCTACCTCGACCGGTCGACCATCACCCCAACCGTCCCCCTCATGGATTTTGCAAGGATAAAACGTTCGCTTCAAAAACGAAACTTGCGGTGGGGTCGACCATCATGCGACGGCCGGACGGTCGACGACCCGAGCGACCGGCGACCTGCTCGTTTTCTTTCCGTCTCATTTTCTGTTTCTAAAAACATCTTCGGTATGGGTTGCCCTATGAGGCGGCCCGGTCGACCACGAGGCAAAATGTTGTCCAATTTTTGTCGAAAATAAAACTCAAGAAATACTCCAAAATATAGTAAAAACATTTTAAACCGATCGGAAGTATTAGGACAACATTTAGAAACATCGTTTGAGAGTGAAAACCCAATAACGTAAAATCATTAAAAGCGTTGTCCAATTTAGACGAAAATAAACTTTGAGAAAATACTCCGGAAAATATTAAAATCATTTTAAATCATTTAGGAGTATTTGGACAACCCTTTAAAAACATTGTTTTGGTGATAAAATAAAATCATCAAAATTAAGATAAAAACATGTATCAAACAGACATTTATTTATTTAACTTTTAACCCCAAAAGTAGTGATTTTTACAAAACGGGGCTAATTGTAAATTTTCTTTTTAACAAGGACCTAACTCAAATTATTTTTTCTTTTGAAGAAACAACCCTGGACTCTCTGAATTTAATAATGAATTAAAAATGTTTTATTTTCTCAAAAATCCCTTGTCTTATCGGATCGTCTTGACCGAATAATACACGATCGCGGGGCGACTTCCTCATCTTGCGATTTCAAATCTATAACGGGACTTATGTTCCACCTAATCTTTCAAGACATCGAAGATTGCTTATCCTCCCGATAATTATCTTCATCCAAATAACTCCACCAACGCCACAATTGCCACTCGTAATTTCGAAAACTTTTTCTGAAATGCTTACCTGAATCAATAGTACTCGACTGCCTGGTTGACTACCTGAACATGTACTTACTTTCCTGTCTGAGTCAACTTGGTGTGTCGAGCTCGCAGTCGGAATGGATACGTCGGGGATGGAGCCGGGCAGCTCGGCTGCTATTCCACTCTCTGGCCCCATCGTCCTGCAATTGAGGGACGGAGTTTGTCCAAGGGAAGCGGGTCGTAGTACTTGAGATATAATCATGATTATGACGAATCCGAGCCTTGCAAGCTCCAATGTGGATTTTGTCTTTGCCTATGGAGCGATAAGGTGACAGGTCTTGGACCAAATAACTCCACCAACGCCATAATTGCCACTCGTAATTTCGAAAACTTTTTCTGAAATGCTTCCCTGAATCAATAATACTCGACTGACTGGTTGACTACCTGAACATGTACTTACTTTCCTGTCTGAGTCAACTTGGTGTGTCGAGCTCACAGTCGGAATGGATACGTCGGGGATGGAACCGGGCAGCTCGGCTGCTATTCCACTCTCTGGCCCCATCATCCTGCAACTGAGGGACGGAGTTTGTCCAAGGGAAGCGGGTCGTAGTACTTGAGGTATAATCATGATTATGACGAATCCGAGCCTTGCAAGATCCAATGTGGATTTTGTCTTTGCCTATGGAGCGATAAGGTGACAGGTCTTGGACCATCTTGAACGGGGAGTTACAAGGAAGAACGAAGGAATCGCTGTCTGATCCACTCGATTCCGGAGTTGATATTGAGGATGGGATAGATCCTTCATGAATAGATACAATAAGTATGAATCTTATCTAGAATTTGAAAGGAATTATTTCAGAAGAGAATTTGGGGACCAAATTCCTTTAAGGAGGGGAGAATGTAAAAGCCTTAAAGACAATTATTTCAAAATGAGACAAAAATGAGATTTTCAAAAGTTAAAGGACCTACACTTATTTCTTTTAAAAATGCTTTTGTCCCAATATCCTACTAACCTTAGTGACATTTTCCAACTGGAATCACATTAAAAGCCCTTCCGGTTTGTGAGTTCCGATTATTTTAAACTTAAGGTCCGAATTGGCCTGGGCCGATCAGATAGGGCTCATATCGTTGGGCCAATCTGTTAAGCATTGAGCACTGGGCTGGGTTGGTAAGGCTTATAGCATTGGGCCGACCTGTTAAGGTTTGTGAGCAATGGGCCGACCTATAAACATTAGGCCGAAATGAAAGTCTATTGTACTGGGCCGACCTCTTAGGTCCTGAAGATTTATTCTACGAGGCCCGTAGTAGTGGGCCAATCTGCGTAAGGCTTAACTTATGAGGCCTACCTGTTAAGCCTTGGACATATGGGTGAACTAATCACCTGTTGTATGGGGCTGATCTCTTAAGCCTCGGATGCATAGAGATGAGCTGTGGTACTTTAGGGCGTATTTGATTTGGTGCATTCTAAAGGAACCTCGGAGATATGAGAAAAGAGGCTGAGCTGGGGTCCAGCTCGGCCCAATAGAGGGACTCGCATGGTGCCTTCGAGATTTCGAGGGCTGGAATATTAAAGCATGGGCCCGACGTCCCTCAGATCAGTTCGGGACTGAGGTCTTAAGGGCGTAAAATTAGGGTTTTTAGGAGATCCGATCCTAACCTAATGATGACTCTGACACCGAATCGTAACGGAATTCCGGATTTTACGGAAACCCTAATCCTAGCTAAGGTATAAAAGGCCCAAGCCCAGGTTCATTCTAACCTAATCTCATTTTTTAATGTTACATTGCTCTTTCTCTCTCTTGCCGTTTGCTTCTCTTCCAAGTCACTGACTTAAGCATCAAAGAGGGTACGCCGGAGCCCCCCTCCGCCCCCCCTTTTTGCAGGTTTCACGGAGGAATTCGTCTTGAAAGGTGATTAGAGAGAGGAGGTCGTTTTTTGGAGCAACCACAACTAAATAACATTAAAATATTAATGGGCACATTCATCAATTCATAAATTTATCCTAACCAATCACAAGTGCCAAACAAAAATTTGCATGATAGTATTAAAAAGGTAATATCAAATCCCAAACACAAAATTATGTACTTATTATATAATTAATTAACAGTTGAGTCACACTTATCCTCGCTTGTTATCTGGCTTTTTTTTAGGACTAGTAAGAAACACGTGCGACGCACGTGATCCACATGATTTTACAAAAATAATTATAATATTTAATAATTTTATTGATTAATATTAAAATATTAAAAGTTATTTAAAAGGAAATAAATATTAACAAATACTAAAATTATTTAAATTAAAATATTTCAAAGTATTTCCATATGTATTTTGTTTTTTTCTGTAAGTATAGATCAAAATGAATTATCAAATAATTATAATTTTAAAGAACTCAATTCAACAAAAACTTGAAAATTGTGTAACAAGAAAATAAGTTATATTAGCTTACGATCACATTCATCAATTTTCTATTTCATTTTGATGGCTATAAATGTCTTTTTTCTTAATTGATTTGAAAATTCTTTTAGCACTGTCCATTTTACATAACCAGTCAAGTGATTTATCTTATAATTCATAAGCTAAAGATTAATAAATCACAAGTTTATCGCATTCATAAAAATTTAAAATATGATTAAATTACTTTTTTATACCGAAATTCATCACAAATTATTAAATATAAACGAAAAACAAAAATTGCAATATAAATTATATTTAAAACATGCACTTTTCATATATTAATAAATTCTAATATAAAGTTAATCATTTTATCATAACACTTAAAGTTAATGTTATTGCAATTCTTCAGTTTTGAGTGTCTTAAAAATAAAATAAAATTATATATATATATATATATATATAAGAAAATTAACCTATTATTTTCATCGAGAGTCATGTGGTATTAAAAATTTATAAAAAAGTGATAAGTTGAAATCTAAATTTTGAAACTCTAATTAATTGCATAAAAAATATCTTCACTATAAATAATAAAACCAAAGACAGCCATATGAAAGAAAAAAATAAGTTATCAATTTTTTAAGGTGTTTGTCTTCAATAATTAAATATACTACTAAGAAAAATAAAAACTAATTTAATTTTTAAATTGCGTAAAGTTTTAGAATGATATATTATACTATTAGATATTATACTTGCAATTGATGAATTTAATTATTTTTTGTTTATTTTAAAATTACGTAGGTATAAATATTGTGAGTCATGTAGTTATGAATATTGTAATTATTCTTAATATACTAAAACTAATCTATTTGTTTGAAGGGATAAATTTAAAATTGATCTCATTTATAAATCATACTTGTTATTTATTAAATGAGTTTACTTATTTCTCCTTTTTACGTGGCATATATGATCTTTTAGACTTAATCTAATTTGAGCTCATGTTTCACTCTTTGACATTATTTTTATTAAATTTAATTTTTTTGATACATGATTTATAATAAATACCATATTGATATTTTAATATTATATTTTTTTCATGGTGTAATTTTCAAATGACATTCAAGTTTTATCATAAACATCAATGATTTTTTTTAAGTTTGCCTTCTAAACTTTTTATTAATATATATAAAATTTTAACTCCATTTTACACTTTATTATTCTTTTATTTTTTTTATATATGTTTACTTTGATTAAATCAAATTCTATGTATTTAATAATATAGTTTTAATATATTTGGCAATATATCGTCATGTAAGAAACTGAATGAGTAAGAGATTGCAATCATAATATATTAAAAAAATAATAAATTAAAAACTAAAAATTTATAATAAAGGTAAAGAAAGTTAAGTAAAACTCAATTAACACAGAAATTAAAATTTAAAAGGTGATTTTTTTTGCTGCAACAAACTTGCTACGGTTCGTACTCTCTTTGACATTTTAATCCTATTCTTTTTATTTTAACCTTTTTATTTTATTGACGAAATATGCATGAAATTAAAATAAAAAAATAACACTCTTGTTTTCTATATTATTTTTTTTAAAAACCATCAATAAAATTAATTTTAAAATTTCATATTATTAATCGAGGGAGAATTTTACGACCACAAAAAGGATTATGTATTTTTTTCTACTTTTTATATAGCATCAAACCCACTATTTTGTTTTATGCTTATTATGTCTTTTGTAATTTGATATTCCTCCTATACAAATATAATAGACATATTTAGTTGGTGAGAAAATCCAAAAGACTATCATAATTAATATAAAATTTAACATCATACTCAACTTTAAATAATTAATTTTTTTTCTATAAGGACTTATGTATATGTTTATGACCTATGGTTGGAAATTTTGAAACCTAGTATCATTTGAAGTTGATATTATTTGAAAATTAAAATATCTTAGTCTTATGATTAAAAACTAATATATTTTCGGTTTTTGAAAAAGAATTACGTATAAATGTATCGTTCATTTAATTAAATAAACAAATAAACATGCACACTTTTATTAATTTTATAAAGTATATTATATTATATATATGATTAGATACATATATAGCCATATAGGTATACATAAAAATGTAAATTTATCCAAGTATATAGCTTAGAGTGATATATGATAAATTTGTTAGTTCAAGGACATATTTCACACCACAAATTAAACGAAATAAATTACGTATTATTCCATGCATTTTATTCAGCATCAAAACACCTATTCTTTTTTTTTTTTCCTTATTCTTTTACTTTAAATTGATCTTTCTTCCTCCCCCATATAATCAAGCATTGAAAATTATAAGAAATACCTATAAACACTTAATTTTACAAAGTGCTGAACTTAAATTGGTTAATATTTCTCATCTGAGATCCTTATATATGCTTCTGACATATGGTTCGAAAGCTTTCGGAATCTAGTTTAATATGAAACTAATATTATTTAAAAACTCAAAATATTTTAAGAGTTATAAATAAAAGAATGAATAAATTTGAAGTGTAGAATATAAAAGGTTATTTGTCTTATAATTAAACAAATAAAAACTAAAGAAATATGAAATTACCTAATTGCCCTTAAAATTAATTATGTCTAAAGGATATTTTTGTCGAATCAAAAGTTTCAAAAAATATTCACACTTTTAAGATAAGTATAGAATAGATATAGATACAAAATAGCAATGGAACGGGTCAGGGTGGTTATCCAAAGGCCAAACCCGTCTCGTGCCTAGAACGGGCCGACGACCCACCGCGACTCACGGGACGGGACGACTCTGTTTGATATATGTTTTTATCTTAATTTTGATGATTTTACTTTTACACCAAAACAGTGTTTTTAATTGTTGTCCAAATACTCCTAAATGATTTAAAATGGTTTTAATATTTTTCGGAGTATTTCTTTAAGTTTTACTTTAGATAAAATTGGACAACACTTCTAATGATTTTATGTTTCTATATTTTCACTTCAAAACAAGGTTCCTAAATGTTGTCTAAATACTCCCGTTTGGTTTAAAATATTTTTACTATATTTTCGGAGTATTTCTTGAGTTTTATGTTCGATAAAAATTGGACAACATTTCAGTCTCTTGGTCGACCGGTCGCCCTATAGGGCAACCCGTACCTGAAGATGATTTTGGAACAAAAAAAATGAGACAGAAGTGAAAAACGGTCAGGTCGACCGGTCGCCCTGGGCGTCGACCGGTCCGGTCGACCGGTCGCCCTGGGCGTCGACCGGTCCGGTCGACCGGTACCTGAACGTTCTTCTGAAACAGAACAATTTTTTCTCATCAAAACACTTAGGGGGACCGGTTGAGACGAGGGTCGACCGGTCGAAGCCTATGTCGACCGGTCGCCCTGTTGTAATTTTCAATGTGTTCTTCAAATCTCTTATTTGTGCGCGACCGGTCGCCCTGTGCTTTGACAACAAAAATATGACCGTTTGACAGCAGACACATTTCCTTAAAATGTGGGATTGATTTCTAACAGCTATATTCTTGATTATTATTGTATTTTTCTGTAGATTTTCAATCCCCAAGAAGAGCCTATGCTTGATCAATCATCTCCTATAAATAGAGGAAGTTTTGGAGCAACCAAATACAACTATTGAGATACAACACAACAAGATACACTTCAAGCAAACATTTGTTCTTCATTGTTATTATTCTTGTTGTAAATTTTGCCTAGCTTATCACTTTCACATCCTTGAGGTCTAGGCTATTCTTTATTACACTTTGCACTCAAATTGTAATATTCATTATTGAGTTGTAATCTTGTTTTTTTTTGGTTATCATTCAACACAATATATCCTTGTGAGTGTTCTTGTGGTAAGAACACACTTGGATAATCTAGGTGATAGGTGCAAGAAGATTGTGGTGATCTTCTTATTGAGGTGTTGAAGAATTTGGTATTCTTCAAGGTTGAAGATTGTGGTAATCTTCACAAGGTGCCGTTAACGGAAGATTGTGGTGATCTTCAAAGGGAGGTTGTGGTAATCTCCAAAGGTGTTGTTGAAGAAGAGTGTGGTGCTCTTCAAGGTGTTGTAAGTTGAAGTTGTATTAATTTTGGTAATTAATAAAATTCTTTTTATTTTTGAAATCCATCCCGGATATACTGGGGTGGTAGTAGATTAGGCCCTAGGTGGGTTGAACTACTATAAATCGACGCGTGTTGTTTACATTCCGCACCTTTATTATTGTGTTTGAGCTTTTGGTTCGAAAAAGAGGGTGAAATCGAAAAGATGGAGATAATCTATTCACCCCCTCTAGATTATCGTAGCCGCTTGGACTTACAAGTGGTATCAAAGCCAAACTCTTTGGCAAACTCGTTTCACATCGCGAGTGAAGAGGAACGATCGTCGGCTACAAACGAAGCTCACCTTACCGGCACCTCCACCACCAAGCCACCACTATCTGACTCCAAAAATTTTAATTTTTGGAAAGAAAGAATGGAATGCTACTTACAAGGTTGCGGGTTCGACATTTGGAACACCGTCATAAATGGAGAATCCATTCCGATGAAAGATACACCACACACCTCAAAAGGCTTTAAAAAGCTCAATGATGAAGAGAAGAAAATCATCTCCTTAAACGGTAAATCACTCAATATCTTGTATTGTTCACTTACTAATTTGGAATATGAACATATTGTAGGAATAAAATCGGCACATGAAGTATGGCAAAAATTAGAAGCCATCTATGGAGTATTTGCGAATGAAAGGAGTCAAACAAAAGCATCTACTTCTCAAAGGAATTCAAGTTCAAATCTAAGGAACAAGCCTCTTACAACTTTCAACCATGAAGAAGTTGAACATTGTCTTATGGGCTTCGAAGAAAATGAGGTAAGTTCTAAACCTTCTACTTCTTATGGCAATAAATTGCAAAATGAATATAGTGATTTGCAAAATGATTATGATGAGCTACAAGATGAATTCCAAAACTTACTTGTTAAATACAAAAATTTGAAAAATGAATTCATTGTTTTGAAAAATGATAAGGATAGTTTATTTATTTCCTATGAATCACTATCATGTGCTCACACCACCACTCTTGACAAGGTTAGAAACCTGAGAAAGAAAATAGTACTCTTGTTGAGGATATTAATTGCTTGAAAAATGATTTATCAAAATTAAACTTGAGTACCAATAAAATGTCCAATATTGTTGATATTCATAATTGTGATAAAGGACTTGATCATAAGCCTAATGTTGTTAATCATATAAAAAAGGATCAAGTCACTATGCATATTGGTCATTATGCTCCTAGAATTATTATATGCTTCTATTGCGGTAAAAAGGGTCATACGACTAATACTTGTCGGGCTAGAAATAACTCTAATCATTATTGGAGACCTAAAAGTCTCAAAACTAATCCTAAAGAACCCAAACACTTGAGGGTACCACAAAATAATGCCATATTAGGTACCCGGCGAAATAATGATCGAAGAAAATTCATACCGCCAAGAAGGCATCAAATGACCATTTCATTTGATCAAAGAAGGAGAAACTATTTTCGACAAAGCCAATTTCCAAGAAGAGGATATAATCAAAAATGGGAAGAACACAATCCTTGGAAATGACAAAGACATCATCAACAAGATGATTTTCAAAGAAGAAGAGACTCTCAACAATGGGAAGGCAACAAACCTTGGAAATGGAGTAATCAAAGAAGTCACCATCAACAAAGTGACCTCTCAAAGGGAAGATATCATCAACAATGAGAACGGCACAACCCATGGAAAACAGCATAATTGGTAAACCGTATCTCCCCATTTATATATGCATTTTATTTTAATTATATGCATGTTTTTATTTGTGTCTTAAATGCAAAATGAGTTTTCAAGTATTTTTTTTTTAATTTAAGTCTTCACTATATTTGTGAGTTTCAAATTTTTTTTAAAAGAAGACCTTGCATGATACTTCTAAAAATCTTGTGCATTTAATTAGACTTATGTAGTTTATTATCTCTTATGAATTTTTATAGCATAAGCATTTTTTTGATATCTCCTATTCTTGCCTACACTTGTGTCTTTGTGCAAATTTTGTTTAAGAATTGTGTAGGATATATATATCTCATATTCATTGGCTATTTCATCATCAAGTTTCTTAAACTATCGAGGTATGTTCACTCGTATTTCTTTTAGAACTCGATATTATGCTTTTGCACATATCTTTCAAGATATTTCATTTCAACCCCTTAAGCGCCCCAAAATGATTTTGCAAATTTTTCTTAAAAAGGCACTACTCGTTTAGTCTCGTTTTTCTCGAATATATGTTTTCCCGAAACCCATATTTGTTGGACTTGGTCCAAATTTATCTCTTTGCAAAGTTTTAAAACTTTTGGGGTGAAAAATTGAATTTTGGAAAATTCTGGAGAAAGAAAAATTGCACTGGGACGGTCAGAGCAGGGGCGACCGGTCGCCCTGCACGTCAACCGGTCGCACCCCACCTCGACCGGTCGCCCAGTGCAAATTTTCAAGGTTATAACGTTCTGCCCTTTTATTTGAAACAAAACACAAAATCTCAAACCCTCGCACAAGCAGCGAAATTCATCCCCTTTCTTCAAAATCTTCAATTTTTCATCATTTTTCACGATTCTTGTTGCTAATCTTCTTATTTTCACAAGAATCTTACATATATGGCTCCCCCAAAGAATTCCACCGGTCGAAATCCCATCTCCAAGCGTAGAAGGGGCGGAGAGGGTTCTTCAAGAAATCGGCAAGAAGAAGCCGAACAAAGGGATATTCGAGCTGCCCAGAGAAACGTAGCTCAAGAAGGTGATGACGTTCAAAATCCCATACTCTCTCGGGCATAAATTACCGAACTCCGCGGAACAATTTCGCTCCAAAATTGCCGTTGGGCGAAAGGTAAAAAATCTTTTATTACCCAAGCTCCTCATTCCCACAATGCTCTTAATTTCATCAATAAATATGCGGAATGGTACTATGAAGATTCGGGAATGAGAGGAAAATCGATTGCTCGGACTAAAATGTGTCGTTTTAATACATTTACAAATGAATATCCCACTATTAGAGGATTCTTTGAGGAGCAAGGTTGGATGTTTTTATGGGAGCATGCTTATGTCTTATATGATGATGATATTATCCAACTCTTCTATGCTAATATGTGGGTGCAATATGATGTTGAAAGGAAGCCAATTGCCGTTAATTCGTTTATAAGGGGTCGTCATTTTAGGTGGACTCCTAATGATATTTGTCGGCTTTTACATGTTAGAGAAGGTGGTTGGGACTATTTTTCTTGTGGTACTTGGAATGATGAAATGTTGGGGGTGTCCATGAAAGAAGTTAAGACATATTTGGGCGTATGACCAAAGTATTCATTGTTGGCGATGACACTTGAGCATCGTATTTTATCTGTTATTGTCTCCTACTGTATTTGTGGAAAGGCGGGTAAGATGCCTAGCAACATGGATTAGTTTCTGATTTATAAGATTGCTAGGTGGGAACCGCTTAACTTTGGCGCCGTACTTATTCAATGTCTAATCGAGTCCATCACTCAAGGTAATAAGAAGTTGATTATGGGAAATTGGATTTGTAAACTTCTTATACAATCGGGACTACCTTCGTCGGAATGTAACTCGGAGGTATTTCAAAATGACTTTGACATTGATAACATCTCCCAAATGGTCACTATGCGCAAGAATATGGACATTCGACCAACCAAAATGGCTAGAGGAAGAGGTCAAGATTCCCCCGATCCTAACGACTTCTTTGATGACGCCGAGGCCGCAAGATTGGCGGAGGAAGGCGAACCGAACAATCAGGAGGGTAATACCGGTGCTCAACCGCCTAGGAGGTATACTCAAGTCGAATTTGATTAGATGAGGGCTTTTCATGAGGCGAGGTATGAGGCTTTGGAACAAAAGACCTCCAAAATGCAAAAGTCTATCGGCAAATTAAAGAAATTCATCAAAGACTTTATTCCCGGATCTTGCTTCTCCTCGGACGAGGAATGATGTCCCCACCCCCTTTCTATTCTAGCATTTTTATTCATGTTGTTTTGTATTTTCATAAACTATCTTGTAAAACTCTTTTGCACTAATGAGATTTGCGTGTTTTCTTGAAAGGGTTAAAATTGCAAGTTGATAATGACTTGTGGATGATCATGATATTTATGGAGTATTTGATGGTAAAACTACTCTTATATGGCATAGTTTGATAATTGGTATGAAGTACTTGATGGTAAAAGTGCTTCTTTTAATGCTTTGATCATTATGCTTAGATGGATATGTTGGGACATTTGATATATCATACATGTATTGTTTAAGGCATGACTTGTATTACTTGATGGATGCTCTAATTTTTTTGGCATTTGTAATGCCTTGATCCTTTTTGGCTTATATTATCTCAATTGGGTTGAACCCTTGAGAATCTCTTTGTTGAGCCTCTTATTTGATGGACAAATGTTGCATATTTTGCATATGATCTTATTGAGCTTTGAAATGAGGATGATTGATGATGATATGAAAACTTTTTGGCTTGAAACATTTACAAGGGCTATATACAACCTCTTTTATGTTTTCGCACACAAGGTGTTCGATAAAATGTCGTAATGAAATTTTCAAACTTCTACATGATTCTCTTGCTTCCAAATGTCTTAAAATCTTTTTGAGATCATGACTTTAGCTAACAAATGAGCTTATGGATTTCTTATGATACATTTCTCCCATTTTTCCTTGGAGTTTTTTAAGCTTAAGTTGCTCAACGGTTGATAAACCGTCCCTTTGGTGCACTTTGATGTCATTATATGATGTTTCTATCATCCTAACATTCTTTTTGATGATTCCAAAGGGGGAGAAACAGGAAATTGGCTCATTAGCTCAAAGAAGCTCATAAAAGCTTGTTATAAAAGCTATAAGCTATGGCTCATAAAAGCCATAAGTTCTGAGTTTTTTTTAGTCCAATTATTGCTTGATGGACTTATATACTTGTCTAATGATGTTTTGTGACAGGGGGAGCTTATAAGCTCTTGAACAAAATGTAAAAGCTAAGCTTTTAGCTCATGGATAATTGCTTTTACATTATTCTTGATATGCTTGTTGATAGGGGGAGCTTGTGCTTATTATTGAATATATTTACTCCCTATTGGTTGCTTATGTACTTTGGAAATTTTGGTTGCTTCCAAACGGTTAAATGTTTTTTTACCGGAAAATCATTTCTAAAATTGTTCTCCTATTTTTTGTAAAAATTGTTTTGGTTTGTAATCATCAAAAAGGGGGAGATTGTTTGATATATGTTTTTATCTTAATTTTGATGATTTTACTTTTACACCAAAACAATGTTTTTAATTGTTGTCCAAATACTCCTAAATGATTTAAAATGGTTTTAATATTTTTCGGAGTATTTCTTTAAGTTTTACTTTAGATAAAATTGGACAACACTTCTAATGATTTTATGTTTCTATATTTTCACTTCAAAACAAGGTTCCTAAATGTTGTCTAAATACTCCCGTTTGGTTTTAAATGTTTTTACTATATTTTCGGAGTATTTCTTGAGTTTTATGTTCGATAAAAATTGGACAACATTTCAGTCTCTTGGTCGACCGGTCGCCCTATAGGGCAACCCGTACTCAAGATGATTTTGGAACAAAAAAATGAGACAGTGAAAAACGGTCGGTCGACCGGCCGCTGGCGTCAATCGTCCGATCGACCGATGGGCCGACCACTCTTGAACGTTCTTCTCAAATGCAACAACAATTTTTTCTCATCAAAACACTTAGGGGACCGGTTGAGGCAGGTCGACCGGTCAAAGCCTATGTCGACCGGTCACCCTGTTGTAATTTTCAATGTGTTCTTCAAATCTCTTATTTGTGCGCGACCGGTAGCCCTGTGCTTTGACAACAAAAATATGACCGTTTGACAGCAGACACATTTCCTTAAAATGTGGGATTGATTTCTAACAGCTATATTCTTGATTATTATTGTATTTTTCTGTAGATTTTCAATCCCCAAGAAGAGCCTATGCTTGATCAATCATCTCCTATAAATAGAGGAAGTTTTGGAGCAACCAAATACAACTATTGAGATACAACACAACAAGATACACTTCAAGCAAACATTTGTTCTTCATTGTTATTATTCTTGTTGTAAATTTTGCCTAGCTTATCACTTTCACATCCTTGAGGTCTAGGCTATTCTTGATTACACTTTGCACTCAAATTATAATATTCATTATTGAGTTGTAATCTTGTTTTTTTTTGGTTATCATTCAACACAAGATATCCTTGTGAGTGTTCTTGTTGTAAGAACACACTTGGATGATCTAGGTGATAGGTGCAAGAAGATTGTGGTGATCTTCTTATTGAGGTGTTGAAAAATTTGGTATTCTTCAAGGTTGAAGATTGTGGTAATCTTCACAAGGTGCCGTTAACGGAAGATTGTGGTGATCTTCAAAGGGAGGTTGTGGTAATCTCCAAAGGTGTTGTTGAAGAAGAGTGTGGTGCTCTTCAAGGTGTTGTAAGTTGAAGTTGTATTAATTTTGGTAATTAATAAAATTCTTTTTATTTTTGAAATCCATCCCGGATATACTGGGGTGGTAGTAGATTAGGCCCTAGGTGGGTTGAACTACTATAAATCGACGCGTGTTGTTTACATTCCGCACTTTTATTATTGTGTTTGAGCTTTTGGTTCGAAAAAGAGGGTGAAATCGAAAAGATGGAGATAATCTATTCACCCCCCCTCTAGATTATCGTAGCCGCTTGGACTTACAGACTCGTCCTAACATGAATTAAATAAAGTTAAATAGAAAACATTGAAAAAAGAAAAAAATATATATATTTATATATATTATAATATATTTATAAAATATTATTTATAAAATTTGCCATTATCAATTTATCTGCACATATTTACATACATAAATATTATATTATAATATATATTATTTTATAATATATATTATATATGAAAAATACATTAAATGTATTAAAAAAAAATAGCAGGCAGAGCGGTACTCGCGGGGGCGAAAATGATGCCCAAACCTGGCCTGCCCCGCCGCGAGTCACGGGTTCTTAGTTTTTTCCCTTTAAATTTAGATAAGACAAAGAGACTTGGGTTAGACTGTCTAACGGGTCTTTTCCGTTAGATGGACCCAACCCGACCTGGGTTTTATTGTAATTTCATGCACAGGTAGTATTTTTGTAATATTTTGCGGCGGTGTCATAGGATCTCTGGACCGGTGATATTTTTATAATATTAGGGGCTGTTAAATGTATTAGTTTTTCCTCTGAAAAGTATTAGTCGTACATCTGAAAAGTATTAGTAGTATAACTGAAAAGTATTAGTAATGCTCTTGAACAATATTTTTAGTAGCCCTCATGAAAAGTTTTGATTTTTTCCCTCAAAAGTATAAGTAATCTACCTAAAATGTATTAATTGTCCCCTTGAAAAGTATTAGATAGTGACGTACTATTAGGCAACTTTCAAAAGTATTAGTTTTTCACATGAAAAGTATTAGCAATCCCTCGGAAAAGTAATAGTAATCATCTGGAAAAGTATTAGTAACCCCTTGAGCAGTTTTTTTAGTAATACTCATGAAAAATATTGATTTTTTCCGGCAAAAGTATTAGTATTTGCCCTAAAATGTAATAATAATCTTGTTGAAAAATATTAAGTTTTTCGATTAAAGGTATTTTAGTATTTTTCCTGAAAAATATTAGTAGCCCTTCTAAAAAGTATTAGCACCGGTCAACGAATGTTGTTGTTGTGGTGTTAGCTAGTGGTTGTGCGGGTCAATGGGTAGATAGACCGCAGGTCGGATATTTAGATCCGTCTAATGGATTAGATCCGTTAGACGGTCTGACAGGAGACTTACCATTTGGATACAGGTTTGATAGAATAGCTCACATGTACTTAAATTTCGGGGTTTTTTTTTATAAATTAATTTAAATTTTATATTTTTTAATTAACAATTAATACACAAAAAAAAAAGAGTTAGAGACCAAACAAAACAAACCCTAACCCACAAAATTGAAGTCCCAAATTTGCCAAACCACTCCACTGTTTGTATCCCACACCATTCCAATGTCTTCGACGCCGTTGGTCTGAAAGTGTAAAACTCAAGACCACAACCAATCCAAACTATTCCTCCAATCCTTATTTCCAAATCTCAGATTCGTCATTCATTTTTTTTTTGTCGAACGATAGTATTTTATTATAACAACTCAAAAACTAAAATTACAACTACAATCGTAGCCAACGGGCTAAGAACTAACAAGACTAACTAAGAGCCAAGCGGGGAATTGGTAAGACCAATTCAGATTCACAACATGGACTTAAAAAAAACTACCCACCCCAAACTAAACTACTCCACGCCGGGAGACTTCAGCACTCCTTAATGAAAACTAGATTCGTCATTCATTCAACCACACCATTCTTGTCATGTTCCAATTCTAGATTTAATTTTAGTGATTCATATTATACTAGTAAGACATGTATAGAAAATCTGATTTTGATGGATTTGCTTTCCATTGCCTTTTTCCATCACTGAATCCTAGATCAAATCAGACCTAGTCGGTTACTTTTATAATTGGATGAAGTGAAAGAGGGTGTTAGATGACAACTGTTATGAACCTCTATGTCTTTAAAATATTGTTACTGATTAACTATATAGTTCATGCTTGAACCACAAATATATTATAAACCCAAGAAGTAATCCACTTGGTGACCAGAAGTAATGAATCTAAAATTCTTTATTTTTTTTAATTTGGCGGGTTAGTGTGCCCCATTAGCCCGTTTTGACAACTCTACAGAGATTCTTCTAAAAATAAGTAATTATTACTGTCCAATCTTAAAAATGGAGAGACAGAGTGAAAATGAATTCTTTTGTTTCTTCCCAATAAATGAGAAAAGATATTTTTGGAGTAGTTTCCTATGGAAGATTTTTGCAAAGTTTTTATCAGAAAAACTTTATGGTTGATTTAATATTTTGGCACATAATATGCATAGTGAAAGTAGCAACTGTCTGAAACAAGATAATATATACTTCATTCCCAATTATTCTCTCTATGCTACTATGTTTTTATTTTATGGCTTTTAAACCTTTTTTTTTCTTTAAGGAAATCAAATACTACCAACATGTAATTACTTGGAGAATATCATCTATATTGAGATACTACTGTGGATTCCTCTGTCTGTAATATGTTTTTTTAAGCATGAGAGCATGTGCATTCCATTTGTGTTTCACTTTGTAATTTTTCAATTCCAAACCCCAAGTCCAGATTTTCAATTACCATAGTTTTAATGGTATGAGTTTCGTGATAATATGATTTGATATTGATTTTAATTTCCTTGGTTTTGAACAGTACAATACTAGGGACAATGAAAAATGATCTCTACCTACAAGTCCGGATTTAGACATTTCACCGACTCCTTCACATGTTAGCTCTCTTGCTACTCCCATCTCTTTATCTCCAGGCAAGCAAAACTCCCCCGATGATAAACCATGGGATGATAGTATTGAAAATACTAATAAGTCATTGGTTACCGACAATACATCTAGAAAAGTATAATTTAAAATTTGGAAGAGTTTCATAAGAGTGACAGTCAATGGGAATGCTAAAGCCAAGTGTAGGGCTTGTCACAGTCAACTGTTTGGTGATCTAAAATAAGGTACTATCACTTGAAGAATCATCTTGAGAGATAACCCAAAAGGAAAACCAAGAACATAAGACAAAATGTTTTACAATCCAACTTTGAAAATGAGAAATTCGAAGTTTCTCCTTTCAACTTTGATCAAGAGTTTTCCCGCAAAAAAAATTGCAAAGATAATTATTATGCATGAGTATCCTCTGGTGATGGTTAATCATGACAGATTCAGAAGTTTTGTTCAAATTTTAAATCCATATTTGAAGATGGTTTCAATGAATACTATTAAAGGTGATTGTTTGAAGATATATGACCTTGAAAAGAGAATCACATTACTTAATTTGGATAAGAATAAAGGCAGGTGGCAGTGACAACGAATATGTGAATATCGTCTCATTAGGAAAAAAGGGATTTATGGTTTTCACGACACATTATATTTACAACAATTGTAGCTGCAAAGTCAGATTATCTGTTAATAACTCTAGTTAGTTAAAGTTTCAAATATATCTATATAATTTAAGTGTTATATTATGATTTTGGTATTCTTTTAGATACGTGACTGATATTTTCTTAAAATATCATTTTTAGGTTTCTTTATGTACCAAATCCACATACAAGTGAAGTGCGTCGTGAAACTTTAGTTGAATGCTTCCTTGATTGAAACATAGATACGAAAATATATAGTGTAATAGTGGATAATTGTTCAACAAATGATGCAATGATGGATATGGTTGTGGATAAGCTTGAAACATACTTTCATTTGCTTGATGGAAAATTAGTCATATGCAGCATTGTGCACACATATTGAATTTGATTATGAAGGAAGGCTAGGAAGTTTTTGGTGAGGCAATTAAAAAAGTAAGAGATAGTGTTGGTTATTGGTCAGGGACACCGAAGAAATAAGAGAAGTTTGAGGACACGGCTCGTCAACTTCCCATTCCAACTGATAAGAGTCTTGCACTTGATTGTAAAACTCGATGGAACTTAACTTATTGTTACAAACAACCCTTGATTACAAAGATGTTTTTGTCCGCTTGAAAAAACGTGATCCAATGTATAAATACTTACTAGTGATCTTGAGTGGAATTTGACTAATAAATTTGTGTAGATTGAAATTCTTGTATACTAACACCGAGTTTTTCCCTGGCATTGCATATCCTATTGCAAATTCGTATTTTCAAAAAATTGGCGAGATTAAGGTGGCTTTGAATCAATGTCTTAGTTATGGTGTGAATGTGATAGAGTTGATGGCTTCAAATATGATAAGAAAATTTGATAATTATTGGTTTGTTGTACATGGAATCATAGGGGTGACAACTGACCTTGATCCTATGTTTAAAATGGTTTTGTTGAGTACTATTTTGAAAAGATTATTCATAGTCATTCTGATTACAAGGTGGATAAAGTTCTTATGTTATGTCGCGACTTGGTTAAGCAATATGAATATAACAAATAACTAAAAAATAGAGATGCTATAAGTTCAATGGAGTGTAATATTGATGTTAATGAGTTGGTCTCTTTGATGAACTTGACTTGTTTGCTTTTTTTTTTAGAAAAAAAAACTGAAAGTTAGTCGGAGCTATACCAATAGTTTGAAGACGATAGTTTACCACACACTCTTGATTTTGATGTCTTGTCATGGAGGAAATCAAATATAAGTAAGTATCCTATTTTACATCAAATTAAAAGAGATATCTTAGCAATTATCGTCTCTACAGAATCTCTGGAGTCCACTTTTAGCACAAGCAGAAGATTGATTAGTCCTCATCGTAGTAGACTTTACCGAAAACTATTGAAGCCTTAATGTGTGCACAAAATTGGTTGTTAGTGACTTTAAAGGTAATTACTTTTATTTATATCAAGTTAACATCTTAATGGTTTGAATGTTGATCATCTAATTGTAAATCCATGATTATATCTGTTAGTCAAAGTGGCGGCCACGAAAATCTAGAGAGGGATGAATAGATTTTCACTCGATTTTCATTTTTTCTCCCTTTTCAAAGGTGAGGCTTAATAATTAAAATATAAGTGCAGAAAATCAAAAATGACACAATGATTTATAATGCTTCAGCCCACCTAAGGCCTATGTCCACTACGACACGATCTCTCGAGTGGATTTTTCTAAAAACTAGTGTTACTGATAAAAAACTTGTTACAACTTTGACGATCACCAAACTTTTCTAACAACAACTTTGGAGAGAACCAAACTCTACCAATAATAATGAAGAACACCAATATCTTCAACACCTAGTCTAATCAACCAAGTGTGTTCTTACCAAAAGAACACTTAACAAGTATATTTTATTTTGGATGATATTGATCAATCAAGATTACACCTCAAATTAACTTATACAACATTGAAAGTGCAAGTGTAACCAAGAAAGAAAGCCTAATAAGCAAAATGTGAAAGTGCAAACAAAACTTAGGTTAATTACAAGAAGAAGTATGAAAAATAAGGGCTGTGAATTTTGCGGAGATTTTCTTGTTGTGTTGTAGAATTGTGTTATATTAATCCTCCAATATTCTTCATCTATTTATAGAGGAGCTCCAAGATTTGAATTACAACATTGACTCCTTTCTTTTGAATATTGTCTGCAAAAAGAAGATCAAAAGATCCACAAAATGATGGTCAAAAGTGATAAAGTAAAAGATGTGTTTGCTGCAACGTTCAAACATATCTTAGCTACAGCGACCGGTCGCTATATTGTAAAATTTAAACATTAAAGACATTAGATTAAGATCTGATATATGTTGCCATTTAGGGGGACCGGTCGCCCTACACAGCAACCAGTCTCTATGCACATAGATCAGTTGCTCTCTTAGGATTTGAGAATAGAATCTTCAGAGAACAACTTTAGTACTGGTTGCCTTTGATAGCAACCGGTCGCCCTGAAATATGGTTTTTTTGGCGAGAGAAAGTTTTGGACTAAAATCTCGGGTACCGGTCACTCTCTAAGGCGATCGGTCGCTGTCATTAAAACTGATTTTAAATAATACTTAGAATGAAATCCGATTTTGACAGCGTCTGATTTAAAATGTTTTGATTGGAGAAAAACGACTAAGGTGAAATCATAAAAATAAAAAATAACTTTGTACTAACAAACTCTCTCCTTTTGATGATTTCAACCCAAAATAATTTTGATAGGGTATTTTAGAAATATACTAGAAAATTTTGAAATAGTTCCCTCTATCAATAAAACTCCCCCTGTTCATAGAAACAACCGTGTGCAGCAACACAACCATCCTTCATTTACCAAAGAAATAATGCGTAACAATAATGATTGACAAACAATATCATAGACAGAAAAAAGGTTTGACAATGAGTTCGAAATACAAAGAATTGAAATAAAGAAAAAGAACTCGAGATCAATCGATCCTTGTCTGAGGAGAAGTAAGCGGTCGGGAGGAGTTCCTTGATGAATTTATTGAGCTTACCCATCTTCTTCTTCATCATGGAGTTTTACTTTTAAACCTCTTCTAGTTCCCTCCTTAGTGAAATGATATCTCGTTTAGTGTCTCTTTGTAAGTTGTCCATTCTTTCTTATATATATGGGTTATCACTATCTTCCTCCTCGTTGCCATTATCACTGCTATTGGTATTATCCTCCAGTGCTCTTTGGGCTCCCCCGGACATTAAATCCTCAATTTCTAAATCGTCAAAGAAATCGCGAGGGTGATTGGGAACTTGGGATGTGGAAGCTCTAGCACGACCTCATGCCGACTTGGTAGGGGCTTGGGTCAAGGTCCATCTCATACGAAGCATTTGATGGATGTTATCAATATCAAAGTCAACCCGATATACCTCCAAGTTTTCGGATTCGGGATGTCCGGAGAGGATAAGTAGTTTGCAAATGATATTACCCAATGTGAATTGTTTTGAACCTAAAGGGATGGATTCAATCAAACATTGTACAAAAACAGCTCTATAGTTCACCAACTCCACTATTCTAATTTTGTAAGTCAATAAATAATCCAAGTTACTAGGGAGTTTTACTTCTTTACCACAAACTCAACGTGACACAATCATAGAGATAATTCTAAGTTCTTCGGGCATGGATCGAATATGCCAGCCAAAGCCTAAATCGGTTTTAACCTTTTCCATAGTTACACTCATTTTCCTCTCATCTCCTCGAATGCAAGCAAAACAATAAACTCCATTATCATATAACCCAAGTAAAAGATAAATATCTTTTGGTGTCCACTGAAAATGTCTACCCAATACACAAGGATTAATAGCACTAGGTGTGTACATGTTATCATAATACATCCACATATTGGCATATAATAACTTAATTATTTCATCATCATTACCTTATATGCTCAGATTATCCCATAAATTAACCCAACCTTAGGTTTCAAAATAACCACGAAAAGTATGAAATAAATCTGAAAACGATCCAAATTGGCAAGTCCTAGTTCTAGCAAAAGATTTATTCCAAATACTAGGATCCTCAAAATATAATTCGACATATTTGTGGATAAACCTTAAAGAGTTCGTTCTAGAGGGAGCGAAAGATAGTTGGGATTTCTTACTCTTTTCGCACTTCACATTGTGTGATGAAATTGCGGCTCTTAATTTAGCAATTTGTTCTATAGTAAGCACGACATTGATGTCCTCAGTTGATTTTCATCTACTTGAGCCTGATTTTGAGGGTTTGAAGAGGAAGCCTATCTTGTTCTCTTTCTTCTAGCATTAGGGTTAGTGCCAATAGAAGTATATGGTCGAGCCATAATTTTAGAGTAAGATTGAATAAGGTTTGATTGCAACAAGAATCAAGAAATTTGGAGAATAATTGAGAGAGAACCAAACTTAGAGAGTAAAAATGCGTTGATAGTGTGTGAGTTTTTGCTGTGAAATAGAGAACATAAGGTTTTTAACCCATTTTAAATAAGAGGGCGACCAATCGCTATACATGGCGATCATTTATAGCAACTGGTCCCTGTTTCTGGTTCATAATAAGTTTTGAAAAATAGAAATTTCACCACAAAACTTATCGAAAATAATTAAACATGACCAAACATTAATATTAACATTATTCAATATGCATTATGCCTAATCGAACTCGAATAGAGTAAAGTTTCGGCGGGTAATGGTGTGCAAAAATATCCGCTAATTGATCTTGAGACGGAACCAAACATATCTCAAATTTTTATTTTGAAACACAATCCCTTAAGAAATGATGTCGAACTTAATGTGTTTGGTTCGATTGTGATGAACGAGATTTTGAGAAATATTAATGGCAGAAGTATTATCACAAAAAAATAGGAATATTTTCAAAATTGATTTTGTAATCCTCCAAGGCTTGTTTCATCCATAATAATTATATACAACAAAAATCTAGAGATGGCAAAATACCCCGAACCCGACTGGTGAACCCGTCCCTGCCCCGAACCTGGTGGGGAAACCCCACCCCGATTATGTCAATGGAGCGGGGATGATTTTAGGTCACCCCGCCTCGCCCCGACTTTATATATATAAAGTATATTTTATATTGCATATATATTATATATGAAAATATTATTTTCTAAAAGATTATCATTTAATTTTTTTTTGGTAATATACTTGATGATAACTTCTAAAAGTGTTAACAAATATAACACATAAATTTAATAAAATATGTATATTGTGAGGCCCCGAATTTTTATTTAGCTCGAATTGTAATATTCCAGATAATGTACTACGTGGCTAGTACCACAAATTGTTATTAATAAAATTTAGCCTTAATTTCAAAATTCTTAGTATTTAACTACTAATTTTATTTTATTATATTTTCTATAACTTACTAATTGCTAATTATTAAGTATCCCTAAGTCTATAATTTTATTAACTTGTGCACTATGATTTATTAGAATCAAACCATAGAAACTTAAAGTGACTTATCAAGAGAATAGAAATTGGATTCTTGACTTATATAAGTAAGCTAAGTTCATAGGAAGTGATAAGGGGAATAGGAGATGAGATATTGGGGTCTAATTATCATAAATAATACAAAAAAAAAAAAGAAAAATTGTAGGGGGATAGAGTGAGGGGGCGGCCAAGAGGAGTAAAGGGAGGGAACAATACCATTATGATAGACACAATCATCATCAAGCATGCCCCTTTTGCCTTGTCTTATTCACTTCAATTTGCAAGCCTCCTCCTCAAGCCCCAAGAAGACTCTTATACTTCCACCAAGCATGCTCTACTAGCCAAATTTCCAAGAAAAAAAATCATGAGTGCCTAGTTGGGGAGGGGGGGAAGGGGGCGGCCACTTGAAGAAAATAGGAGGAGGACTCTTGTTTTACACCACTTTCATCCAACACTTAGACATTTTCACCAAATAAACAACATCTCATTCTTCTTCTTCTACCAAGGACCGAAAATTCTTGAAGAAAAAAGGTAAAAATTATTCCTCCTCATATATCATTTTCTTTTCTAAATTCAAGACCTTTTTCTCCCACTTTTAACTTGAATATTTCCACTCCTTGTAGCTTGAAAGAGAAAGGGCCGAAAATTTGGAGAGTACTAGGCTTGAAGATTGTGACTTTAGAAGGCTTTCAAGAAGCTAAAGATTAAAGGTAAGGACCCCTTGTGCTAATAATCATTTTTTCATTACATTTACTTCCAAACTCTACCCTCTTTGACACCAAAACTTCCAATTAGGGGCTGTCCTAAGGAAGCTTGGGAACTTAAGGGGGTGTTCTAAGGAGGAGAAGCTACCTAGACCAACTAATCTCTAGGTGGTGAAAACTCTTCCAAATCCCTCATCATTTTTGCATAAAAAGCATGATCATATATGTGTTATGATATGTATAGTTTTATAATAAAATTCAGTATTATATATTCTGGAAATTTCAAAATAAAAAAGAGATATATGTAAAGTAGGATTTATTGGCAAAAATAATAAATAGTCCAAAATTGCTCTTTATATGCTTTTATGAGCTTATTTCTATACATGTTTGAAAATAGCTGAGAAATATATGAAATATATATTTTTACATGTTATATATTCTGGACTTATGATTTAGTAAAAAAAAATTGAGCTTGGGCTATTTTTGTAATTATGGCAAAATATAGGGCCAAACGTGTAATTTTCAAAACTGTGAAAGACCCCTCTGAAAAATTCAAATTTTTGTATCCTAAACACTTTAAATATTGTGTATAAGTGATAAAATAATAAATAGGACCCTCCGGGTCAAGCAAATGCGATTAAAAGACCAGTTAGACACTAAAATGGCAATTTTAAAACTCTTAAGGAACTCTACCGTAATTTTCAAAAATCTGGACAGTCATTGCCCCAAAAATATTATGGACTTATTTTAGATAACATTCTGGACCCATAGTCCAAATTTCATAAAAATCGGACTTGAAATGAGTCCTTAACAACAAAATTATTTTTTGGGCCAAAAATAGAAATTTTCAAAACTAGGGTACTTAACCTATGAGATTCCCAAAACTGCTTTTACCACAAAATATTACTTTTCTAATAAAGATTTTGGACTTGTAATCTCATTAATACCCTTCACAGTTTAAGAGATATCTATTTTTAAAATATCGGGTCAAAAATATAGTTTTGGTAAAAATTCAGGGCTGACCTGTAAATTTCAGAAATCTGATCCCAAAGCCCTGGAATTATAACTCTTTGGAATTTTTAAAAAAATTAGAAACATACCTTGCCTGTTTTTGAGTCCGGGATCAAAACTTATTGAATTTTAAAACCCGATATGAAATTACCCCTCTTAGTAAAAATATTTTATTTTAAATAAAACTACTAAGGTCCTAGAAAATTTATATTTTCAGATTTAGTTTACTTATATTAAATATATTTTGTAATTATTTATTAAAAATTATATTTTAATTATTATCCAAATGTTAATCGGGACTTTCTTACCGAGTAAATACACAAGCAACAAAGCAACTTCCTCGCCCGGATAATCTGTAATTTTACATATGGACTTCTGCATAATATATAAACCAAATAACGTATCCGGCTAGATTATCCACCTGGTAACTACGCCGCAAAATTGAACTCAATTGACTTAATACCGGATTCTGTGTGTCTATGAATACTCCGATTTTTCTGACTGACTGACTGACTAATTGCTCGAATGAGCTAACTCCTGACTGAACTGTGGAATGGATAAGTCGTGTATGGGGTGGGTATTTCGGCTGCAATCCCGTACCAACCTCCATCGTCCAAATCCCAATCTCGAGCCGGATAGGAGAGTCTGGCGGGCGATTGGGTCGTAGAACTGGGTATAATCATGATTATGACGATCTCTGAGCTTAGCTGGCTCCACTGTGGAGACATCGTGCCAACTGGGATAGCGGTTACGGCCCTATCCATTGGAGGGATAAGGTGAACTGTTGGGGAGTCGGTGTTTGATCAACACTTCTCTGCCGAATAAAGACAGACTGGTTGTGTCAGTTCGGTGCGCAACATTACTGATTGAATACTGGGTTGGCGTCATGCTTACGTGCGCAACCACTACTGTTAACGGATATCGGATGGACTGATTTGCTAACTGATAATATTAATTATTAAGAATATAATAATGTCATATGCACGTTTCCTACATAAAACCCCATGAAATGATTTTCCTTCATAAACTCTAAGTCCCACTCGCACATATTCACTACACCCACTGAGAATTTTTTTCTCACTCCCACCTGTCTTCCCAACCAGAGGATGTGAACCCGCTTCAGAGGATCTCGTTGAAGATTATGAAGCTACGGATTAGCTTCCTGTTGTATTTTGCTAGCTGCTTAAGACAATTTCAATTTTATTATGTAATGGACAAGTTCTAAGCAATTTCCTTATGTAATAGGGCGTAGGACCCGAAGAATGATTGTGACGTGGATTGTATTTTATTTTTCTGATTCCGTTACGACTGTACCAGACTTAGTCTATTTTAATATTTATGCATATTTTGTGAATTGTTATTTATGTTTGGATTAATAATGATTAAATGAGCCAACTTAGTAAACCGATATAAGTTCGATTGTCTGTGTCACGACTTCCCTTTTGGGGCGTGACATATATGTTTTTGTTAAAATATATAAATTGAGAATTAAAAATATTATTTAAATTATAAAAATACAAATGGGGATACGCCCCACCCCCCAGATTCACCCCGCCCTATCATGCCCCAATCCTTAGCGGGTCGGGTATGGGAATGCCAAAACCCGCCCCGTTGCCACTCCTACAAAAATCCGCAGAAATATATTTGGGTTCGCCCGTTGAGAAAGAAACACAACTGTGCTTTTTAGAAAACCATGAAATGAGGCAATCGCCAAGAATTGAAACAAGCCGGATGTGCTTTTTCGATCATCATTTTTCCAGCATAATCCAAATCAATATAACCTTTTAAAATAAAACTTTTATTTTTCGGGTAAAATAGACCGTACGAAATAGTGCCTTTTAAGTATCAATTTTTTACTGTACTTAAATGAGATTCCTTGGGATTGCTTTGAAATCTAGCGCATAGGCATATAACATGAAGAATATTTGGTCTACTTATGGTTAAATATAGTAAACTACTAATCATGCATTGATAGTTTGATTCATCCACTATTTTACCTTTTTCATCAATATCGAGTATTATGTTGTTGCCATTGGCGTTGCTACCATTCATCCTTCTTCGATTATGAATTTCTTAAGAAGTTCCTTTGTGTATTTGGATTGAGAAATGTATATCCCTTCTTGACATTGTTTAATATGGAGCCCAAGAAAGAAGTTTAATTCGCCCATCATACTCTTTTCGAATTCTCTCAGCATTAACTTAGAAAAAATCTTGCACATTAGTAGCACCAAAAATAATATCATTTACATAAATTTGAACTAGTATACTATTTTCTCCTTTTTCGTAAATAAAAAGAGTAGTGCCGACTTTACCCCTTGTAAAATCATTTTCTAGAAGAAAAGGACTTAATATATCAAATCAAGCCCGGGGTTTGTTTGAGACCATATAAAGCCTTTTTAAGTTTATAAACATAATTTGGTCTCAAAATTTTTTCAAATCTTGGAGGTTGTTTGACATATACTTCTTCTTGAATAAAACCATTTAAGAAGGCGGATTTAACATCCATTTGGTAAAGTTTAAATTTTTTGAAACAAGAATAAGCAAGTAAAATATGAATATCTTCTAAACGTGCTACAGTTGCAAAAGTATCATCATAGTAAATACCTTCTTTGCAAAAGTATCATCATAGTAAATACCTTCTTCTTCACAATAACCTTGTGCTACTAATCTTGCTTTATTACGAATGATGTTGCCTTGATCATTTAGCTTGTTGTGAAATACTCATTTTGTTCAAATAATCATGTGAGACGAAGGACGTGGTACAAGCTCCAAAACTTCATTTCTTTCAAATTGATAAAGCTCTTCTTGCATTTCTAAGAACCAATCTTAATCTTCAATTCCTTCCTTTGCATTTTTAGACTCTTTTTGAAAAATTAGAGCTTTTTTGGCATATTTCCTTCTAGTCATGACCTTGTCAAGTGGATCCCCAATTATAAGATCTTTTGGATGATCTTCTTTGAATATTAATGCTACAGGAAGATCCGTTGTATCACCCATTTCTTATTGTGGACAATTGTTGAAGAGGAGGGTTGGTCATTTTGGGTAATGTTTGGAATAATTGGTTCGACGCCATCTTCACCGTCACTATCTTCTCTTGGGATTCTTTGAACGTCAGAGGTTTCATTGAATTTGACATGTACCGATTCTTTACTACTTGAATTGTTTTGTTGTATACTCGATATGCTTTGCTTTTAGTCGAGTATCCCATAAAAATTCCTTCGTCAGCCTTGGATCATGTTGTCCAAATAATCCATAGTGTTTAGAATAAAACATTTGCAACCAAACATTTTAAAGTAGCTAATATTTGATATTCTTTCTTTCCAAAGCTCATATGGATTTTTACTCAACTTTGGTTGAAGATAAACTCGATTTAGCACATAGCAAGCGGGGAAGAAAAAAAGTCTCCTTTTGTTGGAGTGGAAATTTTCTCTCTCTAGAAGAGGGAACCGTAGTTTTGTGTGTCTTGTTTGTTTTGTCTTGGTGCGCCACTTTCCCTGTTCTTGAGATTAACTCAGCATGAAGATAGCTACATGTATAAACACTCTTAGGCTTGGGTGAGGTTTTTATTTATCTAATTTATGGGCCAGCATGCATTTTTTGACTTTTTCTATTAACATTGCACTTTTTTATTCCTGTCTTATTAGACAATCAACTTTTATTATTTTGTCCCCCATTCCCAACTACCATTGTTGAGTGCATTATTGCTCTTTCCTTATAACCGTATCCTTTCCCTCTTTGTTTGGTCCCTACTTGTTTTCTTGTGTCGATTTCTTGGCTTCCTTTTATCTAGGTGGATTGATCTAAGACATTGAGGGTTGATCTAAGGGCTGAGGAATCCTCTGTGAGAATGGATCCTGATATCACTTTGAGACTAAAATCTTTATCCCTATCGAATGAGGAAAACAAGGATATTGCTATGGAAGAAAAGGACATAGTTAAAAGCAGAGAAGAATGTGAGAAGAGCATCATAGGAAGAATTTTTGGAACAAAAAGGACTAATTTTGCGGGTTTCAGGAATACCTTAACATCTATTTGGCAAACTAGAGAGGCATTTTCTGTTCGTGAAATCGGCCTCAATCTGTTTCAACTTGTTTTTGCGTCTCAGGAAGATAAAATTAAAGTCCGAGATGGGAAGACTTGGAGTTTTGATAGCCAATATCTGATTCTACGAGATTGGTCTGATGAACTTGTGAGGAATAAGGAATCTCTGGAAAAGGTTGAATTATGGGTGCAACTCTGGAATATCCCATCCCTCTGGATGAGTGTTGAAACAAGAAGGAAAATTGGGAAGAAGTTTGGTAGGCTGGTGGATATATTAATTCCAGAAACATGGAGTAGCATGGGTAGACACATTAAGCTCCTTGTTAAACTCGACTTGGAAAAACCTTTGATGAGAGGAACGAACATCAAATTGGGAGAGGAATCTTGTTGGGTTTAATTTAAATATGAAAATATGCAATCTTTTTGCTTTTATTGTGGGGTGATTGGCCACACGGAGAGAGGATGCCCAGAAAGAAAGGATGATATGGCTTCGGATGCTTTGATAGATGGGCAATTTGGAGAATGGATGAGAGCAATGGACATAATCTTTTACAAGAATGGACATGAAAATGCTAGAAACCTATCTCCAAATAAGAAGGCTAAGGAATCCGTAGAAGGGGAGAAGGATGAAAACAAGAGGACAACTCATGAGAACCCTCAGGATATTTTGGGGGACAATAAAGAGGATACAAGTAGGAGTGATGGGGCTTTGATACAAGGTCTAATTACTAAAAGTCCTCCAAGAGTGCTGGAAAGAGAAAGCAAAGATCAACCTGTGGGTAGAAAAGAAGACATGCATGGAGATAAAGAAAACAAAGTAGGGGAAATGAAACATGAGTCAATAAAGAGAATGACATGATAATTGAGTATGTGGAGCAATCTTCAGGAAAACCACATAATCAAATTGTCAGAAGTACATTAAAAGAAATTCGATCCCCAAAGAGAAGTGGCATTGGATATAGAACTGGGGAAAACCAAATACCAGGGAGAAGAACTGTGAAAAAATATAGTGGGAAAAATCATGCTCCCAGACCTATGGAGATTAGTGAAAAAACCACTGATATAATAAGTGGGTTGAAAAGGAATTTTGATCTTGTTGAACAAGAGAGAGAGTAGGATGAGGGATTGAGAAAAAGAACCAAATGTGATGAGGTAACAGAAGAAAAGCTTGATGATGAAACGGTGGAGGTGACCAGCCGAAAATGGGCCCAAGGTTATAAATGAATATAAACATGTGGAATTGTAGAGGATTGGGAGGACCCTCTACAATTTCCCAACTCAAGGAGTCTGTTCGACTCCATTTCCCAGATAGGATGTTTGTGTGTGAAACTAAGAAAAAGATAGATTTTGCTAGAATAGTTTGTAAGCGATTAAGAGTGAATGAGAGATGGTGTTGTGTGGATCCGATAGGCTAAAGTGGTGGTATTATGGTTATTTGGTCTCCAAGAATCAAAGTTCTGAATATCATTTGTTCTATATTTTGTGTTGAAGTTGAGTTCAAATTTGAGGATTCGAATGAGTGTCAGTGGGCTATATTCATCTATGCAAGTACTGAGAGCAATTAGAAGAGATCAATGGAATTTTCTGAAGGATGCTAAGAAAAAATGCGGTCAAATGTGGATTTTAGGAGGTGCTTTTAATGATATTACGAGTAATGATGAGAAAAAAAAGGGAAAGAGGAGGGGTCTAGCTAGCTTTTTGGATTTTAATGCCTTCATAGAGGAGATGGGAATGGGAGAGATTCAAAGTAAAGGCTATCCTTTTACTTGGGCGAATAATAGAGAGGGTGAGGAATTTGTTGAAGAGAAACTTGATAGAATTTTTGCTTTCCCCAGTTGGCTGTTAAAATTTCCAGATTCTTGTGTGCAACACACTGAAAGACAGTCATCTGATCACTATCTCTTAGCTCTGGAAACAACTCCCCCAAAACAGAAAAGAAAGAAAAGATTTTATTTTGATAAAAGGTGGCTTCAGTGGGAGGGTATTGACAAGGAAGTGGACCAGGCTTGGAATAAGGAGATAAATGGCACTCACCTCTTTCAAGTCCAACAGAAAATTGTGAACTGCAGGTTAGCCATTATCAACTGGAGCAATGATAAAAGGACCAATTTAGCACAAGTTATTGATAAATGCAAGAAAAGGCTTTTTGAAATCAAGGGGAAAAAATACAAAGAAGTCTAGAAGGAGTGGGCTCATCTTCGAAATGTTTTAGACAAGGCTTATAAGGATGGGGAAGGGTATTGGAGTCAAAAAGCAAGAATTAATTGGCTTAGGGAAGGGGATATGAATTATAAGTTTTGTTCATGCATGTACTCTACAAAGGAGGAGGATGAATTGCATTGAAAAGCTTGTGAGAAATGATGGTACTGAGTGTGAATCTCATGAGGAGGTGGATGAAGAAATTATTGGCTTTTATCAGAACTTGTTCAAGACAGCTCATCCAGAGCATGATCAAACTATTCTTGATGGGATTCCTCAAAGCATTTCACCCTCAATGAACCGGATCTTGACCTGCCAAGTGAAAGACAAGGAAATTAAAAGAGCCCTTTTTGAACTCAGCCCTTCCAAAGCACCCAGAATGGATGGTATGATTCCTCTTTTCTTTCAACATTTTTGGCATGTTATATTTGATAAATTATGTGTGGCAGTGAAAGATTTCTTCAGGTATAAAAAAATGCTAAAAAGTGTTAACCACACCTTGATTACTCTTATCCCCAAAATTAAAAATCCCACTTCTATTGCTCATTTTAGGCCAATCAGTCCATGTGGTGTCATTTATAAAGTGATATCAAAAGTCATTGTTAACAGAATGAAACCTGTCCTTCACTGTTGCATTAGTGCAAATCAATCCGCTTTTATTCTGGGGAGACAAACCATTGATAATGTTGTCCTTACTCATGAATGCATTCATCATCTTAATGGTCTTAGAAAAGGCAAAAAATCATACATGGCCCTAAAGTTAGATATGTCAAAGGCCTATGATAGAGTGGAGTGGAGCTTTCTAATTTCTGTGTTAATTAAGATGGGATTTGATGTGCAATTTGTTCAATGGATTCATCAGTATATTTGTTCTTCCACTTTTTCTGTTAATATTAATGGGCAAGTGTCAGGTTATTTCTCACCAACCAAGGGGATTAGACAAGGTGGCCCTCTTTCCCCTTATCTCTTCATTTTAGTGTCTGAAGTATTATCTAACTTGATTAAACAAGCCCAATTCCAAACTCTGTTTAATGGACCAAAGATCTGTAGAAATGGTCCTACTCTTACCCATTTTTTCTTTGCGGATGATTCCATTGTGTTTTGTGAGGCCTTTTTGTTTCAGTCTTTGAGTGTGAGAACAATTATGGATAGGTATTGTAAGGCATCTGGACAACAAATTAATATGAAAAAATCTTCTGTGTTTTTTAGTAAGAATACCCCTCACCAGTTAAAAAGTGATATCTATTCTTTATTGGATGGAATCACTTTACAACAGCAATATAAATATCTTGGATTGCCAATGGTGCTTGGTAGATCAAAAAAAGATGTTTTTCAATATGTTATTGATATTGTTCAAAAGAGAGTGTCTAGTTGGAGCAATAATTTCTTATCTTTTGCTGGCAAGGAGGTCCTTTTGAAAGATGTGACTAATGCAATGCCTAATTGTGTAATGTCATGCTTCAAACTCCCAGTCCACATTTGTAAGGAAATTTGCAAAGTTGCTTCAAAGTTTTGGTGGAGTTCTTCAGCTAAAGGGGATAGGAAAATTGCTTGGTGGCTTGGGATAAAATGACATTACCAAAGAAAGAGAGAGGCCTAGGACTTCTGGATTTGGCTCTTTTTAATGAGGCTTAAATTGTAAAGCAACTGTGGAGGCTAATAACTCAGCCTAATCTCTTGATCAACAGAGTTCTGAAGACAAAATACTATTCTAAGGGGGGATTGCTTAATTGTGAACCTAAGAGTGGTGACTCTTGGATTTGGAAAAGCTGGATTAGAAATAAAGCCACTCTGTCCTTGGGGCTTAGAATGCAAGTTGGGGATGACAAAAGCATCAAGGTTTGGGATACTCCATGGATCAATAAAACTCCAACATTTAAAGTCTGCAGTCCTATTCCTGTAAACTGCAACCTGACTTGGGCTAATGATCTCATGACAGAGGATGGTAACACTTGGAATAAGGTGTTGATTAATCAATTATTCTATTTGGATTATATTAAAGCTATCTTACCGGTTCCTATTCAACAAGGGGAGCAGAATGATAGATGGATTTGGCATTGGGATAAGAAAGGGGTGTACACAGTTAAATCTGCTTATAACATTCTTAGGAAAACAAGACAGTGGAAAATGGATGTGCCTGAAGCAAGTAGAGGAACAAAAGAGAAGGCTCAGATGTGGAGGAAATGTTAGAATTTGACAGTGAAGAACAAAGTTAAACACTTTGTCTGGAGAATGGTGAATGACAGTCTTCCTACTTCAGTTCAACTGGAAAAAAAGGAGATGTTGTGAAGATGTGATCTGTTAGATTTGTGGGGAGGAAAGGGAGTCAAATGAGCATCTTTTTCTTCAGTGTCCTAGAGCACAGATTATTTGGAAAATTTCTCCAGTACAATGGAGTAATACTTTACAGTCAAATTTTAAGGTGAAATGATGGTGGCATCAAATTTGTAACATTCAGGGCAGAGATATCACTACAAATAGGATACAACTTTCAGTTTATATTTTGTGGTGGGTGTGGAAGACTAGGAACCTTTGGATTTTTCAAAAGTGCAAATAGAGTGAAAGGGACATTGTCAACAAGGCAATACAAGAATGGCAAGAATCTCAAATGGTGTTGGGTAGTAATAAAGAGAATGAGAAACACAAGGATACTTTGCAATCTAAGGAAAATAGGACCAGGTTTTTAGTTGGATCAGTAGGACACCTTCAAGTGGTGATCAGTGTTGTGAAGATAAAGGATCAGAGGACAACTTTTGGAGGGTGGATTAGGGATGAAACATGAAGACTGATCTGTGCATGGGCTACTTCTAGGGATGGACTTCTCCAACAAGTGGAAGTAACTTTGTTGGGAATTCAGCAAGCTATCTGTTATGAAGAAACTTTCAAGACATCCATAGTGACTATACATATAGATGACAAGGATATAACTTGTAACATCAACAAATAGTGCAAATTCGATGGGGTGGGTACAACTATAGCTGAAGACATCTACTTGTTAAGTTTTCTTTTTGATAAAATTTGTTTTGTGTATCAAGATCGAAAGAGCAATTTTCTATGTGTTAGATTAGCTCAGATGATCTCTGATAGTTGTTTGAATTTGAATTGTGTTGACCAATTACCCATTTGGCTTTCTTAATGGCCAATTTGGATTGTTAGCTAGTTAGCTACGTGATTTTTAATGGTTCGTTTTGATGAGTTCTTAATGAAATTTCTATCATTCGAAAAAAGCACATAGCAAGCGGTATTTACGGCTTCAGCCCAAAAATATTTTAGAAGTAAAAATTCATTGAGCATTGACCGGCAAATTTCTTGAAGAGTTTGATTTTTCCTTACAGCTACTCCATTTTGTTGAGGAGTTCTTGGAGTCGAAAAATTGTGAGAGTATCCCTTGGTTTCATATAGAACTCTAAATTGTCCGTTAAATTCACCTCCATGATCACTTCTTATAGTTTTGATAGTATCTTCTGTTTCATTCTCGATAGATCTACACAAGTGTTGGGAAAATTTATGTATAGATTTTGATGATACCATGTAAAACTTAGATTAGGAAGTTGGCAACCCAATTCAAATGTAATTCAACTTGTAATAGATAAGACTATGTGAGCTGAGTTGAAGACAACCAAGTTGAAGATTACAAAACTCGACTGAAGATTGAAGTGAAGACACAACCGTGTGGCAACTGAGTGAAGTGAAGTGAAGAATCAATCAAGTGATGGAAAAGTTGTTTCAGTCAGTTGACTGACAGCAAAGTCATTCCAAAATGATTGGAATCTAATGTCAAAGGGGTATACAACAGACATGACTCGAGAAAGCTGAAAGAGATCCATTGTCAAGATAAGTCAAGGTTTTGCTGGAAATAGGCATGTGTCAGGGTGCCAGCAATAAAGTTGTTTTGCTGAAAGAGTGCAAAAAGCAAGGAACCAATGAGATGTACCTGAAATCCTGCAGAGGCTAAGGAAAGGCTACAGAGCATTAAATTCAAGGTACGATTTCCATCAATGCTGCAAGACAAGACAAGCCAACAACCTATGAAGTCTTGTTTGAAAAATGTGTCTATCTCTTCAACGGACATATTTTTAAACGTGCACTATAAAAGGCTAAAGAGTCATTTGAGAGAAGGTTACCAAGTTTAACACAAGCATACAAGTATTCAAGCAATTACCTGCAAATATCTCTCAAGCTTACAAAGAAATCCTCAAGCCTAAACTCGAAGGAAATCGATCCAACACACTCAGTGAAGGAAAGACAACTTCATCAATTGAAGAGGAAAAAATATATTCAAGAACAAGGGGTCTACTCTCCAAGGTTGAAGGAGTTGTAGTAAGGTTCCATATCGAACCAGTGCTTTGAACCTATTGGAGGGCTACGTGATCAAGTCCAAAGGTTTGAAGGAAACTGAAGTAGCAGGACAACCGTCTTGTGAAGAAGCTGAGTCCCAGGAGCAGCAGGCTGTGTGATCAAAGCTGGCTCCGACTGTTAACTACTTTGTAACCAAGTCAAGTTACCTAGTGGATTCCTCCAGGGGTTGGAGAAGAGTGAACTAGAGGAATTACCCCATCCTCGAACCACTATAAATTGCTTGTGTCTATTTACTTTTCAGCGCACTTTATTTCTCGCATTATTTTCATATCTACTGATAGTTAAAATTGCTTAAGTCTACTGATAATAACATTGCCAAAACAAGTGTCGAAAACGTACTAAAAACTCTAAGGGTGAAAGTCTTCCGCTGGTAAAACCAAGTCAACTGCATTTCTAAGTGTTAGCTGAAAACAACTAAGTTATACTATCAACAGCTTAGTCGAGTCTGTTGAGTGGGTAACTTTGCTGTGTAAGCCAACCTAGCTGTCCCTCAACGACTTAGCTGACTTGAGTTAACTCTGAAATAGTTTAAAAGGACTAAAATCGAAAAGTTGGTAAAGCTTATTCAACCCCACCTTCTAAACTTTACATATCACCCCTTGGGACCTACAAGTAGTATCATAGCGGTTGGTTCATTGAGCCTTCCGCACTGGTTACTGAACTAGATCTCATTCTTTTTCAAAGAATCAACACTTGAGTTTTTAAAGCTTTTTTTTCAAAAGCAAATTTATTATCATGGAAGCAAATCTAACTTGCATTCCAATGTCACTGTTGAAGAATTTGATGATTGGAAAATACGTATGCAGGCTTATCTATCAGCCCTACATGATGAGATGTGGTTCGTGATTGAGGATGGGCCACTACAAATCCTAAAGGTTAATACAGCTGTAAGAAGGGTTGCTCCTGCTGAAGGAGAAGATGAAGCACCTGCAGAGCCTAGACCTGCCATGGTGGAGAAACCACGCTGCGAGTGGACGAATGAAGACCGACAGAGATATAACTTGGACAATGTTGCCAATGATATACTTTATAAAACTCTTGATAAGGCCATGTTTAATAAAGTTAAATCTTGTAAAACGGCCAAAGAGATTTGGGAGAAACTCACCTTAATTTGTGAAGGGTCTGATCAAATTAAGGAGAATAAATTAATTGTTGTTGTTCAAAAATTTGAAAATTTTAAAATAATTACAGGTGAAAGTCTGGATCAGCTGGATGCCAGAATCATAGAGATTACCAATGAGCTCTCAGCTCTAGGGAAATAATATACACAAAAGAAAATGTGTATGAAGATACTATGGTCTCTCCCAGCTGAGTGGGAAATGAAGGTTATAGCTTTGAGATACTCCATGGATCTTACCAGAACATCCAACCATGAATTGTTCTCTGGCCTAAAATCCTATGAGTTTGAGCTAAGAAGGGATGAACAAGAAGAGATAGTTGTACCCAAGAAAACTGCACTCATGGCCGGTGAAGTAAAGAGAGCTAAATCCAAAGAGGCCATAGACCAAGAGGAGATTGCCCTAATGGTGAAAAGATTCAACAAGTTATTCAATAAGAACTACAAGAGAACAAGGGTGAATCACCCAGGAGACAGTAAGCACCTTCCAAAGCAATGGAGGACAGACCACCTAAAAGAGCTGATCATCAAAGAACTGAGTATCAGAGAGCTGATAATCAGAGAGCTAAAAGAGCTGAGAACCTATGTTGGAATTGCAGACAACCAGGACACTTTGCTATTGAATGTCCTTATCCACCAGTCAACAAGTACAAAAATGAAAAAGAAAGAAAAGTCTTCAGAGAAAGAAGACAAGAAAAGAAGAAAGTCATATTGGCTGCGGAGACTGCAGACACAACCAAGTGTAAAGAACCAGCAGAGTCAGATAGTAGTGAAGCTGACTACTCCAGTGACACAGAGGAAGAGGCTTTGATATGTCTCATGGCCAAAGAACAAGACTCCAAAGATCAGGAAGATGAGGTACACTCTAACTCATCTCATTTAGATTCCAGTGATAGTGACAAAACACTTCATCACCCACAGATCTTTATGATTCTGTTGGAAAAATGATAAAAGACTTTGAGAACATAAAAACCTCACAGACGCTTCTAAATGAGGAAAATAGCCAGTTTAAATGCCAAAAATCACAGTTGACTAAAGAGCTGAGTACTCTAAGTCACATAGCCGATAAGAATACAAAGCTGAAGGCTGAAATAGCTAAGATCCAAGCAAACTTAGCTGCAACAGAAAAAAAGGGAAAAAGATTTAAAAAATGTGATTGCATCATTCACTAAGGCATCTAAATCATTGGATGAACTTATAATGATTTAAAAAAAAAGTGGAGACAAGACAGGCATTGGATTTAATTCCTTTGTGCATGCCCAAGTCCCAAGAGTGGTTATGGAGAAAGGATCCTCAAGCAATAAGACAGTCCAAAAAATCCAAAACACCATATGTTGCACCTACACCTACTCAAAAACACAATCACAACCATGTTGGCCAGCACCTCTCTCTTCTTCAGCTCTTCTGCGATCTTCATCATCAGCTCTTTTTCTTCTTCTCTTTTCTTCTTTTCATATGATCGCCTAGCAGCAGGGTCATCCCTCCGCTTTCTCTCTTCCCATTCGCGAGCACTTCTCTCATTCTCAGCTTGTTGCGTTTTAAGAGCCTCAGCATTCTTTTTTGCAATTTCTAGGTTGGCAAGGTGATCATATCCAACCCTATATATGAGACCTTTCTTCTCTGGAACTATGAACGGGACATATTTTGGTTCTGGTCGAGATTGAGAGCCTCTTCCACCACCGCTATGTCTTCCCCTTCCTGACTCAGCTCCCCTTCCTCTAGGAGTGTACTGTATTGGAGTCTTCTGATTTCCAGCTGAGTGACTGCTGGAAGTCTGCTGCTTATCAGCTGATTGACATAATTACAGTCCCTTTTCCCAATACAAATCCCAGGCTTGAGGCAGAGTCATTCCTTTAAAGTAGCCTTCTGATTCTAGAGTCTTGAATTCCTCCACTGATCTGGTCTCAGATCCATCATCAGACATAGCAATTTCTCTCGGGGGTTGAATCACAGCGTAGTCCTTCCCGGCTGGTGGACCACCATATTGCTTCATTATTTCTTGAATGCGAGCATCTTGTTTTATAGCTACCTCCTCAAATGCAGCTTCAATGGCCTTTCTTTTATCTGACATAGCCACTGCAGCTTTCTCGATAGGGAGTGTCACACATAGCTTGCTGAGAATGGAGGTAGTGACTTCACCCAGCTGTGGGGTTTCAGCGTACATCATTTTCAAAGGAAGATTTTTGGAACTTCCTTCCCCCTCAGCTTTGTCACCTCCTACTTTCACTTCTCCTTTTAATCCCTTCAGGGTCTCTTCTTCCCCCTTTTTGGCATCATCACCAAAAGAGAGAGGTATCCCAGGGAACAATCCACTGAGCAGAAAGTCTAGTCTGTTGTTCGTCAAGTTTTGCTTGGAGTCTGCTGCATCATATGTCTTACGAAATTCTGAGCGTGTGGCCTTCGACTTGGCTGTCACAATCTTCATTTCAGCCATGAGAAGGCTGAATTTTTCATTCATGTTATTCTCGAGTCGGGCAATCTTATTTTTGTGAAAGTGCTGTAGCAACTCCATATTCGACTTGTGGGACTTTTCAATCCTTGCAATATACTGCTTCATTCTCTGTTGATACATAGAATTATCCGCACTCCATACGAGCATCTTTGCAAAAAGTGCTTTGAAGTAACGGACCTGCTCCGCTCTCATGGCAGTCTGCTGTTGAGCCCACTCCCTTATTCTCACTACAATCCCTCTCAAATCGGCTGTGAGAGTGGCATCTCGATTGTCCAAACATAAGTCCAGAGAGGCCTGATGACGTTCCATCTTCTCAATCTCTTCGCAGATCTTCTTGAAGACTTCACGGAACTTAGCTATCAAGTTGGATTCAGTTGTCGGCCACTCTGCATCAAAGTTAAAGTCTACTGGCACAATCGTGTCTGTGGGAATGACTGGCTCTTCCTGCACAATATATTTCCTTAACTCCACAACAAATTCTTCTTCCATGTCGGGAAGATTCTTCGAGAATGGGACCATATCTTCAAACACATCATCGCGCACAAATGGGATTTCTTGATTTTGTGGTGCCTGCGATGATTCAGCTCTTTGTGCCTCAGTTGCGGAAGCTTCATCAGCAACTAGTGGTGCAGCTGTGAGAGCTTGCGGTTGAGCTGTAGTCGTTATTGCTACACCTGTGGGAGCCTGCACAGTTGACTCGGTTTCAGCTGGGGCAGTTAAGGTTGTTTGCCCAGCTGACTGAGTCTCAGTTGTCTTAACAGCTTCTCTGGTCTCAGTTTGTTCTTCTAAATGAATAACCTTGTCCTCAGCTGTATCATTAGCATCATCGGGAGATGATGAGACCTGTGGAGATGGCTCATCATCAAAATTGAACCTCATTCGATCCGTCTTGTCACTGGCTTGGCTCTGAGATTGCATAACATCTTCAGCTGGGTCCATTATTGGATTTTCATGCTGGGTGGACTCAGCTTCATCCTCTGACCCTAAAAATGATGTGTCAATGTTCTCTTTAGAGTCACGAAGGGCACCAATCACCTCTTCTGTGGCATCACCTTCAATTAGAGGGATGTTCTTATCACATTCATCTTTACCCAGGGAAGTATCAACCTCCCTAAGGCCTTCATTACCCCCAGCAGTCTCAACTGCTGTAGGACCTTGTACATTCCCTTCGACAGTCGCAACCGTCTTAGGGTCTTCTAATATCCCTTTGACAGACGAAGTTGTCTTAGGGTCTTGGACAGTGGCATCCATCGGAGTCTTAACTTCTTGGATTGCACTTTTAGAGCCCAGAGTGTTAACTCCCAGGGCTTCACCATCCTTTGCCTCAGCTGCGGCAGCAGCGTCGTCGGCCTTCAATGCAGCTGACATTTCAGCTGAGACAAACTTAATTGTTTGAGCATTGTTAATGTCACTCTGCTCTTCTGTAAGTTCTTTTCCTTCACCTTCTAACTGCATTAATTTGTCTCCCACAGCAACCTCCAACCTAGTTGTGGTGGAGAGAGTTTCCCCCTTAGCTGGCGCACCAGCTGAGTGAATGGTAGTGGGGTTACTCTGCTCCAGAGACGCGGCCTCTGTTCCCTCTCTGTGTTGAGCCGCAGGGGCAGGTGTGTTAACACCTTCATCAGGGGTTGGCTTAGCTTGGGTGCCCGAATTCCCAGCTTCATTGCCATCACCCTTGGAGCCATCTGTTGAGTGCACGGGGGATGTGGTTGTTGTTAGATAAATATTTTTATCATGATTTTGATGATTTTGTTTTTACACCAAAACAATGTTTTTAAATGTTGTCCAAATACTCCTAAATGTATTAAAATGTTTTTACTAATTTTTTGGAGTATTTCTTCAAGTTTATTTTCGATAAAAATTGGACAACACTTTTGATGATTTTGTGTTAATATGTTTTTACATCAAAACAATGTTTCTAAATGTTGTCCAAATACTCCCGATCGATCTAAAATGTTTTTACTAAATTTTCGGAGTATTTCTTGAAGTTTATTTTCGATAAAAATTGGACAACACTTCTATCTCGTGTTGGACCGGTCACCATATAGGGCAACCCGTGTCTGAAAGATGATTTACAAAATAGAAACGAGACATTTGAAATTTTACTGGAGGTCGATCGGTCGTGCAAAGGGCGACCGGTGCCTGAATAGATTACAGAACAATCTGTATCTCACATTTTGATGAGGGGACCGGTCCCTATGGGGGCGATCGGTCGGACCCTAGGTCGACCGGTCCACCCCCCCGGACCGGTCCCTATGTGTATTTTTGTTGTTTCAATTTCAATTCTGTATTAGAGCGCGGCCGGTCGCCCTATTGTTTTGACAGCAAACTTCTAGCCGTTGTGTAGCAGACCATTATTCCTTAAATTGTGGAATTGATTTCTAACAGCTATATTCTTCAATTGTCTTGCAATTTTTTACATATTTCTATCTCCTAGGAGGAGCCTATCAAGTTCAAGACATCCTCTATAAATAGATGAAGAATTGAAGCAACACAACAAGAGAGAATACTACAACACAAAAAGATACATTCAAGCAAACACTTTTGTTCTTCTATTTCAATATTCTTGTTGTAATAGCCTAAGGTCTTACACTTTCACATCTTGAGGTCTAGGCTTTTCATTCTTGATTACACTTGCACTCAAAATTGTATTATTCATTATCGAGTTGTGATCTTGAATTTTTGGGTTCATCATTCAACACAAGATATCCTTGTGAGTGTTCTTGTGGTAAGAACACACTTGGGTGATCTAGGTGTTAGGTGCAAGAAGATTGTGGTAATCTTCTTATTGAAGAGTTTGGTGCTCTTTGAGGTGTTGAAGAATTTGGTGTTCTTCAAGGTGGAAGATTGTGGTAATCTTCAAGGGAGATTGTGGTAATCTCCAAAGAGGTGTTGTAAGGTGATGTTGTATTAATTGTGGTAATTAATAAAATCTTTTTTTCTTTTTGAAATCCATCTCGGAGATACTGGGGTGGTAGAGGATTAGGCCTAGGTGGGTTGAACCTTTATAAATCGACGCGTGTTGTTTACTTCCCGCACTTCCATTCTTGTCTTTGCTTATTTATCCGAAAAAGAGGGCATAATCGAGAAAATGGGCATAATCTATTCACCCCCCCTCTAGATTATCGTAGCCACTTGGACTTACAAGTGGTATCAAAGCCAAACTCTTTGGCAAGCTCGTTCCACATCGCGAGTAAAGAGGAACGATCAATGGCTACGAATGAAGTCTACCTTACTGGCGCCTCCACCAACAAGCCACCACTATTTGATTCCAAAAATTATACATTTTGGAAAGAAAGAATGAAATGTTATTTACAAAGTTGCGGGTTCGATATTTGGAACATGGTCATTAATGGAGAATCCATCCCGATGAAAGACGGACCACTCACCTCCAAAGTCCTCAAGGAGCTCAATGATGAAGACAAGGAAATTCTCTCCTTAAATGGTAAAGTTCTAAATATTCTTCATTGTTCACTTACCTCTTCGGAATACGGTCATATTCGAGGAATACGATCAACACGTAAAGCATGGGAAAAATTAGAATCTATCTATGAAGTATATGCAAATAAAAGAAGCAATTCAAAAGCATCTACCTCTCAAATGGATACAACATCAAATCCAACAACATGGGATAAGCTTCTTACAACTTCCGATGATGAAATAGCCGAGCAATGTTTAATGGGCATCGACGAAGACAATGAGGTATGCTCTAACTCTTCTATTTATTTTAGTAATGAAATACATGATGATTATGATGATTTGCAAAATGATTTCGATGAACTTCAAAATGAATTCCAAAGCTTGCTTGTTAAATACAAAAATTTGAAAAAGGAATTCAATGTTTTGAAAAATAATAAGGATAGCTTATTCACTTCATATGAATCATTTTCATGTGCTCACACCACCACACTTGATAAGGTTAGAAACCTTGAAAAGGAATATAGTACTCTTGTTGAGAATATTGATTGCATGAAAAAGGATTTATTAAAATTCAACTTGAGTACCGATAAGACTCTTGATGTTCATCGTTGTGATCATGAGAAACTAGAACTTGGTTATAAGCCTAATGTTATCAATGATATGAAAAAAGAACCAAGTCACTAAGCATATTGGTCATCATACTTCTAAAATTAGTACATGCTTCTATCGTGGTAAAAAGGGTCATAGGATAAATTCTTGTCGGGCTAGAAATAGCTCTAATTATTGTTGGAGACCTAAAAGTCTCAATACTAAACCCAAAGGACCCAAACACTTACGGGTACCACAAGAAAATTTTATGATAGGTACTTGGCGCAACAAAAATCAAAGAAAATTCAAATTGTAAAATCGACAACAAACATTTGTGCCACTTGATCAAGGAAGAAGATATTATCAACAAAGTCAAATTCCAAGAAGAAACTATGATCAAAAATGGGAAGGATACAATCCTTGAAATTGGCAAAATTGGATAAGACATCATCAACAAGATGATTTCCCAAAAGGAAGATACTACCAACAAAGGGAAAGACATAATCCGTGGAAATGGCGAAATTGGTAAACCGTATCTTCTTATTTAAATACGCATAATGTTTTATTACTATGTATGCTTGTATTCTTTCTTTAATTGTCATAATGATTTTTTCAAATATTTTTTGTAAAAATTTGAGATCTTCACTAAATACTCTTATTTTCTTAACTCTTTTGAAAAGAAGACCTTGTATATTGCTTGTCTAAACTCTTGTGTATTTACAACAACTTATATGTTCATTATCTCTTATGGATTTATATAGCATAAGTATATTTGTGACATCTCTTATTGCTTTAGCCTACAATTTTATTACTATGCTTTGTGCAAGATTTGTTTAAGAATTGTGTAGGATATATATCTTCTTCAATGGCTATCTACTCATAATGTGTCAAGAGTGACATAAATTATCAAGGTACGTTCACCTTTGTTATTCATCTCATAGACTCGGTATATTTTTTTGCCATATGCCTATGGGCTTGCTTTCCAAGCTATTTCAAAGAATCTCATACAAGTGCCATTAAAAGGATTTTTCGATTTTTGAAACGCACTATTCGATAAAACTTGTTTTATCCGAGACTTGTAAAGGATTATATTTTGTTTTGATAAAACATTTAATTTTTATCCTTCTCTTAAACTATGCATTTTATTGCACATATTCATGTTTTTATTCTTGGTTGCTTTGTTAAAACTCTTCTTTAAAATACTTCTTATAAATGAGGTCTCAACTCTCAACTATATGCTCTCGGATTTTCAAATTTCAAAAGAGACCTTATATAGCTTCCTATAAGCATATTTGAACTTACATGGTTCATTAAAGTCTTGATGATTTTTTTTAAGGCATAGTATGTGTTATGCTCTTATGCAAGATATCTTGTTAAGATTTTGCAGGAATTTTTTTTTTTGGTATTTCGGAACAAGCTTGATGATCAAGGCAATATTGTTCGAAACAAGGCAAGGTTAGTAGCTCAAGGGTATTGCCAAGAAGAAGAAATTATCTAAGTTAATGCAAGGTGAATGCAAGATGAGCATGATGGGGGGAGCTATATTTCTTCCTTGGACTTCAAATTAAGCAATGCCAATAAGGTATCTATATTTCACAATCAAAGTATACAAAAGAACTTTTGAAGAAGTTAGGCATTGAAGAAGGAAGAATCATCTCTACCCCTATGGCAACCAATATCAAGATTGACAAAGTTTGAGAAAAGCATTTCGGTTGACAAACAAATTCGAGGTATGTTCATTAACGTCTATTATTGCCATACACTTGATATTTTTTATGCCTTATGTCTATATGCTCGACTTCAATACAATCCCAACGAATCTCATTAAAGTGCCGTTAAAAGAAATTTTCAAATATTTATAAGGCACTTCTTCTTATGACTTGTTTCATATTTTTCGGGATAACAAGTCCGGTGATTATAATTTCTCAAAATACGGTTCATCATAATCGAACTAAACATATTGAGGTTCTATATTTTTCTAAGGGATTGCGTTTCCTAAAACGAAAAATTGAGATGTGTTTAAATCCATCTCAAGGATAACTCGCGGACATTTGTTTTTAATCATTAACCGCCGAGTCTTTTACCTCATTTCGAGCTTGTTTAGGCATAATGTATATTGAATGAGGTCTATGTTTGCATTTCGTACGTTTTTAAAACTTAGGGGTGAAAAATCGGATTTTTGGTTCAAAATTCGGACATAAACTGGACTGATGTTCAGACACCGATCGACAGTGAGGTCGACCGGTCGACCAGGTGCAGGGACCGGTCGCCCTACCCGTCGGCCGGTCGCCCTAAGTGGTTTCAGGGTTAAAAATGCTTATGTCCTTAAAAATGTCATTTTTGGTCTTTTTCTTTCAAACTCAAACCCCTTTGCAAATTTCACACACAATTCACTCAAAATGATTTCTTCTTATAAATTATATATTTTTGAGTTTATACTATTGGTATATCATCCGTGATACCCGACCTCTCCGATTAATTGGTAATAATTCTTCCTCTTTATCTCAATTGGGTTGAACCCCTGAGAATGTGCTTCATCTTTGATATTTTATTGGAATTCTTATATATTTGTGTTGGGCATGATGATTGTTGTTGGATGATATTTGTAAAATTGCTTTTGGTGATGAAAAATTTAGCTTTATTTATTTTACAAGGGCTATATACAGTTGCCCCTCTGTTAGGCAACCCTTGTCGGGATCATAGATATTCAACTCCGATTTTTCAAATACAACTTCGGCTGCAATACAATGTTTATTATAGCAAATCGGAAAGTACAAGTGCGTACACCCAGCCCATGGCCTCCCAAACTTACTCCAAGTTGTATTTGTGTAATTAATCAAAGCTTCTTCTAACTTGTGTTTTCTGGGGTTCTCCTTGTAACCCAAGGGTTCAAATATCAACGAAGAATAGAACCCGTAGTCTAGGATGGCTCGGGTGTACTTGCCGAAGGACATCAGATATCTATGATGTCTCTCCCGTAACAAAGTCATCGCCAAATCTATGTGCTGAAAAGTGAAAAGTTGGTATAAGATTCACATACTACTAAATTAATCATGCAATAATATAACCGAGACTTACATCATCATCAAGCCAAGACCCAAATGATGTAATCAACGTAAACCAACTTTTAACTTTTTTGATTGTGGTCCCATGTAGGATAAATTCTTCACTATTGAAAGCAATATGTACATTAATTAATTAATGAAATGAAGCAAAAACATTAATTAATCACTAGGTCGGTCAATGGTCGTTGCAACGATCACTAATCGACTCAATGATCAGTCAATGGTCGTTGCATCGACCCCCTAATCGACTCCATTGTAGGTCAATGGTCGTTGCAACAACCAACAATCAACCTATACTGAGACAGTGTTTGCAGTAATATTTTTACCTATCAGTTGCCTTTGTGTACCATTCTTTGAATTGTTTTAGCTTCAATGGATCCACTAGGAGGAAGAAATCTATTTTCATCTTGTCCATAAAGGTTCTGGAGGTGGTTGCTTGGGCCTCGATTCAGTTGTGAAGCAAGTTCTTGTATGAATTGAAGGTACTCTCGGTCGCTTCACTCCCGTTTGTAGAACATTTTTATTTTCTACATGTTTTCTCCTCAATCTCTTCTTCCTTGCATAGATCACTGTTTCCCGAGCATCCCCCATGTTTGCCAACTCATCAATCTGCTCCATCTCAACATTGGAATGATGTCGCATCTTCGTATCCACCACCTCGACAGCCTGATCTTTCTCAGTATCCCCCTCCTCGACAACCTTATCCTGCTATGTCACCATCGTCCCATAATCGGGAGACTGACCCGTCTCCATGGGATGCCTCTCAGCGGTGAACTATACGGTTAACTTCTTGTTTAAAGTTTTTGGTTTAATGCAAAAATCTTGCGGTCCAATTTCTTCAACCTTTCCACTCATAAGAGAAAAAGCATCTTCGACCTTTCCGTTCAGAAGACAAAAAGCATGATCGACCTTTTTTGTCATCGTGGCCACGACATCCAAAACCTGCCTCATATTGATAGAAGGGTCAGTGGAAGGTGGGGGTACTCGAGAACTGCCTCCAAGCTCCGTCTCAGGGAGATCCCCGGGTGGCACATCCCTTGTAGACTCTATCTCTCTCTGTATGTCTGTCTCTTCCTCCACCATCTCCCTGGGCTGTCAACTCATCCCGATGTGGGGGCACCGTATGCCCATCCAATGAATAAATGAGATCTTCGGGAAACAGCCGGGAAACATCATAACGTATTCTTTCTCCATTTCTTCTTCTGTCAGGGTCAATGGAGAAAGAGCCGGGAAACATCATAACATATTCTTTCCCCATTTCTTCTTCTGTCAGGGTCAATGGAGAAAGAACTTCATCCTGCCAATTCATAAACAATATCGATTAAAAATAATACGCAATTAAAAATAATCTCAAAATATCGATTAAAAATAATACACAATTAAAAATAATCTCAAATTACCATAGGCTCGTCTAAGATGGCAATAATCTCCTCGAAGCCAAAAGTCGATGTGGACCTCCACCCACACATCCTAGGAAGTCTTTGTTCGGTCCTTTCCATTTTAAATAGTCGACATACGGCAGGAAAGGTCTCAAATGCCCATACCTAACAAACAATCCAATGTTGTAAATATTTCTCGAAATTGAAAATATACATTGTAATCTAATGATTGAGTTTGATATTATTATTTACCTGTACCGCGTGTGTGCAGCTCCAAAAGGTGTGATGGGCAACTTGACCAGTAAATTTTTTCGTCAAACCGTGTTGAAGAGTGTCATAGGCAGGTCTTCCCCATGGATATTTGTTGAAAAGCTCCAAATTGTCAACAATTTGCAAAACCTTCATCTCAAACAAAGTGGCAGGCTCCTTACATCGCAACACATACTCATATATGAGGGTCAATCCCAATTTGTATCGGTCGTCCTCATTTTTTGCATGGTTTTCAAAAGCCTCTTTCAAAGCTTTAGGCTTGACAGCCTTTTTCCTTCCCTCAAAGTATTCTACCGCTAACCGTCTATCAGAGGGAATGTCCTTTATGTAATCATTCTCAATCCCGGGGTTTAATCAAGTGATGAGAGTAAAGTCCGAGAACGCAAATCTGACATTTACATCCCTAATACGGAACCATACCTCATCATCCACTGGTGATTTAATCTTCATAAATAGTAGAGCATGACGAATTTTACAAAAAAATTGACTATGATCCCGGATCTTGTATAAGTCTCCGAAAGCCGCGTCACCAACAACTCTTTGTGTTCGGCGTCTTACTATATACTTCACTTAGAATGTTTAAGTTTAAATCGGGATGTAACTCTTGAATCAAACTTATCTTGAATGAGGGTGAGGTATGCCATTTTTTCTGTATAATTAAAACATAAAAGAAAAATTTTGGAGAGTTATAGGCAATTATTTGGCTTTAAAAAATCACTTTTTTGTGTTGTTTTTGCAAAAAAGTGATTATTTCTGTCTTTTGGAGGGTTTCAATAACTAAAAAAAGTGTTTCTCATTTTTTGGCTTAAACAAAACATTTTTTAGTGCTTGTAGTTCAAAAAGTGTTTTGTTTAAACCAAAAAATGAGAAACACTTTTTTTAGTTCTTGAAACTCTCCAAAAGACAGACAATAATCACTTTTTGCAAAGCAATACAAGTCTTTTGATTCAATTCAAGTCTAATAACAATTGAGGACCAGTTATTTGCGAACACACCCAACAAACACAACATGCAATGAAATACACAACACTCCCAACATGTATAGTCTAACATTACAAATAACATTAACATTCAATTCAAACAAAATGCAATACCCATTCAGTATATAGCATTCATTCAATTCAAAACCCTAAACCCTATAACATATTTTAAATTCAATTAAAATAACTAATTCAAAAAACAAATTAAAACTCTTACTTTATAAATGAAAGTCGCAAGCAAATATATTCCAACGACGGCGGCACCGACGGCAATCAATAATGGTCGCTTTAACAGTGGTGAAAGGATTTGAATGATTTTCATTTAGAGTCGATTAAGGGCTTATAAACCCTACACAGGGCTTCTCAAAATTTAATCGACCCACTTCGGTCGTTTAACCGACTACATAGGCTTTTCAAATTCTACATGACCCAATTAGGTCGTTTAACCAATCGTTGAGCAACCATATAAATTTTAGTCACTTAATAGTCGGTTAAATGACCGTTGAGCGACTTAATAAATTTAAGTCGCGTAACGAATTAACTGACCATGTGTCTTTTATGATGGGCATTTCCGGAAGTGTAGAATTTCGAACCTTTTCTATTTTTCTTTTAGCAATAAATGTCGACCAAAGGCCATTCTTGATAACTTGTTGGGTCAAAAGGCCATATTTGATATATAGGACGGTAAATGACATGCCTTTCCAAACTCCAAATGATATGGGGACATATCAATAGGTGTTTTAAAGGCCGTTCGATATGCCCAAAGTGCGTCATCAAGTTTATGAGCTCAGTCCTTGCGATTGCAGCTCACAGTCTTCTCAATAAAATTTTTTACTAATCGATTTGAAATTTCAGCATGTCCATTAGATTGCGGGTAGTAACCTAGAGCAACCTTGTGCTTTACACCAAACTTAGAAAGAAGGTTATTGAACAATTTATTATAAAAATGAGCACATTCATCGCTAACAATAGCCCTAGGAGTGCCAAAACGCGTGAATACGTGCTTGTGTAAAAATTTTAACACTACCTTGGCATCATTAATTCGTGTAGCAATTGCCTCCACCCATTTGGTGACATAGTCAACTACAAGTAGGAATGGACTCATGAAGTCAATCCCCCAACATCGAACAATTCTACTTCCATCATATTAGTGAGGGGCAGCTCACGGAGTTGAGAGATATTACCAACCCACTGTCAGCGATCACAATCTGCACAAAAGTGTAACAATTTTGAATAAAGAGGGCCAATAAAATTCAGATTGCAGTCGGGCCAAAGTGGCCACCATATGGGGCAGAATGGCAGTGCTGTAGAATCTCCTCAGCTCCCTCTCGAGGCACACAACGGCGAATCACAGAATCCGCACACCCCTTGAACAAAAAGCGGAATCATCCCATAGATATGACTTAACATCGTGCAAAAATTTCTTCTTTTGGTGAGATGTCAAATCCGGAGGCAAGACTCCACTGGCCAGATATTTCACAAAATCGACATACCTTGGGAGATGAGCCTCAACAACCAAAATATGCTCATCCGGGAAAGACACTTGAATAGGAGCTTCAACTAATTCATCGGGTTGTTCCAATCTCGACAAGTGATCGACTACTACTTTTTCACTACCCTTCTTATCCCTGATCTTAATATCAAATTCTTGGAGAATGAGAATTGTTGGGAAATTTATTGTTTAGATTTTGATGAATGCCATTTAAAACTTAGAATAGGAAGTTGGCACCCCAATTTTTGCTGTAAACTGCATTGTAATAATTAGGGCTGGTCAAGCTGAGTTAAGTCAGCTATGCCCAAACATGCAAGAAGACAACTGGAGACTAGAAGGAAGACTCATTTGCAAGACAAAATGAGTATGGCAAAGAAGAGAAGATGGGAACTCGATCAAGGAGCAACTAAGATGCGGTGAGAGGAGTATCGGTCAAGTCAACTCAAGATAAGCCAAGTCTCAAGTTGAAGTGACAAGAGTCATCCAATGATTGGAAGGCGACTCTAAGTCACCTAGGGAAAGCAAGGAAATGCGATCAAGTCGAGATAATCAAAAAGATCCGTTGCACGAAATCAAGAGAATTACTTAAACAAGTAATATCTCCATGCTACCTTTCTCGAAGTGCTCGATCCCGAAGCGTGCAAAAGGAATAAACCAATGGGAAGCACTACACCGTGTCGAACTCGAAAAGTCAAGAACAATTCATACGAGGAAATGGCAATTCCAAGGATCGCAACAAGACAAGCCAACGACCACAAGTGACTTTCAAAAATAAGCTATCTCTTCAACGGGCGATTTTTGAAAGATCACTATAAAAGGCCGAGGAATAACTCGAGAAAAGGTTACGAAGGTTACGAAGATTACCTTGACCATACAAGCAAGAAAGAAACATTTTGTAACCTGAAATATTCTCAAGTTATTAAACGCTCAATCCTCAAGCCTACACTACGAAGAACATCAATCCAACACTCACCTATGAAGGAAAGATAACTTCAATCGGTTGAAGAGGAAATTACTTCAAGAATCAAGGGGTCTACATTCCACGAAGGATTGTAGGAAGGTTCAAGGTTGAACTAAGTCTTGGTCAGCTGGGAGGGCTTCGTGATCAAATCCAAAGAGCTTGAGCAAGTGGGCTGTAGTAGCAAGGCAACCCTGTGAAGAAGGCGAGTCGCACGAGAGCCGATTGAGTGATCAAGGCGTCTCCCATCGAGTCCCAAAGGATCAAGTCACCGTTTGTGTGATCAAGACTTGTATCGGGTACTGTACCACTTTGTATCTTGATCAATACCTAGTGGATTCCTCCGGGAGTTGGAGAAGAGAGGAGTAGAAGAATTACCCCATCTTCGAACCTCTATAAAAACTTATCGTGCCTTTTACATTTCAAAGACTTTAATTCCTGCATCTTATTTGTTTAATTCTCACGACATATTTGCTATCCAACCGATAATTTCTAAGTACTAAATCAAGCTTTATATCTCTCGCTTAACCATAATTAAGGGTGTTAAGTCTTCCGCTAAAAACAAAACACAATTGAGCTAATTCGATCTTAACAAATGAGTTATTCTATCAACACTCGATCGAGTCTTGAGTGACTAACTCTCTTGATTAACTAAATTGGTCATCACCAAGGACACAAATGTGTAGTATCAACTCGAACTTTTAAAAGAACTAAATCAAAAATTTGGTAAGGTTTATTCAACCCCCTTCTAAACCTTACACTCACACCCCTTGGGACCTACAAGTGGTATCGGAGCGATTGGTTCATTGAGCCTTCCGCAGTTCTTGAACTAGATCTCCAAACTTTTCAAAGTCTGCTTTAGTACTTAAATTTTCAAAACTCCTTTTATCAAAATTTATTATCATGGAAGCAAATTTGACACGCATCCCTATGTTCACAATTGAAGAATTTGATGACTGGAAAATTCGTATGCGAGCTCATCTATCAAAGATTACATGATGAGATGTGGATAGTGATAGAGGATGGGCCACCTGCAAATCTTAAAGGTGAACACAATCTTGTAAGAAGAGTCTGCAAAATTGAAGGTGAAGAGGATGTTGCCCCCACACCAGCTATGGTTGAAAAACCAAGAACTGAATGGACAAATGATGACAGAAAAAGATACAACCTGGACAATGTAGCCAAGGACATCCTTTACAAAACCTTGGACAAAGCCATGTTCAATAAAGTCAAATCATGCAAAACACTAAAGAAATGGGGACAAACTAACATTGATTTGTGAAGGCTCGAGCAAATCAAAGAAAATAAATTATCGGTGGTTGTACAAAAATTTGAGAATTTCAAAATGATCGCAGGAGAAAACCTGGATCAACCGGATGCTCGGTTCACGAAATCACCAACGAGCTATCTCGCACTTGGAAAGGAATATACACGAAGAAATGTGTATGAAGATCCTAAAAAGTCTCCCAAATTGAATGGGAAATGAAGGTCATGGCACGAGACACTCCATGGACCTATCGAAGACCTCCAACCATGAACTATTCTCGGATCTCAAAGCCTACGAATTTGAATCGAGAAGAAAAGATCGGAAGAGACAAATTTGTACCCAAAACAATTTGCTCTAATTGTTAAGGATGGAAAGAGAGCCGAGGTCAAAGAAGTCATTGATCCGGAAGAAATAGCCCCGATGGTTAAAGGTTCAACAAGTTCTTCAATAAGAACTACAAGATAGGCAAGGGCGAATCTTCCGAGAAGACACTCGGCCCCTCCAAGTCAAGGAAGATAGGCCAACCAGGAGAACAGATCATCAAAAAGTGAATATCAAAGGGTGACAATCCAAAAATGGAAAGAGCGATCAAAAGGTTGAATATCTATGTTGGAACCGTAGGGCAACCAGGTCACTATGCCATTGATTGTCCATATTCTCGTAGTCAACAAATACAGGAATGAAGAAGAAAAAGAAAGGTCTTGAGAGAAAGAAGACAAGAAAAAAAAAGCAATGTTGGCTGCAGAGATCACCGAGACAAACCAAGTCAAGAGAGACAACTGATTCGAGAGCAAGCGAAGCCGACTACTCAAGTGACTCACGAAGAAGAAGCCCGATCTGTTTGATGGCCAAGGAGCAAGATCAACTCTGACCAAGAAAATGAGGTACACTCTAACTCATCAAACTCGATTCTAGTGATAGTGATCGTGACACACACACCTCATCACCCACTCGATCTTTATGATTCATTAGGCAAAATGATGAAAGATTTTGAACACATTAAATCCTCACACACACTACTAAATGAGGAAAACAACCTACTCAAGAGCCAAAACCCACAAACACTAATGAGGTGAGTACTCTAAGTCAAATAGCCGATGAGAATGAAAGTTTAAAAATTTGAAAATGCCAAGCTAATAAGCGAAAATAGCCGCCATAGAAAAGAGGAGAATGACCTCAAAAATGTAATTGCCTCATTCACTAAGGCATCTAAATCATTGGATGATCTTATTATGAGTCAAAGAGAATGTGGAGACAAGACAAAGTTTAGGATTTAATTCCTCTGTGCTATGTCAAACTCCAAAAGTAATTTTGGAAAAAGGATCTTCAAGCAATGAACAGTCTAAAAAATCCAAAACTCCAAAGGGTGCACACATATTCACACCAAAGCACAATTACAAGCAAACTGCCTTGCTTATAAAGGAAAAGAAAAAAAAGCCGGTTGAGTGCGCGAAAGGAGGATGAGAGAGAAAGAGATTCATCGAGTTCATCAAAGAAACTCCAAAGCAGAAAAAATACTCAGAAAAGAAGAAACAGAGCTACCAAAAACCCCAAAAATCTATAAAAGAAATACATATGATGGGAATGGTAGAAAATATCCAAGCCAAGTGATTGGAATGATGTGAACTATCAAAGATAGACTTATGGAATATAAGCCCAAATGGCAAAGGCCTAGAACTCAAAGAAAGGCCATTCCAAAGGTATAAAAGCTTTCATCAAAGACACATATGCACCTAGACACTACACTCGGAGACACCACAATTACCCAAAGAAGGCGATTGCTAAAACACATACACAGCATACGACAAAAGAGACAAACAGTATGAACCTAAAATCCCCAAGCAATTTGCCAAGATTAATTATGATTGTGGCACTGATAGATGGCAACCCCTTAGAGTCAAATCATTTGGCTATAAGTTGGTTGGATCATCTTACAATTCTAACCCCTCAGGACCCGCACAAATATGGGTACCTAAAACTTAATTTCCTTGATTGCGGTTCAAGAACAAATGAGTGTCAAGGAACCTGGTACATGGATAGTGGTTCATTCCATACATATGACAGAAAACAAGAAAAATCATGTCAAAATTCAAGGAAGTTAAAGAAGCAAAAGTCATATTTGGAGGAAATGAAGCTCCAGGTGAAATAAGAGGCATTGGATCCATCAAGAGGAACGGATTAGAAATCACGATGTTGCATATGTTGAAGGACTCAACTTCAACTTGCTAAGCATCGATCAACTCGTGACAAGGGCTATAATGTTGGATTTAACATGGGTATATGTCAAATCAAGATCTTGAATCGAATGAAGTTGTGTTGCAAGGATGCGGACAAAAGAACATGTATGTAGTAGATTGGTCAACCGCTACACCCAAAGACTTGTCTATTAGCAAAAAGAGCACAAATGAATCAAGTTGGTTGTGGCACAAAAAGCCGAGTCACCTAAATTTCAAAACGATTAACAAGCTTGCGTATAATCTTGTGGAAGGACTTCCGGACTCGATATACAAGAAGGAGAGTATATGTGACGCATGTCGAAGGGAAAACAGATCAAATCATCATTCAAAGAAAAGACCCGCTATCTTCAACACGAATATTACATCTGCTACATATGGATCTATTTGGCCCAAAGGAACCAAATAGCATAAGTGAAAAGAAATACACCTTGGTGGTAGTAGATGACTACTTAAGATATACATGGACTATATTCATGTGTAAAAAGAAAGAAACTCTCTGAGAAACCGCCACGATTGATGAAGAAAATTCAAAATGAAAAGAGCCAAACCATTATCAAAATAAGATCGTAGACAGGAACCGAGTTTGTCAATGGGATAATAACTCGATATTGTATTGAAAATGGCATTGGTCATGAATTATCTCTGCAAAAGGACACCACAAAGAGAATGGAGGAGTCTGAGAAAGAAGGAATAGAACTCTCAAAGAAGAAGGACCATGTTAGGCAAGCAGGGGTTACCAAAAAGATTTTGGGTCAAGCAATCAACACAACTTGCTACACTCAAAACAGATGTATGATAAACAGACAAATGGTGACAAAGACTCCCTGAGATTTGGATAGGGAGAAAACCAAATGTTGCATACTTTAGAATATTTGGATGTAAATGCTTCATCCATAACAATGGCAAAGACAATCTAAAGGCTTTCGATGCTAAAGTCGATGAAGGTATCTTCTTGGGATACTCACCAAAGCAAAGCCTCACAGAGTACTCAACAAAAGGACTATGGTTGCGAGAGAATCCATTCATGTGGTATTCGATGAGCCAAATGTAAATGGAGAAGATATTGAAGAGTCACCGATAAGTCAATCATCCAAACATACGTAAAAGTCCATATCTTTGTCAAGTCGAAATCGAATTGTAAACTCGTAAGAAGATGAGATAGTGAATCTCAAAAAAAACAATTGGAAAATTTGCGGCTAAGTGATTACGAGAGAGTGATCAAAGCAACACAAAAGCTAGACGATCAATCCAAACTAACTTACTTCAACCTTTATGTAAGATGGTGAAAAGACCATCCACGAACTTGTCATTGGAGATATAAGAGAAGGTGTCAAAACAAGATCCAACTCAACAAGAAGCTATGTTCACATGCTTTATCTCACAAATAGAGCCTAAAGATGTGTTACAAGCAATGGATGACACACATTGGATTCAAGCTATGCAAGAAGAGTCAATCGGTTTGAAAGAAATAAAGTATGGGAATTAGTTCAAAGACCCACCCATCAAAATGTTATTGGTACTAAATGGGTGTTCGAAACAAGATGAACGAGGAGGGTTACTGTGGTAAGAAACAAAGCAAGACTAGTAGCCAAAGGATATTGCCAAGAAGAAGGAATAGATTTTGATGAAACATTTGCTCTCGTAGCAAGATTGGAAGCTATAAGGATGTTTCTTGCCTATGCAAATGACTCACAAGAATTTTATTGTATATCGATGGATGTAAAAAGTGCATTCCTAAATGGTTTATTGGAAGAAGAAGTGTATGTTGAACAACCTCCAGGATTTGAGCGAAAGACTCTTGGAGATAAGGTATACAAACTCAAGAAAGCTCGTATGGATTGAAACAGGCACCCGAGCATGGTATGATACTTTGTCACAATTCCTAACGAGAATGGATTCATAAAAGGAAAAGTAGATAGAACTCTTTTTCGAAATTCAAGACAAGAAGAGCATCTTGCTTGTTCAAATATATGTGGATGACATCATTTTTGGATCCACAAACAAAGAGTTATGTGAAAAATTTTCAAACCTCATGCAAAGCAAATTTGAAATGAGCATGATGGGAGAGTCGACATTCTTCCTTGACTCCAAGTGAAACAAATCAAGGATGGAACCTTCATAAGTCAAACAAAATACACCGGAGATTTAATGAAGAAATTTGGTATGGAGGAGAAGTCTTCGTGAAAATACCAATGAATACATCGATCAAAAATGGACATGGATGCGGATGGCAAGCAAGCCTCAGATCAAACAAGATATAGAGCACTTATTGGATCATTGCTCTATCTCACAAAGAAGCGCCGACATCACCTTTGTGTAGGTGTATGTGCAAGATTTCAATCTGCTCCAAAAGAGAGTCATATGACAAATAGCTAAGAGAATCTTGAGATACTTGAAAGGAAGCCAAGAAGTTGGCTTATGGTATCCAAAGGAAGGTGGATTCAAGCTAATTGGCTATTCGACTGACTATGTTGGATGCGAGTTGACAGAAAAGCACCTCGAGGCACATGTCAAATGCTTGAAACAGTGATTTCCTGGTTTAGCAAGAAGCAAAATTCAATAGCCACCTCTACAAAATGAATACATAGTTGCGGGGCAAATTGGCCGTGCCCAAATCCTATGGATGAGGCAAAGAAATGAGAGACTATGAAGTTGAAGAAAAGGAAATTCCAATCATGTGTGATAACACAAGTGCAATTGCAATCACTCGAAATCTGTGTTGCACTCAAGAACAAAGCATATCGATGTCGAGATATCACTTCATAAGAGATCATGTTGAAAAGAAGGACATCATATTGGAATATATCTCAACCGATAAACAATTAGGCGACATATTCACAAAACCATTATGTGAGTCAAGATATGAAGAACTCAAGCATGAGTTAGGGTTGATTGAGCCGAGTTAACACTCGAAGACTCAAAGAAAAGAAATGAAACACAAAAAGAGAAAAAGGATTGAATTCTCAAAATCACTAAATAAATCACCATGTCGGAAAGATACAATATATACGAATTAGGTGACAAATTGAGTCACTTAAGAGAACTGTGACCAAGAAGAGTTAAATCGGCTAAGGGATAAGTTTGAGTCATTTATGAGCAAAGTGACAAAAACGCAATGTTTTTACTAAGCGGGAATGTTTTTAAGAATGACGTCGAAGATAATGATGATGTGTACGAGACAAAAAGCCGCATGCCAAGCTTATGATTGGATATAAATGATGCCGCATTAAATTGAAACATTAAATGCTAATCGGCGTGCAAAATCTAAGCCGTTGATTTCGATCACATTTCAAAAACCACCCGCACGTCCTTTCGTAAACCATACTTACCCCATTTTCGTCTGTTTTCTCTCACATATCACCAAAACGGTTCATTTCTATCTCGAAGCAAAGGCAAAACTCTCTCAAAACCCTCTCGATTCAAATCAAATTTCTAAGTTTCTTTTAGGTGAAATCTGAAAAATGGCATCAACCTATGATTTTGTCAAGCTAGGAAAACAAATCTACACAGGTCGACCGTGGATTTTGAGGGCATGGTCAAACAGGGGTCCGATGACGCCTTATAAAGAAAATCGCTGAAAAGCTCGAAACATCCGGCCGAAACCATTTCGACGATGGAGTTCTCGATGACCTATGTGGAAGAGGTCGCACGCGTTCTACGTGAACGCCGAGATTCACGATGAAGGGATAAAATCATCTGTTCATGGAAAGAAGTTCACCATCTCTCGCCAAGGATTTGGTGAACACCGCCACTACCGACGGAAAGAGCATCAAAATCAACGGCCGATGTAAACCTGGCCGCTGCTTGGAAGGAAGTAGCCAAGAGCAAGCCCGACTATGCTTATAAAATAGTTTACACAAAGAAACAAGAGGCTCGCCGAAGGAGGATTACCACAAGTCGTTGGACATAGTTGCCAAATGCATAGACATCAAATTTGGCGGCTTTGACCAACTATCAAAAGCAAAGTTGATCGTAATGGCTGCGATCATTGAAGAAAGGAAAATAAATCGGCTAAGTTTGTCTACAGCAGACTACGCCCGAAAATGTAGGGAACAAATCCTTCAAGGAAGATGGTGCATTTGGAAGATCCCTAGGATATGGCATGGTGATTGGCGGTGATGGAGGTGAAAGGAGTTCCTCTTAGACATGGAAAGGCGTTCCATGTAAACAAGAGGATGTTCGAGATCAAACCTCTCGGCGCACGAAGAGAGCCTACGCCAAGAGAGCGACACGAGTGAGGGGGAATCACCACCAAGATACAAATGCTTTCCTCTCCACCAAAGAAGAAAGTTGCCCTGCAAATTTAAGAAAGATCACCGCACTGCAAAGAAAGAAAAACAAACTCCGCTCCCCGCCCCTGTAATGAGTCACCCGCCCCGCAGCCGTGTCTCCCGCCTCAAAGCGAAGATCGAGAAGGACTCTCAACTACCTTCTCCGATCGTCAAAAAGAGGAGAACTCGAAAAGCCAAGACGGCCGCTCCTCGAAAAAAACACCAAGACGCCCCCCCGCCGCCCACGACTCGAAGAAACTCTCTCTCGAACTAGAGGTCCCTCCGGTACGAACTAAGAGACGACGAAGAATCATCAAGCGATCCGAGCTTGAGAAACCACCGAGTCGACCACTCACCGGATCAAATACCGTAAACTACAAGAAGAAGTAGAGTCCCCGGATATAATTGATGAAACAAATAAGTCTGCTGGCGATCAATGAGGCAAACCAAGACACAGATGTAGTTCGCACACCGAGACACAAGAAGAAGGCGATAGAGATGATAGTGATGTGATGATCCTATCCCCACCTTACCCGGACATCCAAAACCGTATGCGAGAGTGGAGGAAGTGGAAATTGAGTCGATCAAGGGACCGGTTCAACGGCCGAATTTATAGAAGAGGAAGAGGAATCGATGAACTTCCTTGGGTGACCTCTCTGTGATCTCAAAGATCGATGAAGAAAATCGCACGATATCTTGCAGATCTTCAAGGACAAGGAGAAGGAGAGATCGCGAGAGGAAGGCGAGGCACGAGAGAAGGCCAAGATCTCGCCCTCTCTCACGGCACCACAAAACATACACATCCTCACCTCGACATTCTATCGAGAAAGTGATGAGGATCGGGATCTCTTCTTTGCCGCCACGAGAAGAGTTGCAAATGCAAAGCAAGCAATGCATGAATCCCGAATTCTTCATGAGAAAAGCATGATGGAGGGACCAGGAGAGTCCTCCAAAACACACTGAAATCGATCCAATGGGAGTAGTGCGAAATCGCCACCGTTATTCTTTGCCGCCACCACTTCCCCACTCACTCGGAAGAAGGAATTAAGGGAATTGGCGATGAAACTGGGTTAGTGGGAACCCCGGTCGAGCCAACCCCTAATGAAGGTGTCTTACCACCGCCCCAATGGCTGAACACTCGGTAGAAACACCAGGAGCTTGGAGACGAGTGACCCCATTCCAAGTCACTCACCGATGCACCACCGGGGGGAAACTCCTCCCACGCAGCGGCAAGGTCGGAGGATCTTTGCAGATGACTCCACAACGAATCTAGGAGGAGAAGTGGAGAAAGTACAAACACAAAATAAACAAAGAAGTTGCCATCAACGAAGCTCGAGGCGATTGAGACTGTCTTAGCCGAGGTGCCAACCGCTACTCGAAGGCTAATGACGCCGCTGGCGATGCGATCGAGGCACGAGAAGAAACAGCCCGGGAGTTAACACTGGCGATGAAAGTGCAATCCATGGGGTTGAGACTCCAATGGATGCCACCACGAAGACCCTAAGACAAATGACACACCAACTGTCGAAAGGGAGGTCCAGCCTCGCGCGATTGAGACTCGACGCAGGAGGTAATGAAGGCCAACGGGAGGTTGAGACTTCCGGGGTAAAGAAGTCAAGTAGAGAACATCCCTCCCGCTATCATTGATCCATCCGAAAAAGGAGATAAGCGCGCTTCATGATTCCCAGGATAATCCCGATGTAACCTTTCGGGATCGGAAGCGACGAAGAAGCCTGAGTCATCCCCGTGATGAGATCCAAAAGACTCAAATGAGGATGTTCCCAACACGAGCAAGTCGATCTCAAGACTACTCGTCAAACTTTCAATTTTGATGGTGAGCCACCAATGGAAATCTCATCATCGTCGATGACGCTCGATAAGGCCGACGATCCCACTCCACTCATTGGAGAAACCAAATGAGACCAACGAAGTTGTTGAGACAATGAGGCTCGGCAAGTCGGGTCCACTTCACAAAAGACCCCAAACAAACAGAGTCCATTGCGCAGCTCCCCAAGCAGCAGCAGTTCGACTCCAAAAGGAACTTCACGCGCACCTCTCATCATTGAACAAATCTCGGTTGGCGTGATGATTCCTTTGTAGAATCATTTCCTTTCTCTCTGGAGGTACCCGATCTCCCCGACGAGTCGAGACGATCTCGCGCACTTCCACAGACGAGATCCTGTTCTCCCATCCGACACCATCGTTCCGGTGACTATGACTTTGACGCTGCATGGCCGTCACCGCAAAGAAACAAATTGAAGTTCGGGAGGTGTTCAAAGCATTATTTGCTTGAAATTGAACGGATGGAGAGGCACCAGGCCTCTATGGACATGAGATCGGATAACAGAGATGCCAACCTTACTGGCTGATTTGAGAGGCATAACAATCGAGAATCGGGGGAATGGTGGCAACAAAGAAGAAAAATGCGTGTGGAACAAGCTAGATATTTTAAACATTGTTCAACAAGTCTTTGGTATGGAGAGCGAGAATGCTTTGATGCAAAAACGAAATTGAGAGAACACATTGAGCACATGCATGAAGCTCACACTGCCGAGATAAAGTCATTGCGTGAGCAAAATAAGAGTGATCTCCAAATGTATGGAAGAAAACATGGATAGAAAATTCAGCCTTCTCATGGCCGAGATGAAGCTAATTTCAGAGAGTCCAACGCTACTCACTCAATTTCGTGCCGCATACACCGCAGTTGACTCGACTCGAGGCGTAACTCGGCTATCGCCAGGCTCGACTTCCCGCTTGCCAAAGATGTTTCCAGGGGTCCATCTCTCCTTTGATGATGCCAAAAAGGGGAAGAGGAATACTTTAAAGCGCTAAAGAGATCTCAAGAGGAGGAAGCAAATTGTGAAGGGAAAGACAAATGAGGAAGTGTCAAAACAAAAGAAAGGAAAGTCTGTTGAGGGGAAGGATCGAAAGATGTGACCTTAATGATTGCACAAACCCCCAACAAGGTCTTGTCACAAATGATATTATCGGAAAAACTCCCAGTGACTCTGCACTCCAACACTCTGCTATATCTATGGTGAAAAGAGAGACAATTGAAGCGAGGGATGGAGGAAGTGGAAGGAAGAATGGATGCCCGAGTTATGAACATCTTGAAACAACATGGAGGCATTCCAAAGAGACAGAGACACTTATGCCATCTCGGATGTCGGGACCGAGCCACGATCGATTGATGAATTTAAAACGCCGCATCCGAAGGATACTTTGCAAACATGTCTATGGCTCAAGCTTGGGACTTGTATCGGGAAAAGGGTCTCACGTTATGTGAAGAAGGCAGCGAGCGACCACTCTAAGCGATCCTCTGCTGGTCACTCACCGGTGAAAGAAGAAGATCCCGATCAATACACGCCCGAGTAGAGGAAGAAGCGATGGTGGAGGAAGAGGTTTGGACCCAGCCTCCGCCCAAAAACATTGAGTATGTAGATCCGGCAAGAAAGGAGGGATCTCTTTGGCCGGTCTTGACCAAGTAGCCAATTTGCAAGTGGCTAAAAGCAAAAGCAATTTGAGTATGCGAAAAGAATAGAAGAAGAAAATAAGAGACAAACTCAGCTATGGGAGGAAAGACAAGAGAGATTAAGAAGAGATGAAGTCTGCCCGAAAAGCATATGAAAAGAAGAAGAAGAAACCGGGAGATGAGAAAAAGAGAAGAAGACCGAAGATGACGAATCGAGGAAGATGAAAGAGGAGCGGCAAGGAGATGAAGTGTTGTTGTCCACCCCTTCATGTATTTTACTATGTAAATACATACTATGTAAGTCTTCTCTCGCAATAAAGTCAGAAATTCTTTATTTTTTTGTGTAGACAAATGTTTGCTCGATACACCTTGTAAACAAAGTTGTGTAAAAGAACAAGAATGTTATGATCAATAAAAGGATTGATTCTACGCATACATTCTATGTGAATGCACTATCTGTATGTATCTTTGCTATTTACATTTTGAATGTTTTAAGTTTTGGCATCATCAAAAAGGGGAAATTGTTGGGAAATTTATTGTTTAGATTTTGATGAATGCCATGTAAAACTTAGAATAGGAAGTTGGCACCCCAATTTTTGTCAGAACTCGCATTGTAATAATTAGGGCTGGGTCAAGTGAGTTAAGTCGGCTATGCCCAAACATGCAAGAAGACAACCGGAGACTAGAAGGAAGACTCACCGCAAGACAAATTTGAGTATGGCAAAGAAGAGAAGACGGAACTCGATCAAGGAGCGGCTAAGATGCACGGTGAGAGGAGTATCGGTCAAGTCAACTCAAGATAAGCCAAGTCTCAAGTTGAAGTGACGGAAGAGTCATCCATGATTGGAAGGCGACTCTAAGTCACCTGGGGAAAGCAAGGAAATGCAATCAAGTCGAGATAATCAAAAAGATCCGTTGCACGTAAATCAAGAGAATTACTTAAACAAGTAATATCTCCATGCTACCTTTCTCAAAGTGCTCAGATCCCGAGGAGCGTGCAAAAGGAATAAACCAATGGGAAGCACTACACCGTGTCGAAACTCGAAAAGTCAAGAACAATTCATACGAGGAAATGGCAATTCCGAGGATCGCAACAAGACAAGCCAACGACCACAAGTGACTTTCAAAAATAAGCATATCTCTTCAACGGGCGATTTTTGAAAGATCACTATAAAAGGCGAGGAATAACTCGAGAAAAGGTTACGAAGGTTACGAAGATTACCTTGACCATACAAGCAAGAAAGAAACATTTTGTAACCTCGAAATATTCTCAAGTTATTAAACGCTCAATCCTCAAGCCTACACTACGAAGAACATCAATCCAACACTCACCGTGAAGGAAAGATAACTTCAATCGGTTGAAGAGGAAATTATCAAGAATCATGGGGTCTACATTCCACGAAGGATTGTAGGAAGGTTCAAGGTTGAACTAAGTCTTGAGCCGTTGGAGGGCTTCGTGATCAAATCCAAAGAGCTTGAGCAAGTGGGTCAGTAGCAAGGCAAAACGCCTGTGAAGAAGAAGGCGAGTCGTCACGAGAGCTTGATTGAGTGATCAAGGCGTCTCGCATCGAGTCCCAAAGGATCAAGTCACCGTGTGATCAAGACTTGTATCCGGATCATTACCACTTTGTATACTTGATCAATACCTAGTGGATTCCTCCAGGAGTTGGAGAAGAGAGGAGTAGAAGAATTACCCCATCTTCGAACCTCTATAAAAACTTATCGTGTCTTTTACATTTCAAAGACTTTAATTCCTGCATCTTATTTGTTTAATTCTCACGACATATTTGCTATCCAACCGATAATTTCTAAGTACTAAATCAAGCTTTATATCTCTCGCTTAACCATAATTAAGGGTATTAAGTCTTCCAATAAAACAAACCACAGTTGAGCTAATTCGGTCTTAACAAATGAAGTTATTCTATCAACAAAATCGATCGAGTCCGGAGTGACTAACTCTACTTGATTAACTAAATTGGTCATGTCACCACCAGGACACAAATGTGTGTAGTATCAACTCTGAACTTTTAAAAGGACTAAATCAAAAATTTGGTAAGGTTTATTCAACCCCCCCTTCTAAACCTTACACTCACACCCCTTGGGACCTACAAGAATCTATCGTATCAATACGGGTTTCCCATCCTTTTTCGCGAAAAGGTATCGGATTGCAGCAGGATTAGTATAGACAATTACTTTGGTACCCACCAAGCTCGAAATTTATTGACGCCTATCAAATGTGTACGCGCCAATCAAATTGTTTTTCTTTTGTATTCAATGGGCGTTCGTCAAACCCGTTGTGTTGTATGTTTAATTATGTAATTTTGTTTTGTTTTCATATTCCAGTTGTGTTGTGTTTCTTTTGGATTCCAATTCCAATTTTTAGCAAAGATATTGAAATTTATAATTTGTAAAAATAATTTTGAATATCAATAAAAACCAAAAGTGTAGGCGTGTATTATATATTGTTTTGATTTTCATATTCCATTTGTGTCGTGTTTCTTTTGGATTCCAATTCAATTTTCAACAAAAATACCGAAATATGTATTTTATAATTTATAAAAATAATTTTGAATATCCATTAAAAAAAGAAAAACAAAAGTGTAGGCGCTAATCAAAATGGCGTCTGCACACATCTGACCCATTTTTTTTAAAAAAAAAAAAAGCTTTGTGTAGGCACCTTTTCTATTGGCAGGCACATTTGAAGTGGCGCCTACACTTAAGATTGTACAAACCCCCTAATTTACAAATTTCATTGGGAATTATAATATTATGTTAAATTAGCCTGTGATTAACAAACTAGATTGATAACATAGAGGAAAACTAGGTGAATCAACCTTCTAGAATTCATATTCACCACGTGTTTGATAAATTGGCTGAACAAGCTCTTAGTCTAATTTTAGGATTATTTTTTAGTTTAATCAAAACCATCTTTACTCGATCATCTAGCTAGAGTTAAGCTATTATAATTATAGTACTTAGTCTAAATTTGATATCAATCCCTGTGGAAACGACAACCCTACTCTATAATCTATACTAAAACTTGACACCGTAAGCTTGCAGTAAGAAAATTACGAACACAAGCCCAAAATAACCCATCATGAAACTAACTTCGAATAACACTAAGCCATGTAAGAAACCTGACATCAAATTTCCGGAGGAAAATAAATTGTCGATGAGAGTATGAATGATGTATGTCAATGAGAAAGCAACAAGGTAAAGTTAAGTTTACCAATCAGTTGGTTTGTACTTTTATATCACATCCAAAAACTTGAAAAGCTATACGAATTCACAAATAATGTCGTCCTACCACTCAACAACCCTTACGCCAAAAAATAACCAAACAAAGACGATGTGAACAAGAATGGATACCACTAGAAGATCTTCCCTCTTAGCCTCTAGAGGTTCAGTTATGTGTTTTTTGTCCAGAAGACCCTCCGCAATCAAAAAGCGGCAGATGCGACCCCATTTAGAAGAATCAAAAGGATGCCTAAGATAGTTAGAATAGTGTGATTTAGCACAGTTAACCTTGCAACCATATGGCTGGTATTAGAGTTTGATATTGTGAAAATAAAATCTGCATTATTTTCATTCATGAATTCATAGTGTATTTATACACTTGTACATATGCGGTTTAATTTACAGAGAACTAACTATTTGTTGTAGTGGAACAAACGAACAAACTGTTAAAAACTAATTAACTATCATAAGATATTTTCTTTAATGCACCCATGCAAGATGGAATGTACAAATCCTTGACGGACATCTTGGATAGGAGAGGAAAAGAGGAGCATGTAAAGCTTTCGTGAATAGGCCAACAAGTTGAAGGCTAGAGCGAATCGGCATAAGCTAGACGGAGCCTATGGAGACGTGATCACGGACAAAATGATAGTCAAGTTCAATATGTTTAGTGCGTTCGTGGAAGATGGGATTAGTGGCAATATGAATGGTTGCTTGTCACAAAAGAGCAAAGCCGGACTGGACAATCGTATGTGAAAAGACAAGAGTTGCCGGAACCAAAGAAGTAGTAGCAGCCAAGGCGCGATATCAATATGTAAAAGCTGAGCTTTTAGCTTTTGGTTGATTACTTCTATACTACTCTTGTTGTGCATGTTGATAGGGGGAGCTTTTGTAAAATATTTTTGAATATCTCTACTCCCATCCTTGTGATTATTATGCGTGGAATATTGTCGCTCTCAACGGATAGTTTATTTTTAACCGGTAAAATTGTTTTGTTTTCAAAATCGACCTCTTTAAATTGTTTTGGTTTGTAATCATCAAAAAGGGGGAGTTTGTTAGATAAATGTTTTTATCATGATTTTGATGATTTTGTTTTTACACCAAAACAATGTTTTTAAATTTTGTCCAAATACTCCTAAATGATTTAAAATATTTTTACTAATTTTTCGGAGTATTTCTTCAAGTTTATTTTCGATAAAAATTGGACAACACTTTTGATGATTTTGTGTTAATGTGTTTTTACATCAAAACAATGTTTCTAAATGTTGTCCAAATACTCCCGATCGATCTAAAATATTTTTACTAATTTTCAGAGTATTTCTTGAAGTTTATTTTCGATAAAAATTGGACAACACTTCTGTCTCGTGTTGGACCGGTCGCCATATAGGGCAACCTGTGTCTGAAAGATGATTTACAAAATAGAAACGAGACGTTTGAAATTTTACTGGAGGTCGATCGGTCGCTCAAAGGGCAACCGATGCCTGAAGAGATTACAGAACAATCTGTATCTCACATTTTGATGAGAGGGACCGGTCCCTATAGGAGGCGACCGGTCGGACCCTAGGTCGGCCGGTCCAACCCCCCTGGACTGGTCCCTATGTGTATTTTTGCTATTTCAATTTCAATTCTGTATTAGAGCGCGAACGGTCACCCTATTGTTTTGACAACAAACTTCTAGCCGTTGTGCAGCAGACCATTCTTCCTTAAATTGTGGAATTGATTTCTAACAGCTATATTCTTCAATTGTCTTGCAATTTTTTACAGATTTCTATCTCCTAGGAGGAGCCTATCAAGTTCAAGACATCCTCTATAAATAGATGAAGAATTGAAGCAACACAACAAGAGAGAATACTACAACACAACAAGATACATTCAAGCAAACACTTTTGTTCTTCTATTTCAATATTCTTGTTGTAATAGCCTAAGGTCTTACACTCTCACATCTTGAGGTCTAGGCTTTTCATTCTTGATTACACTTGCACTCAAAATTGTATTATTAATTATCGAGTTGTAATCTTGAATTTTTGGGTTCATCATTCAACACAAGATATCCTTGTGAGTATTCTTGTGGTAAGAACACACTTGGGTGATCTAGGTGTTAGGTGCAAGAAGATTGTGGTAATCTTCTTATTGAAGAGTTTGGTGCTCTTTGAGGTGTTGAAGAATTTGGTGTTCTTCAAGGTGGAAGATTGTGGTAATCTTCACAAGGTGCCGTAGAAGATTGTGGTAATCTTCAAGGGAGATTGTCGTAATCTCCAAAGAGGTGTTGTAAGATGATGTTTTATTAATTGTGGTAATTAATAAAATCTTTTTTTCTTTTTGAAATCCATCCCGGAGATACTGGGGTGGTAGAGGATTAGCCCCTAGGTGGGTTGAACCTCTATAAATCGACGTGTGTTGTTTACTTCCCGCACTTCCATTCTTGTCTTGCCTTATTTATCCGAAAAAGATGGCATAATCGAGAAAATGGGCATAATCTATTCACCCCCCCTCTAGATTATCGTAGCCACTTGGACTTACAGTTGCAACTATGTCCGTCGCAATCAGCTGCGCCACTCCCAATGGATCAGTCCTGGGAGAGATTTTTGAGGACTCTCCTGGACCTTCAAGAAGGCTTTGCTCATGCATGACTCTGGATTCTTGAGTTGATTTGACTAACACTTCTCACAGTTGTTCCTCAGCTGACTCTCCTTCAATCGAGTCCTTGTCTTCCCTCATGGCCTTACTCAGCTGACACACAACAGAGTCTTCACACAGTCTGCAGTTGACTTCTTGTAATCTTTGACATAGCTGACTTGACTCAGCTTTTTCAGTCATATCTATTACAATACAAATTACAAGGAAAATGGGGTGTCAACTTCCTAGTTTAAGTTTTACATGGTATCATCAAAATCTATCAAATAAATTTCCTAACACAGACGCACACGACCCGACCGTGTGATCTGTTTCTCTAGTCTCAAATTTGACGGACGAGCTCCCGGCTTCACCGGAACTATCCAGGTAAGTACTCTTTACGTATTCCTCTTTTGTTTTGACAATTTCCTCATATGCTCGAGGACGAGCAATGCTTTAAGTTTGGAGGATTTTGATGAGTGTAAAATATACGTGCATTTGAGGGTTTGAATCATATATATTTGATGCATTTGAACGCATATTCAGTGTGTTTTGGTTGGTTTCCTTTGTTGGGTGTGATACTGCGTATTCTTGTAACTTCTTACATGAAATGGAGCTAAATTGGATAAAAAGAGATATCACATTCCAAAGTATAGGTCAAGAGCTAAGGTACGAGCAAATATGTGAAGGAGAGAAGCATGGACGGTTAAACAAAAGGAAATTTCCTTCAAAAACGTCCAAAGGCGCTAATAGTTCTAATACAGGCAGGGTTTAGTATTTTGGCCGTAACTTTCTCTACAAAATTGCTATTGAGGTGATTCAAGTGGCTATGGAAAGATAAGAGAAAGGGCTACAACTTTCATGAATTCTCCAGGAGCAAATTTGGACAATAACACGGACACAAATATGTCACACGGCCGTGTGAAAATGCTGGTGTGGAATGACACAATCGTGTGAAAAAGGAAAGAAAACAGGGGACGGAACCAAGCCCACACGACCCGACCGTGTGAGCCCACACAGGCGTGTGGGAAAGGCCAAAAATCCACACAATCGTGTGGTTTCACACGGCCAAGCCGTGTGGGACACTGCCAAATGCGTTTTTTGGAGTTCTTTTCCCGTTCAACTCTACAAGTGACCTCTCCAAGCACCTGTATAAAGGGGACCAAGGCCTGAACGAATTTTCATCATCATACATCATCCAATCTCACTTGATACAGTGAAAACACATAAAATTACACAGGAACACAAGAATCAAAGATCTTCTGAGAGAGGAAGGCTAGGTCGCGAAGAACACCACAAGGCTTTCGCATCTACGGGAGCACAAGAGCTTGGAAGGAGAATCCATCCTGACAAGAAGGGGTTTTCTTTCTATGTCTAAGATCTCTTGTCTGTGCTTAAACAATGTCATAATGTTGATTCGAATTTGTCTATGAGTTTGTAATCAATGTTTGACATCTCTTTTGGATCTTAGGGGCATAATCAAAACTGTGGATTCATGTTAAATATGATTATTTGTTTTCTTAATTAATTCATGTTTTCTATTTTATGAATTCGAGTGCTTATTCTTAATTGCTTTTTATTTGATCAATAATTAGCATGTCATATTTGTTAGTGCGAAATTCGGAAGATGAGTTCTAACAAAGACGAAAATCGAATTCAGACATAAACGGGTGTATCGAGTCGGGAGACCTAAAACTATTTGTGGGGGGTCATTCAATTCATAGATCTTTTGGGAGTTAATAATAATTGTATCGAGTCGGGAGACCTACACTTGTTATTAATCTATTGTTTATGCGCTTCCCGGGAGGAGGAATAGACTAACTTAGGAATTGAACCCATAGAATTGCATGAATTGGTTTTTAAAACTTTAATTGCATTTAATATTGAAGAAACATTTTGAGATTATGTGCCTAAGGTTGCTTCTATAGATGTTGAAAATACTTGTGGGATTCGCAAATTTATTTATTTTTTCTTTTGAATTTTCGATTTTTACATAAACTCAATATTCGATCGCTTCAATAAAATTGGAATACGATGTTATTATAGCCTAAGTGTTTCGAATATCAATCCTTGAGGAATACGACCTTGCTTGCCGTTATTCTATAAACTACACTGTACACTTACAGTTGTATGAACCAAATTTTTTTGGCAAACAATCATGGAGCTTATACTCATATTTTCTATAAACACATGTCCACTTTGATTACTTTATTTAACAACTAGGAACTTGATCTCTTTGTGCTCAGTCTTCATCGAGTTTATGTTGTTTTGAATGTAGCATTGTTGACTCAATGCCCCTTAGTGGTATTTTAATATCATCTAAATACGCAGTCCCATGACAAACTTTCGCAATTATATTCCATGATTGGATGTCTTATAACACACTATGAATTTTGCTACCATGGTAGAAGAGTCTATATAGTAGATTGTTTAGTACTCTTCCATAATACCCACAACTAGCAGAAATATATAGTCCAACTTAGATATCATACTATCTTGACATCTCAAAAAATCAGAGTCACTATACCGAATGATCTTAAACTGGCCTGACCTCTGATATGTTAGCATGTAACCTTTCTTTATCCACAAGTACCTTAAACTTGTTTAGTTGCTTTTCAATTGTTTATTCCTGACTTACTCATATATCTGTCAATCATCCCTACAACGTACACCATATCCAACCGTGTACATATATGAGCATACATTAGACTTTCTACAGTTAACGCATAAGGACTCTTATGCATTTATTTTTCCTCAAACTCATTCTCTGGGCCCTGTTTGGGACTGAATTTGCCTCCCTTAGCCACAGGGTTGCCTTTTGGTTTACAAACATGCATGCCATTTGAATTACCTTTTCTATATAGTTTTTCTGTGATAATCCTATAATACCCCGATAGTGATCTCGGTGTATTTTTATCCTAACACAAAAGAGACATCATCAAAATCTTTCATCTCAAGATTCTTAATAAAAAATCTCTTGGTGTCCTGCAATAAGCCTATATCGTTGTTGGCAAGTAAAATCTCATCGACATACAAAAGTAGAAATGTGTACTTGCTCCGACAGAACCTATGGTATATACAATCATCGACCAAATTCATCTCAAAACCAATTGAGATGATCACTTAATGAAACTTGAAATACCATTGTCTTGATGCTTTCTTGAGCTCACAAATGGATTTCTTAAATTTGCAAACTATATTCTTGAGTCTTCTGACACAAAGTTTTCTCAATGCACCATATAAATCGTATCATCAATGTCACCATTAATAAACGCCATCTTATATCCATCTGATGTAACTCAAGATCAAAGTGTGCCACTAATGTCATTATAATCCTAAAAAAGTCTTTCGAAGAAGCTACAAAAAAGAGTTTTTCGTCGATGCCTTCTTTCTGAATAAAGCCATTTGCAACAAGACGAGTTTTGTACCTTTCCACATTGCCTCTTGAATCATTCTTGATTTTAAATATTCATTTGCAACCAATGGGTTTCACACTTTATGGCAATGAGATAAGTTCTCACACGTTATTGTCCCTCATTGACTTATCTCCTCATTCATGGCATCCATCCACTTTTGAGAGCTGGAACTATTCATGTCTTGATGGAATTTGATTGGATCATCTTCCATCATTCCAATGTCAACCTCATTTTCTTGGAGAAATACAATGTAATCATATGGCATTGGACTTCTTATTTCCCTAATGGATCTTCTTAATGGCATATGTTCTTGAGGTTGTTGAGTTTGTTCATCTGAAATAATTTATGGAACAATAGGTTCTCCCACATTATCTTGACTGGTGTCTTGAACAAGTTCAGGAATAAAATCCTAACCAGTATCAATAACACTTGTGGGAATATCAATGTTTTCCTCTTCAAAGACAAAATCCTTAACTTTATCTCTCCCGACAAACTCAACATCCTCAAAGAACCAGGCATTTTCTGACTCAAAAATAGTCTTAGTTATGGGATCACAAAACATGTACCCTATGGATATTTGAATATCCAATAAAATATTAATTAACTATTTTTAAGTCCAGTTTCTTCTCATTAGGCTTATAAGGCCTTTCCTTAGTTGGACATCTCCAAACGTGCAAGTGTGTCAGTCTAAGCTTCTTGCCTATCCAAAGTTCATAAGAGGTTTTGTTAGTTGTTTTATTTGGATCCTTATTTAGAATATAAGTTCCAGTCTTAAGTTTTTCTCCCCAGAGTGATTCTGGCAAGATAAAACAACTAATCATACTCTTCACCATCCTTAAATGTTCTGTTTCGTCTTTCAACAACATCATTCACAGTGGGCTAACCAGGCATAGTGTACTATGGGACAATATTGCGTTCCTTTAGTAATTTTAGCAAATGGTCCCGTACGTTGTTCACTTGAACCATCATATCTGTCATAGTACTCACCACCACGATCAGATCTGACGCTTTTTAATCCTTTAGTTGAATTGATTCTTAACTTCAACCTTATAGGATTTGAACATATCATGTGGTTGTGACTTTTCATGATTGAGAAATATGTAGCCATATCCTGAATAGTCATCTGTGAACTTCATTGTTAACCATTCCTAGCAACCGTAGGGGATGACCCATAAATGTCCTTATGTATAAGTCTTAAGACGTCTGAAGTCATGTTGGCTATGTATCTCTTGTTACTGGTTTATTTCTCTTTACACTACTTAAATGTCGGGATTTATTAGAGCATTAATAATGTTTATGTAATAAAGATTATAGTAAAGAGCTAGAATATTCCAAGTTTGAATCATGAGACAAGCTAAATTTTCAATTCCCGAATGAACAATAATAATTGCATTTGTCAAAAGCAGAAACATAAATCCCATCAAGATCTAAATAGAATCCAGTACTTAACAATAATCTAAATCTTCATCTTACTTCAACCATAACTATCTTGTCATTGCTTATATTGATGTTTCTTTCACAATCATTTTGCCTTTGGAAACCCCTTACAGACACAATGGTGTGAGTTAATGAACTATAATCTATCCACCATGTGTACCCAGATATATTAACCTCAAAACAAACAAAAATAAACAGTTTATCTTCTCCATCTCAATTTTTAATTCCTTGAATTTATTTTTGGAAGTTACGGTAATATTAGCGCATTTTATCTTATATTGCTTCAGTCTTTTCTTTTTTTTTGATCACAGTATGAGGTGACATTTAGATATTAAGGCTGCGATTGGATATGTTTTCATCAGAGAAATTTTTTCCGCTAGAGAATAGAGATGAAAAAACATTTAAAAGAAGAAAAATGAATTTTGAGAGTATGGTTGGATATGAGATGAAAATATAATGATGAAAGTTGATTTGACATAAAAAAAATGATTGCATATTATTGATAGAAATATATGAGTGGTTGAATAGTATAATTTGTAGGAAAATATGTAATAATGATTGTTGATTTGGTGATTTTATTTTTAAAAAAACAAGTAGATGTGATGTGTGGAATAAAAAGTGAAAGTAAGTGAATAGTAATTTTTCCAAAAAATCTCGTTTCCCTTCACATTTATAGTCAAAAAACTTCACTACCCAAAATTTTCTTAAAATTTTTGATATCCAAGTACAACCTAAATCTTTTTTAACTGTTGACTCACCTTAAACTAGTTAAATTGTGTCGAAAGTGATATGAAAAACTAAATGCACTAACAAGTTTTCAAAGAAATATAACTTACGTGTTCTAATTTTGAAGCAATATGAGACATATCTATATTTTATTCTTAATATTGTCTTTACTATCATATCTCATTGAGTCTTTCATTCTTGAAAAATATTTTCTCAATATCCGCATGGAATTCCTTGGTTATACATATTTTCTCAAGCATATTGCCCTCGAATGCTTCCATAATGGCATCATTATACATTTGCGATTCAATTTCTCTCACACTTTTATATCCATATTTTGATATGAAGTACTTTTATCCGTAAAGATGAAGGAAAATAAGTTGTTACTGCAAGAATGAGATCCACGACCTCGAGAATTTCGTGCCATTTTGGCATAAAACTATATTGATGCTGACAGTAATACTACCAGGAACATATGTAACTAAATTCCAAAAATAAACAATAAACAAATTATTCTCATATAAATCTCAGAACCATAATAATAAATTCAAATAATGGTAAATCTCATCTCAAGATACTGACACTACATTAATGTTTCATATTTGGAAAAAATATCAACTTGTGATTGATACATTTGTGAGATAATCAAATTGATAATAAGAATATATCAAACAATAAATCTTCCTTTGGGCTGTTTTAGTGTTTATATGTAAAACTGAATAATTATCATGCACTTATTACCATAGGTACACGTTTGGGACGGTTAATATTCACATAAGTTACATGCACACAATATTTTATATTCCAAAATGAATTAATTTCCACAAGAGAGGCCACTTTGGTGACATGTTGTTTCAATAATTCATCTCAAAAATATATAAATCCATGTCAATATTCGAATTTAAAATTTAAATTTCAAGATCAAACTTAGTTTAGGGTTTTCTTATTATTTGAGGCCGATTTTAACAATAAACAGACTTTAATTAAACCTCAAATTAATTTTTTTATGTTAATACCCTAAGTTTCTTTATGTTGTAAATGGGCCACAAAAACATTCCTTATTTCAAGAGAAGCCAAAACAAAACCAAATATCAAAAAAGTCCCAAAACAATGCATATACAAAGAAGGGAAATTTTTCATGAATGGCCCTTTCAAATGGCTCAAATACATTTATGGCCTTACTTATTCAAAAAAAAACTTTTATGGCCTATTTATTAAGTATATACCTAAAATACCCCTATCGTTTGAACTACTTCGAATGACCAGACCTAATAGTTTAAACTATCAGGTTAGGCCGTTCGAACTACTGACCCTAGTAGTTTCGAACGACCATGAACTAACCTCCCAGTAGTTCTAAACGACCCTAAACTACCCTCCCAGTAGTTTTAAAATATCATGAATTACCCATGGTAGTTTAGAACTACCCTCCCAATAGTTCGAACTACCATGCCTGTAATAACTTCAACAACAAAACCACATACAAAATTAAAAAAATACACATTAAACACACCTAAAAATAGACACACATAGAAAAACACACGTACACAAAGAGAGAACGCACACATACAAACCAACACACACGCACATAAACACACACACATACACACACTTACAAATACAAACATATAAAATAAATTGGAGAAGAGAAGATAAAACATACCATAGAGAGAGAGTTTTTGAATTGGAGAATATATATATATATATATATATATATATATATATATAGAGAGAGAGAGAGAGAGAGAGTTTCTGAATTGGAGAATTGGGAGGGAATTGTTGAGTTTGAAATAAAATAAAAACACATTCATTTTCAAAAGGAGAACTGGAGTGGTATATGTGGAAATTTACAAAAAGTTGAAGTCAAAGGCCATTTTTGATAAGTGACCAGATCAAAAGACCATATTTGATATATATCACTACAAGAAGGCCTTAATTTTCTAAAAATTGCAAAACAACCACAATATCCCTTATTTGTGGCAAAAAAAAACCATATTCTCCTAACATACAAATATCAGTAGGCCTCAACTAATTTGCAACTCATTTTCTTTAACCTCAAAACTTATTCACACTGCCACCACCTGCCCGTTACCCGGACTTATAGCTCATCGTCATCCTTCACCGGCGAATCGAAGAGGATAGACACAGATTCAATAATTTTTTTTATTGTTATTACAAACCTTAATAATATCAGAAACCTTTATGCACCAAAAAAATTTCCCAAATCTCAATCTATAGTCAATAATAGCAAGAAGCTATAACAATTCCTTATACTTTATCACGCGGAAAAAAAAGGTAATTCTATGAAAATCTAGATTTTCAATCTTCAATCAACACAATCGATCTAATTAAGTTGAATTCACAAAACCCATAAACAACACCAGATCTAAATGTTTTGAATCTTACAGTGGTCAAACCATCATACTGAAGTCCATTCGAAACTAAAATCATCTTAAAATTGAATTCTAAAACCCAATAATTGAAATTTGAAATAAGACAAGCGCAATTCATAAAATTCAGAGTTTCAAAATTCTCAATAATCCAAACCCATGAACATTATAGATTCATAATCTCAATACAAATTCAACAACCCGAATGTATTTGTCGAAATAAATTTGATTCCCAATAACTCAATATGAATCGGCTCTGATACCACTTGTTGGAATAACGTTTGACTCAACTATGAAGTCAAATGGTTTCAAAATCAACGAATGTGACAAGTGTGTCTACATTAAAGGTACTACAAATGATTACGTTATAGTATGCCTTTATGTAGATTATATGTTGATTATGGGTAGTAGTCATGATTTAATCATGAATACTAAAGAAGATGTTAAAGAAGAACTTTGACATGAAAGATATGAGATTATCTAATGTTATATTAGGGATTAAAATCTTTAGAACTTCAGATGGAATTGTCTTGTCACAATCCCATTTTGTCTAAAGCATATTTAGAAAGTTTAATGCTTTTGATAGTCCTCCGGCTAAGACACCTGTAGATTTAAGTTTACATTTGGCCAGGAATAGAGGAGAACCAGTTTCTCAGAATATGCAAGGATAATGGCAGCCTGATGTACTTAATGAATTGTACACGTCCAGACATTACATATTCAATGAGTAAGCTTAGTAGGTTCACAAGTAACCCGAGTAAGGATCACTGGAAAGCCTTGACAAGGGTACTTAGATATTTAAAGTATACCATGAACTATGGAATATTTTATACAAGATATCCAGCAGTATTAGAAGGATATTGTGATGCCAATTGGATATGAGACACAAAAGACTCCAAGTCCACAAATGGATGTGTTTTCACAATAAGTGGAGGAACGGTGTCGTGGAAGTCTTCTAAGCAAACATGAATAGCTCGATCCACTATGGAATCCGAGTTCATTGCTTTAGATAAAGCTGGAGAAAAAGCAGAATGGTTTAGAAACTTCTTAGAAGATATTCTTTGTTGGAATAAACTGGTGCCAGCTATTTTGATACATTGCGATAGTCAATCAGCAATTAGAAGGGCACAAAGTAATATGTATAATGGTAAGTCTCGACATATTCCTCGAAGACATAATACCATTAGAGAATTGATTTCGAATGGGGTTATTTCGGTTGACTACATGAAGTCAAAGGAAAACCTAATAGATACACTCATAAATGGAATAAATCGAGATCAATTGTATAAGTTGTTAAGGGGAATGGGTTTAAAATCCACAAAATAAAGAATGTTCATAGCGGTAACCCAACCTTGTGAATTGGAGATCCCAAGACCTTGGTTCAATGGGACAACTAAGTTATGAATGTTCAGTTGTACACTTGGAAAATGTGTTAGCTCATTCCCAGAACTTCCAAGTGAAATAGAAACATGTTGAATGTGGTAAGGTTAAGTCTAAGACTTTTAATGATTCTTATACCGAAAGGTGGAGTATGACAGGATATTCTTCAATAGGATATCACCTATATAAGTGAGAAGTAATGGCCGCTTCAAAGAAACACTTATGAATCTAAAATATGGTCCAGGGCCGAAATGGACACAACGTGAGAACAACAAGTATTAGAATTGTTATTGTGTAAATATTGTTGTCTTGGTTCACACAAACGACTGAGTAGTTCAAGACATCGCGTCACTAAGCAGCTAGTAAATCCGATAGTATTTTACTAAGGAAGGTTCAAAGCCACAAGCTACCTATCTAGATGCAATAACAGTTCGCCGAGACTTTCAAGCAAATTTGCATACATGCATGCATTAATTTCATTCACGTGGGAATTATTGGAATTTTGGTTTGAGGAATTGGGTGTTGACCCGATTTTGACCAATATTTAAGCAGTTTCCATTGATGGAAAATGAAATTAAATTATATATTAAAATTCTACTAAGTGAGTAGATGCGATTGGCATTTTGAATTTCTCAAAATCAATTCCGGGTGAATGAGAAATTAATGCTACAAGTTAGCCACTTAAAATTAGAAAATTGATATGAAAATTGGAAAATGTGGGGAGGAGAAAAGCTCTATCCCACATATGAGAACAAGCCAAAGATTGCTTTATATATAAATCCCAAATTGGACAAATGGGTTTGGGCCCTTGGGGCACCAAAGTTTTTAAAAGGGTGATGACATGCATGCTCGTGGTTTTGGTTCAAAACACACGCGCGCTCGCCGGCCGGCTCGGCTCGGCCCGGCCCAGACCTGGGTCTGGGTCGTGGGCTTGGGCTTCAAGACCCTTATAGTTTTGGACCAAATTTATTTAAAACCCTTTAAATTTATTTAAAACCCTTTAAAATTAATTAATTATTTTTTCCAACTAGGTGGTGTGTCCAATGCGCTGCGCGCACCTATCGGACAAAGGCCGATATTTGTCGTGCGTGACTTTCGAACAGATGCACCTGTTCGAACAACCAGGTGCATTTTTTGGCTGTAGATATGTCTTTTCGATCCAAAAGACGTATAATTTCCATGAGGCACTTTGAGGCCTATAAATACATGGCCCCTGCAGATGGAAACACATGAAAATTATAAGCCTAAAATCGAGCCATTTTTGCATCAGCATATTGATATCATTTTCTTCCAAAAGCTTGAAAGTTTAAACACTTATAGTTTGCTGTTGGTTCGATATTTGCAAGTGCTGCTAAATTGAACTTGTTAAAGTCATTGTATCTTAGGGATGATTGTCGCAACCGTAAGCACTTTGTATACAGGGCAATTTCGTCTTGCGGAGACAATATCTAATACTGGCCTCGACTTAAGTTCTGTCTAGATTTTTCCAAATAGCTAGCCATTTTCTTGTATACAGTACCACCCAAACAATAGATTTAATTACATATGAGTGCGTGTGTTCACTTCTCTACTGTCCCTATTGTACTAAAAAAAGAAAAAAAAAAAAAAAAAGGTCAAAGTAACCCGACCTTCAAGATTGAATTGGTATCTCTGTACCCGCACCCACTTAGGGCCTATTAACACATGGGCCGGGTTGGACCCGCATTGGCCCATTACGTGCTCATTTCAGGCTCCTCGTGTCAATACGTCAATTGCAGACAATATCCCTCTTTACATCCTTCTCGCTTAACCCCTTTCCCTCCCCTTCGCCAAACCCTAACCCTAATTCTTTCTAATTGACCTCAGATTTCTGTTTCGATCACTCTGATTTCCCATAATTCCGTGATCTCCATTTTCTGCCTTTATATAATTGGATTGGAGGCAGAAGCAGGCAGGCATGGATTCGCAGGCGAACAATCTCTACGAGACGGCATCGCAGCCGGACACCGGAAATGACGCCTACACGTTTCTCGAATTCAACACTCAGGGCGAGGAGGACTTCGATTACCCTGAATTCCAAGAGCTCTCACAGCCAATTCGATCAACTACCTCCGTCTGGCCCACACCCTCCGATTCTGTTTCCGCTACCGAGGTTCCTTCCTCCTCTGAAGCCTCCCAGTCTGCTATTAAACCCCGTGACCGCGGCAGTAGCAGTGGAATTAATAACAGCACTGGCAATAATACTAGTAATAATAACAGCAAGGAGACCGGGGTGGTGGAGGCGTTGGCAGCCGGGATGAGCGGCCTGAACTTTGAAGACACTGGCGGCGATGACGAGGTGTTCGAGTATGGGAAGGGAGACTTTACTGAGCATGCTTGCAGGTATTGCGGGGTCACGAATCCAGCGTGCGTGGTGAGGTGCAATGTGCCATCCTGTAGGAAATGGTTCTGTAATTCGCGAGGGAATACTTCTGGTTCTCATATTGTTAATCATCTGGTGAGTATTTTGGAGCCAAACAACATGCAGACAAGATTTCTGTGTGGGCATATGCATATATGCATATAAATTGTGCTACAAGTAGCTGATTTTGACTGGGTTTGTTCCCAGTTGAGGGATAGAGTGAGCGATAGCATAGGGAAGGTGTCAGTTGAATTCTTCTTGATTTTATCTGGGTTGGAACCTTATTTGAAAGGTTTTTGAAATGGTTAAAGGGATTGAGATAGAGAGATTCATTTCAAACGCTGTTTGAGTACTAAAGGAGAACAAACATAGCTGCTTTTTCCCCTTTGTTTACAATGATTGTGATATTAGTAGTGTGAAGCCTGAGTTGCTAAAGTTAGTCCATTGGCTATTTCTTCGTCTAAAATATCTTTTGATTGACAAGCTGTTTGTGGATGGAGAAGATTGCTGGTTTGGTTCCATTCTGAGAAGTGAATTTTGATCTGAATGATTGCATACCTATGGCATTTTAGGTTGGCCTAGAGATGGATAATAGAGTGATTCAAAGGTTGAACCCCCGCCCCCCCACCAAAAAAATAAACACGATAGAACACATGAGTTGGTATTGTACTCTCAGATGAATATCATGTGTTTACATCCATGCTGGGTTTTTTCTTAAGTATTCCCGTTTGCATTTAGGATCTACTTAGCATTGGTTACTTAGATTTATCTTGGATCATCTTATGATTTGTGGTGTTGACTGTTTTCAAAAAAAAAAAAACATTTAGTTATGAGTTAGATAGATCCTAAATTGGAACGAGACACTTTTTCATCATATTGGAATTTACTAAACTTATGTTAGAAAGATTTATTCTGCTCTAACTACTATTTCAAATACGTGGCCGTAGGAATTTTGATGGCATCACATATCAATATAGCATTGGCAAAGGAAAAGGATAAGCAATAGTGATATCTTTTTCCCTCGAAAATTAGAGCTTTGATGAATCCAACATCTGGACAAAATTTATGGCCTAGACACCTATACCAAGTCCAAGTGACATATCACATGCCTAAAATAAACCATTGAAAGATACATTCTGGACAAGGATTAAGATCCGGAATCAGAAATAAGAGATGAGTCATATGGATTTCACGTCAACTTGTCTTGGCTTTGAAACACTGTGACCGTACACATGCATTTGGCCTGTGAAAGTTAAGGCTTATGTCTATAATGATCTAATTTTTGAGGGGTTTTAGTCGTCGTTTTTTGAGAATTTTCATGGTCGTGAAGATCATTGTGACACACGATAGAAAATGTTATTGCCAGTATATGTGTAATGTGGCATAATTATGGCCTATCTAGCTACAGTGGATTAACTTCATAATTTTGTGGGCCTCTCTGTGTTTATTATTATGTTTATTTTTCTGTACAGTAAATTGAGGGGAGTTAGACTTCTCTTTAAATAAGAGGCTTTGGCCTTTTATTTTAAATATCTGCATCCTATGGCCTTCTGACTTGATTTGCTTTGATAATCTTCTAGGTGAGAGCAAAGCACAAGGAAGTTTGTCTTCACAAAGACAGTCCCCTGGGAGAAACAATTCTTGAGTGTTATAACTGTGGTTGTCGAAATGTTTTCCTTCTTGGGTTCATATCTGCTAAGACAGAAAGCGTTGTTGTTCTGCTCTGTAGGGAACCCTGTCTTAGTGTTAATGCACTAAAGGACATGAATTGGGACCTGAGTCAGTGGTGCCCGCTTATTGATGATAGATGTTTCTTGCAGTGGTTACTAAAGGTTCAGTGTGCTTACATTTCTTGTACTATCATAGGCTTTCACATTTCCTGTAGTGGAATTCTTAATTTGTTGCAAAAGCAGGTCCCATCTGAACAAGAACAGTTGAGGGCTCGACAAATTACTGCGCAGCAGATAAATAAAATAGAGGAGCTTTGGAAGTCAAATCCTGATGCGACCTTGGAAGATCTTGAGAAGCCTGGCGTGGATGATGAGCCTCAACCTGTAGCTTTGAAGTATGAAGATGCTTACCAGGTGCTCTTAGTGAGATTAGTGTAGTCTTACTTGGCTGAAGTTTTTGTGTAGTATCTATAAAGTGGATTGGGATTTAGTTGCCTTTACTAATTACGTTGCTGCTGCATATCCTCTCCAGTATCAAAATGTTTTCGCTCCACTGATCAAGCTTGAAGCAGACTATGATAAGGTATGACGATGCCCTATTGCCATGCATTTGCACTGCCGCTGAGAAACCCAATGAAAAAAATTGGATTGCACATTCAATTTCCATTCTGAAATGACTCAAAGCTTTAGAGGGCTGAAAAAGTGAAGTTTTGGTTATCTTTACATTTTTTACTATGAAAAGTAGCGACTCAGAGTTAGTAGTCACATTATTACTTTAAGTGAGGGTAATTTGGAAAGAAGACTATCGTTGTTCAGGATTCCAAAAAGTAAATAGGAGCATTTAATTGTAGACTGAGAAAGCATATTTGCGAAAAATTAGTTGATGATGTGTTTGCTGTTCGGTTTATCGGACCATTTTAGTCCGCTTTAAATCAGTGATATGTTTGTTGGAGATTTGATAAGTCGCACTTTACCAGTTCAATTTCGCAATGGCTGGGTCTAGGACTTGATGATTCATCAACTTCCTTTCAATAATTTTTTTGTTTGATAAGAAACAAAATTTTACTGATGCAATATCATAAGTTACAATTCCTGGATAAGAGTTCCACAAAAATTACAATAAGCCATAACTAGAACATCATCGAGCTGGCCTCCAATCTCTTCTCAAATCAGAAACAAAATCTTGAACTCCGTATGTCCTAAAACCCATAACGCCACCCTATACTTAATTCTATCATATCATAACACTCTAAAAAAGAATCTTCAATATCATTAAAAACCTCTTTTTTTTTCAATAAAAATTAGATGCACTTTTAAGAACTTTAAACATAGCAAGGGTCTCTCACAATTGAATTCCAAACTAAGGACACAAGCATCTGCTCCAAGTTTCTTTTAAACATATGAAAAGGTTCTGCTAACTGGAATTCGAGATCTGCACGGAACCTTAAAACATGTTCGTAGAGATTTCTAATTGCATTCATTGTTTGGCAGATGATGAAAGAGTCTCAAAGCAAAGACAACATCACGATTCGATGGGATATTGGTCTTAACAAGAAGCGCATTGCTTATTTTGTCTTTCCTAAGGTAACCTGTTCTGCTGTTTGTTACATATAATTTACCATTAATTTATCTGATGAAGAATTCATGTTTACTGTAGGAAGATAATGAGTTACGCCTTGTACCTGGTGATGAATTACGGCTACGGTATTCAGGTGATGCGGCTCATCCCTCGTGGCAGTCTGTTGGTCATGTGGTATGGCATCTTGCTTTGGAGTGTTTTACATTTCAAGTCTTTCGTCAAGCTTTTGCATTTAGCCAGCTGGTGGTTTGCAAAACCTGCCATGCTCAGGCTTAGCACTGGGTTCTCATTTCGTCTGGTGACCAGTGGATCTGACTCATGTTTACTCTTCATTTGAAGAAATCCATTTTACCTTTTAAAGATGTTGAGAATTATTTTTGCTTTCCAGATAAAATTGACTGCACAAGAGGAGGTTGCTCTTGAACTTGGTGCCAGTCAGGTATTTTTTATCACAATTACATGTTTTGGTTGTTCATCATTTAAAAAGGAAAAATCTGATTCATGCTATTTTAACAGGGTGTTCCTGTTGATGTGAACCATGGTTTTAGCGTTGATTTTGTTTGGAAGAGCACGAGTTTTGATCGGATGCAGGGGGCCATGAAAACTTTTGCTGTGGATGAAACTAGTGTCAGTGGGTAAGTGCAACAATCATTCTCTTTTGATGAGTCCTTTTTCTCTGGTCACGTTTCATAAGATTTTAATATGAAGCAATTAAGGTCAAATGTCTATGCATGCACTAGTTTAGGCAAAGTTGTTATTATGAAGTCCAAGGGAAACGGTTGGGAAGGTGTCTCAACATCAGGTTGCTCTTGTGGGAGTGGGTTTATGCCTACTACGAGCCTTTTCCTTGGGAAAGAATTTCTGTTATCCCCTAAAGACCATGCTTTCTGACATTGAAAATTGGACTGGACAAAAAAGGATGCAGAGCAAGTGGTCAGAATTTGGTTTCATCTTCATATTACGTTGTACTTGGGTGATGATGCTGTCTTCTTACATATATTTTGAGGCTGTAGAATAATTATTTTAACATGTCCAATGGCGTCTAATACAAAATTACCAAGTACCCGTCATGGTTTTCAACTGGCAATTTGAGATTAGATCTTTGAATTATTTACATGTTTTCTTTTTCTTCTTGTTATTCCAAAAGATGGTGGCGTGATGTGAGAGATGGGTTGTCAATTAATTTGAGCTCCAGTTGTTCTTTTTGTGGATCAAATAGTTTGCTATTAGCATAATTATAAATCACTCCCGTTTGCTTTTGTAGACTTGTTTGTTTACCTAAATGTTGCATATGTACAGGTACATTTATCATCATCTGCTTGGCCATGAAGTTGAGATGCAGATGGTTCGTAATACTCTGCCTCGCCGTTTTGGTGCACCTGGTCTTCCAGAACTTAATGCATCTCAAGTATGGTCCTATACTCTTTCATGTCATCTATAATGCAATTCTTTATCGAGTTGGATGTGGTTGTGTTTTTGGACATTTTTTTTCATTCTTGTTCTAAGTTGTTTGACTCTGATGCAAATTAAATTTCTGGTGCAAATTAGGAAGTAGATGGAATGATAACGCTGTTAGGCTGTTGATTGATTTCTTTGTTTTTGGTTAGCGCGTATGAGTTGGAAAAAAGTCTTGACATTCTCTGACGAGTACTGTTAAGTAAATAGCACAAACATTTTTTATAGAAGAATTAGCAGGAATAAAATTTGTTCTTTCTTGTGGACTTCGGTGAATGCTTAATCAAATCATATGGAAGTTTTCCAGAAATGATGTGTTAAGAATGCATATTGTGCTCTGTGTTCTTCTGTATTAGTTTAAGTTTTCCTTGTCATGACTTGTCAATGCTCATAGGTTTTTGCTGTCAAGAGTGTCCTACAAAAGCCAATAAGTCTCATCCAAGGTCCACCTGGAACTGGTAAAACTGTGACATCAGCCGCAATTGTTTATCACATGGCAAAACAAGGCCAGGGGCAGGTTGAGTTACTTCTACTTTCTACTTTTTGGGGAAGATACTTGTTTGATTGCAATATAGCTTTTGTTTCTATTTTCTTTAATCAGTTTTTCATTCAGGTTTTGGTCTGTGCTCCAAGTAATGTGGCTGTAGATCAGCTAGCTGAAAAGATAAGTGCCACTGGTTTAAAGGTTTGGATATTGCTACTTATAAGTGATTTTTACATCTACAGCCAATTCAGTTTCATATGAATATATTGCTTTAATGATTCATTTGCTCCTCAAAGTGGAGAATGATCGGCACTCATGATTCATGAAACTCTATATGATTGGAAAGTGTCGTATGGATCTATGAGGTCTTGCGGAGTTTCAAGGAGAGGAAAATTTCGGGATTGATTGCTTATGAATTTTTTTTTTTTGCTAAAATTTTGCTAGAGAATTTCTTTTTCTTGCTTGTGAAAGTTTCTGAAAATACAATATTGACTCATTCTCGCTTTCCAGTCTAATCAATTCCTACCATCTGAAAAATATCACATTATTTGTCATCATTACCCTTCAGCTCACAAAATAAGCTGTTCACTTGCTCTAGTTTTCCAATCAGCAATTAGATTCATTCACTATTTTACTAACAAAAATCACATCAAGTGCCATCATTACACTTTTATCCTACATTCAATTACACTTTAAATTTATTCTTCTCTCTTCAAAACTACCTTATTTTTTTCATTATTGTAAATCAAAATGAAAATGAATGGAATTGAAAAAATAAGCAATCACACCCTCATACTTTATGTATACACACACACATAATGTATTTAGAGTTCTCATGATTACCAGTTATCATGTCTTGTTGATTTGCTTACAATTTACTTGGCTGATGCTATCACTTGTCACTATGAACCCTGCATTCCACACAGTATTCCACCCATATTTATTGAAAAAAATAAAATTAAGAGAACTAAAGAGATCAAATGACTTCCTTTACTGTGCAATTTTTGAGACTTAAAGTCCTTTTAATGTGTGGATTTATTTATTCGTTCTTTTTTTAATGATAAGGTTGTCAGACTTTGCGCTAAATCAAGGGAAGCTGTTAGTTCTCCTGTTGAGCATTTAACCTTGCACTATCAGGTTTGGTTAATAATGGATGTCTTTTTTTTTATGCTGTGGTCATGGTGGCTGTATATCCTGTATGTCATGTTATGCACATTTTGAGGCGTTTTGCGATTTCTTTTGTTCACAGGTTAGACATCTCGACACATCTGAAAAGAGTGAACTTCACAAGTTACAGCAACTGAAAGATGAACAGGGTGCGTTTTTATGTGTTTTTTTTTTTTTTTCTGTTTGTGATTTATCGTTCTTTTTTCTCTGTTCCTGCTGTGGGTTTAAGTCTTTGAAATTTGTTTAATATTGCATGTGCATTCAGTTCTGTTTCTTTATTGCATTTCCTATTATGAAGGTTAAATTTAATCAGTGTTTGAATATGTTCGGATCAAATGAACTCAATAGGGTGTGGTGATGTGGTCTGGTGATGCAGTTATTGAAGGGTTCTACTATAAGGTTTGAGAGGGAAGAAATTAGCATAGTGCTTGGAGCTTTTATCATAATCTACTAGTGGTGTTGGCACACTTGATTTGTGTGCTTTATTATTTAGTAATTAGCAATTGTGAAATGGAAATAAATGTTTATTTATGTAGTAGAACAAAAGTTTCTTGATATTTTGTGTTTATTTGAAATCATGATAGGTGAAGGAAAACATATTTTACGAATTACATGAGAGTATGATTGGGCAAACATAAAGAACCGGAAGAAAGTCGTTAGAGCGAGTGAGAAACAGAATTAGGTAAAAGTTTAAGTACCATAGTATTTGTACATGTTTTCGGTGGTGTTTTTGATTGCCAAACCAAGCAACTATATCTAAAGGACTCTTTATGAAAAGGTAGAGATGATGAAAGTTAGTTTTTTTCTGAACTGTCAAGAAGTAATCAAGCAAATGAAGCATATACTTGTCAAAATGTCCATAAATATGGTAATTATGAATAGTTGTACTGGTTCTGCTGGTTGATGCTCTGCTCTATGCGTCCCCTGATGATGTTCTGATCTTAATCGTAAAAAACCTTAAGTCAACTTAGCTAGTCTTTGCTATAACTTAGCAAGTCAATAATATGCGGGAAGCTGAGGTGGAGTAAGACTCAAGTAACAAGCACTTTAACATTTGAGTAAGTGCGCTTGTTATAATTACGTGATAGACTTCTGATTAATATCAAATTGGTTTTGCAAGATATATCTGGGGAGTAAAATTTTGAAACAGAAAGGACACACACATATATTCATTTTTTATTATCTCCTAAATGCAAGTGTGGACATCCAACGTGATTTCAAGTTGTCTCCTTTACACATGTTTCTGGCATGGATTCATTGGTTTAGTACTTATTGGTTTTTGTATTATCAGACACATACAAAATGTTTTTCTTGAAGTTCACCCATTCACCATCTTGAATATTTAATATTGAATGGTTGCCATGCTTTCTAAATTTTACAGGAGAATTATCCAGCAGCGATGAGAAAAAGTACAAAGCACTGAAGCGAGCAACTGAAAGGGAGATATCTCAGAGTGCTGACGTTATCTGTTGTACATGTGTTGGGGCTGGGGATCCTCGTTTAGCAAATTTTAGATTCCGCCAGGTAAAATGGGCTGTTGCAAACATGAGAGTTTTGTTGTTGACCCTTTCTTTTTCTTTCTTTTTTTTGGGGAGGGGGACGGGTCTTTATTGATAATGGCGCCCCATGTTTTCCCAATTTAAATTTCAAAATCAATTGTAGGTCCTCATTGATGAATCTACTCAAGCAACGGAGCCTGAGTGTCTTATTCCTTTGGTTCTTGGGGCAAAACAGGTAATCGATGCGGCTAGCTTTAGTACATACTTGATTGTATTGCTTCAACTCTATTAACAAGATTGTTGCAGGTTGTTCTTGTGGGAGACCACTGCCAGCTTGGTCCTGTCATTATGTGCAAGAAAGCTGCCCGGGCCGGTTTAGCCCAATCGCTTTTTGAAAGACTTGTTCTTCTTGGTGTGAAACCGATTAGATTGCAGGTGATTGTTATGCTCTGCTGTTCGCATTTTAAGGAAGCGTGTATCTGAACTCTTTAGTTTACTTAATATCTCCAGTTAATTAGGAAAAATTTTCAAATGTCTGCTGACTTTAACTTTGCACAAACCGTACTTTTCTCCTCTCATACCCATCTCCTGTTTATTCCTTCCCCAGCCCCCAATACCAAAAATGAGAAAGAAAAAATAATAACAGACTTGGAAATGACAAATGTCACTTTTACTGTTTCCTTGTGCTGTTATTATGTGTGGTGTATAAAATATGAAACATATGTGTTATGAATGAGAACACATATCAGGTAGTGGCTATATGTATGCACTTGAGTTACTGATGCAGTAGATGCTTGTGTCAGATAATATTTTGTCCTTTTTTGTCTACATAACAGTAGTATGTGTTTGTAGTTGTGCATTCATATTGCTCTTTCCATATTAATACTAGTGGATTGGAACCTTTAACCCTATTATACTTGGATTTGTCTTTCCAGGTTCAGTATAGGATGCATCCCGCTCTTTCAGAGTTTCCATCTAACAGCTTTTATGAAGGTACTCTTCAAAATGGAGTGACAATAAATGAAAGGCAATCACCTGGCATTGACTTCCCTTGGCCGGTGCCAAACCGTCCCATGTTCTTCTATGTCCAGGTATAACATATCCCCTTATGTGATATGGATTTGTTTCACTTCAAAAACATTCACGTCTTTCCTAATGCATATGTTGGAAGGTTAGGACTTATTATGGATGCTCGTTAATTGCGGAAGACTCTCTTTGGTTAATGTAGTTACTGAAACAAAGGGATACTGTTTCTTTTTTTTTTTTTTTTCTTTCTTAACCTTGTACATGTGATTTTCTATATTTTTCTAAAAATAATTATGATGCTGAAGCAGATTTACATACCCTGTTCTTCGTTTCTTTCTGAAAGATTGTTAACCTTCTTAGTTGACTTGTATAGATGGGACAAGAGGAGATAAGTGCTAGCGGAACATCATATCTAAATAGGACTGAGGCTGCAAATGTTGAGAAGATTGTGACCACTTTCTTGAAGAGTGGTGTTGTTCCTAGTCAGGTTCACCTGAAGCTTCTCTATTCCTTAAGTTTGATGCATGGTTCTGTTTTCCTTTTTAGAAAATGATTGTTATGTGTTGGTATTCTGCAGATTGGTGTTATAACACCTTATGAAGGCCAGCGAGCATACATTGTGAATTATATGTCTCGAAATGGTGCTCTGCGACAGCAACTATACAAAGAAATTGAGGTTATATGTGATATGATTAATTGATTTTGTATAATTGCCCCAAGATAGAAGAAATTGATATTTCTTTTTCTCAGGTAGCAAGCGTAGATTCATTCCAGGGAAGGGAAAAAGACTATATAATTTTGTCTTGTGTGAGGAGTAATGAACATCAGGTGGGTTTTCAAGCTTGTCTGGCATATTCTTCTTCCTGCTCCACATTTCTCATACTTCTAACTCTGGCTTTGTTTGTTTTGCGGATGGTATTAGCATAGTTTATGAGTGTTATTTGTTGGCCTATGAGGATATAGTAGTTTATTTTTGTGGTTGCTAAGATAGTTGTGGGATAGATTATGGCATGAGGTGCAATTCCCAATTACACAATTTCATTTTTTTTTTTTTGTGTTTTTTCCCCGATTCTCTTTCCTATTTCACCTTCGTGACCATTCTGTATTTGTCCTCCTCTTTCTTCACCTTCACCATTCATTCGCTGGCCATCACTGCCACTGGACTCTCTTTTTTCTTCCTTTCTTTCTTTTCCTCTTCTTACTCCTTACATCGTGCCTTCTGCATCATGGATATGTGATCACCCTTTTATCATCTTGTTCCTCTTCTTTCCCTCTTCGTCTTTCCTCCTTTTCTCTTTCCCACTTCATTTCTTCATAGAACTCTCTTATTCTTACCTCCTTTCATCTTGTTTCATGTTCATTTTAGGGATAATTACAAAAACACCCTTCAAGAGGGGGGTATTTGTTAGGTAAATACAAACCTTAAGGGGGTGTTTTTAACACTATAAAGGGGTATTTGTAATTTTGAAAAACTGCAGGAGCTTTTAGTAATTAGGTTAAACCTCAGGTTGTTTTTATATTTATCCCTTCATTTTATTGACCATGGAACATCATTATTGTAGCCATTAATAGCCACACCCTAACTTAACTAAGAAAACACAGATTTACTTTCTAAATGATGCTTTGGGGAGAAATAAATTTGAGGTGGGCATTTAGTATCTAATTCAGGTTGGGGAGTGTAATCATGCCCCTTGAGCCTTGTTCTGTTATCCATCCTATTATCTAGCAAGTCCTCAGTCTTCCTGTATGTATTTTCAGTTGTGAATTGGCCTTCACAATTTGCTCTAAGACAACTCATCTGCTGATTCTTAAACATTTCCTGGTTTTGGACCTCCACTTATTTCCTGCCAAGTTTCATCCTTTTCATGGGCAGATAACCCTGGTTCATGTCCTAGCTATATTATAATTCCCTGATCTAATCTCATTTTGTGTATTTTCAGGGCATTGGTTTCCTCAATGATCCACGCCGGCTTAATGTTGCCCTCACACGTGCTCGTTATGGTATTGTCATCTTGGGAAATCCTAAAGTTCTTAGCAAGCAGCCTCTGTGGAATGGCTTATTAACACACTACAAGGTATTGCTTGCTTTATATTTTGGCTTTAGAAAAAACAACAGGTTCTAGTTGAATGTAGTAACTGCCATGACTTTAATGACTTTAATATATACCTTCAAGCTGACTACATTTGGTTAGTTTGGTGGATTCTCTCAGAAATTTGGTTCTTGCAATTTGCTTCCTTAAATTATTTTCACAATCCTGAGGCAATATTTTACAAAACGTTATTCCTTCTGAATTTTTGGTTCGTTAGGAACATGAGTGCTTGGTTGAAGGACCTCTGAATAATCTAAAGCAGAGTATGGTTCAATTTCAGAAACCCAAAAAGGTAAGCATTAGATGAAATAGTTGATAAGTCAAATGTTACCTAATGTTTTTCCATATTTTTGTAGATCCTTTAGTTGGTTGTTTTGGACACTTTTGACATGGGTTATGTGGTTAACGTGGCACAGATATACAATGAGCGAAGACTTTTCTATGGTGGTGGACCAGGAATTGTTCCGAATGATACTTTTGGATCTGTTACGTCAAGTCCAACTGCTGATAGGAGGGGTCCTCGCTCTAGGGGTATGTTACTGCTAGTATTTGTTCAAAAATTGCATCAAGTCGTTTGATGTCTCAATCATGAAATTATTAGAGATGTTTGCAGCTAGAAATGGCATGCCAAACTATATATAATTTTTTAATTTTATTTTTGGTGGGAAATTATAAAACTATGAAATTAATATCCATTTATACTGGAGAGGTTAATGATATATTCTTGAAGCAGGTCCTTACATGCCACCTGGTCCACCCAATGGTGCTCATAAACCCGGTGTTCACCCTTCTGGTTATGCAATGCCTCGGGTACCCATTCCTCCATACCATGGAGGCCCTCCTTCTCAGCCATATGCCATTCCCACTCGTGGTGCTGTACATGGACCTGTTGGAGGCGTCCCTCAAGTTCCGCAACCTGGAAGCCGAGGATTTGGTGCCGGGCGAGGGAATTCCAGTGCGCCTATTGGCAGTCACCTTCAACACCAGCAAGGCACTCAACCCCCCATTGGAAGTCTTGCATCTAACTTCAATTTCCCATCTATGGAGAATGCTAGTAGCCAGCCGACTTTGGCTGGGCCACTGTCTCAGCCTGGTTATGTTTCTAATGTTAGTTCCATTACAATTTACTGTTTTCTCTTGATCACTTATTATATTCTGTAAAACTGATTTGAAAAAAACCTGAGATATTCTTTCACGAACTACAGGTGACGGGTCAAGGACCAAGCCAAACTTATAGGGATGGATTCTCTATGGGTGGCATGTCTCAGGTCTTTTATTTAGTGTTGAACACTGTTACTCGTAGATGTATGTTTGGATGGTTTTGGTTATGCTTATTATTCAACTATATTAACAGGATTTCTTGGGTGATGATTTCAAAAGTCAGGGATCACACGTCCCTTACAATGTCGCTGAGTTCTCCACACAGGTTCTTGAATTTATTTATGTGCATTTTTTACCAGAATGTCCATTTACATTATTGTTGGAATCTGCATGCTGACCTCCCTCTTGTCATAGTGATGGCATTCCTTAACGATCATTGCTCGATAATTTTGTAGGCTTCTCAGGGTGGGTATGCTGTTGACTACGTTACACAAGGGGCTCAAGGTGGATTTCCTGGAAGCTTTCTGAACCAGAATTCTCAAGCTGGATATGCTCGTTTTGCCCCAGGAAATGACTACATGTCTCAGGTTTGAATAGGAAGTTTGTATGTTTCCTTATGCTACTTGTCTCAGGCTCGAGTGTAACTCATTTCTGCCTTGCTTCCCCTTCCCCACAGAAAAATTTCTCTTTGAAGCTTTACTTTGCCATAACTTTGAGAGTTCTTTTTCCCTTTTGCATGTTGAGAGAGAGGTTGCATTTCTGTCTCATTAATGAGGATAGCAACAAATCCTAGAGAAATGGAATGAGATTTCGCAAATTTGTTTGGGTTCTAACTGGATTAAGTGTTGATAGGACTGCAATTGAACCGAACTGAGTCGAGCTTTTGAGAGTTTAAGCTTGGCTCGTTTATTATCAAATCGATTTTGAGCTTGAATTTATCGAATGATGGCTCACGAACTTCTTCGAGCTTAATCGAGCATAAACGTGCTTAGTAAATATCAATTATAAATTAAATATTCTTCAATTTATTACAAAAAAAAATGAAGCTGCTCAAATTCTTTTTTTTTTTTCAATACATCTTTGAGTTCACTTTATACTTTTACTTTTCTTTTCTTAAAACGGGATAACTTAAGTGGTAGAAGTAAATATCCTGGAACCTTAATTTAGATTTCAAAAACAGAAAACGAGATATACCTGCTCAAGAGAGGGCACAATTGTCTTTTGAATAATTTATATTACATAATTTTCAAAGTTAGGGAGGTCTGTGGGACTTTCCAGGAGGTGTTTGGGATTTACCGCCAAAACTTAGCCTGAGGGTATATGTAATCCTCGGAGTGATGATTTCTCCTGCTGTATCATGTATGTTTAATAGTGGGTTTTCCAATTGTCGTGTCCTCGTTTTTGCTTTTCATTTGTTGTGTAACACCTTTATCTATTCCAGGAGTATATGAACCATGGTTCACAAGGATTATTTACACAGGCTGCATTCAGTGATCAATCTCAAGATGATGCTTCTCCGAACCACTTTGGTGTGGCCGGTGGCAGTCTTCAGTCACAGGTGTGTGTGTGTGTGTGCTTCCTTCCGTTTTTTAACTATGGGAGTTGGTTAGTGAATTAATTCACTTGCTTGCTTGTATACAGAATTTTCCGAATCCCCTGTATTCACAGCCATTTGCGCATTACAACTCGCAGCCGTTAAATGTACAAAATCCTCAGCAACAGCATTCATCCCAGCAGCAGGCTGCTCAAGGTTCCCAGAATCATAAGCTTCACTACAATGGTTGAATGTTTATTGTGTTTGCATTCAGATATCTGGTTTTGCTGTCATGTGTGGCTATACAATACTATCCGGCCTAAAAAAAGATGCTTCTAGAGTTTGGGAAAACGATATCAGGTTGATTGATGATGGTGGATGATTCTGAAACAAGGATCAGATTTAGTTTTGATTAAAAAAGGCGTGTTCTCATTTGAGGCAAAAATCACTCAGCTGCACAGCTAGAAACCCCTTCAATGATCTTTGAGAGTTGAGAGAAGAACATTATTACACGGCATGGTGTTTTCTGTCAGCAATGGGTTCAAGAAGCTGAGAGACAGTAAGTGGCATCATCACAACGCTTGAGCAGCTACACATGCCTGGATAGTTCCTCTTACCTCGTCTCTCTTGACATGTAATTATTCTCTTATACACATTTATTAAGTAGAATTGAATGATGCTGCTGATGATGATGACTATAATATCCTGTGTGTCAGTGAGTGCAGGTATTGGTGTCGTTTGCTAGACCCATGTGATAAGAGTAGTAGTATTAAGTGGAAGTTGTTTTGCCAATGGATCCAATATTATATCATGGGTTCATGTGGAGTCAGAGCAGTAAGTTATATTTTCTTGTGAATTCCAGGAGTCCTACCAAGGTTTTTTGGTTTGCGGTGGTTTGGCATGCTGGTTTGTTGCCAACTTCTAATGCATTAATTATCATACCTTTTTGCTCATTAATGCACTACCAGATGCAAGAATTTGAAGTTTTAACAACATTTCAAATTCAATTTGGAAAACGATGTATATAAATTTCTCGGTTTTCTGTTTAATAAGTGAAAAATGATTTATGGTTTTGAAGAATTCAACTATTAAAAGGTGAACCGACGTTTGTCAATTTACCATGCTTTTACTCAGTTATATCCATTTAGGACTGGTTTAAAATAGTTTCAAACTATGCAAGCTCGTGTCTCGAATTTAAATTCAAGTGAAAGAAATGGAGGTTTCAAGATATTACACGCGTAGGTACGTGTATTGAATATGTATGGTGGGAATGGAATAATTGGTCTAAAGCTAAATACTAAGCAAGAGGTAAAGTTGGTATTTATTGGCGCTTTTCTTGGGGAACATTATTTTTGTATACGAGGATCTGATGGGTTGGGGGGGCGGGGGTTGAATATTTACCAATAAAACATTACTGACTAGTGTAATTGTGCAAATCTCTCTCTCTAACGAGAACCCAAAGCCGCTGTCTTTCGAGAGCGTATTGGATAACCATTGAACTTGAGTCAACATCTTGTAAATCATGTTAGCCAGATAAACTGTATTAGGCAAGCCTTGTGCATCATGCTCAACCAAGTATTACAAATATGAGGATTCAAACATGAAATATTCACCTCCAGAACCCATTCTACACTACTAGGCCACCCATGAGGGATTGTGTTTTCTATTAAATCATATGATACATTTTGAAATATCTAAAAAGAAAGTTATTCAAATTTTCTTAAAATGATTTTTTATTTAAAATGTCTCATGACAATATTTGTCAAACACAAAAATCCATTTCACTAACTTTACATCCTAAAAACTTAAACGTACCAATAAATCTTTTTTGAGGTTTTTTAAATTAACTTAATCTTTTGTTTAGTTCATAAAATTGAAGGTAATATTGTCTTGCTAAAAAATATGGACCGGTAAATTTAAGAAAACATCTTTCTGCATAATCTATATCTATATCTATATCTATATCTATCTATATCTATATTATCTTAAAAGTATGAATGTTTCTTGCAATTTTTGATTGGACAAAAATATCCTTTAGACATAGTAAAATTTTAGGACAACTAAGTAATTTGATATTTATATTTAGCTTCTATTTCTTCAATTATAAGACAATGTGACCTTTTATATTCTACATTTTAAAAGTATTTATTCTTTCAACTATAACTCTTAAAATATTTTGAACTTTCAAATAATATTAGCTTCATATTAAAATAGATTTTGACAGCTTTCTAACCATATGTCATAAGCATATATAAAGAGTTCACATGAGAAAAATTTAACCTTATAACACTATGCAAAAATTTAGAATTTATGTTTTTCTATAGTTTTGTTATTTATTTAATCTTTTTTGTTTAATTATATGAGAGATGTTCATTATAGTCAAAAAAGATTTCAAAATCTGAAAATATATTTTTTTAATCATAACACTAAGAATACTTTAAATTTCTTATAAATATCAATTTCAAATTTAAACTAGCTAGGTTTCAAAATCTTCAACTATATGTTCTAAACATATTATACAAGTCGTTATAGAATAAAATTTTAACTATTTAACTTTTATTATGATGCAAAATTGTATATTTCTTATATTCTTTTAAATTTTCTCAATAATTAAATATGTATATTATAATTTATAAGAAAAATATCAAATTACAATATACACGATAAGAAAAATAAAATAGAAAATATTTTAGGTGGTTTTGATGCTAAATAAAAAGTAGATAAAATAGATAATTCATTTATGGTCAAAAAATTCTCCATCAATTGGTACTATGCAATTTAAAAGTTAATTTATTGATGGTTGTTAAAGAAATAATATTGAAAACAAGAGAGTTTCATATTTTATTTTTATTGTAATTTCATGTATATTTTATTTCAATTAGCCATACAAGTAAAATAAAAAGTACAAAATAAAAGGAATAAGATTAACATGAAAAAATCCGAACAAGAACCAAAACAAGTTTGTCGCGACAAAAACGTTATCTTTTAAATTTTAACTATATGTGTTAATATGACTTTTACTTAATTTTCTATAACATTATAAGTTTTGGTTTCTAATTTATTATTTTTTAACATATTATGATTTCAATCTTTTGATTATTTTATATCCTATAAATTTAAAGAACATGTGCAACAAAGTGTTAAAAGTTGTATATATAAATTTATATAAAAAAAAAAAACAAAGAAGACAAACTTAAAAAAAATCCAAATGTAATTGAAATTTGTGATAAAACTTGAATGTCGTTTGAAAAATACACCCTTAAAAATTATAAGTTTAAAATATCAATATGATACATACTTATAATAAAAACTTATACCAAAATAATTAAATTTTAATAAAATGGTGTGAATAGTGAAACATGAGCTAAAATTGGATTAGTCTAAAAGATCATATCTGCTATGCAAAAGAAAAAATAAATAAACTCATTTAATATGTAATAACATGACTACTGAGACAGTAATTATATATTACAAATTATATATTGGTTTAAATACTACATATCATTAATAAAAACTAAGTAAATTAAATAATTACAACAAATAAGAGTGAAAACTAAGAATAAAAAGTATTCAAAACTAAATGGTTATACTTGACATTAATGAGTTGAGATTGATCTAAATAATTTTGGGGTTAATCACACATATATAGATAGTTTAGGATTAAACCAAATGAAACATATTATAAAGATTAGAAAGAATAAAAGTAAATAGTTAAAATAAAATATGTGGGTCATAGCTGGGAATTCTAAAGAAAAAATAAATAGTTTTCATATAATATGTATAATTTGATATTTTCGATAAAATTTTGGTTCATTTTAAAAGCACACCTTTATGACTTATAAATATTCAAGCACAAAGGCAATTATTATAAAATTGGGTACAAATTATTCTATTTTTTTACAAAATCAAATATTATGAAAAACTTGAAAACAAGAATCATAAATGGAAAGTCACAGTATGTATATGAAATTTTGTAAAAAAATAATTAAATAAATTAAACTTATTTAATATGAAATAGTTTGATATTTATGTCAAAGATTAATATTTCTTAAATTACATGTTAATTTAGGTACCAATATAATAATCAAAATAATATTTATGTATCAAATTTATTGTGTTAAACTATATATAATAATAAATTGTAGTGAAGTGACCACGTTTAGTGCCAAGTAATATGAATTATTCCGGGCATGAGGAGGCGTAAGAGAATAGTTGGGGGGGGGGGGGTTAACACTTGATATCTAAACTTTTGGCAACTATATTTTCTTATTGGAACAAAAATTCAATCAAAATTTTAAATAACTATATACCATTTTCTCAATAAAAGCACTAAAAATAGATTGATAATTATATTTTAAAACAAGTAATATGATTTTGTAAACGAGATTAAATTATATCAATTTTAAATTTACAGCCTCTTCAAACAAATATAGATTAGTTTCAGTATATTAAGAATAATTGCAATTTTCATAACTATACGGCTCACATAATTTACAAATTCTAATAGTATAACCAAAATAGCCTGATTCAATAACAAGTACAAATTCTAATAGTATAACATATCTTTCTAAAATTTTATGAAATTTAAAAAACTATATTAGTTTTTAGTTTATTATCTATGACTTTTAAAAACATAACTGAATGCAAAAAGAAATTCAAACATAAAAGTTAATTAGTATTATATTTAATTATTGAAGATTGACACGTAAAAATTGTTAACTTATTTTTTCTTTCATAAGACTGTCTTTGGTTTTATTATTTATTAAATAAAGATATTTTTGTGTGCAATTGAATAGAGTTTCAAAACTCAGATTTCGACTTATCACTTTTTCATAGTTTTATTTAATACCTTTCTCTCGATGAAAATAATGGGATTAATTTTTTTTATATTAGGTTAATGCTTATTATTTTTAAGACACTGGAAATAGGAGGACTACAAACTTTAAGTTTAAGTGTTAATGATAAAATATTGACTTTGTTACTAGAATTAAAATAATATATGAATTTTTTTACATATATATTATATTGTAATTTTTTTTACATTTCTTTAATCGAAGAACTGAGATAGAATAGAAAAAGTAAGCACATGAAGTATAAGAATTTGTAGAAAAAGTAAGCACATGAAGTATAAGAATTTGACTAACCTTTATTTTATTTTATTTTAATTGAATAACAATAACAAATAAAATGATGATATTATGATGGATTTTGGTATAATATTTTTTTTATTAATGCGATAACTTGCATGTGATTTACTAATCATTAGCTTATGATTTATAAGCTAGATTATTTGTCTGATTATGTAAAATGCATCCAATGCTAAAAGAATTCAAAAATCATGTAAGAGAGAAGACTTTCCTAGCCATAATAATGAAATAAAAGACCGATGAATGTGATTGTAAGCTAATATAAAACTTATTTCGTTGTTATACTAATTGTAAAATTTTTGTGGGATTGAGTTCTTTAAAATGATTATTTAACAATTCATATCGATCTATAATTAAAGTAAGCAAAATATATATTAAATACTGTGTAATATTTAAATTTAATTAATATTTATTTCACTTTTTAATATTTTAATATTAATCAATAAAATTATTTTAGTAAAGTCATGTGGATCACGTGCGACGCACGTGTTTCTTACTAGTAGTTTTTAAAAATGAAAATCACCATTAATGCAATTTATCCATTGAAAAATTTAAAGAAACATTTTTTTTATTAAAAACCTTATGTTTCTCAAGTTAAGAAGCTAAGTAGGGGTAGCCAAATGGAACTGAAACTGGGATCCAAACTGGAATCGGAATTATGGTCGACGCATCTGGAAATCGTTGATCGGACTCGGTTCTAAAATCATAACCGGAACCGTGTAGGTCGATTTTGGTTACAGTTCCTTGGTCTCAAAAATCGTGGAGAAACCGTCGGTTTAAACCATCAACTGTTTGTTTCAAGGATAAAACCGACGATTTTCATTTATTTGGAGAAAAATATGCTCGAAGAAATGTTAAATATTTATTATGATATTTTATATTCGCAACCGCATGAGATACATCTAAAATCAAATATTGTAAGTGAATTAACTACGTGAAATTTGACTCCTTAATACTCTAAGAGGATACGTAGGCAATTTAATATATTTATGAATATAAGTCTAATTCCTTTTCTATTTTTTTCCTCTTTTTTTTTTGTAACTGAAATTGATAAACCGTTTTTTGAAAATTCAAAAATCATCAAAAGAGAAAAAAAAATGGTTCTGGTTAAACCGAAACTGGAACCATGGAGGAACCGAGTTAAGATTTTGGAACCGGAACCGTGAGACTCTGGTTCTGGTTCCGGTTTCTTATTTTGGAAGAACATCAAAAAAAACTTAGGGTGACGCTATTCACATCCCCAAAATTGATAAACACACCGGCCTACTAAATACACCCCACTCACTTTTTAAAAAATAATTCATTTACTAAATACACCCCCCATAATTTCTCATTTTTGCCGTCGCTCACCAAGCACCTGAATTGTGTCATCGCTGCTGTGGTAAATTGAGTCACCAACCTACTTCGTTAGCTTAATATCTCTAAAAGCTTCCCCAATAATTTATTGAGATAATTATAAAAAGTACCCCTGAGGTTTGACCTAATTACAAAAAAACTCAGCTAACTTAAAAACTTACAAAAAGTACTCCCGAGGTTTGAAATATATTTCAAAATTCCCTTCATATTTGTAAAATCATTGCAGATCCCTTAATTTTAACAATAAATCAAACTTGAGCTTTTTGTAAGTTTTAAAGTTTCTTTTTTGTATAGATCAAACCTTAGCATCCTAATTTATTTCGACAATGTTGGAGCTACTTACTTATGCTTCCAGTCCAGTTTTCCATTCACGTATGAAGCACACTGCAATTCATTTTCACTTTGTGCGTGAACAAGTCTCTCGCAAGCTTCTTCGCAACTCTCATGTTCATACAAGTGATTCTCATGTTCATACAAGTGATCAACTCTCACCAAACCACTAGCTCAGCAACAGTTTCTTCTTCATAGATCCAAGGTTTGCATCCTTCTAGGACCCTTGCACTTGCGGGGGCATGATAGAGCACAAAATCAGCACATTTAGTGTGTATTTGTTTTTCTTGATTGTATACAATTTCTTCATGATTTAAGTAATGGGACATTTTTCTTGATTGCACTTACGGCTCTTTAGTAATGAAACATATTGAAATCATTCCTCAATTTTTTTACAGCTGAACAAAAGAAGAAGATTATAGCAATCATTTTATCAAACCAGCTGATGAAGGAAATGGATCAGGTTAAGATAACATTAATTTTCAATTATTCTTACTTTACTTGACAATGACAAATGCAAAAACAATAGTAAGTTAGGGATGCAGTTGTCCAGTTCATGGTAAAACTTTAACTGGAATAGAATGGAGATAAAGAAGGCAATGACAATTAATAAATTACACAATAAACTTGCCCTTATCAACATCAAGAAAGTAAAAGAAAGCCGTAAATATTCTTGCAAATACAGCTTGCAGAGAGCAAGAAAGAGTAGGCAAGATTTCCATTGTAAATGTTGTTGTAGTAGTAGCGTGAAGATATATCGTAAGCAGTTTCCAGCAGCTGCAAATTGCCACCTTGACACTTACAAAAATCTTCCAAACTCTTGATCACACCCCAATGGTGGTTAAAATGCCCATGATTAGTCTCCATAAAGTTTGAGGTCAGGAGAGAAACAGGGCAGCCATTAGAAGCTTGTTAGACAACAGGGATTTGTCATAATTTCGAATGTTGTCTCCAAGGACAACCACCCTCGAATGCCTGCTCCAGCACATCCTCCATCCGCTTTGCAAGTAATATCTGTTGCAACAACATCAAACATACACTCGATTCTCGTTCACAGTAATAAATAGAAATAAGATGTGATTCATGATCAGTAAGCTGCCAAGGATTACGAAACATTCAGATAATGGTCAAAAATAAATTTACCTCTAGATTAGAGAGCACAGCTGCTGGCACCTCCACTAAGTCCTTTAAGTTCCTCTCTGGTAGAATAACTCTCTTAATTCCATATCTATGGGCAGCTAAGACCTGTACAGCACATAGTTCAATAATAAAATTAAAAGAATACGTACAATGACAAGCAGTGATGCTGCCTCAAGTTATTCAACAATGAAACTAAAAAGAAGTGACTATTTCCTCAGCCTATAATATATATCATGCAACTTGTTCTTTCTCAAAGGGGTATCTATTGTATACAACATAACATTCAAGAAACAAGAAAGATAGCCACATTGTTGCATTGGAAACCTAAATTTTAGGGACAGCAAATAGATCAGTGGAGATATATCAACTTCCACAGCCTTCCCAGCATTAGATTGTTGCAACCACCACACTTCAGCTGTTCCTTTTTCCTATTGAGAGGCACTAGGGGTGGTATTACTGGTATATGTGGGTGAAGTCATGTTTGTACCAGGTTAAAAAACGGTTTAAGTATATCGTGTCAAATGGTTTTCTTGGCCTCCAATATGTCGGCACGGGCAGAAAAACAAGAAACAAAAAAATGAAGATACAAATTCGATTTCTTAATCAAAGCAATTAATTAAAAAAAAACATAGCATCACAATCTTTCACACTATATTCATAATTTACAGCATTTCAACCCAAATAAAATGAAAATCATCAATTAATTGGTATGGTATGCATTTCATCTTTTGAACAATCCACGATTCAAATATTAATTACTCGACAGGAGATCTTTTTGGTATGGAATGCATTGATCGTTGAAATTTCTAAACCATGTTTAATGTAGTCATTTCTTGCGAAACAGAAGTAAAACTTGAGTTTGAGATAAGTTACTTATGAACACACTAACAAAATTGCAAGCTCCACACCTGATTATTACAAGACATCATAACAACCCCCTCTGAAGGAGTTATATCTAATTTCTTAAATGTTAAGTTATTGAATCTTTCTAGTTTAAGCTCTATCAAGTTCCGAATCGAAGTCTTTGAAAACATTAAGCAAGAAAAAGCCCACTGGGTGAAATTGGGGGTGAAAAAGGTTATATGACTTTCAAATTATTGCTCCAATAATATATAAATGTTTCGCTCAATACTGTGTGCATTATGAGGTCTTATTTTCATCATGTAATTTACAAGACGTTCAGAAACCTATAGGCTGTTCCTTCAGCACTAAAGAAGCATCTGTTTCCTTTTTATTATTGGATTTGATAGAGGACGGAAGCATCTCTATTAGGTCCTGGTGTACTTCAAGGTAATCAAACTTTGGCTAGAATCCTGGTGTTTGTTGAAATATAATCCCCCCTAAAGGTTTTTTTCCCTCGTCTCAATATAAAAACCAAATACCTCTTTCCCTCGCATCAGTTGTGTCTATCATCCTTGCTAGAGATTTTACCAATATTTTGGTCTAATCAACCACTATATGCTTGTGGCAGATGTAATTTTCACCCTGAAATTGGCAGCCGCCAGCCGATACATACGGAAAACGAGCGAGCAGATTAGAAAGAAAGAACAAGACATCCTCCTCTTTCATGAAAGTAACAACAAACTCCCTCCTAAAATCCAAATAAAATAAGCCTCCACGCTCTCCAAAACCATACTAATAAACCTATTTATTAACTTGAAGTAACAACCCCATCCCCCCAATCGCTCTCCAGAACCATACTAATAGCCCGTCATTAACACAAAGTAACAAACTCAAATTTTCACGGAGCATCACCGTTATGTCCTCAAAAGTTCATCTATCAGTCTGCTAAAGAGAGATCTGAATGACCTGCTCAATTAATATCAACTATTTCAAGAATATGAACTTCTACTTCTACCAAAACTGGCAATTAGCACATCAACTTTTTTCCCCAAACTCGAACTTCCAAAGATATATAATTCGGTTTCTTTGATATGTTGAAAGTCTTAGTGAAAGCCAAAATACAAAAGAGATCAATTTTTTGCTGTGCATGTATTTTTGAATCGAATTTTGTATTCATCTGTCATCAAATAAAGGAAAAGAATATATGTAGAGAGATTGGTGAATTTGGGTATTATCCATCGAACATCCTGTAAACCTAACGCCCTGCGGAGTGGTTTAGTCTTTCAGGATTGCTTGGTAGCCATCAAGCAATACCTTGATTATGTAACCAAAAAGTTTTTTAATCATGAGTGCAAAGTAGTTGAAATAACAAAAGCAATGACATCAATAATGTTAAGGTAAATTACAAAAGGAGCCCTTGAGGTTTAGTCTAATTACATCTTTCAAAATCACAAATACCTCCTTGAGGTTTGTGTTTGTTTTACAATACCCCCTTAGAAGGTGCAATTTTTAAAATAAAAACAAATGTCAATGGAAAATTTGGAGTATTTGTATTCTGAAATATAACTGGGTTTTCTTGTGTTAAATTCGGGGGAAGTTGGTATGGTCCCACACATGAAGCATACCCAATACGAGAGGGAGGGTCCAAACCCACCAAGTGAGGTTCCATCCTAAAACCAATTGGTGATAGGAGGAGTAGCTCACTTGTCTTATAAAGAAGACTATCTTTCTCTAATTAATCAATATGGGACAACTCACAACATATTTCAACACACACCCTCACTTGTGATTCCTTTGTCAATTCATTAATCATCATCGCACATCACATCAAATCGATGGTCCACCTTGGGTGAAGCATGGGGCCTGCTATGATACCATGTTAAATTCGAGGGGGACTTGGTACGGTCCCACACATGAAGCGTACTCAATACGAGAGAGAGAGAGAGAGAGAGAGAGAGAGAGAGAGAGAGAGAGAGAGAGAGAGAGAGAGAGTCCAAACCCACCAAGTGAGGTTTCATCCTAAAACCAATAGGTGATAGGAGGAGTAGCTCACTTGGATTATAAACAAGGCTCGTTTTCTCTAATTAATCAATGTGACAACTCACAGTTGACATATTTCAATATTTTGTACTTAGACTAAAGCTCAAAGGTACTATTATGATTCTCCCATAATGTTAAGCAACTTTGCCTTATATTCAATTTATAAGCACCAAACCTTTTGTTGGTGTAATAGTTCAATTGGGGTGAAATGAACTGCATATAGGAAAAAATAGGCCAAAGAAAGAAGAGTAGAGGAAGTTCACAATTATTGAAAAGTCAAATATTTAAAAAAAACAACTAATAAAGAAACATTTGCTTCAATGAGTCCATGTCACATGCCATTTCAAATTGAGTTAAATTCACCGTTGTACTGAATTTATTCAATTTCAAAAATTAAGCATTGGATTTAGTCGTCAAATCCATACTTTTACATCATCCAATTTGTATATTGATCATCAAAGTGAAATTTTTAATAATTAAATAAGCACATGTTTTCTCAATTTGCACGGATAATTTTTTTTAGGACAAAAGTAAAAAGCAAAAGAAAACAAGAAAGAAAATACAAAATTATAACTACACTGCACCACCCCCTTTATCAAGGACCTCATCCACTACAACCCTAAGTGGACAATAAAAAGAGGGAACTAAAAGGAGTATTATCTACTAGTGGGAACCGGATAATAAGATGGAGATGCAAGGGATTCCACCGTTTTGAAGGAATGAAGGTACAGGCTGCAAAGGGTGATATAGCAGTGGTGCTGATTGGTGGAAGACAGGTAGCAGCAAAGATGGTGGAAATTTAATGGATGGAACATATTAATTGAGAATTTAGCAAGCTTAAACTTAGCAGTTCTAAAATTGCTGTGTCCAAGTTCATAGTTCCTTGAGCGTAATTTAGCTTTAATTTTTGACGTCTCATTGCTATGATGAAACATAATACTGCTTACGCTTGTAGCACGACTTAACGAGCTTTCCTTAAACTTGTGCAGTACTGTTCAATCTATATAATAATAATAATAAAACAAAAATTTATTTGTCGAAGTTCCTAATTCCTTGAACTTTAGTTTGGCTTTAAGGTTTGATTAATTAGAAATAGTGCCCTTAAAACTGTCTGGTACAGGATGCATGGCCAGAAAGTCTGCTAATGCCTAGCCTTTGACCGCCTTTTGAGGGATGTATTGTATCTCGAACTCAGATAGAAGCAGCGCCCATAAGGTTCAAAGTAATTACTAGAAGAAAAAAAACATATTTCAAAATTACAAATACAACCCGATATTTGTTTCTATTTTTCATATTGCACCCTCAAAAGGGGTGTATTTATTAAGTAAATACAAACCTCAAAGGGTGTTTTTGAGGTTTTTTAATACCTTCGAGGGATATTTGTATGTTTGAAAGATAACTGGGTTTCTTTTCTGTAATTAGACTAAACCTCAGGGTAGTTTTGTAATTATCCTTTGATGTTTAGAAATCTTTGCTAAGACATAATATTACTTACATTTATTGCACGACTTTAATGACTAAATCAAACATTTTAGATTAATGAAATTAAAACTAGTATTCATTCAGTTATATTTCTGTATTATTGAGTCTGCAAAAGAATTGGTTCGCTTGATGAGACTAGAAAGAACTGGTTCGCTAGCAAAACCAAGAATTACCCTGTAGGAAAAGTAAAAGCATACCTTATCCTTGATGCCCCCTACAGGTAAGACTAAACCCCTCAAAGTCATCTCCCCAGTCATTGCTGTATCTGCTCTAACTCTTTTCTGACTGAAGAGTGAAACCAGTGAGGTAACAAGAGTCACACCAGCTGAGGGCCCATCCTTCGGTACAGCCCCAGCAGGAAAGTGTATATGAACATCTCGGCCTTCAAGGAGATTGCTCTGTTCAGCAGTAGCCAATTTAAGTTCTGTTGCTCTTGCTCTTACCTATATACGAAGAGAGAACCACAACTCCATTACCAAAGAAAACTTTACCTAGTAGAATGCAAACTTTTTTCACAAAAACGGAAAATGCAAAATGTATCAATTATGCATACAGTTATCTCAAGCAATAATCAGAATCAAGAGAGACTTTATTTTCAATTTATAACAAAACTTCCTAGGGGCAACACTTCTGAACAATCAAGTGGCAAGTCAAGATAATCTTAAGCAACGCTACCTCAAGCCCATTAACTTTCATTATCACGTCTCACCCACAAAATTTGACAATTATTAAGCAAAGCCCCAGGTAGTCGCTCCGGAAAATTTTGTACTTGATTTGTGACCACAGTTTTTAGTTGTCAAGTTGTAAATCTTGCAAGAACTGGAACCTCATTTACACTTTTCAGCAAAAGAAATCCTCAAGACAAGTATGACATTCTCTAAGCGCGTGATATGGCATATGCAAGAAAAAATAAAAATTATTACCCATGTCAGTGCAATTTGTGCTGACTCCTTAATAACATCCCCAAGTTGGCCAGTGAGATGCAAGTCACCTTTTCCCACCATTGCAGTAGCCTCAACAAATTGAACCTCCCCTCCGAAGGCTGTCCATACTAGTCCAACAGATACACCAGGAGTTGAAACTCGTTCAGCAGTTTCTTTATCATCGTATCTCGGGGGCTAATATTCAGCGCATACAGATAGCATCACTTCATTAATTTGCAATAAGTTACAGATAAAAAACAGTAAACAAGAAGAATGGGAATGAAAAATCTAACAGACCAAGCAGCCATTGACCAAGTAATTAGGTAAACTGAGTTTGAAAGATATTACTGCTACAATTTAAAGTTTCAAAACTTTAAAATCCAAAATACAATTTCAGTTATTCCTCATAAAATAATTTTTGTAACCCTCCTATTGACTTTGTAAAACCCCTATAATGCCCCGTTTTTGAAATCAATTTTTTTGTTGTTACAAATTGAATCCAAACACTATAAATAGGTGTCCTTAGGGGTTTAGGTAGGCACTTACAAATACAATCATTACACTCTTTCTATTCTAAATATTATTTCGATGGTATTTTGGGCAACAAGATAAGGTCTTGGTTTGTAGTCTTCTTGTGATCATGCTCACAATAAAAGGCATCCATTGTGGCCTTCTTGGTTTTATTTTGGGGGTGGTGAGCCGTCACTACCTGCACGGAGGGAGGCATCATGATCCTAGGACAGTGTCAAGTGGCGCGACTCCTACATGACAACCCTTTTTTCTTTTTCAACAATTTATATACTTTCGTTATTATTATAAATTATATTCATTCTTGAGATTTATTTGCATCAAAACAATTTTTATTTGCATTATTAAAAAAGAAAAATACAACAAGTACAACTTACTCCAAGCACTTTCTCCAACATGGCTTCATCCACAATGAAAGGTGAAGTGACCCTAAATGCATTCGATATATCATGGTTGTTAACACCGATTGGGATCACTTCCATTTCCACTTCGGCCTCATCAGCTAGTCTACCATCCAACAATGGTGAGGCCAGTCGCTGGACATCTTTGCTAAGTGGAACAGCATGATCTTGTTCGGCGACTCTGACAGCAGCAGCACGAGCTAAGGCAGCCAAGTTTCTCTCCAGGTTACGTACGCCAGCTTCTCTAGTATACCTTTGAATTACAAGTTTTACCATAGCCTACAATAAAATCAATACAGCCAGTATGATCAAGGATTCACTAGCTTTGGGAAAAATGTCCCTAGGACTCACCCAGTCAAATATCTAGATTCATTACCATAATTAAGTGAACCAAATGCATGATTACTTATATACCTCAGGAACTTGAAGAAAATCAAAGCTCAAGCCATGCTGATCAAGAACTCGTGGAATTAAATGCTGCATTGCTATTCTAAGTTTCTCTTCAGGTGTATACCCTGGCAGCTCAATGACTTCCATCCTGTCTAAGAGTGGTGGAGGAATAGGCTGTACTCTATTAGCAGTAGCCACAAAAATAACCTTTGAAAGGTCAAATGGTACGTTCAAATAGCTAAAAACTTCAGTCAAGGATCACATAATATGTTTTCAAGAAAATTGTTGAAAAATAATCACATATTCACTAAACCATGTTTCAAAAAATTGGGATGATCCAAAGTATGACACTAGCACTGGTTCATCTCTCTATGTCCAAGAAATAAGAAAATGCCAAAGATTCTCCCAATAGATTCAATCTTTTCAACTTCATTTTCCCAACCAATCACCCACCCATCCCAACAATCCCAGGGAAAAAATCAAGATAAAGGAGATGAAAAAGAAATAATGAGAGAAGAAAAGAAGAAAAAAATCATGTTAACAAGAAAATTCATATAATTTGGGAAAGCTTTGATCCCAACCAAAAGACAAAGTTACGACAATCCCTTACAATGCGCCCATGCATATATTAAAGTATTTAAATTCTGAATTTATGGGGAAACAAATGCAGGGGCTTATTGCCGCAATATTATCACAAAAGTTACTGAAAGTAGATAGTGACAGGATACTGATCATTAAAGGTTTTGTTCTGTTCAGGATCAAGGACCTCCAGCAGCGCAGAAGCTGGATCACCTCGAACATCAGAACCTGTTTTGTCAATCTCATCCAGCAGCATAACTGGATTACAAACACCTACTCTCTAAAAATCAAAAGAAAACTTTAGTTCCAATCCAGGAAAAGTATAACATCGGATAATTTCTATCTTTAGTCCAAATTCCTCAAGGTCATGAAACAGAGAGTTGATACATAATGTGAAAAGGATTTGAAGCCAACACTGAAATTTCTATCCTATGTAAAATTGCTCAGAAGAAAGATATTCATGACATAGTCAAGATTTATCTAGCAACTAAGCTGCAGAATCATTCAACTATAGTTTTACCATAATGAGAATAATTTGAAACCAAGGCAGGGTACTGAAAGTTATCTACAGAGGTTGAAAAACAAAGATAGATCAACAGAAATTTTAGTTGCTATCATACACAAGCAGGACATATAAAAAAATCTGATGATTAGGGATGGCAATGGGGCGGGTTAAAACCCGCCTCCGCACGGGGTGGGTCTAAACCCGGTCAAACGGGTCCGCTTTCTCAAAACCCGCTGGGTCCGGGGCAGGTTTCGGGTCCAATTGGACCCGCCCCATATAGCATATGTAAATTAACTTTTTATTTTATAAATAAAATATTATAATAAGGACTCGTGTCAACTATATGGCTTTTGAATGTGATAACCTTTATAATTGCTAATGAATCTGCAATGAGAGCTTTCTTATTGCTCTTTTCTTTTCCATAAAGTTATTGTATTGCTTATTAAGGCTTTAAAATTTCTCAATGGACAATTACTACACTGAACCTTAAGTCATGAATCATGATTAAACATGCCTGCAATCCAGTTTCACATTTTCAGTTTCAAATTTATTATTTCAGTCTACCATTTCAGATTTATGTTTTCGAATGATCAGTTATGGGGGCTTGAAATTAATTCAGCCAGCAACTCGAGTCCAGTGAAATTATAAGTCACTAATTTTCTGTTTAGACGGGTCAGGCAGGTTGGACCCGTCGGGTCCCGGGTCCAAGGCGGGGCGGGGGCAGGTCCCGGGTTTAGCCAGACCCGCCCCGTTGCCAACCCTACTGATGATGCACTATGCACATTACTGGAGGCATGACAATGTCAATAGGGAACATGTAAATCCTGACTCTCAACACGATATCAAAGCAGTGGAAGGCTTGGTTAACTTTGACAAAAACAACAATGAAAGTTGAACAAAAATGCACCAAGTATATTATATTGATAAAATATAGCTGTTTAGTTAATGCTAATTGTTGGAAAATGTAATTGTTTAAGGCTAGCAAATCAGTAACTTAAGGAAGTTATAGCTATAAGGGATGAGATGATTAGCAATCCCTTAATAAGGGATCTGATAGATGTGCGCTGAGATGATGAAAATGTAATGATGAAAGATGATGTGATATAGAAATAGTAAAAGAAACATAAAAACCATTCTTCCGATATGTTATCGATTAGGTTGCCATCAGTTACTTTCATTTTGAAAATTTTCTTTCTGCTAGAGAATAGTGTAAAATTTTGTTAGGGAAAATAAGAAAATTTTTAGGAGATGTGAATGTAGATGATGAAAATGTAATGATGAAAGATGATGTGATATAGAAATAGTAAAATAATGATATGATATGATTGGTAGTTAGAAATATGTTAGTGGCTGACTAGAGAAATTTATGGGAAAACGTGTAATAATGAGGTGGTTTTTTTGGAAAGTGGGTAGATGTAATTGGTGTAAGCAAAAGTGAGAGTGAGTGAATAGTGTAATATTTTGAAATTTTGTGATACACAATCACATTTTGAGTTTAAAAAAAAATTTCTAGCGGAACGAAAATGAGAAATTTTCATAGGCAATCGCAACCTTAGGCCTTTTCCTGGGTTTCCATTTTCATGTAGCCTTCACTATTGCGGTAATCAATTGATTCCAGCCTTCATTTGTTGCGATAAGTCCATTGATTTGCAGCCCTCATTGTCATTTTTTTCCCTTTCTCGTATTTCTTCTCTTTTTATCACTATTGGGAATTTAAAATGAAGTGCCCTTATATACTTGTCTACTGTCCAACGGTCCAATCGAATGCACAAAGCATCAACACTAATGAAGAATAAAACAGGATCAGATTGAGAAGCTGAGAACCTATTGGAGAAACTTGACAAATTTTCGGGTATTTCTTCAATAGATGATTTGTAGTACTTAGGTCACGATAAACTTTGAGAGCATGTCTTTTGAGAGCTCCTCATAGCTCTGATACCAGTCAGTCCTAAACCTGACGCCCAAGAATTAGACCCAAATCCTAGAATTGAGGTAGAAACTCCTAACCGTCTCTTACAAGATGAGTTGGAACACAATCTAGTTGAACCTGAAGAACATGATCCTCGTCCTTTTACCTTAGCAAAGGAACAAAAAAAATGCTGGTTTTTATCTTAATTCCAAGTTTGCTTGGAACAAGTTTCACTTATTTTTTTGTTAAATTCATTTTTCCACTGCCAACGAAAACAATTTTTTCCCAGAATGAGGATTCCACTAAATTGACTGACCAAACAATGAGTCAGGAACAGAGAGAGGGAAGGGTATTCCAGGAAAATTTGTTCCTCCATTCCATTATAAAACATGCCATTAGATCTCTCACTTATGTATGCCCCACTAATTCATGTTTAAATATCTTTTTGCTATTTGTTGTGGTGCCGCCAGAAAAGAAAAGGAAATGGCTGCCAAAGATGAACTAAAATCATCATCCATTTGCAGCCACAATAAAAGGTCAAAACCCCCAAAAAGACCAGTCATAAACCTCTTGCCTCATTCCTGCTAAGACACTCTTCATTCAAGAAATCTAAAGACACTCTTGTAAGATCAGTCTCACCTTCAGTCCATCAACAAGACGCCCTGGCATGCTCCCAATATATGTACGCCTATGCCCTCTAATGTCAGCCTCGTCTTTAACACCACCTAGAGATATGCGGATAAATTTTCTACCCAAAGCAGCAGCGATTGATGAAGCTAAAGATGTCTTTCCAACACCTGGTGGACCAACAAAACACAATACTGGGCCTCTTGCATCTGGTTTAAGCTGCATGACAAATTTGAGACAGTTTAATGTTGGATTGACAACTACTAGATCATGAAATATCAAAAGTAAAATGGTAATAAGAGGTTAACCTTGCGAACTGCTAAATATTCAATTATCCGCTGCTTGACCTTTACTAGACCATAGTGGTCAATGTCGAGACGCTCTTTTGCAGCCTTTAAGTCCAACTCCCGTTCTTCACTGGCTTTCTGCCAAGGCAGGTCAGCAAGAAGTTCCAGGTATACACGAGAGCTATTATATCCAGGTTGCTGAGGCTGCATTTTCTTTAATCTCCTGATATAAGAATAAGATTTGGATTTGAAAAGAAACTCATTCAAAATCAGAACCACAGAATCATGAAAATAGCATCTAAAAGCTCTCAATTTGGATAATTATCATGATGCACATATATGCTATATTGACATATGATCTTGCTCGCAGGAGATAAACCGCCAAAAACTCTGGCTTAAGTAGCAAACAAAAGATGAATATGCTTCAACTATGAGCAGCTCATAAGTTGAATTCGGAGTATTCTAAAAATAAAATGAAATGCGTCAGGTGAATTGTTGCACAAGGAAATCTATGAATAATATATGATCACTTTACCTCCCTTAGATCAACCACAGCTGAAGATAATGCTTGATATAATTAAGCAAATATCAGACAGCTGTGGGGTGAGAATGCAATGAAAATTCTTTATCAAGGAGATAATAAAGTTTCTTCTCCTGAGAGTATTCATCCATTATGGTCTAAAAACAGAAGTGATACCAAAACTGAATTTCGAACATGAATCGATAAAGAAGTCTTGGTAGTAAATGCATATCACTGATAAAAATCTTTCTAAAAGTCTTGGTAGTAAATTTACACCTTAATTCTCTCTGAGCATGCTTCCAGATATTTGCTGGCATTCCTGCATCTTGCATCTTCCTCTCTAGTGCAGCCACATCATCCTCCTCATCATCATTATCACCGAGTTCTTCCTTTATAGCCCTCATCTGGTACATGTCCCAAAAAGCATAAAGATATATGCACACCATCTAAATGTACTAAATGCCATAAAAGTTAATGAGAGCGAAAGGGCTAACTTAGGATCCACAAATCGAATGTGTGGAGCCATTTTTTCGCACAAGTTATGGGTTTCAACTTGAGTTTCCAAAACATTTTCATATACAAAAATTTCACCCACATTTAAATTACAGGTAGCTAAAAATTAATTGGAAAAAAGTTGTACTTATTTGTATGGCAAACAACCTTATTGCACCAATTAACCCATGAAAATATCAATCCAATAGCCTTTAACTTTCTTCCAAGTTGCAAAAAAAGAGGAGACTGCCAATGGGAAACACTCATAATACAAAAGAGAATTATCATAAAAAATGTAAGCAAGCTCAAGCAATATAGTGATTATATTTTTTCCTTTCAGTTGGTCATCACAGCGAATTTACAACAGATATGCTCTGGCTCTCATGGAAAAGGGAAGATTGTTAATTTCTTCATCATACATGAGATGCTTGGTGCCAAAGTTATTGAAAATCAACCATACATGAAAATATACTATACGATAGGCTGGATAACAATTTTAGAATGGAACTCAAAGTAAGCTATGACTTCGATTTTGTATAAAAATATAAAAACATGGGAAAGGCAAAAGTCACAGAGATTTGCGTTTTTCAAGTTGCAACTTTATATGTTTGATGCACCGCATCGAATCTTAAGCAGCTTGGGGGTTGATCTTAAGCAACATTTGAATGCAACACGACAGCTAAGGTGCATGCCAGAACCAGCCAAAGAGACAAATGTAATCAAAACTATACAATATGTAGGCAGAGGAGCTTTCTCATGTTTCATTTACACAGAATTAGTAATATCTTCAACTATGACGCAAAATATGAAGTAACAAACCTGTTGACGGAGGAGAAACTCTTTCTGAGACTTTGACAATTGTCCCTCAACCTTTTGCGTAATCTTCTCCGCTACACGAATCGACTACAGAAGGCAAGGAAAAATAGTATAACTCATGACTCTACAGGATCCTAAAATGTCAGAACCCCATTAGCAGAAGCCAGATACCTGTAAATGTCTATCGACCAATTCAGTTGCTTTTGAGAGCCTCACTTTCACGTCAACAGAATCTAACATGGATAGCTGCTCTTCAAAACTAATCTCAAAGCTTGCAACAAATATATCAGCCAATTTGTGCACAGGAACTGTCTCCAGGAGAACTTTAGTCCTCCCTCCAGTTTTTTGTTTCTAGATACAGATATAACTCAAATCAGAGAAAGGAATTAACTGTTAGTAATCAAAATAATTAAAATGCATCTTCGGATTCAACTAACTGATGACTTCCTCAGTAAAGTTTCAGCATCCATCAAACAGCCAAGCGTTAAAATCAAATCTCAAGAATTACCTGCTCAAGGACAGAAATAAGCTCCATGGCTGTAGCCTTGAATTGTCTGGATAACGCTATGAAATCAGGATCTTGTTCCACTTGATCCATCTCTAATAGTATTATAAAATGGTATTAAATCAGAACCTTGGGGAAAGTTAGTTTTGTACACTCAAGGTCAAAGATGATGCTTTCTAACAGAGATGGCAGCAAATGAAATCTAAGTCTGCATTTTCTCAAAACAAATATATAGAATATGAAAAAACAATTTGTTAATGCAAAGAACACATTCGATGGATCCTTTATCAGCCTTAGTAGGAGTGAAACTGCTGTTAATTCTACGAATATAATTATTTACATATATTTATGTGCACAAAAATTAAAGAAAGCTACAGAGAAGACAAAAGGGAAAACAGAGCATGTAGCCATTCAGTTCTTTCCTCATTCAGCACACATGGTTTGGAACCATTAGTGTAAAGGTTATTCAGGTTTGAAAATGTAGGTCTGTTAACGCATGACCCTTATGCCACACCTGTTTTCAAGTTCTCATTTTGGCAGTACAGTGACAATTGATCCAGTTCTCATAAGTTTTTTGAATTCGTAACTGATTCTACTGTATACTTGAAGGTGTTACATCAGAGTCTTGAGGATTCATCAAACAAACAAATAGGTGTTTCTGCAAAAATATAAGGGACTCAATCCTACAAGTTTTCCGATGCCAAAAGTTAGTTAAACAACCAAAACAAATTTAGTTGGATGAACTATGTCACATCCAGTTAATCTACTTATTCATCTCTGCGCATACTAAACATAGTATCTCCTATATGCAGCATTGCAGTGTGTTTGACCAGCAGAAACTCCAACTATTTTCTTTCCCCACTTATGCAAAGAGTCATAAAGATCAATCACATAATTCAAAGAGATCTAAAATTCTCTGCAAGGAAAAGACAGCACGGTACTGGGAGCCTGCTGATGGGCATATTATAATGCAAAGCATGAGTGTTGCAAAATCTTCGCATGCCTCTTATTTTAGTAAAGGAAGCCATAAGGTCTTCCATTAGCTACGTTAACCTGACTAAAACAAGAAGGACGCTATATTAATTCACGCGACTTTGCTTTTTATAACCCCATCTCAATGACCAACTATGAACTAATTATTTTCTGTACATGATTACACAAAAGACAGCAGAGCATTGGTGGTGTGTCTTGGTATTGAGTTAGCTTTATCTTGAGTACTACTTCAGCACCTTTGTGCAGGCCACATTCACCATGTATGTTATTTACATACAAATTTATTGTCTCTAATCATTTGCACTTCAAAACAAAGAATTTAACAGATGTTTACCAACTTTCGTCATGTCAAGGGGAGTGATCCGGGCGGTGTAATACGTTCCTCTTGTGCTCAACTCCTGCACACTAAATCTGCACAAGCCTTCAAGAACAACAATGTAGGTCACCCTCCCACTTGGTTTCTCCACTCCTCTTGACAGATGTAAAGCTCGGGCAGCGACTCCTCTGAAGGCAAAAGTGAAACATGAGAAATAACGAATATAAGCAATACCAAGGGCAAACAGAATTCAGCTTAACCACTATTAATATACCTATTATGCCAGTGGATAACCTCCTGTTGATTCTTACCACCGTGTTTGTAGGAATCTGATGTTTCCTCTTGGTTTTTTGAGCTTCTTCTCCTAAATTAGTTCCCAGGCCTTCAAAGACAATTCCACAACAATTCATCAGATCATATTACTATAATCATCATACTCCTACTAAGGATTACTTCTTATCAGTATCACGTTTCAAACTTTCCAATTTTTTCCTTGAAACGTGTTTAACTAGACCAGGTCCAACAATCACTCTCTCAATCAAACAATAAGGTGTTGGACCCTCCACGCATAGTAAAAAGGAAAATCACAGTTGAGCTCTAAGCGTGGGACACAGAGTGTACGTTACTTCACCTGGAGACGACATGGGGCCTGCTGACGGAGCCTCCACAGCAGCATCACGAACTGGCAGAATGCCAATTAGTCCTTTCTCTTCCCTCTGCCATAACTCTTGTTCCACCAACTTCACACTAGCAGCACAACGTTTCACAATAACATAAGTAATTCTCATTCCAACTACTGAAAATAGAAGCAGAAACAGAATTTAGAAGGCAAAAAGAATTCGACATGAAAAATGAAGTACCTGCTGGGTGAAGTGCATCGAATACGAATAATCGCACCAGGTAACAATACTTTGTTCCGAAAGGGAAGAATTGCAAGTCGACCCGGCAGCTCCACCGATTCCGCCATACCAACCAAAAGTATGTATATATTCCTTTTACAGAAAATTGTTTTTCAGGGGAAAAAACAACAACACCAACAACAACAAAAAATTTGTTTATATATATCGGATTTTGTGATAAAGATCAGAGCTATGGATTGAGAGAAAGAAGCTGCGGAAGAAAAAAGTAGGAAGGGAAAAGGGGAGAAAATAAAAATCTGAAAAAGAAAAAATGGAGAGGCGAGTTTGTGAAGGTTAGGCAATAATAATCATAATAGACCAACTAGACTGCCACGACGAACTATTATATATTCTGTTGTTTTCTCTCTCTACTACCTCCTCATCATGATCAGTGTTTTTAATTATTATTTATGGATAAAAAATTTAAAACTAAAGTCCATCCAATGCCCTCGAAAACTTAATTACGATGTGCGTTGTGTTTGACTAAGCTTATTTATAAGATCTTATAAACTAATGCATTTTTATTATAACATTGACTAAGCTTATTTGAGGTTTTACGGTTTCCATCTGATTCGATATTTTCCATTTTTACTCTTCTTTGAATATAAGTAAATTATGTTTGTTTTTACTCAATCTTATAAGAAGATGAGGGTGTTTGGTTGTTTTATTTAAAAGATCTTATAAGCACATACATGTTATAAGATATTTTTAAAACTTATAAAATGCTAGATTTTATTTTAAAACTAAGTTATTGAAATGTTTGGATAAAATAAGATAGTGTAGCTTTTAAAATGTTAGTAATGATAATTTTATAATAAAAATAGTTAAAATTAAAGAAGGTTGTTGAAATAAGATCTTATTTTGAAAAAAAATTGAGACTTCCTAACTTTTTCAAAAACAGCTTATAAGCTCCTAACATCTTATTTTAGGAGTTTATAAAATCTTTTTAAAAAATAATTATCAAACAAATTTAAACAACTTATAAGCTCTCAAACATCATATAAAATATTTTGAAGAACTTAATTATAAGCTCAGCCAACCACATTCTAGTTCTTGCCTGCGAAATTTACTCAACTAATGGAATAACTAAAAGGAAGATAAAAGTATTATCAATTTTTTTTGTCAATGTTCGGTTTCATTTTAGGGGGCGCTATTTGCATCCCTATTTTTTTATAAATAACTCATTTACTTCATACACCCCCACCTCATTTTACAAACCCACCTAATACTTAATATACCCCCTCTATATTTTTATATTTTACCCTTCTAGCAAAAAAACCCAATTTTACATTCATTTAACATACATCCACCACGATAAAATCGCAGTGGTATAACCTAGGGCTCAAGAGTTACTTTTTTTTAATTTTTTATCCTTATCGTGCCATTTTTTGCAATAGTATTAAAATATTTTATTATTAAAAATGTGTCATTTTTGATAAATTGAAGGTTTTATGGATTGAGTTCGAAATTGTATTGTAAATTTTAGGTTTTTTGTTTTAAATTCATGCATTTTTTTTATAACGCTTATGTTCAAATAAATATTCTCCACGATGGCCATTTTTTCTAAAGGATGGCACGATCGTGCCATTTTTTCCGTAAAAAATATGGATGGCATGATGGTATCTATTGTGTGGCACGATCGCGTGCCATTATTTTTTTGGAAAAATGGCCATTGTGCCACCCTTTTTCAATCAAAAAAAAAATTATCAACTATAACTCTAGCATGATGGGCAATTTTTCCGCATCTTCGAGAAAAAATGTGCATCGTAAGTCCTATTCAACATAGCAAAAAAATGCACAAACTTGAAACAAAAAAAAACAAAATTTTGTAACACCATTTCGAACCCAACCTTATTGTTGGAATTTTGGTTTGAGAAATTGGGTGTTGACCCAATTTTGACCAAATATTCAAGTGGTTTCCATTGGTGGAAAATGAAATTAAATTATATTTTAAAATTCTACTAAGTGAGTAGATGAGATTAACATTTTGAATTTCTCAAACCAATTCCGGTGAAATGAGAAATTAATGCTTTATAATTAGTCACTTAAAACTAGAAATTGATATGAAAATTGGAAAATATGGGGAGGAGAAATGCTTCATCCCACATGGAGGAAAAAGCCAAAGATTGCTCTATTTATAAATCTCAAGTTGACTAATGGATTTGGGCCTTTCGGGGAAAAATGGCCATTCACCAACGTTTTTAAAGGGTGAGGACCTACATGCTTTGTAACACCATTTAACCCAACCTATTGTTTGGTTCAAAACACACATATCAAGCTGTTTCCGTTGGTGGAAAATGGAATTAAATTATTTTTAAAATTTACTAAGTGAGTAGATGAGATTGACATTTTGATTTCTTGTGTTCATTTTTCAACCTTGGCTTGAAAAATTGATATGAAAATTGAAAAGGGATAGGAGAAAACAGTCCCGGCCTGGACTTCAAGATTCTTATAGTTTTGGACAAAATTTACTTGAACTCGTTAATATTAATTAACTATTTTAATAAATAATTAAATACTTTTTCCAACCGGGCAAGGTGGACGGGCCATTTTTCTAAAAGCGTGCACGCTTTTTCAAAAAATATGGATGGCATGATGGCGGCGCGACAGTGCCGTTGCGGCAAGCGACTGGCACTGGCGTGCACGGCCTGCTGGGCGCGCGCGCGCATCGCAGATAGAAACGTTTAATTATCGTGACGTACGTTAACATAGCAAAAAAATGCGAACTTGAAGCAAAAAACCAAAGAAGTTTATATTTTAAAATTGTTGGATTTTCACAAGTGCGCGAACGCGCACATTCGAACTAATGCACATGTTCGAGCAACCGGTGTATTTTTTTTTGGAGAGACATGTCTTTTTTCGATCCAAAAGACATATCCTTTCCATGAGGCACCTTGAGGCCTATAAAACAAACTCTCTGCAAGAGATGAAATAAGAATACGAAAAATTCAGATAATAAATTGAGTCATTCTGCATTACAACATATTATTAAATATACTTCCAAAAGCTTGAAAGCCTTAAACACTTTGAGTTCGATGTTGTTTCGACTTTTGCAAGTGTTGCTAAGTTGAAACAGTAAAAGTCGTTGTATCTTAGGGACGATTGCCGGAACTGTAAGCACTTTGTAAATGGGGCAATTTCATCTTGCAGAGACAGTATCCAATACTCGCCTCGACTTAAACCTTGTACAGTTTTTCTATCCAAATACTTTAGCTATTTTCTTGTAAACAGTACCACCCAAACAACAATCACAAGACGAAACATATTGTTGTTTTCAAGACGATGGCATCCATTTTTTTCACTCCGATGGTGTTGCTCCTGCTCATGGCGAGAAACCGGCAAAGTTCTCCGGGGTCGACTTCAAAAGATGGCAACAGAAGATTCTCTTTTACCTCACTATGTTGGGTTTGTCCCGTTTCCTGAAGGAGGACCCTCCTACCATTGGCGAAGAAGAATCCGGCAACCAAAGGAGTGGTCGATGTGGATGTTTGGCATAACAAAAATTTCCTTTCTGAAACTACATTTTGAACGGCCCGGAAGACACCTCTATAATGTCTACTTGTTTTGGTGATTCAAAACATCCAAGGAGTTGTGGGACTCGTTGGAGAAGAAATATAAAATAGAAGATGTTTCACAAAGAAATTTGTTGTCGGCAAATTTATTGGTTATAAGATGGTTGACACCAAAACGGTGATCAACCAAGTTGCAAGAAATTCGATCATACTTCACGACTTAGTGTCCGGGAAGGGATGATTCTAGACGAGTCTTTCTAAGTGGATGCGATAATCGAGAAATTGTCGCCATTGTGAAAGAATATTAAGAACTACCTCAAGCACAAGCGAAGGAAATTGGGGCTTGAGGATTTGATAGTTCGACTTTGGATTGAGGAAGACAACCGCGATTCCGATTGGAAATTGACAATTGTGGGGTGTGACCATAGTTTATGGAACACAAGGGGAGCTTCTGCTGCATTTTTAAATGTAACAGAAGGTGTTGCCAAAAGTGTTGTAACACCAAAACCAAAGTTGAATGAAGTGTTGCCCAAAGTGTTGTAACACTACAGCATTCACACAAGAACAAGTTAAGTCCAAATAAGTTTATCTCGATTCTCAATATGTGATAACACCAAAGGTTACACACCTTGTAAAAGATTTTAATGGAGTTGTTGGAACTAAGGTCTGAAATCTGGTAGAACGAGGTTTTAACTGGATTGTTGGGATAATGTTCTAACAAAATAAAAGGAAAGTGGCCGAGAGCCATAAAAGTTCGGGATAATCTTGTGTTGAACAAGGATACCAGAAGTTGGAAGAGGAAGCTTTACTTTAGCAAACCACATAAAGGATAATACCTTGGAGTGTGGGGGTGCTTTGGCTAAAGTAGAAGCACCCAAGAAAATAAATTCAGCATTCATGATATAAATGATGGTATGATTATTAAATCAAGAAATGTTGTATTTATAAAAGGTGTCTTTCTTACAAATTAATGAAGGAGGTAAGTCTAGACATATTCGTCGAAGACAGAATACCATTAGACAATTGATTTTGAATGGGGTTATTTTGGTTGACTACACGAAGTCAATGAAAAACCTAGCGAATCCGCTCACAAAAGGAATTAATCGAGATCAATTGTATAAATTGTTAAGGGGAATGGATCTAAAATCCACAAAATAAAGAATATTCATAGCGGTAACTAGAACCTTTATGAATTCCCCATTCCCATGGGAACCGCCCCGATGGGACAATCTAAGTTATGAATTTTTTTCTCCCCGTTAACGACGGGCGGGGACTGGGAAAATGTGTTAAATATATACTATAATATATTAAACATATATAATATATTATAAATATATCTAAATTAAATATATAAATAAAAAATCTTTAATGTATTTTATATAATGATTGCTTTATTGGTCTTTTTTAAATAATTTATATATTTTTTAAATATTAAAAATCATTTTTTTTAAAGTAAAAAAATGGCCACTTTAAAAAAAAAATATAAAAGCGGATGAATCTTTTCGAGATATGATCCAGGGGATTCGGAAATGGACACAATGGAGAACAACGTTGTCTAGAATTATTATTGTGTAAATACTTATTATCTCGGTTTACCTTGACATCCCTAAGCGGTAAACCCAACCTTATGAATTGAGATCCCAAGACACCGGTTCAAATAAAACAAGTAGGACAACTAAGTTATGAATATTCAAATGTACACTTGAAAATGTTTACTCATTCCCTAACTTCCAAGTGAAATAGAAACCACAATGTGGTGAGGTTAAGTTTAAGACTTTTAATGATTCCTATACCGAAAGGTAGTATGGCAGATACTTTTCAATAGAGAGATCCTATATAAGTGAGAAGTAATGCCACTTCAAAGAAATGACTTATGGGAATTGTTGATATGATTTGGTTTGAATGAACACAACGTGAGAACAACAAGTGTTAGAATTATTATTGTGTAAATACTATTTCTCGCCAAACGGAGAGTATTTAAGTGGTTTCCATTGGTGGAAAATAGAATTTTACTATATGTTAAAATCCACAAGCCAGTAGATGAGATTATCATTTTGAATTTCTCAAAATGCTTAATTTCTTTCATGGGGGATTGTTGAAAATTAATGCTTTGAGAAATTAGCCAATTTGAAAAATATTTAATTGATATGGTGGAAAATAGAAAAATTATATGTTAAAATTCTACTAAGTGAGAGATGAGATTAACATTTTGAATTTCTCAAAACTAATTCCAGGGAAAATTAATGCTAAAATTAGCTCACTTTAAAACTAAAATCCATATGAAAATTGAAAAATGGGTTTGGAAAAGCCTTGTTGTGTATATCGCACAAAGGAAAAAGCCAAAGATTACTCTATTTATAAATCCATTCAATACACACGTCTTGGGCCCAGGCACCAAAGTTTTTAAAGGGGCTCGGCCCGTGCCGTCGGTTCAAACATGGCCATGGGCCTGGGCTTGACTTCAAGGCCTTTATAGTTTTGGACAAAATCTAATTGAATAAAATTAATTATTTTAATAAATAATTAAATACTTTTTCCAATCTGGCAAGGTGGTGTGCGCGGGCGCCCCTGCTCAATGCGACATAAATATTTAATTATCGCGGCGCGCTTGATGCGACATAAATATTTAATTATCGCCAAGACGCACAAATGCGCGACGCATATTCGAACGATGCACTGCTCGAGCAACCAGTGCATTTTTTGGTTGTAGACATGTCTTTTTCGATCCAAAAGACATATTTGTTCCATGAGACACCTTGAGGACTATAAAACAAAATCCTTTTCTTGCAGATGAAATAAGAATACGATAAATTCGATAATAAATCGAGTCATTCGCATTACAACATATTGTTAAATATCCTTCCAAAAGCTTGAAAGCCTTAAACACTTCGAGTTCGATGTTGTTTCGACTTTTGCAAGTGTTGCTAAGTCAAAACAGTTTAAGTCGTTGTATCTTAGGAACGATTGTCGGAACCCTAAGCACTTTGTAAATGGGGCAATTTCGTCTTTTGGAGACATTATCCAATACTGACCTCGACTTAAACCTTATCCAGTTTTTCTGTCTAAACACTTTAGCCATTTTCTTGTAAACAGTACCACCCAAACAACACCTATAAAACCTTCAATCTATCAAAAATGCCACATTTTCACACCTAATGCTACTATTAAAATAGCACGATAGTGCAAAAATAAAAAAAAATAAAAAATTACTTCTTTAGCCCTAGAGAAGAAGAATATAAGTTTGAAAAAAAATGGGGGTGTATTTAGAGATTTATTGGTGTATTTAGAATTTTTTTTCATGATAGTAAGAGTATCATAGTCATTTTAAGTCGTGGCAATTTTATTAATATTGAGAGATGGTGTATTTATAAAAAATGGGGTGCAAATAGCCCCCATTCATTCTAAGAGAATATGTCAGAAAATATAAAACTAAGATGCTTTTTCTCAGTTTTTATGTGAAAATCAAGCAATACTTGAATTACCAATGGTAAGATCTGGCAATTAATTTAACATATAATGAAAAGAATAATATTTTGTTTTTTTTTTTAAATAAGTTGGGAGTAGTGGTTGGAGGGGAGAATAAATTTCAAAGAAAATATAAAAAATAAAGGGTTGAACCCTGGTGAACACTCTTACAAATAATGGCGGTACCATTTGAAATTTCTGAAACTCGTTATTTCGTTTTTATTCTATCCATTCATTATCAACTTTCCTCTTACCAGCTACCGTGTTTTTCTTCCATTGAAATATAAAATAGAATAGAAAACAATTTCAAGGCATATTGATGAATAATTAAATTTTATGTAATTAACATATAACTGAATATATAATTTGACATTGCAGTTGACCCCAATTTAGAAAAAATCATGTGCAATAAATTTGATATTACTGAAAAACAAAAAATATTATTCAAAAAAATTCATTCACAAATTAACTACAATAATTATTTCTATATGTTTTCCAATATATTCTTTCTAAACATTTCCATAAATATCACTAAATCTTTTTATTGAAATAATTATGGTGGCCGAAAAGTGCTTTATTTCATTTTTTGTTTATAGCATGTAATAGTCAGCTCACTGTTCCAACTTTTGCCTACTCCTTTTTCAATTTTTTATTCTGTACTTTGTATGCCTAATTTTCAATCATGGGGGTATGAAAATCTTGCTTTGACTGGGGCTGAAAAGTAAGTTCAAATTGGATTCCAACTTCAAAAATTAATTTTAATAAGTTTTACTGATTTCATTGTTACAGAAAAGTTTATTCTTTTATTAGTTGTGCAACACTCTTAATGACAAGTCAAATATCACCACAATGACATCTACAATACCATTAATCATCAATGTTAGGTCTAGAGATAAAAGTCTAGTGTACTTACGTTTTTAAAAAAAAACCTAGTCCTCTTCTCTTGCTCCATCTTCTGACTCTCTTTCTTCTCTCATCTTTAATGTGATTTTTATTTTTTAGTTAGTTTCTCTTTTATGAATAAATGTGTCCCTGTCGTCTTTTGTTTATCCTCAATAGGTGACTTTTGATAAATATGTTTGTCCTCATATGTGGGGCTTTGATCAAAAAATTCGGATGAGTCGAGATCCGATAATTCATGACAAAAGCGATCCAAATATGAATTGTGATGAAAACGAGACCAATTTCATTGTGACATATTTTGTTCAGCATCCTCATTGCGATTTTCCGATTCTATGGATCAATTAGATATATCTAGTTTAAAATTTTGTTTTAGATTTTGTATATGTTTATGATCCATAGGCCTTGCAATTATATTTTTCTCTCAATGTTGTTTTAGTTGTAAGTTTCTCTTGATTAATATAATTTATTTTGATCCTAAAAAAAATGATAGCCTAGAAATGGGTAATAATTTCACGCACATCTTATGTTTCTGAATTATAAGCTTGTACTAAAACACAAGCTCAAAAATGATTCAATTTTATGCGATATTAGCGGTACAAATGAAGGCCTTCAAATTATATGTGAAATCATACTCATATATTTTAATTTAATTTAATTTTAATTTTAATTTTAATTTTTATATTTCATAACTAACTTTTCTTTTTCTTTTATAAACGAAATATAAAGCAATACGGCAATTCCAAATAACTTGTAGTGTTAGTTGCTTTGGACATTTGAATTGTAGAAAATTGCAGTATTGGTCGCATAAGATTAGTACCGACACAATATTTGGTCTATCATTTACATTTACAATCTAAGAGCTATTTTTAAAGCAATAATAGTCTCATATATAAGACACAAAACTTACAAATTTGGTCCTATAACTATTAAAATTTAATAGATATGATTATCTGCTCCTCATATAATGTTAAATTATTAACAAATTACATTGTAGTATTGGTCCATGATCATAGTGATTTTAGTCTCACGGATTGCATTTTAGTCCCAAAGTCATTTATTTTTACACATATACAGTGCTATAAGAATCTAAAATTCCATTTATGGTACTCATGATTTGACTTTATAATGATGGTAAATGTGTAATTTCATAAAAATAAATTATATATTTATTAGTTATATGTTTACGATATTTTTCATCTAATATCTCAAAAGAACCTTCAACATATTTGTTAGAGGGATATATTGACCGAATGTTTAAAATGAGAAGATGAGGAAAATACAAGGATAATGGTTGTAGGTAATCTCCGCCTCGCACTAAGTTTACTGTAACTTTTCACACTAAATTTGACCGAAATCATTTTCAACACACTACACCGAATTTTACACCAAATTAATATTTTATTCTTAATTTTTAATGTATAATTATAATTAATTATTATTTAATTGCTTATAGTTTCAGTAAATAAAAAGTCATATTACAATAATTAATTATATTACAAAAATTATAAGCATTGCAATTAATGTCACGATAAAAAAAATTTATTACGTGAACATTGCTCCTAGCCTCGTTGGCCTCCCACATACAGAAAAAGAAAATTTCACAAAACAAATAGTAAAGAAAAATAGTTCGTTGGTTCATTTTCGGATGATGTTTTGGGACCCGGACATACACAAGAGAACCAGTATAAGACAAAAATTACATAATCATATTATACTGCTAAAACCACACAGAAATCAATTATTATTAATTTTTTTTGAAAAAACACGTCAACTTAGAGTTGTAATATAGTATGAAACTTCAAAAGAAATATATTCTCGTACGTACTATTTTCATCTCAAATTTTTAAGGTTTCTTATTGATGATTGTGAAGTTAAATAAAGAATTAATAACAACAAATGGGAAAAATTCGTTGAAGTTTTTGTTTTTGATATTTCTGGCCGGGAGAAAAAATTAATGATGTGGATAATTGCACTTCCTGGTCCCATAGAACAAAGGTCAACGCGTTTTAGTCCCAAATTTTCTCTTTCAGTCCCAAATCGAAATAAAAAAAAATGATGGGACTAAAATCGCAAGAAAAAACTATATAAGGAAAAAATTAATGGCGGGACTAATTCTACAACAATCCCAATATAGTTTGGACTAATTTGCAATCATGGAACTAAAATCATATCAACTCAATTCTTATGGGACCATTATTATAGACTATAGTCTCTCCTATGAAATTGACTAATTTAATATAAAATTGAAACAACTCTATTCATAATGTAAAAACAACTTATTATTCAAATTTCAAACTTGAATTTCTTATCACCTCCTTCCCCACCCCCAAAGAAAAAAAAAGGTATATTGGTTTTAGATTCTTAAAGAAAAAAAATGCAAAGTTTTCAATAATACCTTGATTTGCTGGTTTTCAGAAAAAAAAAGTGCAAAGTTCTTTTTTTTTTTTAAGAAAGAGTGCAAAATTCTACGTGAATACTCGATTTAAAACTTCTAATGTTTTTTTTCTTCTTTTGTTTAGCGAACAATCAGTGGCATGGGCCAAACATCAAGAGTATCAATTATAAAACTAATTATAAAATTTACCTTAGATCATCTCCAACAATAGCTCTATAGTAGCGTCCAACGCCAAATATCTTCTCCAACAATGCGCCAAATTGGGCGCTATTCTGTCATATGCTACAGTGCATCGCCAAAAATGGTACTGCACCGTAGCAACACTATTTTTTTTTTGTTTAATTTGTTTTGGGTTTATTTAATTTTAAAAAATATGAATATTATTTTTCAGTTAATCTAATAAAAAATAATACTAAAATTAATTCGGTTATATATGATAATTTTTTACATAATATAATATGTAGTTTTGTGAATTGTTAGTTTAATTTTGCATTAATTTCATTAAATTTAACATTTTTTAGTTTGTTTAATTTCAAAATAAAACATTTAATAACATTATATGAAATAAAATTATTTATTTAATATTTTTATCAAATATAATGTAATAAAAATTAATATTAAATGAATAAAAAAGGAACCTTATAGAATTTGTTTTTTTAGTGCATAAAGTAGTGCAATCTGCTGGAGATGAAATGGAGATTTTGCACTAAAGTAGTGCAAATTTTGTATCAAAGAAATGCAGACTACTGGAGATGGTCTTAAACATTCCAACTTCAAAGATGAATTTCATAGTATTTTAGGCTTAGTACTAATATATATCGAGTATGTCTCTTGTAAGATGCTCACATCGTGCGACAAAAACAAACAATAATAATTTTGGGGTAAAAATTGTAACACTGTCTGAGCGACTAAAATGTATCTTTATAATATATATTATTTTTTACACAAAAGTATTACCTTTAATTTTACATTGAAAATCATTACCCTTTTTTTTCCAGTCGCACGACCGTCTCATACAAGTTTTTGAATATCCAACAATTGGCAAATGACAAGTAAAATTTTAAATTTAGAAATCATCTTCACACATTATAATCATGATCTTTATGTCAACAGTGTTCTATTAAGAGCCAAAGATTCAAGAGTTATGGATACTTTTGCCCCACTTTTTGGAAAAAAAAATAGCCTTTTACGCTTCCCGATATTTTTTGGATAAAATTACGCTCCCGCCTTTTTTTGGAAAAATTTACGCTCCTGCCAGATTTTTCGGATTTTTTTACGTTGTTGTTTCGAACATGTTTCTTCTAATAAAATTTCAGTGAAAAAATAAAGTTTGCCCCCGTTAAATAATCCATTTTATACTAGAAATCTTATAAAAAAAACAAGAAATATACACATAAAACAACACATATTAAAACCAAACAAATTAAAAATAATATAGAAACAACATGAATAGAAAAACACAATTCAATTTTTGACTCAAATGCATGAAAACGTAAAAAAACATGGAAACAACCAAGAAACAATATAGAAACAAACCAAAAATAATATCGAAAACACCATATGAGCAAAAGAACTTAAAAATAGGTAAAAATTGTATTTAAACACCGAAAACTACGTTGAAACAACAAAAAATATCAAAATAACATTAAAAAGGGTATGGAAATAACCCAGAAATAACGTAAAAAATATTAAAAACACCACATAAATAAAAAGAGCTTAAAAATAGGCAAAAACTGTATCTACACTTGAAAACTATATGAAAACAAAAAAAAAAATATCAGAACAACATCAAAAATATTATAGAACAACACAGAAACAATACAAACAATGTACAAAACAATACATGAAAAAAAAAAAGCATAAAAAATAGGTAAAAGTTGTTTTGAAACATCGAAGCAACAAGAAAACAACAAATAAACAAATTTAGACAACATCGAAACAACATATATAACATATAAAGCAATACAAGAACAAAAAAAATCAAAAAAACGTAAAAATAATCAAAAAAAATAAGCATGAATCGTAAAAAAGGAACAAAAATAGGTACAAAAGTGATAGGAACGTATTTGGTGGTATTTTTATCGAAAAGTGGGGCAAATGTGACAATTACTCAAGATTCAAAGCTCAAAAGTCGACATATTAGATTTAAGTGTTTTGGAAAAAAAATAGACACACTACAACATAAATGATATTAGGTAATACCCAAAAATGTTACCTAATGGTCATAAAATGTTACTATAGACAATAAGTAGCACTTTTATGATGATGCCCTTGCCCGTGCTACCTATAGTCTAAGGTATCATTTTATTAGCTTTTAGTGACACTTTTTCTAAGTGTTACATTAAGTTCTCTATTGGTAACACTTTGAAGCAATATTTCTAAAGTGTTACATATGAATCTTATGTAACACTTTTTTTAACACTCTTTATATCTGTAACACTTAAAAAAATTACTTCTACATTATTATATGTGAATCTTATGTAACACTTTTTTGTAGCACTTCGTCGAAATATTTTTTTCTGCCACCAAGTAGATTCGAACCCACGACCTGTTATGTGTGGAAGTGACAATTTGCCACTAAGTTAAGTTGATTTTTATTACAACTTTTGCTTTGTTTTATATATACACATACACACACACACACACACACATATATATATATATATATTAAAATTGTATAAAAATTATATTATATGTATATGTAATATGTTTTATTTAATAAAGATTATATTACATAATATATGTATTAAATTAAACTATATACTATATATTAAATGTTATAATTTATAGTATATAGTTTGAAAATCATATTATGTTATATATTAAAGGACACAAAAAATAAAAATATCAAAATAAATTTATCGACCGATCAATATTCAATCGGTAAAAATAAAAAAATATATAAACAATAAAATTAATTTACCGATAAATAAAAAATTCTAACAAGAAAAAAATTAAATAATAAATAAATAATAAAAAATAATTTACCGATTAAAAAATTCTTAAGTAATTACCGACAACATCAATTTTTATTGGTAATTTTTTTCTAAAAAAAGTAAACAAAATAAAAAGAAGTTAACGATGAAATTGGTCTCCGTTACTGAAAATTAAAAATAAATAAATAAATAAAAAATAATAAAATATATACATGCACATTTTCCATTGGTACTATGATGAAATAATTACCTCCGTAAAAAAATAATAGCAAACTAAATACATTATAAAAAAACAATAATTGATTAAAAAAACAGAGTACACGATGTCTACAATTTTTAGGTTTAGTGATTTTTTTTGTTGTGACATCAATTAATTAAATAAATCATTGACATGATTTAATGATAGTTATATAATTTTGTGTTACTAAAATATTGCCTAAAAAGTGTTACAATTAATAAAATATAGTGTTGTCAAGAGTGCTTCTTAAATAAAGTGATACATACTTGCGTTATAAAAGAAATAACAAAAAAAAAGTGATACTTAAGAAGTGTAACTTATTTAAAAGTATTACATATAAGCGTTACATATTGATAAAGTGCTAACATAAATATTGTAATATAAAAAGTGTTACAAACATGTGTTACATATGCACCTTATGTAAAAAATGCTACAAAATTTGTGTTATCTAATGTCATTTATGTTGTAGTGACAGTAATATAATACTTAATTATATGTTATACTTCCTTTGTTCCAAATCGTATGACTTTATTGATTGTTTCTAAACAATGTATTATTTTCGAAACGTCAATTTCCGAAAAATATCCAGTCTTATTCTGTAATATCCGGATTTTATTTTTATTTTTATAATTATTGTTAATATAATTATTATTATTATTATTATTATTATTATTATTATTATCAAATCATTACTACAATTATTTTTTTTATTATTCTCATTAATATTATTTTGATAACAACTAGTATTAATAAGTATTCAGGCCCAATTCAAAATGTTGACTTCTGAAATTTATTATGGGCCTAAAATATTTCCTCAATTTTTAAAAGTCCAAGTCAAATAGAATTCTTTAATAAACCCTAGTCATCCCAAACTCTAGAAATCCACTCTATAAATACACAACCTAGCCCTACAATATTTTGTTCATCACGCTGGAAACCCTAATCAAGAAAACGAAGAAAACGAGGAGTAGGATTTCCTGCATTATTACTTTCTTCGCACAGACATCTGCATTTATTTGAGGTGGGGATATTCTATTCACTTATTGTTTGTCATCTTTAAATGCTTCGTATATGTGTAATTGTTTATGTGCAATGTGAAAATAAATCATGTTAGCCAGGGGCCATAAGAAGGTTCGGGATCAAAAGTATCCTCGGGGTGAACCCGCAATGTTAAAATTAGTCTGGGGCTGTAAGAAGGTCCGGGATCAGATGTATCCTCGTGGTGAACCCGCAGTACTTAGTCAGGGGCTGTAAGAAGGTCCGGGATCAGATGTATCCTCGGGGTGAACCCGCGATTATAAAGTAATCGGCGACCAAAGTAAAAGTTAAATTATATGTTGAATGTTTACGATTATGCCTATTGATGTATTTAATTTTGACAAACGTGTCCCCATTGGGCGAGTTGAAAGCTCACCCCATTTTCATTAACATTTTTCAGGTTAAGGAGTCCAGGCGAGGATTGGAGGCGGTGGATGCGAAATTAAAGATTTTATTTATTTTACAAATTTAGGAATATTTGATTTTGTTAGCAAATTTTACGTACTATTTATTTTTGGATAATTGTTGTTTGGGTTTGAATTAGGTACCCTTGTTTATTGGGATGCGAATTTTTAATCACATGCTATTTTTTTGAAAAATCTTGTTCTTCTAATTAAGTTATGGGCACTGTTTGATAAAATATTTCTACTGTTAGAAAATTTGGGTCGTTACAAGTGGTATCGAGGAGCAGGTCTACTTGATTACGTAGACTTGTTTAAAAAAATGTGTGTCTTTTTAAATAAAAAAAAATAGTATAGTGACATCCACCTCCGCCATATCTCACGGATTCTTTAAGGTATGCAAATTTATTATGTCATTACTCAATTTATTCATGTCATGCTATGTCACAATATTATGCAACACATATTATTCATGTCATTATGTCTTCTTTGCTTTTATGTCATACTCTTTTATTGCATGTGTACTTGCTATATTAGAAGAACGAACTCTAGGCACCTCGTGAAAAAAAAATAAAAAAAATAGGGAGAGACTCATAATGAATTATATTGACTTAATAGTACTAACATATAAAATGACTTATTATTATTATTATTATTTTTATTTCAATTACTATGCGATAATAACTTAAGACGGGTACTAAGAACGTACTACATATGATTATAGGAATATGGCTCCACGAAATCCTCCACGAGTGCCTCGACGCCCCCGAACCTTTAACTTAAAACAATGCCGGGAACCAAGACAATGAAGGGAACCCAAATGACATCGAAACCAACCTACGGGCCGGAGACTTGTTTGCGGAGATTCTCAATGTCGTCTGAAACCACAATAGGAACAATAACAACAACGATTAGAGTGGTGGAACAAGTTTCGCCATTACCGTCCACCCACCTTTAATGGACGTGATGGCCCAACAGCTTGAAGAATGGTTAAGAGCGCTGAAAGAATTTTCGACTTATAACTTGCAGACCGATGAACAACGAGTGGCTTGTCCGCCTTCCAACCGATGATGATGATGCGGACCATTGGTGGGAAGGTTACTGGAGAAACAGAACTGAAGAAGAACGTAATGCATTATCCTGGGATGAATTCAAGGAAGTGGTGATGGAGAAGTACTTCCCTAGATCCTACCGTGACAAGAAGGAAACAGAATTTCTGAACTTCAAGCAAAGGGGATTGACCGTAACTGAATACGAAAGGGAGTTTAACCAATTATGTCGGTTTGCACCACATCTGGTTGATACCGACCTAAAGAAAGCTTTGAGATTCAGAAGGGGATTGAGGTCACAATTGTCTGGAATTCTATCTGCACAGGGGGACTTGGAATATGCTGTGATGGTTAGACGGGCTCATGAAGTTGAAGCAGGACTAGCTGGGGATGATGATGACCGCAAGCCAGCCGTTGTGTCAGAAAAGAGGAAGTTTGATGGGACAAAGCCGAGTAAAATGGGGAATCAGAATAAACAGATAAGAACCGATGGAAATTCTCGCCCAAGTGCACCAAACAATAAGCCGACTTGCCCGAAATGCAACAGGAATCACTACGGGGAATGTTTAGCTAGACAAGGAAAATGTTTTATGTGCAAGAAACCGGGTCACGATGCTTCAAATTGCTCACTTTCTTTGAAAGACGAGAAAGGAAATGAGGGACAAGGAGGCACCGCTTGAATGTATGCTATGACGCGGGAAAGAGGGTCGAACCCCTGCGATGTCGGGTATGTTAACAATATCCGGAATACCTGCGCTTGTACTTTTCGAATCGATCTGTGCCACACACTCATTTATATCTGCTAAGTTTCATGATATAACTGGACATAAGGATGCTAGAATAGATGTACCCCTAGAGATTAGTTTGCCATCTGGAAAGACAATAACTACTGACATCATGGACAATGATATAGACGTGAACATTGGGGGGAAACATCTAGAAGCTGACGTATACATAATTGAGATGAAGGATTTTGACGTAATTCTAGGCATGAATTGGCTTAGTAAGTATCAGGCGGGCATTAAGTGCCAAGAGAAGGAGATAACACTCAAACTACCTGGAGATGAGGAAATTACGTTCTACGGAGTTAACTCTAAGTCTGTACTGCGAGTTATATCGGCGATGAAAGCGCGAAAGATGTTGGCAAAAGAGAATTGTCAGGGGTATTTAGTAAGTCTAGTCGAAGCTCCAACGACGGACCTATCACCTACAGACGTACCAATTGTTCGAGAATTTTTAGACGTATTCCCAGAGGACTTGCCTGGAGTTCTGCCTGACCGTCAAGTCGAATTCTCAATAGACTTGGTACCTGGAGCAACACCGATATCTAAGGCACCCTACAGGATGGCACCAAAGGAGTTACAAGAACTAAAAGCGCAGATACAAGAATTCTTTGGACTTGGGTTTTATCGTGCCTAGTGTATCACCCTGGGGAGCACCAAACCTATTTGTTAAGAAGAAGGATGGGTCATTAAGGATGTGTATCGATTATAGAGAACTTAATCGACTCACGGTGAAGAACAAGTACCCACTGCCAAGAATCGAAGACTTGTTTGATCAATTGAGGGGTGCCAGTACTTTTTCTAAGATTGATTTGAGATCCGGGTATCACCAATTGAAGATCAAGGAGAGTGATATCTCGAAGACATCATTTAGGACCCGATATGGGCATTATGAGTTTGTAGTGATGCCGTTTGGGTTGAGTAACGCACCAGCAGTGTTCATGGACTTGATGAATAGAGTGTTCCATCCATTTTTGGACCAATTCGTCATAGTCTTTATAGATGACATACTCGTGTATTCAAGGGACAAGGAACAACATGAGAACACTTGAGAATAGTGCTTGAGACACTTCGCAAGGAGAAGTTATACGCGAAGTTCAAGAAGTGTGAATTCGGATAGACCGAGTTGGATTTCTTGGTCATGTAATCACCGCAAAAGGAATTGAAGTGGATCCAGTAAAGGTTGAGGCAGTCAATGAATGGAAGGCACCTACAAATGCGAGTGAGATTCGCAGTTTCTTGGGATTGGCAGGATACTATCGCAAATTTATAGAGGGATTTTCGAAAATAGCTGCGCCTATGACTCGACTCACCAGAAAGGGAGAGAAATTTTTGTGGACCGAGAAATGCGATGAGAGCTTCCAAGAGTTGAAACGAAAACTAACTTCTGCACCGGTATTGACGATTCCTGACCCAACCACGGACTTTGTGATTTACAGTGACGCATCAAAACAAGGCTTGGGTGCGTATTGATGCAACACGGAAAGGTGGTTGCCTATGCTTCAAGGCAATTAAAGCCACACGAACTGAACTACCCGACTCATGATTTGGAGTTAGCTGCGGTAGTCCATGCACTGAAGATTTGGAGACATTATCTATATGGCGGGAAATGTGAGATATTCACCGATCATAAGAGTTTGAAATACCTATTTACTCAGAAGGAGTTAAATATGAGACAGAGGAGATGGTTAGAACTGGTTAAGGACTATGATTGCACCATCAACTATCATCCGGGCAAAGCTAATGTAGTAGCTGATGCCTTGAGTCGTAAGACCAAATGTGAGTTGTCTAGTTTACTCACGCAACAAGAGCAATTGGTACGAGTTTGCAAGCCGAAGATTGAAGTCATAACTCCACCAAGAAGTACAAAGGCGGTATTGGCATCTTTGGTAGTTCAACCCACTTTGAGAGAAAGGATCAAGGAAGCACAAAGTCGAGATCAATTTTTGAACAAGATGAAGGGACGAGTTCGAGAAGGAAATATAAAAGGGTTTGTCATAGCGGATGATGGTGTTTTGACGTACGAAGGGAGATTGTGTGTTCCTAAGGAGGAAGAACTTAGGAAAGAGATACTTGAAGAAGCTCATTGTACGCCGTACACGGCCCACCCGGGAGGTACAAAGATGTACCGAGATCTAAGAGAAGCCTTCTGGTGGCGAAGTATGAAGAGAGACATTGGATCTTTTGTGGAGAAATGTTTGATATGCCAAAGAAGTCAAAGCCGAGCATCAACGACCGTCCTGGTTTGCTCAAACCTCTTGAAATCCCGAGAATGGAAATGGGAGCACATAATGATGGATTTTGTGGTAGGACTACCACGATCGAAAAAGGAAATAAAGTGGTATGGGTTGTAGTAGATCGATTGATTTGAAGTCACTCACTTTCTCGCCGATTAAAATGACATTCAAGATGGAGCAAGATGCGCAAATATACATCCAAGAGATAGTGAAATTACATGGAGTACCGGTGTCCATTGTGTCGGACAGAGATACAAGATTTACTTCTAAGTTTTGGGGAAGTTTACAGATCGCTTGGGAACAAAAACAAGTTTAGTACGGCTTACCACCCGCAGACAGACGACGATCCGAGAGGACGATCTGAGATATTGGAAGACATGTTGAGAGCATGTGTGCTTGATATAGACGGAATTGGGAATCATTATTGCCGGTGGAGTTTGCTTATAACAACAGATTACCAAACAACTATTAGGATGGCCCCACGAAGCATTGTACGGGAGAAAGTGTAGATCTCCGTTGTATTGGAGCGAGGTCGGAGAAAAGAAGATGTTGGGACCGGAGTTGGTTCGACAAACAATGGAAAAGATAGCAAAAATCGAAGATCGAATCGAAATGGCACAAGATAGACAATCGTATCTTTGATCGTCGAAGGAAAGACTTCTGATTCGAGGAGGGAGACAATGTGTTTCTCAAGGTAGCACCAAGATAAGAGGAGTGATAAGATTTGGTGATAAGGGAAAGCTAAAGCCAAGATACATAGACCGTTCGAGATATTGAAAAGAGTCGAGATCTAGCTTATCAACTTGCATTACCACCACGCCTCGTCAGCGTACATGATGTTTTCCACACTTCGATGTTGAGGAAATACGTTCATGACCCAAGTCATATTATCAACTACGAAGATCTGCAGATTAACGACGACTTATCATACGAAGAAGCACCTGAAGCCATTTTGGAGCGAAAAGTTCATAAGCTGAGGAATAAAGACATAACCCTGATTAAAGTGCAATGGAGACGCCATGGGAGAAATGAAGCCACATGGGAGCGTGAAGAGGAGATACGTGCAAAGTACCCCGACTCCTTAATTTTTGGTAAGTTATCAAATTTCGAGGACGAAATTTAGTTAAGGGGGATAGGATGTAATATCCGGATTTTTTTTTATTATTTTTATAATTATTGTTAATATTAATTATTATTATTATTATTATTATCAAATCATTACTACAATTATTTTTTTATTATTCTCATTAATATTGTTTTGATAACAACTAGTATTAATAAGTATTCAGGCCCAATTCAAAATGTTTACTTCTGAAATTTATTATGGGCCTAAAATATTTCCTCAATTTTTAAAAGTCCAAGTCAAATAGAATTCTTTAATAAACCCTAGTCATCCCAAACTCTAGAAATCCACTCTATAAATACACAACCTAGCCCTACAATATTTTGTTCATCACGCCGGAAACCCTGATCAAGAAAACGAAGAAAACGAGGAGTAGGATTTCCTGCATTATTACTTTCTTCGCACAGACATCTGCATTTATTTGAGGTGGGGATATTCTATTCACTTATTGTTTGTCATCTTTAAATGCTTCGTATATGTGTAATTGTTTATGTGCAATGTGAAAATAAATCATGTTAGCCAGGGGCCATAAGAAGGTTCGGGTTCAAAAGTATCCTCGGGGTGAACCCGCAGTGTTAAAATTAGTCCTGGGTCAGTAAGAAGGTCCGGATCGGATGTATCACCGGGGGTGAACCCGCGATCTTAGTCGGGTCGTAAGAAGGTCCTGGATCGGATGTATCCTCGGGTGAACCCGCGATTATAAAGTAATCGGCGATCAAAGTAAAAGTTAAATTATATGTTGAATGTTTACGATTATGCCTATTGATGTATTTAATTTTGACAAACGTGTCCCCATTGAGCGAGTTGAAAGCTCACCCCATTTTCATTAACATTTTTCGAGTTAAGGAGTCCGGGCGAGGATTGGAGGCGGTGGATGCGAAATTAAAGATTTTATTTATTTTACAAATTTAGGAATATTTGATTTTGTTAGCAAATTTTACGTACTATTTATTTTTGGATAATTGTTGTTTGGGTTTGAATTAGGTACCCTTGTTTATTGGGATGCGAATTTTTAATCACATGCTATTTTTTTAAAAATCTTGTTCTTCTAATTAAGTTATGGGCACTGTTTGATAAAATATTTCTACTGTTAGAAAATTTGGGTCGTTACATATTCTCAAAATTTTCAAAAAGTAAACATGAAATTAAATGATTATTTTTATTAATTTGAATGGTGAATGAATGTGCAATATCGTCATCATCGTGTTGGTATCATAAAATGCACCTTTTTCGAATAGGGAAAGCTTCCCATTTCTATCTAGGGATGACCACAGTTCCAGAATCGTAGGTTTTGGTTCCAAAATTGTCGGTTCCAGAACCATTTTTTTTGTCTTTTGATAATTTTATTATTTTTTTAAACATAATTTATCAATTTCAGTTATAAAAAAAAAGAAAAAAAATTAGTATACAAGAATCAAAGTTTGCGTAGCTTGCTTACAACATTTGGTTTAAGATGTATCTCATGTGGTTGCTAATAATAAACATTTAACATTTCTTCTAGCATTACCCAAAAAATTAAAAATCATCGGTTTAACCTTGAAACCAATGGTTTCAAGTTTTAAACCACCGTTTTCACCCCAGTCCCACAAGGAACCTGCCTACATGGTTTTCATGGACGGATCCAGAAACTTTATAGAAAGAGGGCACAAAATAAATACAATTATAAACTCATAAAAAAATAATTAGTTGGGGCACACTTTATTTTTTGTTTTTAATAACCTAATTACTATATAGTTAAAAATGCGCACATTGTTTTTAAAAATGGACAATTTTCTTTTTTTAACCTAATTAATTTAAAACATCAAAAATAAATAATAAAGAATAAAAAAAGAAGGAAAAAATATAGTGGGGGGCACGTGTCCCCCACATTGGGTAACATAGCTCCGTCTATGATGGTTTCGGTATTGGTTTTGGAACTGATTTTCCGATCAATGATTCCCAAACCGTTAACCACGATTTCGGTTTCGATTCCATTTGGCCACCCCAAGTTTTATCAATTTACAAATTGCAAAGTTTGAATTATAAAATACACCTTTCTATGTCCTGGAATAAAGTAAATGACAGAGAAAGTCATATATATAACCTCTAAAATCTAAGATACTGACAGAGAATTAAATGACGCAATGGCAGTAAGGGAGTGTTTGCAAAAACTTCTGTTTTTAGAAGAAGTGATTTATTATAGCAGAAGTAGAAGTAGTTGAGAATCAGAAGCTGGTAGTGTTTGAAAATAGAATTAAAAGTTGAGAATGAGAAGTTGAGAGTGTTTAGTGAAAAAGTAGTAAAAATACTTATTTATTTGTAAAATTCAAACTTGAAGTGGAAGCAGAAACACTCATCTCCCGACTTTTAGATTCTAATTAAATGAAGTAGAATTAGAAGCAGAAATTGGTATATGTAAACACTAAAAACTGTTTTTTTTTAAAGCGAAAAATTGAAAAATACTTATTTTTAGTGTTTACAAATACTCCCTATGTCTATCGAATAAAACACGGTGGCGGATTTGGGAACGTGTCGAGCAGAGAGATCCAGTGTGAGCCGTGGGATGAGGTGAATTTATTCGTCACAGTTGAAAACGTATGACCTGATGACGTCACTAGAACGACGTCGGCATGTGTGATCACCAAAAACTAAAGTCGTGTCTGCTATAACTATTATTAGTGTCGAAAATCAAAATAGTGAGTCGTCGTTTGTAGTAGCGAATGCGGGCACGTCATTACACGGCAATGGTAGGGTCGAAGTCAACTGCCACCGTACGAATTGGATGAGTTCCCACCGTTTATGTATGGTGTTGGTGGGTCGCCAACCCCACCACACCAAATTGACTGGGAAATTATCTACATTTCCCAAGTACGTGGGCCTTGCATCATCTTCTCTTTCAATTCCTATTTATCTATGATCTATCTATCTATGATCTATCTATCCTGTATATCCACATATATATAATATATATTGTTAAAATAGATTTATATGTACACGCATGCAACAAGTTGCTCAAACTAACAAGTGCTAGAGTGGGGATCACTAGCTGCTAAAATTGGAGTTATAGTGTTATACGATGTGAATGAACTACAAGTAAATTTTTTACTATTTTTTTTTCTTTTTAGGTAAATTCCACTTAACCCCTTGTACTTATGCTAATTCTCACTTTATCCCTTATACTCTCAATTATTTCACTTTACCCCTTGTACTCTCATTTTGTCTCACTTTACCCCCTTACACTATCATTTGTCTCGCTTTACCCCCACTCTCATTTTAAAATAAGTATACTTATATTTTGTATAATTTTAACTATCATTTTAATTCTTCGTACTATAACGATTTAAGAATATATTTTAATTCAAACTGAATTACTATTTTTTATTAACATAACTATTACTAAATTTATATTATACGATATTTTATTATTATTTAATACATTTCACTTTATAAAAAATCTACGATTTTCTTCAAACATAGTTTGGCTCATATAGTCATATTAGTTCTACCAATGATAAAGAATTATTACTAGAATTTCACATAATTTTTTACAAAAATCAATCTGTATTGAATAATTTATTATTATTATTATTTTCAATTATTTCATATTACACACAAAAAGAATTGAATTATTTTCACTTATACAATTCCATAACACTCGATTTTAGTAAATACTCAGTACTTATAAAAACTATTTTATTGATATTTAGTAAGTAAAGTTCATACTTTATTGCATTTAAATTTCATTAAAAATTTATATTTAAAATACTATATAATTTCTAATTTCATGTAGTTCCTATTAAATTAATTATATTATAGTATTTTAACAGAAGTACATTGACTTATGAATTTCACACTCATTTAAATCTAATACACATGATATATTTTTTTAGTAATAGTTTATTAATTATATATAATAACTATTTTATTGTTAATTGAATTATCACGAGTTTATAGAAATAATGTTACTTTAATATATTATTTTCATAATATATTTATAATTCATTTAATGAAAAATTAATTATTACATTTTATTCATTTAGATGATAATTAAAAGAATGTTTGATAATTGATTTTTAAGTTGAGTGAAAAATGTATATGTAAAATGTATTATTTCATAAAAGTATCATAAGATATAAATTTTAATATGAGCTACGATAATAAAAATAGTGAACAAATTTGAATAAAAATAAATTTTAAATAATTTTAATATTAAATATTAATTAATAATTGAAATTATATGAATTTAAAGTATACTTATATTAGAATGGGAGTAAGGGGTAAAGTGAGAAAAATGAGAGTGCAAGGGGGTCTAGTGAGAAAATAAGAAACAAGGGTACAATGAGACAAAATAAAAGTACAATGGGGTAAAGTGAGACAATTGAGAGTACATGGAGGTAAAGTTAGAATTATCAAGTGTTAAAAAATTTATTGTATAGATTTTGATGGTACTTAGAAAACTTTGTATTCGAAAGTTGGCATACCCCATTCGTATGTAAATTCTACCACATAATAGTTAGATAAATTAGGTAGTCAAATAGCGACTAAGTAGGATATCGAAGACTTGATGAAGAAGCGAGAAAAATCGGTTTGAGTCGCACTGAGTGGATCGTAACACCTTCATCAAGACATCATTTAAGTCTTTTAGAAGACTTACAACAAAGTCAACCAATGAATGATGTAGATGGCTCAACTCGAGGGTAAAGTAGGCGAAGGACTCGAGACAACTAAAAGAAGTCTATTGTGTTGAAAGTCAAAGACTTTACTTGTTGTGGTAATGGAGACAAACCCGCAACCTTAAAGTGTTCTGTTGAAAGAGTGCAAAGCTTGGCCATATGAAGCCTCGCGGAACTCGAACCTTTTTCAGAGCCTCAAGTACTAAATTTCAAAGGAGTCAAAATAAAAGGCTGCGAGACAAGACAAGTCAACAAACAAAAAGTAAGATTTTGAATTTTGTCTATCTCTTCAACGGACAAAATTCAAACTCCTACTATAAAAGGGTGAGGAATTTTCAGAGATAAACAAAGAGCAATTATTCGAAGCAAGACACAAAACAAAACAAACATTCAAGCAATATTTGCAAATACTCTCTCAAGAGAAAATTCTCATATCCTCAAGCCTGATTGAAGATACTTTATCTAACACAAGTGTTCTTCAAAGTTGAAGAGGAAAACTTTTGATAAAGCAAAGGGGTCTATATTTCCAAGAAGTGAAGGGAGTATAGTGAGGTTCAAGGTCGAACCAAATTCAGATCTGATGGAAGATTGTGTGATCAATTCCTGAAGATTTGAAGAGCTGAAGTAGTGAGGCAGCTGCCTTGCAAAGAGCTGAGTCCCAGAAGAGTAGTTGGTTGTGTAATCAAAGCTATCTTGGACTGTTGTACTTTTGCAACAAAGTTACCGTTACATTAGTGGATTCCTTCTGGAGTAGGAGAAGATTGTAGTAGAGAAATTACCCTATCCTCGAACATCCTCGAACTACTATAAATCTAGTGTTATTTATATTATGCACTTTAATTTCTGTAATTTTATTTACTTGCTATATTTGCTATCCAACTGATAATAACCAATCTAAAAATATAAGTGTTGATAAAACTATTTTAAAAATGGTGAAAGTCTTTTTTGTTAACAAGAAAACGAATTTGTAAAGTGAACTTCATTACGGTTACTCTATCAATAGCTCTCTCGTGAGTCTTGAGTGGTTAACTCTTATCTTTGAAGTTTGACATAGTTGTCTTTCAAAAGATTTAGCTGTTTTCTTGTAAAACTCTGATTTTAGTAAGAACTGAAAATTTGGAAAAGTATATTCAACTCCCCTTCTAGACTTTTCTCACATCCCTTAGGACCTACAAGTGGTATCGGAGCGGTTGGTTCAAAGAACATTCGCACTAGTTACTAAACTAGATCTCATTTCGTTTCAAAATATCAACACTTGAGTTTTCAAAAGTTTTTTCAAAGTTATTATCATGGAAGTAAATATACCATCGAGGAATTTGATGACTGAAAAATTCGTATGTTGGCACATCTCTCTGCACTTCATGACAAAATGTGGTTTGTCATTGAAGATGAACCCCTTAGAATCACAAAGGTGAATACAACTGTAAGAGCATCAGGAGATGATACTGAGAGAGTTGCTGATGTTGATAAACTCATAAGCGAATGGACGAATGAGGATAGAAGCGAATCAATCTGGATAATGTGTCCAAAGATATATTATATACAACTTTAGATAAAGTCATGTTTAATAAAGTAAAATTTGGCAGGACGACCAAAGAAATATGGAAAAAGCTGACTCTTATCTGTGAAAGCTCAAAGCACATAAAGGAGAACAAACTTACAATTACAGTTCAAAAGTTCAAGAATTTCAAAATGATGACTCTTATCGAATGTGGTGTCTGGCTTTTGGTGTATGCAGATTTCTGCGTCGGCCAAATAAACGGTCATGTAAAAATACATGGCCATACCGTATATTTGGTCTCTATTTTTTGCAATTCACACAACCGTGTATTTTCACATGGTTTTGTATTTTGTTTTAGATTTTTTTTATAAATCCAGAGTTTGTTGTGACGCCTCCTATACAATAACTCACAGAAACAAGCAAAACTAAAAATTAAGTTAGTAAAAATCAAAATTAACTTGAACAAAGGTGATTAAAATTTGTGTTGCCTCCCAAAAGGCGATAATTATTACGTCATTAGCCGGACGTCAGATTCTATTACTACATCGTCATTTGGCGTATCATTTGTTTGTCTTTGAGCCCTCATATTTTGTACCAATCCTCAGATAAATGGCATTGCATTGTTCTCGCGGGTTGAGTTCCGTATCACTTGGGAATTTACCCTTTTAATATTGGCCTCCCACTGCTGTAGCGATTTGGGCCACTTGCGTCTCCAAAGACTTCAATCTTGCGTTTATGTTCGTGTTCAGCTGAGTAACCTGCTCCTCAATCATGTCTATCTTAACCTCATCTTTATTCAGTCTAGCTCTTGTTTCTCCGATAAACGAGGATAACATCTCTTCTATAGATGCTTTCTTTTCACTTGACTCCACTCTGCCTTGATTTCCCATATTAAAACCTGGAGATGGTTGTAAAACATTTATATTATTAGCATAAGAAAAGTTCTCGTGGTTTCGAAGCCCCGGATGGTAATATGTGGGTGTTTGATTATTTCGATAATTGTTGTTGAAGTTCCTTTGGGTCAAAAAGTTTGCTTCTTCCTCGACTACTACATGATATCTCGGAGTCTCCTGCTTCATCACATCCGATTTCATATTAAGCGGGAACACACTTGCTGTGAGCATGACAACCTTATCCTCATCTTTGGACATCCGAGACACGTCGACATTAGATCTCTCAAATGGCCCTTTGTACTATTATTTTCCATCTCCTCCCAATAACTCTAGTGCCTCATCCGGATATTTTCCTTGTAGTGCAACCCTAGATGTAGCATCTATAATAGTTCTCGTGTTACCAAAACAAACCACTATAAAAATATTATACTTGTTGGTAGTCGGGATATCCGTGTTGAGGCACTTTCTCAATAATTCTCTAAACCTGTCATATGCTTCATATAAGCGGCTCTGCATCTAGTTGCCTAAACTAAGCGATTTCACTTTTCTCGTTTTAGTATCTTACTTCGGGGAAAATACTTAGCCGAAATCTTTGAATTAGTTCGACATGGGTCGATGCGGGGTGTCAAAGAAGATAACCATCCTTAGCACTTATCGCGTAGAGAATGCAAAAAGTGGCATTAAATGATATCCTCTCGAAACACCATTTATATTTACATATCCGCAAATCTTTAAATATTACGCCCGGATGCGCGTCGGATCCTCAACGGCCCTCCCCCCAAACTGGTTTTGCGACACCATCTGGATCAACGTAGTTGTTAGTTCGAAATTGTTAGTGTTAATCGGCAGATGTGCCACACCCCATATCTTTGATTAATTTTTGGTTGGAAGTAATCCCTAACTGTCCTTCTCACGGCCTCTCCTCAATCTGGTTCCGCCTATTTGCCACTGGTGGGCGCTCCTCGTTATTTTTGTTGTTCACACTGTCATTATCGTTCCCATCCGCCATCGCTTTCGATCTTTTCCTTAACTGTTTTGTTGTGTTTTTGATCTCTAGGTTAATGGTCTTTTCGACACATCTAGACGTGTGATCATGCACACTTTGCCCGCTCACTTGAAACAATGTTAGAACCAAAACAAAAAATAAAACTAAAGAATAAAAGAATAAAAGAATATTGCTTCAATTAAAATTGAACAACTTATTACTATATCTATGTAGAATCTTTTAATCCCCGACAACAGCGCGATATCTTTGATTAATTTTCGGTTGGAAGTAATCCCTAACTGCCCTTCTCACGGCCTCTCCTCAATCGGTTCTACTATTTGCCACCTGGTGGCGCTCCTCGTTATTTTTTTGTTGTTCACACTATCATTATCGTTCCCATCCGCCATCGCTTTCGATCTTTTCCTTAAGCGGTTTCTTTGTGTTTTTGATCTCTAGGTCAATGGTTTTTCGACACATCTAGAACGTGTGATCATGCACCACACGCACTCAACAGAAACAATGTTAGAACCAAAACAAAAAATAAAACTAAAGAATAAAAGAATAAAAGAATATTGCTTCAATTAAAATTGAACAACTTATTAATATATATATGTAGAATCTTTTAATCCCCCTAACAAATGCCAAAAACTTAATCATGAAAATATTTTCACTAGACCGCAAAGTGTGCAGTGTAGCTAGCAGATAACAACTAGTAAGGTCGTATTCCTCTGGGAATGAATACAAAACACATAAAGTACAGTAAATATCGTATTCTAATTTTGTTGAAGCGGTCAAAAATCAAGAAGTTTATTAAACTAATCCTAAATTAATAAATAAAATATCTAAAATTGCTAAAGACCAACTCCACAAGTTTTCAACAAATACGAAAACAACCCTAGTGTTCAAAAAATATTTGGATCTCAAAACTGCAAGTGTACAACGTAGTTTATGGGATAATGGAAATCAAGGTCGTATTCCTTAGGGATTGAATATGAAACACTTAGGTTATAATAACATCGTATTCCAATTTTATTGAAGCAACCGAAAATCAAGAAATTATAATATCTAATCAAAAATAAAAATAAAAGAAATAATTTTGTAAAAACCCGAACTCCACAAGTCTTTTCAACAAATACGAAAGCAACCCTAGGCATATAATCTCAACATGCTTCTTCAATATTAATTCCAATCAATGTTTCAAAACCAATTCATGTGTTTCTATGGGTTCAATTCCTAAACTAATTTATTCCCCTATCGGGCAACCATAAACAGTAGATTAATAATAGTTGTAGATATCCCGATACGTTAAATATCTTTGAATTAAATGACTCCCACAAACAAATTGTAGGTCTTCCCGACTGCTTACACCCGCTGTCCGACCGGATTTAGTCTTTGTTATAACTCATCTCCCAAATTTTGCACTAACACTGCAAATTATTGATCAGATAATAAGCAAGAAAATAAGCGCTCGAATTCATAAAATAGAACACATAAATCAATTCAGAAAACAATCAATAAAGATTTAACATGATTCAACAATTTTGATTATGTCCTAGGATCCAAAAGATTAGTCTAACATTGATAAAAAATTCATAGACAAACTTGAAATCAACATTGTGACATCGTTTAAGTACATACAAGAGATCTAAACTAAGAAAGAAAACCCTTCTTGTTAGGATGGATCCTCCTTCCATGTCTTCAAAACTCTTGTGCTTCTGTAGATGTGAAAGGCCTTGTGGTGCTCTTCGTAACCTAGCCCTACTCTCTTAGAAGACCTTTGATTTGTGTAATCTTGTGTATTGTATTGTATTTTGTGGTGTCATTTGATATATTTTCGTGCAGAGCCTTGGTCCCCTTTATATAGGTACTTTGAGAGATCACTTGTAGAGTTCTGACGGGAAAAGGACTCAAAATCAGATGCAAACACATCGCACGGGCCATGTCAGTTCACACGGCCACCCCACACGGTCGTGTGGTCCCACATAGGGCAGACCGTGTAACACGTCTCTGTCTCTGTTTTCTCCCGAACACTTCACATGGTCGTGTAACCTTCACACAGGAGCTCACACGGTCGTGTCACCCCACACGAGCTGACCGTGTGACTTGCTTTTGTCCGTTTTCTTCGTCTTTTTGATCTTCTCTTTGTACTCGTTGATCGTGTCCAGGCCTTCCAACGGATATATTTCTGTTTAAGCTCCATTTCCTGTAAAAAGTTACAAGAATACGCAATATCATGCTCTTCTAAGGAAACCATGTAAAATACACTGAATATAAGTGCAAAATGCATCAATTATGTAGTAAAATAAGCCCTTAAATGCACATATATTTTACACATATCACCTAGGCACATAATCTCAACATGCTTCTTCAATATTAATTCCAATTAATATTTAATCAAAACCAGTTTATGTGTATTTATGGGTTCAATTCCTAAATTAGTTTATTATCCCTTTCTCGGGTACTTGACATCGCGACTCACATGAAAGTAGTGTCTCACTCATCTCTCACATTCTTAGGCCTTTTTGCCTTTTTTCTTTTGTATTTTTTTTCTTTAGACTCAAGCTCTCAATTTTTCAAAATTTTCAGAATTTTTCTTTTCTTCTTTGCTCGATTTTCCTTTCTTTTTTTTCCAGAAATTTTCTTTCTTTTTCGAGCTTCATTATTCTTTCATTTATCTAAGCACTGCTCATCCCTCTTTCTTTTGCCAACTTTCTCTCCTTTTCATAATTTCACCACATCTTCTCCAAACTTTTCATCTTCTATAAGTTCAAGTAATTTTAGGGATAAAATTCATCTTTCAATTTTAAAGATCAAAATGTGGCTAACAATAAAAAATTAAGGCTCAAAGTGGCTAACTAGGGAATCATGAGTTCATAGGTAGGCTTTTGAAGCTAAGTAGGCTAAAAAAGATGCCTTAAACCATTTTCAAAAAATTACACACACATATGGCTTTAATGAAGATACCAAAGCAAGTTATAGAGTTCTAACAATCATGATTGACACACTAAAAAAAAAAAGGTCTGCATAAGATAAAAGCAGTTATAGGCACAAAAACTCACAAGCTTATTTTTCACAACATGCTCAAATACCCTTTTTTTCAATCAATGCGAAACAAGCTCAAGATATCTCTTCAACAATTCATCACATTATTCACAAAAATATTTCATCTCATAAAATCAAATGCTCATAGTAAAATCATACGGAAGCTTTTATGCACATTTTTCGAATTCTAATCCTAAATCACACAAAAGCAATTAAACGTGCTAAAGCAATAAACATGCTAAAATAAAATAAAAATCATTTTTTTTTTGAAAATTTTTATGCTCTACATGCAATCCTCAATGCAATGCAAAATGCGACAGTACTAATTTACACATTCTTGACAACCCCCCAAACTTAAAATATGTTTCGTCCCGAACATATGAGGAAATTATGAAAAGAAAGTGGAATGCGTAAAGAGTACTTACAAATTTAGAATATCAGGTTGCCTCCCAACAAGCGCTAAGTTTTACGTCTTCAGCCAGATTTCCGATTGTCTTTTGGCTAAATCAAGTAGATGGTCGAAATTTCTTGCGGCGTTTCTTGCATATAATAATGTTTAATTCTTTGCCTATTTAATTACTATAAAATCTCTACCATCCTTTGCTAGTAGTTCAATAGCTCCTCCCGGTGATATTACCTTTTTGATAACAAACAGACCCGACCATCTTGATTTAAGTTTACCCGGAAATAATCTCAATCTCGAGTTATATAAAAGTACTACTTGCTCGGGTAAGAACTCTCGTCTTTAAATTCTCTTTTCATGCCATCTTTTTGTGCGATCTTTGAAGATTTGGGCATGTTCATATACATCTTGGCGAAATTCTTCTAATTCGCTTATTTGCAATTTTCTCTTCTCTCCTACTGCCGTCATGTCGAAGTTAAGCCTTTTCACTGCCCAAAATGCTTTATGTTCTAATTCCACCTAAGGTGGCATGACTTCCCAAAAACCAATCGATCTGAGAGACATATCCAGGTGTTTTGTATGCTTGTGCGATAAGCCCATAAAGCATCATCAAGCTTTAAAGCCCAATCTTTTCGATTTGTGCTAACCGCCTTTTCTAAGATCTGCTTAATTTCTCTATTGGAAATCTCAGCTAGCCCATTTGACTGCGGGTGGTAGGCGGCGGCCACTCAATGTCTCACTCTGTATTTCTCCATCATATTATTAAACAATTTATTGCAGAAGTGAGATCCTCCATCACTAATAAGGGCTCGTGGAGTGCCAAGCCTAGTAAAAATATTCTTTTGCAAAAAATTCAAAACAATTCTGGCATCATTTATTTTAGTAGGGATTGCTTCCACCTATTTGGATACATAATCCACTGCGAAAAGAATGTACATGTACCCATTTGACACTGGGAATGGTCCCATGAAATCTATTCCCCAAACGTCGAATAATTCCACTTCCATTATTGTAGTCAATGCATCTCATGTCGCCTTGAAATGTTTCTCATACGTTGACACCTATCGCACTGCAAAATAAACTTATAGCAATCTTTGAAAATAGAAGGCCAAAAGAAACCGAATGTAATACCTTAGCCGCATGCGTGTTAGGCCAAAGTGGCCCCCACATCGTGATGAATGACATTGCTCGAGAATGCTTGCCCATTCCTCATGAGGTACACATATCCTAATAATTGAATCTGCATATCGTTTAAGTAATAGAGGTTCATCCCACAAAAAATTATCTCAAATCATGAATAAATTTCTTCTTGGCATGATATGTGATATCGGTGGTAGAACCCGCTTACTAAATAATTTACAATATCGTGTACCAGGGGATGGTTATTTCGACCATCAGAATTAACTCGTCCAGGAATGTTTCTTTGATGGTTGTGCCTTTTGTGTTCTCGTTAGCCGTTTGCTCAAGTCATGAGAGGTGATCAGCTACCACGTCCTCACATTCTTTCCTATCCGAATTTGATGTCATACTCTTGTAACAAAAGTATCCACCGAATGAGCCTTGGCTTGGCATTCTTCTTTGCGAATAGGTATTTGACCGCATCATGGTCCGTATGGACTATTGTCTTTGTCCCAATCAAGTATCCCCAAAATTTATCAAATGCAAATACCACTGCAAGTATTTTTTTTTCCGATTGTGGTGTAATTTTATTGTGTCGGATCTAATGTTCGACTTGCATAGTAAATAACATGAAACATTTTTTCGCATTTTTGTCCCAATACGGCTCCTACTGCATAGTCGTTGGCATCGCACATTATCCCAAATGGCTGGCTAACTCCAATCGGGTGTGATCAAAATTGGTGCACTCACCAGAGCTTTTTTCAATGTTTCAAAAGCCTGCAAACAATCAGGGGTGAAAGTAAAAGGTACATCTTTTTTAAGAAAATGGGAAAAGGGGTTTAGTTATTTTTGAAAATTCACTAATAAAGCGTCTATAAAAACCCGCATGTCCCAGAAAACTCCTTACTGCTTTCTCATTCTTTGGAGGTGGAAGTTTTTCAATTGCTACCACCTTTGCTCGATCAACTTCTAAACCTACAAAGAAAATACGATGACCGAGTACAATACCATACCATAAAATGGTATTTTTCCAATTTAATACTAAGTTCGTCTCCTCGCACCTCTGCAAAACAAGGGTTAGATTATGCAAATAATGATCAAACGAACTACCAAAAACTGAGAAGTCATCTAAGAAGACTTCCATTATATTTTCAATCATGCCATGGAATATCGCCATCAACCTCTCTGAAAAGTTGCAGGTGCATTAAATAACCCAAACAGTAATCTACGGAATGCAAAAACACCATAAGGACATGTAAATGTTGTCTTTTCTTGGTCCTCGGAAGCAATCACAATCTGATTATATCCCGAGTACCCATCCAGGAAGCAATAATACTCATAACCTGCAAGGCGATCTAACATTTGATCCATAAAGGGGAGGGGAAAGTGATCTTCTGAGTTGCGCGTTTAACTTTCGATAATCAATGCAAATACGCCAACTTGTAACAACTATAGTGGCTAAAATTTCATTAGTTTCACTTTTTACTATTGTCATCCCCCATTTCTTTGGCACAATTTGTCCCCGGGACTAACCCAATTCTTTGTCGATATTACAAATATGATTCCATTATCTAACCATTTAAGAACTTCTTTCTTAATGACCTCTTGCATAATTGGGTTAAGTCTATGTTGGTGTTGCCTGAAGGTTTACAATCATCTTTCATTCTTATCTTATGCATGCAAATCGAAGGACTTATACCTTTTAGATTAGAAATAGACCGTCAATAAGCGGTTTATGTTCCCTTAAGACTTGTAGTAGTTTTTCCAATTGATTTGCGAGTAAGGAAGAAAAACTATTATCGGATAAGTTTTGTTTTCGCCAAGAATGCATATTGAAGATGGTCGAAAGAGGTTTACGTTAAGGAAGCCATGAGATCATTCATCGAGTTTGGAGCGAAGAAGCATATCACACGGTGCAGTCGTGTGCTCCTACATGGTCGTGTGAGTTTTCACCTTCGAGAGACTAATCGCATGGCTTGGCTGTGTGAGGTCACACGATCGTGTGGTTCATCTCTTTCTTGCCACACGGTCTGGTCGTGTGAGCTCACACGGCCATGTGGCATGTATGCGTTTGGAGCAGCTTGTCGCACGGCTGATCGTGTAGGTCCACACGGTCATGTGAGCTGTCTGACGCACATTTTTCTGATATTTCTCCTCCATTGATTCTAAGGTAAGCACATAATCGAAAATTTCATTGTTAGAAATATCAAAATACATACCTTAGGACTCTTGTGAATGGCTCAAACACCATTCCAACGCGTCTTTCATCACAACCTGTTCAAACTCAGCCTTCATGCATGGGGTTAGTATATCAATCATGTTTCAATGTTCAACGTTTCATGGAATTGCATAGCTTTATAAATCAAAATAATATGTGTTCACCTTACCTGTAATGTTAATTCACCTTTTTGCACATCGATTAATGCCCTAACTGTGGCTAAGAATGTCTTCCCAGAATTAATGGGACCTCTTGATCCTCTTCCATCTCCAACACAATAAAGTCCGCTGGAAAGATGAATTTGTCTACCTTTACTAAAACGTCTTCAATCACCCCTATTGGATATGTTCTGAATGATCCGCTAATTGTAGGGTAATTATCGTAGGATTAAGCTTCGCTTAATCACGATTTTTCGAAATATTGATAACAACATCAAATTAATGCTAGCGCCTAAGTCGCATAGTGCTTTATTAAATGGTGTATCCTCTATTACACAAGGAATTGTGAAACTCCCGAGATCTTTAAGCTTTTGGGGCAACTTTCTTTGAATAATTGCACTATACTCCTCTCTCAATTTTACCGTTTCATATTCCAAAATCTTTCTTTTCTTTGCCATAATATCTTTAAGAAATTTTGCATAATTTGGCATTTGTTCTACAACATCCGCAAAAGGTATATTGATTTGAATTTTCTTAAAAATTTCCAGAAATTTAATAAAGTGATCATAATTTTTTTTTTTTAAACCTTTGTGAAAAAGGGATAGGTACCTCAGTTTCCGGAATTGTTGGAGTAGAAACTACCTTTTGCTTTGCCACTAGTTTTGGCACAACTTTCACTGTTGTATCCTGCTCCTCACTTGTTTCCTCTTCTGCCTATTGTTCAATTGGCAACTTTGGACATTCACAACTGTTCCACTCCTCGGGCGAATGGATTAGCACTTTTTCCCCGGATCTATCTTTGCATCTTTTTTTGAGTTTGCCTTTACGGTGTTGGTTGCCCTCTTCTTGATGTAGCAATATGCCCTTTGTTTTCCAATGATTTCAATATTTCATTCATGTTAGTATTTAATTGAGTTACCTGATCCTCGATTTATGTCTATCTTAGCTTCATCCTGATTTAACCTGGCTCGAGTTCCCCCGATGATTGAAGCTAACATCTCCTCCAGAGATGGTTTTTGTTCCTTTGACTCTATTCTACCTTGATTGCTCCTATCAAAATCCTGAGGTGGTTGCAAGTTTCGCATCCCAGGAATATAGTATGAGTGCGACTGAGTATTTCCGTAGTTGTTGTTGTAACCTTGTTGTCCTACGAAGTTTGCCTCTTCCACAACAACTGCTGATTCTCTTGAGGCTACTTGATGCATCGCATCCAGTTTCATACTTAACATGGATATTTATTTTGTGAGCATGGCAATCTTATCCTCATCCTGAATTTCCATGACATGTCTATCATCGAATTTCTCGGATGGCCACTAGTAACTATTATTTGCCATTTTCTCTAACAGTTCTAGTGTCTCCTATGTATATTTCCCTAGCAGTGTACCTCCAGATGCAGCATCTATAATAGTTCTTGTGTTACCACTTAAACCATTATAGAAATACTGAACTTGTTGGTAATCGGGATATCCATGCTGAGGGCACCTCCTTAGTAATTCTCTGAATCTATCCTATGCCTCATACAATGGCTCTGTATCTAACTGCCTAAACTGGGCGATTTCCGATTGCAACTGCAGTGTTTTACTAGGGAAAAAGTATTTGGCTAAGAACCGCTGACTTAGTTTTGCCCAATCTGCTGCGGGTGGTGTCAAAGAGCATAACCATCCCTTAGCCTTATCGCGCAGAGAGAATGCAAAAAGGCGGTATCAAATAATGTCTTCAGAAACACCATTCATCTTGACAGAATCGCAGATTTCTAAAAATTGCACCAGATGCGCGTTTGGATCCTCAACGTCTCTTCCCCCAAACTGATTCTGTGAAACCATCTGGATCAATACAGGTTTAAGTTCAAAGTTTTTTGCATTGATCGGCAGATAGGCCACACCCCCATAAGTTCGACTAACTTCAGGCTGGAAGTAGTCCCTAACTGCCCTTCTCGCGGGCCTTTCTTCAATTCGGTCATGTCCATCCGCCCCACATGGGCATTTCTCATTATTTCTGTTATCCACGACATTCTAATTATTTCCATCCGCCATTGCTTTAGATCTTTTCCTTAGTTGTTTCTCTGTCTTCTCGATTTCCAAATCAATGGGTTGGCTTAGCAGATCTGGAACGCGTGATCATGCACTATCTGCACTTAACAAAAACAATGTTAGAACCAAAGCAATAAAATTATTTACAATATAAAAAAATTGAAAAAATCGAAAATAATTTAAAAAAAAATCGAAAATAAAAAAAATAAAAATATTTACAAAAGCTTCAATTAAGATTGAACTACTTATTACTATATCTAAGTAGAATCTTTCAATCTCCAGCAACGGCGCCAAAAACTTGTTCGCCAAAAATATTTGGATCTCAATACTGCAAGTGTACAGTATAGTTTATAGGATAATGACAAGCAAGGCCGTATTCCTCAGAGATTGAATATGAAACACTTAGGCTATAATAACATCGTATTCCAATTTTATTGAAGCAACCGAAAATCAAGAAATTATAATATCTAATCAAAATATAAAAATAAAAGAAATAATTGTAAAAACCCAAACTCCACAAGTCTTTTCAACAAATACGAAAGCAACCCTAGGCACATAATCTCAACATGCTTCTTCAAGATTAATTCCAATCAATGTTTCAAAACCAATTCATGTGTTTCTATTGATTCAATTCTAAACTAGTTTATTCCCCTCCAGGCGCGCATAAATAATAGATTAATAATAATTATAGATCTCGATGCGTTACAACTATTATTAACTCCCAAAAGATCTTTTAATTGAATAACTCCCCACAAATGATTGTAGGTCTCCCAACTCGTTACTCCCGCATATGCGAATTCAATTTCTATCTTTGTTAGAACTCATCTCTCGAATTTTGCACTAACAAATATGACATGCAAATTATTGATTAGATAATAAACAAGAAAATAAGCACTCGAATTCATAAAATATAACACAATCAATCAAGATTAACATGATTCCACAGTTTTGATTATGCCCTAGAATCAGAAAGATTAATCTAACATTGAAAAAAAATTCATAGACAAACTTGAAATCAACATTGTGACATCATTTAAGTCGGACGAGAGATCTAAACTAAGAAGAAAACCCCTTCTTGTCGGGATGGATCCTCATTCCAAGTCTTGAAACACTTGTGCAGCCAGATGTGAAAGGCCTTGTGGTGCTCTTCGTAACCTAGCCTCTACTCTCTCGGAAGACCTTCGATTTGTGTAATCTTGTGTATCGTATTCTATTTTGTGGTGTATGATATATTTACGTGCGAGCCTTGGGCCCCCTTATATAGGTACTTTGAGAGATGCGAGACACATCGCACGGGCCATGTCGATTCACACGGCCACCCCACACGGGTAGACCGAGTAACACGTCTCTTTTTTTTATTTTCTCCTAAACACTTCACATGGTCGTGTAACCTTCACATGGGAGCTCACATGGTCGTGTCACCCCACACGAGCTGACCGTGTGACTTGCTTTCATCCGTTTTCTTTCTCTTTTGAATCTTCTCTTTGCACTTTCGTCGATTGTGTGCGGGCCTTCCAACGATATATTTCCATTTAAGCTCCATTTCTTGTAAAAATTTACAAGAATACGCAATATCATGCCCTTCTAAGAAAACCAAGTAAAATACACTTGAATATACGTGCAAAATTCATCAATTATGTAGTAAAATAAACCCTTAAATGCACATATATTTTACACATATCACCTAGGCACATAATCTCAACATGCTTCTTCAATATTAAATCCAATTAATGCTTCATCAAAACCAGTTTATGTGTATTTATGGGTTCAATTCCTAAATTAGTTTATTCCCTCTCCCGAAGCAAATAAATAGTTGATTAATACCAATTGCCAGCATTCCTACACAACAATTAATATCAACTCCCAAAAGATCTTTGAATTGAAGTACTCCCCACAAGCGATTATAAGCCTCCCGACTCCATACACAGTATATGTTATGAACTCATTTTTTTGTAAGTTAGAACTCATCTCCCAAACTATGAACTAATAAATATGACATGCAAATTATTGATCAGATAATCTATATGAAACAAGCACTCGAATTCATAAATAGAACACAAAAACCAATTAAGAAAAACAATCAAATTAGAATTAACATGAATCCGTAGTTTTGATTATGCCCTAGGATCAGAAATATTTAGCCCAACATATTTGACAACAAATTCATAGACATACTTGAAATCAAATAGTTTGACATCAAATTAAGTCCAAACAAGAGATCAAAACTAAGAGGATAGAACCCTTCTTGTTAGGATGGATCCTTCTTCAAAGTCTTGAACCCTTGTGCTTTAATAGATGTGAAAGGTCTTGTGGTGTTCTTCGTTGATTTGTGTTTTCCTCTCAGAAGTATGTAAATTTGTGTATCCCAAGCGTATTTTCGTGTATAAAGTTGTATATTTTCGTCTAGGGCTTGGTCTTCCTTTTATAAATGCTTTGAGAGATCACTTGTAGAGTCCCAGTGGAATTATAAAACAAAATCAGCCGCCAAACAAACCACACGGCCGTGTATTTCTACATGGTCCAACCGTGTAATCATTTTGGTCTCTATTTTGGCTCTGAACAAGATACACGACCGTGTACTAATACATGGTCTGGTCATGTAATCCTTCTCTGAAATCCTTCCCTCGAACAAGTCACACGTGCATGTAAAATTATACAAAAACTATTCACACGGTCATGTAATCTTACGGTCTAATCGTGTACTTTATTTTTCGTTGTTTTCTTCGCATATTTCATCGTCTCTTCGCATTTGACATTCTTATCCGGGTTGTACTATTGATATCTTTCCATTTTAGCTTTGTTTCTGTAAAATTACAAAGAATACGTAGTATCACGCCAATAAATGAAACCAACTAAAATACACTAAATATCTATGAAAATGTATCAAATATATATCAAAATAATGCCCTAAATGCACTAAATGCACGTAAATTTTACACGTATCACCAGGTCACTTTGCGGTTGACTATCCCTATCCACTAGTCAACAAGTATAGAAATGATAAAGAAAAGAATGTCTTGAGGAAAGAAGACAAGAGAGAAAAACAAAAAGCAATGATGGATGCATAGTGCGAAATAGCCAAGTGCAAAAGAGATAGTTGAGTCGGACAACGGTGAATCGACTACTCATCGATATGGAAGAAGAGGCTTTGATCTGTCTCATGACCAAAGAACAAGAAGATGAGGTAAATTTTAACTCATTTGATTCAAATTATGATGATAGTGATCATGACACACACATCATCACCCGTTGATATTTATGATTTATTAGGTAAAATGATGAAAGACGTTGAGCACATTAAATCCTTACATGCACTTTTAAATGAGGAAAATAGCCAACTCAAAAGCCATAACTCATAGGTATCAAGAGTTGAGTACTCTAAGTCACATAGGCGATGAGAGCAAAGAGTTGAAGGTTGAGATAGCAAAGGTTAAAACATACCTTCTGCAAAAAGAAAAGAGGGAACAAGAACTATGTGATTGCATCACTCAACAAAACATCTAAAACATTGGATAAATTGATGATGATTCGAGAATGAGGCAGGGCCTTTGTAAATGTTCAAACTCTAAGAGTGATTTTAGAAAAAGGATCCTCAAGCAATGGGGAGTCTAAAAATCTAAAACACCATATGTTGCACCCATATATAATCACAAGCTCACACATGTTGGCCTTGGTTATAAAGCGAGAGGAAAGAAGCCAACAGTATCTTTGAAAGAACTGCTGAAACAAAATTCAAAAAGGTTCAACAACAGACTCCAAACATGAGAAATTCTGTGAAGTCCAAACAGAACTAACAAAGACCCCAGAAGTTTCAACATAAGAAATCATATGACGGGTTCAACAACAGACTCCAAACATTGATGAACCAAATGTTAATGGATAAGACATTGATGAATTAACTGAAAAGTTGAATCAATAAACTATTCAGAAGAGTTAGCTGAACCTCAAAGAGAGCTGGAAAGATTACAGTTGATTGAAGATGATCAAGAAGAAGTTGTTCAAGAAAACTTAGCTGCAAGAAAAATTAACCAAGATGACTTCCTCCAACCAGATGTGAGATGGATGACAGACCATCCACCTGAGTTAGTAATTGGAAATGTCAGAGAAGGAGTAAGAACAAGATCCAGAACTCAGAATGTAGCAATGTTCACTTGTTTTATATCTCAGATAGAACTAAAAGATGTGTCATAGGGATTGGATGACACACATTGAATCCTAGCAATGCAAGAAAAACTAAATCAGTTTGAAAGGAATAAAGTTTGGGAATTGGTTCAAAGGCCTACTCACAGAAATGTCATTAGTATAAAGTGGATATTCAGAAACAAGATGAACGAGGAATGATCTGTTGTAAGAAATAAGGCAAGATTGGTAGCCAAAGGGTATTGCCAAGAAGAAGGTATAAATTTTGATGAAACATTTGCACATGTTGCTAGATGGGAAGCAATTAGGATGTTTCTTGCTTACGTTGCATATAAGAAATTTACAGTTTATCAGATGGATATGAAGAAGTCAATGTGGAACAACCTCCATATTTTGAGCAAAAGACTATTGGAGATAAAGTGTACAAGCTCAAGAAAGCACTTTATGGATTGAAACAAGCACCAACAACATGGTATGATACATTGTCTCAATTTCTAATAGATAATGGATTCACCAAAGGATAAGTTGATGGGACACTTTTCAGAATTCAAGATGGAGAGAGTATCTTGCTTGTTCAAATCTATGTGGATGATATTATTTTTGGATCTACAAACAAAGAACTATGTGATAAATTCTCAAAGCTGATGCAAGGAAAGTTTAAGATGAGCATGATGGGAGAATTAAATTTATTTCTAGGACTTCATGTTAAGCAAACAAAGGATGGAACCTTCATAAGCCAAACCAAGTATACCAGAGAATTGATGAAGAAGTTTGGTATGGAAGAAAAGTCATCTGTGAAGATTCCAATGAATACTTCAATCAAAATTGATATGGATGCAGAAGGCAAACAAGTGGATCAGACAAGATATAAAACACTTATTAGATCATTGCTTTACTCGACTGTCAGCAGACCTGATATCACCTTTGCAGTTGGTGTATGTGCAAGGTTCCAATCTGTACCAAATGAATGTCATATGACAACATCAAAGAAAATACTGAGATATTTGAAAGGAACCCAAGAAGTTGCATTGTGGTATCCTAAGGAATGAGGCTTCAAGCTAATTGGATTCAGATTCAGATTATGCTGGATGTAGAGTTGACATGAAAAGTACACCAGGAACATGTCAACTGCTTGGAAATAGATTGGTTTCTTAGTTCAGCAAGAAACAAAATTCAATAGCAACATCAATAGCTGAAGCTGAGTACATTGCTACAGGCAGCTGCTGTGCCCAATTCTTATGGATGAGACAATTCTTATGGATGAAGAGAAGAAAATTCCATTATGTGTGATAACATAAGTCTTTATTGCAATTACTCAGAATCCAATATTGCACTCAAGAACAAAGCACATTGATGTCAGATATCACTTTATTAGAGATCAAGTTGAAAAGAAAGACATCACATTGGAATATGTCTCAATAGAGAAAGGGTTAGCTGATATATTCAAAAAACCTTATATGAATCAAGGTTTGAATAATTAAAGAACGAGTTTGGATTGATTAAGCTGTGTTAATAAATTCAGAAGACTCATTCAACAGAGTGAGAAGCTATGTGTAAGTCCAAGAGGCTACGATAATCTAGAGGGGGGGTGAATAGATTATCTCCATCTTTTCGATTTCGCCCTCTTTTTCAAATCAATTACGCCAAGACAATAATAAAGGTGCGGGATGTAAACAACACGCGTCGATTTATAGAGGTTCAACCCACCTAGGGACTAATCCTCTACCACCCCAGTATATCCGGGATGGATTTCAAAAAGAAAAAAGATTTTATTAATTACCAAAATTAATACAACACCAACTTACAACAACACCTTGAAGAGCACCACACTCTTTTTCAACACCACCTTTGAGATTACCACAATCTCTCTTGAAGATTACCACAATCTCCAACGACACCTTGTGAAGATTACCACAATCTTCAACCTTGAAGAATACCAAATTCTTCAACACCTCAACAAGAAGATTACCACAATCTTCTTACACCTAACACCTAGATCACCCAAGTGTGTTCTTACCACAAGAACACTCACAAGGATATCTTGTGTTGAATGATAACCCAAAAATTCAAGATTACAACTCGATAATGAATTATACAATTGAGTGCAAGTGTAATCAAGAATAGCCTAGACCTCAAGGATGTGAAAGTGATAAGCTAGGCAAATTACAACAAGAATAATGACAATAGAAGACCAAGTGTTTGCTTGAGTATATCTTGTTGTGTTGTGTTGTTCTCTCTTGTTGTTGTGCTTCAAATCTTCCTCTATTTATAGGAGATGATTGATCCTTGATAGGCTCCTCTTGGAATCTGATATCTACAAAAAAATTGCAATTAAAATCAAGATTATAGCTGTTAGAAATCAATCCCACAATTTAGGGAAAAGTTGTCTGCACAACTGCGGTTAGTATTTTCTTTGTCAAACATTAGGGCGACGGTCATGCGAGAAATAGACATTTGAAGAATACATAGAAAAATACAACAGGCGACCGGTCAGGAGACATCGACCGTCGACCTATACCCTGACCGGTCCCACTCAATGGTTTTCAAGAAAAATAGTTACTGTTTCAATTTTAAACATTCGTGCACGGTCTACGAGTGGGCGACCGTCGGCGTCCTTTGTCGACACCATGGTCGGCCGTCGGCGTCAGCTGTCGACACCTGGTCGGCCGTCGACCTGGTCTTTTTCAAGTTCGTCTCATTTTTATTCCAAAATTCATCTTGGTGCGGGTTGCCCTCTCGGCGACGGTTTAGGGTTAATGACCTCGAGGCAAAATGTTGTCCAATTTTTGTCAAAAATAAAATTCAAAATACTCAAAAATTTAGTAAAAACATTTTAAACCAATCGGGAGTATTTAGACAACATTTAGGAACCTTGTTTTGAAGTAGAAACTTATAAACATAAAATCATAAAAAGTGTTGTCAATTTTATAAAATAAAACTTGAAGAAATACTCAGGAAAATATTAAAACCATTTTAAATCATTTAGGAGTATTTGGACAACCTTTAAAACCATTGTTTTGGTATAAAAACAAAATCATCAAAATCATGATAAAACCATTTATCAAACAATCTCCCCCTTTTTGATGATTACAAACCAAAACAATTTTAACGAGGTCGATTTTGAAAACAAAACAATTTTACGGTTAAAAGGAACTATCCGTTGTGGCGACAACATTCCACGCAATATAATCACAAGGATGGGAGTAGATATATTAAACATATATAGCAAAAGCTCCCCCTATCAACAAGCACATCAAGAATAATGTAAAAGCAATTAATCATAAGCTAAAAGCTTAGCTTTTACATATTGTTCAAGAGCTTATAAGCTCCCCCTGTCAACAAAACATCATTAGACAAGTAAATCATCATTAGTCAAGTATATAAGTCCATCAAACAACAATTGGACTAAAAATAATTCACAACTTATGGCTTTTAAGAGCCATAGCTTATAGTTTTATAACAAGCTTTTATTAGCTTTTTATGAGCTAATAAGCTTATAACCTTTTTCTCCCCTTTGGAATCATCAAAAAGAATGTTAGCACGATAAAAACATCATATAATCATATCAAAGTGCGCAACTAAACCGATGTATCGAGCTATTTGAACATTGAAGCTTATAGACCAAATAGGAGGAAAAAGTCGATCATACGACTTGTAGAAGCTTATGAAAACTCATTTGATTGGCAAAACATGATCTCTATAAATATATGAGACTTTTTAAATCGAGAGAATCATGTAAGTGATGAATTTTTCATTGAAACATTTTATCGAACACTTGGCGGGCGTCAAAAATTGAAGAAGATATATATAGCCCTTGTAAATGCAATCAAGCCAAGTTTTTCATCACAAACATATACAAATTTCATCAAGAAAATACATATAGGCCAAGTTCTCAAGGGTTCAACCCAATTGAGATAAAGAAGTAGAATTCTTACCATTTAATCGGTAAAGACGAGCAATGATGATGATAATCGAGCTAGATAATCCCCAAAATATGAAATTTATGCAACAAAACTCATTGGGAGTGAAATATGTGTGCAAATGTCAAAGGGGTCGAAATATGAGTCAAAAGGGCCAAAATGGCTGAGAGTTAGAACAGAACCATTTTTAACACAAAAATAGCTATGGGCGGCCAGGTCCGAGTATAGGCGACCGATCGGCTGGTGGGCGATCGGTCGACCTCTCCCCCGGCGACCCTCTGTTGATCTGTTTTGAAAAATCAGAAATTTGATCCAAAAATCCGATTTTCGCCCCTAAGTTTTGAAAACGTGCAAAATGCAAGCGTAGACCTCATTCAATATACATTATGTCATAATCAAGCTCGAAATGAGGTAAAATACTCGGATGGCGATTTAAAAGTCCGCGAGTTATCCTTGAGACGGAATTAAACACATCTCAAGTTTTTGTTAAACATGCAATCCCTTTAAAAAAAATATCGAATCTCAATATGTTTAGTTCGATTATGACAAACCATATTTTGAAAAATCATTATCATCGGACTTTTTATCCCAAAAAAAATAATAACGTTTTAAAACTTTGGATGAACAAGTCATAAGAAGAAGTGCCTTTGAAAATCTCATTTAACGGCACTTTAATGGGATTCGTTGGGATTGTTTTTTAAGTCGAGCATATAGGCGTAAGGCATATAGAATGTCGAGTCTAAGGAGTAATAAATGAATAAACATACCTCGAATTCGTTTGTCAATCATGCCTACCTTAACCTTTGTCAATTTTCACATTTGTGGCCATATAGGTTGAAATGGTTCTTTCTTCTTCAATGCCTCACTTCTTCTTTTGAGTGTGGAATATAATCACCTTTTTGGCATTGTTGAACTTGAATTCCAATGATCAAATTTGAGCTTCCTCATCATGATCATCTTAGGTTCACCTTGCATTGACTTGGAAAAATATCTTGCACAAATATTCATTAGTAGCACCAAAATATTATCAACATAAATTTGCACAAGTAAACAACCTTGCCTTTTTTCAAAACAAGAAGTGTAGTATCAACTTTACCTTTTGTAAAATTATTTTGCAAAAATAGCTAAGTCTATCAAACCATATACGAGTACTTGTATCAACCGTACAAGGCCTTTTATAAAAATCATTTGGCCTAAAAATTTTAAACTCCGATAGACTTCTATTTAAATAAAACCATTTAGAAAATTGGATTTAACATCCATTTGGTAAAGCTTGAACTTTTCTCAAAACAAGAATGGGCAAGTAAAGTGCAAATAACTTCTAAATGTGCTATGAGTGCAAATATTACATCAAAATCATTACCTTCTTCTTGACAATATCATTGAGCTACTAACCTGTCTTGTTCATCAAACTTGTTGCGAAATATCACAAATTTCTACAAAATCTTAACAAGATATTTTGCACACGAGCATAGTAATATCGAATAATAGATACACTATTTTAAGCACCACATACTATGCATCATCAAGAGTTTAATAAATCATTCAAGTTCAAATAAGCTTAAGAAAGCTACATAAGGTCTCTTTTGAAATTAGACAATAAGAGAGCACATAGTTGAGACCTCATTTACAAGAATCATATGAACAAGAGGTTTGACATAAGTATCCAAGAATAGTGGCATTTATATGTGCAATAAAATGCATAACTTAGTAGATCAATTGTTTTATCAAAACAAAATATAATCCTTTACAAATCTTGGATAAAACAAGCTATGTCAAATAATGCCTTTTCAAAAAATCAAAACATCCTCTTAATGGCACTTGTATAAAATAAGCACATAGTCATATGGCACAACTGTATCGAGTCTATAAGATGAATACCAATGATGAGCGTACCTCGATAGTTTATGTCACTCTTGACATATTATGGCGTAGATAGCCATTTGTGAATATACATGAGTCCTACACAATACTTTAAACAAATTTTGCACAAGATATAATAGCACAAGTGTAGGCCAAGTAATAAGAGATATCACAATAAAAATACTAATGCTATAGAAATCCATAAGAGTTTAAAAATAACATGTAAGGTCTCATTTTCAAAGGATTTAAAAACACAAATATTTATTGAGGACCTTAAAAATTTTAAAACTCATTTTGCAATTTAAACACAAATAAGAACATGCAAAAATAAAATGCATATTTAAATAGGGAGATACGGTTTACCAATTTCGCCATTTCCATGGGTTGTGTCGTTCCCATTGTTGATGATATCTTCCCGTTTGAAAATCTTCATGTTGATGATGGTTTCTCTAATTGCTCCATTTCCAAGCATTGTGGCCTTCCCATTTTTGAAAGTGTCTTTCTCTTGAAAAATCATCTTGTTGATGATGTCTTTGCCATTTCAAGGATTGTGTTCTTCCCATTTTTGATTATATCCTCTTCTTGAAATTGACTTTGTTTTCTCCTTCTTTGATCAAATGAGATGTTCATTTGATGTTTCCTTAGCGGCATGAATTTTCTTGATTATTATTTCGCCGGGTACCTAATATAACATTGTTTTGTGGTACCCTTAAGTGCTTGGGTCCTTTGGGATTAGTCTTGAGACTTTTAGGTCTCCAAAAATAATTAGAGCTATTTTTAGCCCGACAAGTATTTACCGTATGACCCTTTTTACCGCAATAAAAACAAGTAACAATATTAGGAGCATAATGACCAATATACATAGGCACTTGATTTCTTTTCACATAATTAACAATACTAGGCTTATGATCAAGTCCTTGTTTCAATTTATCACAATTATCAACAATATAGGTCATTTTATCGGTACTCGAAGTTGGACTTTGATAAATCCTTTTTCATGCAATTAATATCCTCAACAAGAGTACTATTTTCTTTTTCAAGGATTCTAACCTTATCAAGAGTGGTGGTGTGAGCACATGATAGTGATTCATAGGAAGTAGATAAACTATCATTTTCATTTTTCAATGCATTGAATTCCTTTTTCAAATTTTTGTATTTAACAAGAAAGCTTTGGAATTCATTTTGAAGATCATCAAAATCATTTTGCAAATCACTATAATCATTATGTATAACAATATCATAGGAAGTAGAGGGTTTAAGACATACCTCGTTATCTTCTTGATGCCCATAAGACAATGTTCAACTTCTTCATAGTTGGAAGTTGTAAGAGGCTTGTTCCTTAGATTTGACATTGTATCCCTTTGAGAAGTGGATGCTTTTGAGTTGCTCCTATCATTTGAATATACTTCATGAATGGCTTCTAATTTTTGCCATACTTTATGAGCGGTCAATTCTACAATAAGATTAAATTCCAAGTTGGTAAGTGAACAATATAGAATATTGAGAGCTTTACCATTTAAGGAGATGATTTTCTTCTCTTCATCATTGAGCTCTTTGAAGGCTTTGGAGGTGTATGGTGTGTCTATCATCGGAATGGATTCTCCATTTATGATGATGTTCCAAATATCGAACCCGCAACCTTGTAGATAACATTCCATTCTTTCTTTCCAAAATATAAAATTTTTGGAATCAAATAGTGGTGGCTTGGTGGTGGAGGTGCGGGTAAGATGAGCTTCATTCGTAGCCGACGATCGTTCCTCTTCACTCGCGATGTGAAACTAGCTTGCCAAGTTTGGCTCACGATACCACTTGTAAGTCAGCGGCTCGATAATCTAGAGGGGTGAATAGATTATCTCCATCTTTTAATTTCGCCCTCTTTTTCGAATCAATTACGCCAAGACAATAATAAAGGTGCGGAATGTAAACAACACGCGTCGATTTATAGAGGTTCAACCCACATAGGGCCTAATCCTCTACCACCCCGAGTATATCAGGGATGGATTTCAAAAAGAAAAAGGATTTTATTAATTACCAAAATTAATACAACACCAACTTACAACAACACCTTGAAGAGCACCACACTCTTCTTCAACACCACCTTTGAGATTACCACAATCTCTCTTGAAGATTACCACAATCTCCAACGGCACCTTGTGAAGATTACCACAATCTTCAACCTTGAAGAATACCAAATTCTTCAACACCTCAACAAGAAAATTACCACAATCTTCTTACACCTAACACCTAGATCACCCAGTGTGTTCTTACCACAAGAACACTCACAAGGATATCTTGTGTTGAATGATAACCAAAATTCAAGATTACAACTCGATAATGAATTATATAATTGAGTGCAAGTGTAATCAAGAATAGCCTAGACCTCAAGGATGTGAAAGTGATAAGCTAGGCAAATTACAACAAGAATAATGACAATAGAAGACCAAGTGTTTGCTTAAGTATATCTTGTTGTGTTGTGTTGTTCTCTCTTGTTGTTGTGCTTCAAATCTTCCTCTATTTATAGGAGATGATTGATCATTGATAGGCTCCTCTTGGAATCGATATCTACAAAAAAATTGCAATTAAAATCAAGATTATAGCTGTTAGAAATCAATCCCACAATTTAGGGAAAAGGCATGCGATGCACAACGGTTAGAATTTTCTTTGTCAAACATTAGGGCGACGTCATGCGAGAAATAGACATTTGAAGAATACGAGAAAAAATACAACGGGCGTCGGTCGGGGAGACATCGGCCGTCGACCTATACTGCGACGGTCCCACTCAATGGTTTTCAAGGAAAATAGTTACATTTCAATTTTAAACGTTCGAAGCCGGTCTGAAGTGCGGCCGGTCGGCGTCACGCGGTCGACACCCTGGTCGGCCAGTCGGCCTGACAAGTCGGGTCGATCGACACACAGGTCTTTTTCAAGTCCTTCTCATTTTTGTTCCAAAATTCATCTTGAGTGCGAGGTTGCCCTCTCGGCGACGGTTGACCTCGAGACATAAATGTTGTCAATTTTTGTCGAAAATAAAACTCAAGAAATACTCTGAAAATTTAGTAAAAACATTTTAAACCAATCGGGAGTATTTAGACAACATTTAGGAACCTTGTTTTGAAGTAGAAACTTATAAACATAAAATCATAAAAAGTGTTGTCAATTTTATACGAAATAAAACTTGAAGAAATACTCAGGAAAATATTAAAACCATTTTAAATCATTTAGGAGTATTTGGACAACCTTTAAAACCATTGTTTTGGTATAAAAACAAAAACATCAAAATCATGATAAAACCATTTATCAAACAACTATGGAGTTGTACTTGAGAGGAGTTTTACTCGTTCGATGAGAGTAAAATAGCCAAATGGATGTTCGATTAAGTCAAGCTGAGCAGTGAGTTTGATCAACATTTGAAGAAAAGCGAGTCAAGTAAGCGAAAATGTGTCGGCATACATTTATTAACTAAGAGACAAAAGCGTGTCGTTTTCATTAAAGCGTGAATGTTATTGAGATGATGTTAGCATCATTAAATACGACACTGATAAAAATACTACATGAGACTAAGATTGGGCATAAATCTGCGGGCATTTAATTTAGGGAATTAAAGCACATTTTTCGATCAATCTCGGCCGATTAAATCAATTAAAAATCTTGAAAATGTCTACGCAAAAAAATCAAATTGAAAATGTCTCTTCAAGCGTCTCATATATATCAAAAATTTAATTCTTTTTCTTCACTACTCTCAAACACTTTCAAAATTCCAAACTCTACTGCAACAAAAAAACTATGTTTCAAAGTTTCAAAAGTTCGGAAAATCATCATGGCACCAAAGAAAGACATCAAGCTCTGCTCTCTGGATTTGTGAAGTGATCGAAAAAGTATACTCTGGTGCACTTATCGATCTTGGGGATTAGTTAAGTAGTCTACATATAAGGAAAGGGCCAAGAAGATCGTCAAACACTTAGAGAAATCTGGTTTGTTGAGGTTTCTTACCTTGCCTATACCACATATTCTGGAAGAGGTGGTTATGTTCTCTATGAAACGCGTTTGTTCACGATGATGGAATCCATTCTTACGTGAAAGGAAATGAAGTCAAGTTAGGCTGCGGTGGACTTGATTGAGCTATTTCACCTTCCCAACGATGGACTCAAGGAGGTTTGAAATATTATGAGTTTGACTTCATGAAGATCTAGAGGAGATCAATAACGAGGAAGATGCGACCAAGTACAATACATTTGCCATGAAGGTTGTTATCAAAGAAGAATACAACAAATTGATGGATATGGTAGCAAAATGGTGGATATCAAATTCGGCTCTTCTGATCGGATGTCTAGACAAAGTGACTATAATAGCAACCATTATGGAAGAGTTGGAAGTTAATTAGGAGTATATTTTTGATAAGTTTTCAAAATGTACGAACGTGGAGTTAGGCGAAGGAAAACTTAAGAAGCATACTTGGCTATGGAATAGTCATTGGGTACTTGATGGAGAAGAAGGGATTTCTTTTGAGAAAGGAAAGGTTTCCATGTCAACAAGAGACTCTTCAAGGGATTTTGATTGCCCAAAGAAGGTCCTACACAAAGAAAGAAGGCGCTTTAGAAGGTCCACACAAAGAAGTTGATCAGGCGCTTTAGAGAGAAAGCGTTGAAGAAGCGGATGCTCCTACCCTTGCCTCGGATGTCCCCAAGAAGCGAAGAATAGTTGATCCCTATAGAAACAACAATAGGCTGAGACAGAAGAAGTCAAGGTCGAGACACAATTGCGATGAATTGAAAAGCGGACCACTCCCATCGTGGAGGAAATACCCAAATTGAAAGAAATCGTTGAGGGATGAGCGTATGTTTGGAAGAATCAAGTGTCGGGGTTGAAATTGATTGAATAAGAAGAATGGCTTCTTGCAAAGAAACATAGTCATTGAGATTCACCAACGATATACTTTTTGAGAGGCACTCCAGAAGAATCAAGACAAACAACTTCTAATCCACTGCTCTTCCTGTCATTGAAAGAGCTATAATTGAATCAGATGCTATAGAAACAACAATAGGGGAACCATCATCCCTCACCCTTATCATTGAACTTGTGGTGAAGAAGTCTCTCTCAAGTCGAGGACACAATGCGATGGTAATTGAAAAGGCCATTTTTTAGACCACTCCTAAAGTCTTTTCATGGAGGAAATACACAAATTGAGGAATTGGTTGTAAGAGAATAAGTTGTTGCTTACGAAGGATCCAATCTCCGTCTATCTTTGATTCGAGGCTAAATTTGTATGTTTGGAGAAATGGAAGTTAAGCAATAGTTGCATTGAGTTTTGGATGCCCTAATTGATTGAAGAAGAAGAATGGCTTCTTGCTTTTCTAAAAAATGCTTCCATTACTCAAGCTCTTGATGAGTATACACCAACGATATACTTTTTGAGAACAAACATGAAAGAATGAGAAGGAAATGGCCAAAGGGAAGAGCACAAATAGAGACCCACAAATGTCTCTTTGGGAATCAATGGGGCTCATTCCTAACTAGATCGGTGATGCCAGAAGATGTTGAAGGAGGCTGATGGAATGGAAGCAAATTCAACTTACAACACCTAAGACAAACACTCTTGTCTTGAATCTCTCTCAACACCACCTTTGGAGATTACCACAATCTCAGATTACCACAATCTTCCTTCAACGGCACCTTTGAAGATCACCACAATTTATTTGAAGAATACCAAATTCTTCAACTAACAAGTAAAATAAAATCTTTAAATACCTATAAAAAGAACTCCAGTGTCTTTTCAAAAATACTCACAAGGATATCTTGTGTTTGGTTGATGAATTACAATCAAGGTTTGAAAAATCATTACACCAAATTGCAAGTGTATTCCCCTTATCATTGAACTTGTGGTGAATGTTGAAATGAATACACAATTGCTCTCTCATCACCTCTATTTAGCTCATTCTCACTCACGAGAAAGTGGAAAATTTTTTTGGATCTACAAATAAGAAAAAGATTAAAATAAATATGGTTGTCTCATTTGAAGATCACAAAAATCAAGATACCCGCCCTCTTTTGTTTGTAAAAATCACAAGTTTATTTATTACCTAACTAATCTTAAACTAACAAGTAAAATAAAATATTTAAATGTATAAAAACACGAACTCCACAAGTCTTTTCAAAAAATCCTCAGCGTAGAACAAGCTTCATGAAGGCTCGGGCGTTTGAAAGCAAAAAAAAATAGACAATCCCACATTTTAATCTCAATATTTTCTTTGTCAAACTTCTTCAAAAAATAAATTTTGCAATTAATGTTTATCAAAACGGCAGGTTTATATGTTTCTTATCTCATTTTACATTTCAAAAATCATCTAAATTAGTTTATTCCCCTGTCGACTCACGGGCAAATGTTGGACAAAATAAAACTCAAGAAATTGATTAAAAAACATTTTAACAATTTTAGTAGATATCTTTCAATATGTTAAAATCTTTGAAAGTGTTGTCTATTAACTCGAAAAAAGACCAAATACTCTAGGAAAATCTTTTTAAATCATTTAGGAGTATTTGGACAACTCTTAAAACCATTGTTTTGGTATAAAAAACAAAATCATCAAAATCATGATAAAACCATTTATCAAACACTCCCTATAAGTTGTAGGTCTCCCAAGCGTTACACCCATTTATGTCGAATTGATTTTCATTCATTAGAGCTCACCTCTGGATTATAAACTAACAAAAATGACATACAAATTATTGATCGGATAATCTACAAGACTTAAACATTTGAATGCATATAATATAATAGACACATAATCGATTAAGAAAATAATCAATATAGATTTAACATGAATCAACGATTTTGATTATGCCTAGGATCGGAAAGATTAGCGAACATATTTGATAACAAATTCATATACAAACTTGAAATCAAATATTTTGACATCGTTTAAGTACAAACAAGAGATATAAACTAAGAAATAAAGAACCCCTCTTGTGAGGATGGATCTTCCTTGAGGCCTTTGAAGCCTCGTGCTTCCATAGATGCGAAAAGTCTTGTGTTGTTCTTTGTAGATTTGCCCTCCTCTTTGAAGAAAATAAATATGATTTGTGTAACCCTAGTGTATTTTGATGTATTGCAATGATCGATATCTTCGTCCATGGCCTTGGTCCCCTTTATATTGATGCTTTGATAGATCACTAGTAGAGTTACGCGAGGAATAGGAAAGCGAAAATCAATCGCGGACAAACCACACGATCGTGTGAAATCACATGGTCGGCCATGTGAATGGTTTTGGTCTCTGTTTTTGCTCCGAACGGTTCACACGGTCGTGTGAAATGACACGGTCGGGTCGTGTGTTTTGTCTCTGAAATTCTTCCCATGAACAAATCACACGAACGTGTAAAAATCACACGGGAATAGTTCACACGATCGTGTGAAACTACACGGTCAGACCATGTGACTTTTTTTTCTCCATTTTCTTCGCGTATTCGATCATCTCTTTGTATTCTTCAATCTTTTTTGGGCCTTCTAACTGATATCTTTTCGTTTTAGCTCCGTTTCCTGTAAAAATTACAAGAATACACAGTATCATGCCCTTCTAAGGAAACCAAGTAAAAAACACTAAATATATGTGCAAATGCATCGAATATATATCAAATTACGCCCCTAAATGCATGTGTTAGGAAATTTATTTTGTAGATTTTGATGATACCATGTAAAACTTAAACTAGAAAGTTGGCACCCCATTTTCCCTTTATTTTATATTGTAATAGATAAGGTGAGAGATCTGAGTCTAGTCAGCTATGCCAAGGAATACAAGAAGTCAACTGAAGACTAAATTGAAGACTCCATTGTATATCAGTGAGTATGGCCAAGAGGAAAAAGTCAAGAACTCATTTGGAGGAGTATTAGGTTGTGGAACAGCTTTGTAAGAAGAAGAGTCGGTCAAGTCAACTCAAGGAAGCCAAGTCTCAAGTTGAAGTGACGATTAAGCCATCAAAAGTCCGAATGCGGACTCAAGTCACACAGGGATTAAAAGACAAAATGATCAAAAACCAAGACAAGCGAGTTAGATCCGTTGATGAAAGTCAAGTATTATTACTCGAGAATAGTAACATGCGAGTTGTCGAAGTAATGTGTTAGTCGATTATGTGCAAAAGAATAAACCAATGGGAAAGCGATTGCACCATGTGTCGGACAAAATTGCAATCTTTGCAAGACATTTAATACGAGAAAATATCAACATCAAGGGTATTTGAAAAGACAATCCAGCGAACACAAATGACTTTTGAAATTAGCCTATCTCTTCAATGGGCAAAATTTCAAAAGTGCAATATAAAAAATGAGGAATTTCTTGAGAAAAGGTTACGAGCCACGAATAAGCAAGCAATATTCAAGAAATTAACCTAAGATTTTCTCAAGTACATTCAAGCAAATCCTCAAGCACGAAACTCGAAGAAAATCGATCCAACACAAGATGTGAAGGAAAGACAACTTCAAATCTGTTGAAGAGGAAACTTTTGAAGAATCAAAAGGGGTCTACTTTACAAAGAGGATTATAGGAAGGTTTAAGGTCGAACCGGTATCAAGTTATTGGAGGGCTTCATGATCAAATCCAAGAGCTTGAGAAGTGAGTGAAGTAGCAAGGTAGCTATCTGTGAAGAAGAAGGCTGAGTCGCAAGAGAAGCCGATTGTGTGACCAAGCTGTCTCTGGTTTTTCACCATGTTGTAAAGCGATCATTACATAGTGGATTCCTCCGGGAGTTGGAGAAGAGAGGATTAGAAGAATTACTGACTTTGAACCTCTATAGAAATTACTTGTGTCATTTATTTTTAAAGACATTTACATTTTTGCATACTTACATCATATATCTTTGATAAAACTCAAATTTTCTATCCAACTTATTACTAACCAAGTGCTAAAAATCTAGTGTTAAAACAAACTTAAAACAAATCAAGGGTGTTAAGTCTTGTGATAAAACCAATACTGACCAAGTTAAAGCTCGGGTTAAGCGGCCAGTTATTCTATCAACGACTCTATCAGTCTGCGTGAGTGGCTAACTTAATTGAATAACCAACTTAGTTGTCCTCAAGGACACAAATCGTTTGAGTTAACTCTATTATAATTTTAAAAAAGACTAAAAATCGAAAAGTTGGTAATGTTTATTCAACCCCCTTCTAAACCTTAATCATACCCCTTGGGACCTACAAGTGGTATCAGCGGTTGGTTCATTGAGCCTTCACATGAGTTCTTGAACTAGATCTCTATCTTTTCAAAAAGGATTTAAACAACTTGTATTTTCAAAATCTTTCATTTTAAGCAAAGTTATTATCATGGAAGCAAATCGACACGTATTCCTATGTTCCTTTGTTGAAGAATTTGATGATTGGAAAATTCGTATGCGAGCTCATCTATCTGCATTACACGATGAAATGTGGCTTGTGATAGAGGATGGGCTACTGAAAATACTAAAAGTGAACACGTACAGAGAAGAAGCATTGCGGTGAAGGAGAAAAGAAAGCTCACTTTGAAGCAAGACCCGACCATGGTTGAAAAACCAATGGTAGTGGACAAATGAAGATAGGAAGAGATACAACTTGGACAATGTGGCCAGGACATACTCTACAAAACATTGGACAAAGCGATGTTCAATAAAGTCAAATCTTGCAAATCTACGGAAGAATGGGAATAAACTAACTTTAATTTGTGAAGGATCGAAACAAATTAAAGAAAATAAATTATCAGTTGCTATTCAAAAATTTGAAAATTTCAAAATGCTTGCAGGTGAAACCATGGATCAGTTGGATGCCAGATTCACTGAAATCACAAATGAGCTTTTAGTTATTGGGAAAGAATACACACAAAAGGAGATGTGTATGAAGATATTAAGGAGCCTCCCAAGTGAATGGGAATTGAAGACTATGGCCCTGACATTCCATGGACCTCTCAAGAACATCTAACCATGAGCTATTCTCGGACCTCAAAGCCTATGAGTTTGAACGAGAAGGAAAAAGAGCAAGAGGAGGCGATTGTACCCAAGACAACATCACCGATGGCCAAGGATGGAAAGAGAGTGGACCCAAGGAAGCCATAGACCAGGAGGAGATTTCCTAATGGTTAAAAGATTCAACAAGTTCTTCAATAAGAACTATAAAAGAAACAAGGGTGAAACCTCCGAGGAACATTGACTCACTCCAAGTCAAGGAAAGATAGGCCACCCAAGAGAGCCGAGCATCAAAGGGTTGAATATCGGTGATAACCCAAGAACAAAAGAGTTGATCAAAGAGCTGAGAACTGTGTTGGAACCTGAGAGAACCGAACATTTTGCGTTGATTGTTCTTATCCACTAGTCAACAAATATAGGAATGAAGAAGAAAGAAAAGTCTTGAGAGAAAGAAGACAGGAAAAGAAAAAAGCCATGTTGGCTGCTGAGGCTTTCTTGAGACAAGTCTAAAGAAGCGGCGGACTCGAGAGAGCGATGGTTGACTACTCAAGTGACTCTGAAGAAGAGGCTATGATCTCGCCTTATGGCTAAAGAACAAGATCAACGGATCAAGAAGATGAGGTACACTCTAACTCATCTCAATCGATTCAAGTGTTAGTGATTGTGATACACACACTTCATCACCCATTTATATTTATGATTCATTAGGCAAAATGATGAAAGATTTTGAACACATAAAATCCTCACACACAATTCTAAATGAGGAAAACATCGACTTAAAAGCTAAAACTCACAGTGACTAAAGAGATGAGTACTACGAGTCACATAGGTGATGAGAACACTAAGTCAAGGCTGAGAATGCCAAGATCATAGCGAGTTAGCTACTATAGAAAAGAGGAAAAAATCTCAAAAATGTGATTGCCTCATTTACAAAGGAATCGAAATCATTGGATGATCTTATCATGAGTCAAAAAGAATGTGGAGATAAGACAGGCATAAGATTTAATTCCTTTGTGCACGCAGTCAAACTCGAGTGATTTTGGAAAAGGGATCTTCAAGCAATAAAGCATCTCAAAAATCCAAAACACCAAATGTTGCACCCATTCACTCCTAAGCACAATCACAAACAAACGGCATTGGATATAAAGGGAAAGGAAAACATCTAGTTGAGTATCTGAAGAGGGGCGGTGAGAAGAAATCCAGTAGGTTCCTCGGAAACTCCAAACAGAAAATACTCTATGAAAAGCAAACAGAGCTACCAAAAACCCCAGAAGTTTCATCAGAGAAATACACATGATGGGAATGGTAGAAACTACCCAAACTATGCTGATTGGAATAATGTGAAACATCAGCAAAGACCTATGGAATACAAGCCTAGATGGCAAAGACCTAAAACTCAGCAAAGGTCATTTCAAAGGCAAAAGAGCTATCATCAGCACACATATGCACCAAAGCACTACACTCAGAATTTTCACAACTATCCCAAGAAAGCAATTGCTAAAACACACGCACATGCATACGGACAAAAGAGGCATTGTATGAACCTAAAACCCCCAAGCAATTCGCTAATGTGCACTATGATTATGGCACGATAGATGGAAACCACTTAGAGTCAAGTCCTTTGGCTATAGGTTGGTTGGAGCATCTTATAGCACTAACCCCTCAGGACCCAGGCAAGTATGGATACCTAAAAACTGATTTCCTTGATTGCAGGTTCAAGGAACAACTGAGTGCCAAGGAACCTGGTACATGGATAATGGTTGTTCCAGACATATGACAGGAAACAAGAAAAACCTGTCAAGATTCAAGGAGATTAGAGGTGCAAAAGTCATATTTGGAGGAAATGAAGCTCGAGGGAAATCAAAGGCACGGGATCTATCAAGAAGAATGGATTGGAAATCACATATGTTGCTTATGTTGAAGGCCTCAACTTCAACTTTAAGCATCGATCAACTCTGTGAGCTATAATGTTGGATTCAATATGGGAGTGTGCCATATAAAAGATGCTGAATCAAATGAAATAGTGTTGCAAAGATCAAAACATAAGAATATGTATGTGGTAGATTGGTCTACTGCTACACCAAGTACTTGTCTGCTAGCAAAGAGCACAGTAGAATCAAGTTGGCTGTGGCATAAGAATCTGAGTCACCTGAATTTCAAGACAATCAACAAGCTAGCAAGGAGTCATCTTGTAGAAGGATTGCGAGACTCAGTGTACAAGAAGGAAAGTGTATGTGATGCATGCCAGATGGGAAAGCAAATAAAATCCTCATTCAAGGACAAGCCAAGTCCTTCTTCAACAAGGATATTACATCTGTTGCATGTGGATTGATTTGGTCCAGTTGAACCTGCTAGCATAAGTGGAAAGAAATACACCTTGGTGGTGGTAGATGACTATTCAAGATATACATGGACAATCTTCATGTGTAAAAAAGGAAACTTTGCGAAGTTACCTCGGCTAATGAAAAGGGTTCAAAATGAAAAGAAGCCAAACCATTATAAAGATAAAGGTCAGATGGAACCGAGGTTTGTCAATGGGAACTCGATATTATGTTGAAAATGGAATTGCTCATGAATTATCAGTACAAGAACTCCACGGAGAAATGGAGTAGGTGAAAGAAGGAACATAACTCTCAAGGAAGGCTGCAAGGACCATGTTAGTTGTTGTGGATTGCCTAAGAGATTTTGGTTTGAAGCCATTAACACAACATCTATACTCAAAATAGATGCATGATCAACGGCAATTGACCAATGCTCCTATGAGATTTGGACGGGAGAAAGCCAAATGTTGGATATTTCAGAATATTTGGATGTAAATGTTTCATCCATAACAATGGCAAAGATAATTTGAAGGCTTTTGATGCTAAAGTTGATGAAGGTATCTATTTGGGATACTCGACTAAGAGCAAAGCCTATAGAGTCTTGAATAAGAGGACTATGGTCACAAAAGAGTCTATCCATGTGGTTTTTGATGAACCTAATGTAAATGGAGAAGACATTGAAGAGTTAGGCGATAAAATAAATCATGAACTATCTGAAAAGAGTCCTTATGTTGAAGGCAAATGCGAGCAAGCAACCCGGATGAAGATGAGATAAGCTGAATCTCAAAGGCAGTGGAAAGTCTACAAGCGGAATGAAGATGAAAGAGATGTTCAAGACAACTTAGGCGTGAGGCAATTTGAATCCAAAGAAACTTACTCGAACGATGTGAGATGGGTGAGATACCATCCACGGTTTAGTTATTGGAGATGTTAGAGATGGCATAAGAACCGGATCCGGAGCACATCATGAAGCAATGTTCACTTGTTTTATTTCCCAAACAGAGCCTAAAGATGTGTCTCAAGCATTAGATGACATACATTGGATTCAAGTCATGCAAGAAGAGTAAATCGATTTGAAAGAAACAAAGTATGGGAATTGGTGCGAGAGACCAACCCATCGAGAATGTAATTGGCACAAAATGGGTTTTGAAACAAAATGAATGAAGAAGGATATGTTGTAAGAAACAAAGCAAGATTGGTAGCCAAAGGGTATTGCCAAGAAGATGGTATAGATTTTGGTGAAACATTTGCTCTGTTTCAAGATTGGAAGCAATAATGATGTTTTTGCTTATGTTGCATATAAGAACTTCCGTATATCAAATGGATATGAAAAGTGCATTTACGAATGGAACGCTTGCTAGAGGAAGAAGTCTATGTTGAACAACCTCCAGGTTTTGAAGCGAGAAAACTATTGGAGATAAGGTATATAAGCTCAAGAAAGCATTATATGGATTGAAACAAGCACGGGAGTTTGGTATGATACATGTCTCAATTTCTAACCCGACAATGGATTTACCAAAGGCAAAGTTGATGAGAACACTCTTGAGAATTCAAGATGGAGAGAATTCAAGATGGAGAGAGTATATTGCTTGTTCAAATATATGTGGATGACATCATTTTTGGATCCACAAACAAAAGGCGTGTGATAAGTTCTCAAATATCATGCAAGGTAAATTTGAGATGAGCATGATGGGAGAGTGACTTTCTTCCTAGGACTTCAAGTCAAGCAATTGAAGGATGGAACCTTCATAAGTCAAACAAAGTTTACCAGAGATTTGATGAAGAAATTTGTATGGAAGAAGTCTTACGTGAAAATACCAATGAACACATCGATTAAGATGGACATGGATCGGATGGCAAAGCGGTAGATCAAACCAGGATATAGAGCACTCATTGGATCATTGCTCTACCTAATAGCAAGCGGGCCGGACATCATCTTTGCGGTAGGTGTATGTGCAAGATTTCAATTTGCACCAAAGGAGAGCCACATGAATGCGGCTAAGAGAATCTAAGATATTTGAAGGGATGCCAGGAAGTTGGCTTATGGTATCAAAAGAAGGTGGATTCAAGCTTATTGGTTACTCGGACTCGGTATCTTTGGATGTAGAGTTGGCGGAAAAGTACTTGGTACATGTCAAATTCTTGAAATAGATTGGTTTCTTAGTTCGATGAAAACAAAACTCAATAGCAACATCTATAGTGAAACAAAGTACATAGCATGGCAAACAACAGCCCCAAGTCTTATGGATGAGACAAAGCAATGTGAGAGATTATGAGATTGAAGAAAGAGAGATTCCAATTATGTGTGATAACACTAGTGCTATTGCAATCACTCAAAATCCTGTGTTGCATTCAAGAACAAAGCACATTGATGTCTGATATCATTTCATAAGAGATCATGTTGAAAAGAAAGACATCACATAAAGGAATACATCTCAACCTGATAAGTAATTAGCCGATATATTCGTAAATCCTCTATGTGAATCAAGATTTGAAGAACTCAAGAATGAGCTAGGGTTAATTGGTGAGTTGAAACTCGGAAGACTCAATCACAAAAAAAAAAGATGAGAAAATAAGAGAGCGAGCAAATTTCACATTTTAGTTGATCGAGTTCTTGGACAAATGAGTTACTTCATGGGAAGAGAGAAGCGAGTTAAGTCACTTTGGATATAAGCTGAATCATTTATGAGCTAAGTGACAAAAACGCAGTCGTTTTAAATGAGCGGGAATATTTTTAAGGATGACATCAAAGATAATAATGACGATCCATGAAAAAGCCGCACAGGAACCCAAATGATTGGATATACATGCTGCTGCATTAAATTCGAGGAATTAAATGCGGGTTTGGCGTGTTAATCTCAGCCGTTGATTTTGATCAAAAATTTCAAAATCTGAAATATGTCCTTTCATAACCTTTATATATGGAAATTTTCATTTCTCTCACTACATGAACTGTTCATCTTCAAGCAAAGCAAAGTTTTTCTCTCAGAAACCCTAATTTATTTCAAAACAAGTTCTACACTTTTCAATCGGTGAAACTCTCTGAAAATGGCTCAAAAGCACGACTTTGTGAAACTCTCGAAGCAAATCCACACTGGCTCTTCAGTGGATCTCGATGGAATGATAAAGCAGGGTGTTGATGAAACCCTGGTTTTGAAGATCGCTGAAATGTTGGAAAAGTCAGGGCTAAAGGTTTTTCTGACTATGGAGTACTCTCATACCTACCTTGAGGAGGTAGCTCAGTTCTACGTTAACGCTGAGGTGCAGGACGAAGAAATCAAATCTTCCGTCCACAGCAAGGTCACAAAACTCAATGCAAAAGACCTTGCTGAGCACTGCTTGTTGCCCTCGGAGGGCTCAAAGGACATCTATGAGGGTGATGTCGACTTGGCTGCTGCATGGAAGGAAGTGGCCAAACCAGAGTGTGCTGCCAAAGTGATCTATACAGCTGCTGAAGGACGACTATCACAAGCTGATGGATGTCATCTCGAAATGTGTCGACATGAAGTTTGGAAGCTTTAATCAGCTGTCCAAGACAAAATTGATCGTCATGGCTGTGATCATGCAAGGGAAGAAAGTTAACTGGGCTGAGTTTGTTTACAGCAGACTCTGCCAAAATGTGCTGAACAGGACATATAAGAAGGATGGGTCCTTCGGAAGCTCACTTGGATATGGCCTTGTGATTGGCCATTTGTTGGAAGTGAAGGGTGTTGCACTTCGTCATGGAAAACCCTTCCACGTGAACAAGAAGATGTTCTGGGCAAACTTTTTCGGTGCCCAGAAGAGAGCTCACGTGAAGAAAGCTGATACTAGTGAGGGGGAATCAGCTGACCCAGAAGATGCAAATGACACCCCTCCTCCGAAGAAGAGTCTAAGTCAAGCAATTGCTCCCGCAACACGATCCAAAGCACCTGCCTGCGGTCGAGTCCCCCGCCCGAGCAGTGAGACTCCCTCCCCTGTATCCAGATCACCTGCCCCAACAGCCGAGATGGAGGAGGAACACCATATTTCCTCCCCTATCGTTAAGGAGAAGAGGACTGCCAAGACACATAAGACAGCTGCCTCTAAGAACAAACCAAAAGCTTTTACTTTTGAGGAACCAGAGGATGTTGAACCAGAAGTTCCTCGAGGAAGAAGAGATTGTTCGAGCGTCCCGAACTTGAGAAGAAGGAGGGTTGAATCATCTACCCGACGAGAAAAAAGAAGTCGAGATCACCACTCGGAAGAAGCGATCTATTGAAGTCATTGATGAATCAAAGAAAGTCTGTTGAAGATGATCACCGAGACTTGTTGAAAACCAGTTGTCTGAAGAGTCACCGAGGAGAGTGAAGCGGCGAGACAACCGAGCGTACTATCTAAAAGGTTGTCTCTCCACCTCCCAATCGATGCTACTACTTACGAGGAAGAGCAAGGTCTCTTGCCTCTAATTCAAGAAACAGGTGGGTGAAGATGATAATGAGGATGTCATTATGTACTCTCCACTATATCCGGACATTCAAATGACATCTACGAGATGGAGAGCATGGAAGTTGGATCACTCAAGGTGGTGCGATTCACTCACCCCCGAGTTCATAGAAGAAGAAGAAGAGAGTTGCTACGTTTTCTTGGTGTTGCAACTGTTAACAGAAGCCCTCGACGAAGGCAATCGCATGGATATTCTCCACATCATAAAGGCGAATGAAAAGGATAAAGTCAAGAGTGAGCCCGAGTATTGGAAAAGTAAAAATATGCGAAATTACAGTTCTCCCAGTGTCACACTCATACACATCTTGATGTGTTCTCCGAATGTGATGATGATCCCATTGTTGTAGCTGAGAAGTCAGATATGCAGCAGGCTATGAGGGAATCCAGAGCCATCCATGAGCAGCAGTTGTTAGAAGGCCCAAGAGAGTCCTCATAATCTCTCCTGCAAATTGATCCTCTGGGAGTGGTACATCAGATTGCCTCAGATATTGCTGCAGCCACATCCCCTGTACAATCAGAGGATGGATCCAAGGGATTTGGCGATGAAACTGGGAAATTGGGCACCCAAGCTGAGCCAACCCCTGTAAAAGGTGTTCTCACACATGCCCCAGCGGCTGAGCACTCAACGGATAAAGTCGCGTCTCAGGAGAAGAGTGACCCCACAATCAGTCACTCAGCTGGCGAGCCAGCTGAGGGGGAAGCTCTCTCCACCACAGCAGGGTTGGAGGTCGCTTTGGGAGACACTCAAATGAAGTTTGGAGGTGAAGCTGAGAAAGATAGTGAACAACAAAGAGAGTGACATTGTGGCTCGGACGATTGAGTTAGTCCCCCGGTGAAGTGTCGTCACTGCTTTGGTGCCAATGACGCGTTGTTATCACGAAAGGCACGGGGATGGTGATGCCTTGGGAGTTAACACTGGGCACGAAAAGTGTAATCCAAGGAGTTGAGACTCCTATGGATGCCAATGTCGAAGACCCTAAGACGATTGATCTTTATCGAAGACCCTAAGACATTGAATCCTGTCGAAGGGAACACAGAAGGCCTCACAACAGTTGAGTCTGCTACTCCTTGGATTGCCAGTGTCGAAGACCCTAAGACAGTTGATACTGTCGAAGGGAACACAAAAGGCCTCACAACAATTGAGTCTGTTGGGGTGTTGAAGGCTAAGGGGAGGTTGAGACTTCCCACTGGTAAAGATCAAGATGCACAAAACATTCCTCCTCTGCATGGCGTTGATGCGAAAAAAGAGATAAGCGCAGTTCATGATTCCTAGGAAAACTTAGACACATCCTTTTTGGGATCGAAAGATGAAGCCGAGTCCACTCCGATTGCAAATCCTACGGACCCGGTGAGGATGTTCTCAAAACTAAGAGCCAAATCAGGTGAAAGCGGCTCGCCAAAAGTTCAATTTTGATGAGCCAACTCCACAAGTCTCATCATCATCAATGACGCCGATGATACTGGTAGAACATATAATTCATTTAGAAAAGTCTACTAAGACCGAGGAAGTCATTAAGGCAAGGACTGAGGCTTAATCAGTGGGCAAGAAAATCCAAAAGCCCCACTGAACCGAGTCATCTGCACAAGCTTCCACAAGCTGCAGCAGATACGACTCTGTCGGTTCCATCACAGCTCACATTGTGAACATTGCCGATGAAGGCGCCGCAAAGAGGCATCGTGAGTTGACTCCACTCTACTACTAAAAGGGAATGCATTGAAGGGTCGAGACCCGGATATTCCCTATGTTCGTGATGATGTATTTGAGACATGTTTCCATTCACTCTGGACTCCGCCCGCATCCGAAGAGAAGAAGTGGAACAAAGAAGGTTCACTATCGAGAAGATCCCATAATTCCTACCGACACTATTGTACAGTGAGACTTTGACTTCGATGCGGAATGGCCCGCAAATCAATCAAGTGAGACAACCGAGATCCGTGAGGTCTTCAAGAAGATCTTTGAGGAGATTGAGAAGATCGAACGACACCGGGCCTACGGGACTTAAGATGGACAATAGGGATGCCACTCTCACAAACTTAAGAGGGATCGTGGTACGGATCGGGAGTGGTCTCAACAGCAGGATCGCCATGCGACTCGAGCAAGTTCATTATTTCAGGGGCACTATATGGCGTAATGCTTGTCCGGAGGCCGACAACACCTTGATCGAGCAACGGATGCGGGGAATACATCAAAAGGTTACACGAGTCTCATGAAACTAAAATGGAGTTGATGCAACAATTTCAAAAGAAAGAAATTCTGCGACTTGAGAATGTTATGAATGACAAATTCAAATACTCATGGCCGACATGAAGTTAGTGACAGTAGTCCAAGGCAACTCGCTCGAATTTCGAAAGACTTATGATGCAACCAACTCTAAACGAACTCATCTATACGTAGATTAGATTTCATGCTCGCAGCATGTTCCCCGGAGTCCCTCTCGGCTTTGATGATGCCAAAAAGGAGGAAGAGGAGCTCCTCGAGGATCAAAAGAAAAATAGTGAAGAAAAATGCACGGTGAGAAAAGTTCAAATTTGAGAAGAAGGGTAAAACAATGAGGGAAAGTTTGAAGGATCTAACTTTGATGATAGTCAAAACCCCCAAGAAGGTCATGTTCTTGCCTCCATCCCGAGCAAACTCCATGTAACCCTACCCATTGAGCACTCTGTTGTGCCAATGTCGAGAAAAGGAAGATTATTGAAGAAGGATTTGAGAAGTTCTCTAAAAAGCAAGATGCTCGTGTTGAAAAATGTTGAAGCAATATGGTGGTATTCCAGAGGAAAAGATCAAGATGTTATACGATAATGGATCCGAGCTAGATCGGTCGAAGAATTCAAAATGATCAAATTAGAAGGCTATTTCAAGGAATGGCTCTAGCTCAAGCTAGGATTTGTCTTGGGAAAAAGGTCGGCATTGTCAACAAAAGTTTGAAAGGCAACAATCTTCCAAAGACCACTCAACTGAGAAGCGAAGACTCGGTCAATATACACCCGAGCGGAAGGAAGAGCCGAGTCGAGGTAGAGAGTAGAGTGAGTCGGGCGGGAGGAAGAAGTGGTGGCGGAAGAGGTTCTCTACCTCGACCAAAACCCAAGGATGTTAAATATGTAGATCGACAAGAAAGGTTTGATCTCTTTGGCCGGATACGACCATTTAGCCAACTTTGAAGTGGAAATGAAGAATCTTTGCTGAGGCGGTAAGGAGACTAGAAGAAAAATGAGAGGCAAACTCGTAAATGGCTCCGGAGGAAGTAAATGGAAGATGCTTCCAAATGGGCCTGAAAAGAAGAAAAAAGAAGGAAGAAGAAGAAGAAAGAAGAGAAAAAAGAGTCAAGAAGGCAGAATTAGAGAAGGAGAAGAGGAAAGAAGCGGCGAAGACGTTGAAGTGTTGTCTTTGCAAACCCCTTCATGTATTTTTATGTAAATACATTCATGTAAGTCTTCTCAGAATATACTTAGTGAACTTTTGTGTAATTTTTCATTTTGTATGAACTCTCATATCTTAGCTTAGAGATGTATATTGCTCGATAAAGAATGCTTTATGATACCAAATGTAAACCGTTTGTAAAGCACAAGAATGCTATAATCAATAAAACGATCTATTTCAAGCATACATTCTTTGTTACTGCATTGTCTGTATATATCTTTGTTGTTTATGATTTTGTTGAGTTTATTTAAGTTTTGGCATCATCAAAAAGGGGTATTTGTTAGGAAATTTATTTTGTAGATTTTGATGATACCATGTAAAACTTAAACTAGAAAGTTGGTACCCCATTTTCCTTTTAATTTGTATTGTAATAGATAGGCCGAGAGAGCCGAGTCTAGTCTGCTATGCCAAGGAATACAAGAAGTCAACTGAAGACTAAATTGAAGACTCCGTTGTATATCAACTGAGTATGGCCAAGAGGAAAGTCAAGAACTCGACTGAAGGAGTACCAGCTGTGGAACCGTTGTGAGAAGAGTCAGTCAAGTTAACTCAAGGAAGCCAAGTCTCAAGTTGAAGTGACAGTTAAGTCATCCAAAGTCTGGGGCTGTAATATCCGGGTTTTTTTAGTATATTTAGTATTAGTATTATTATTATTATTATTATTGTTATTATTATTATTATTATTATTATTATTATTATTACTATTAATTATATAATTATTAGTTCAATATTTTTATTTTATTATTAATTTTTTTTTTGTAACAACCAAGTATCAATAATTATCCAGGCCCAATTTAAATTGTTGATTTCTGAAATTCATTATGGGCCCAAAATCTTTTCCACAACTTTAAAAGTCCAAGTCAAATAGGATTCTTTCACAAATCCTACTTATCTCAAACTCCAGAATTTCACCCTATAAATACATATTGTACTCCTACGAATTTTTTTAACCACCCCCAAAAATTTGCAACTCAAACCCACAAAAAACCAAAGAAGAAAACTGCTCCCGTAATTGTTTTCCAGACGATTCCAATTTGCCTTTCCTCACAACTTGGTTTCTTGGGTGAGTCATAGGTGTGGTGTGTGTATTTAATTGTATGTGTCAGTGTGTGTGTGTGTTATATTTATATATATATATATATATATATATATATATATGTGTGTGTGTGTGTGTGTGTGTGTGTGAGTTATAGGTGTACTAGTGTGTGCCTAATTGTGTGTGTCAGTGTGTGTGTGTGTGTGATGTATTTATATAAGTGTGAGTGTGCGTGACTTGTGCTTGTGTGTGTGTCAATGTGTGCGTCAGTGTGTGCGTGAGTATGTATGTGCTAGTGTGTGTGCCCAGAATGTGTGGTAATATATGTTATATGTATATATGTGTGCGTGAGTTTGGGTGTCTTTTTGTGTGTCAGAGTGTGTGTGTGAAAATGGATACAAATTTTGTATGGTGGTGTTAAATTGGTGATAGGCTTTTAATAAGACCACCCCATTTTACAACCTTTTCTTTTTCAAAGTTTAGAAATTGTTGACTGCAGTTGACATTTTTATGTAAAAGCCAATTCAATACTCTTTACATAATTTACTTCTTCAGTTCCTTTTTAATCAGCCGATTCTTTTTATTTAGTTATTTATTTTATCTTAATATATTATTTTACTATATTATTAATTATACTTTATAATTTATTGTAGATAACGAAGAAAACGAGGAGTAAGATTTATGTATTATTACATTCTTCGCACATATATCTGCGTTCATTCGAGGTGGGGATATTTCTTTCACTTATTATTTGTCATCTTTAAATGCTTCGTATATGCGTATTCATTTATGTGAAATGTGGGATAAAAGAAATCATTTTAGCCGAGGGGTCGTAAGAAGATGCGGATCAAAAGCATCCTCGAGTGAACCCCAAAGATTTCTTAGTCGTGGGCCGTAAGAAGGTCCGGGGTCAAAAGTATCCTCGGGGTGAACCCGCAGTACTATAAAGTAATTGGCCAATCAAAATAAAAGTTAAATTACATGTTGAATATTTATGACTATGCCTATGTGTTGTATTTAATCTTGACAAATGTGTCCCCATTGAGCGAGTTGAAAGCTCACCCCATATTTATTAACATTTTTCAGGTTGAGGAGTCCGTGTAAGGATTGGAGGCGGTGGATGCAAAACCAATAATTTTATTTTATTTTACATCTTTAGGAATATTTATTTTGTTAACAGGCTTTTAATTACGATTTTATTTTTGGATAAGTGATGTTTGGATTCGAATTAAAAGTACTTTTGTTTATTTGGATGCGAGTTTTTAATCATATGCTATTTTTAAAATTTTGTTCTTCTAATTAAGTTTTGGGCACTGCTTGATAAAATATTTGTACTATTAGAAAATTTGGGTCGTTACAGGAGCAGACTCAAGTCACTTGGGGATTAAAAGACAACAGTCAAGTCAAGACAACTGAGTTAGATCCGTTGATGAAAGTCAAGATTGTTACTCAGAATAGTAACATGCCAGAGTTGTTAGAAGTAAAGTGTTAGTCCCAGTTATGTGCAAAAGGAATAAACCAATGGGAAACAGTGCACCATGTGTCAGACAAGCTGCAATGCTGCAAGACATTTAATACGAGGAAATGTCAACATCAAGGACTGCAGACAAGACAAGCCAACGAACACAAATGACTTTTGAAATTAGCCTATCTCTTCAACGGGTAAAATTTCAAAAGTGCACTATAAAAGGCTGAGGAATTTCTCGAGAAAAGGTTACTCCGAACCACAAACAAGCAAGCAATTAACCCGAAATTTTCTCAAGTACATTCAAGCAAAATCCTCAAGCACTCAAACTCGAAGGAAATCGATCCAACACAAGCCGTGAATGAAAGACAACTTCAAATCATTGAAGAGAAAACTTTTGAAGAATCAAAAGGGTCTACTTTCAAGGAGGATTATATGAAGGTTCAAGGTCGAACCAAGAATAACAAGTTATTGGAGGCCTTCGTGATCAAATTCAAGAGCTTGAGAAGTAAGTGAAGTAGCAAAGGCGCAAACTGTGAAGAAGCCGAGTCTCAAGAGAAGCGGTGTGTGACCAAGGTTGTCTCTAGACTGGTCACCACGTTGTAAACGATCCGTAACATAGTGGATTCCTCCGGGGAGTTGGAGAAGAGAGGATTAGAAGAATTACCCCATCTTCGAACCTCTATAAAAATTACTTGTGTCATTTATTTTTCAAAGACATTTACATTTCGCATACTTACATCATATCTCTGTGATAAAACATATTTGCTATCCAACCGATCAATAACCAAGTGCTAAAAATCAAGTGTTAAAACAAACTTAAAACAAATTAAGAGTGTTAAATCTTCCACGATAAAACCAATATAGCCAAGTTAAAGTCCAGGTTAAGCAGTAGTTATTCTATCAACAAATCTATCAAGTCATTTGAGTGGCTTAGTCAATAACTAACTTAGCTATCCCTCATGGACACACACTATTTGAATTAACTCTGTTATAATTTTAAAAGGACTAAAAATCAAAAAGTTGGTAAGGTTTATTAAACCCCCTTCTAAACCTTACTCACACCCCTTGGGACCTACAACATGTATATTTTACACGTATCAAAATACCCAAACTTAAATCATTGCTCGTCCTCGAGCAAACTAAGAAAAATAATCATATGGGGTAAAAAGAACACACAAGAATACTATAAACACTTAACTCATTCAAATCCATATCCAAGTAAACATGCAATTCATTATCAAAAAGGCATCAATCACAAGTTCGGCATAATCAATATGTAAGTCCAAGCGGCTACGATAATCTAGAGGGGGGTGAATAGATTATCTCCATCTTTTCGATTTTACCCTCTTTTTTGAACCGAATGCTCAAAGACAATAATAAAGGTGCGGAATGTAAACAACACACATCGATTTATAGAGGTTCAACCCACCTAGGGCCTAATCCTCTACCACCCCAAAGATATCCAGGGATGGATTTCAAAAAGAAAAAGAATTTTATTAATTACCAAAATTAATACAAACTCAACTTACAACACCTTGAAGAGCACCACACTCTTCTTCAACACCACCTTTGGAGATTACCACAATCTCCCTTGAAGATTACCACAATCTCCAACGGCGCCTTGTGAAGATTACCACAATCTTCAACCTTGAAGAATACCAAATTCTTCAACACCTCAAAAGAAGATTACCACAATCTTCTCACACCTAACACCTAGATCACCCAAGTGTGTTCTTACCACAAGAACACTCACAAGGATATCTTGTGTTGAATGATAACCCAAAAATTCAAGATTACAACTCGATAAAGAATTATACAATTGAGTACAAGTGTAATCAAGAATAGCCTAGACCTCAAGAATGTGAAAGTGAATAGCTAGGCAAATTACAACAAGAAACAAGACAATGTAAGAACAAGTGTATTCTTGAGTGTATCTTGTTGTGTTGTAGTTTTCTCTCTTGTTGTGTTGCTTCAATTCTTCCTCTATTCATAGAAGATATCTTGTACATGATAGGCTCCTCTTGGGGACATGAATTACGTAAAAATTGCAAGACAATTGAAGAAAAGAGTTGTTAGAAATCCATCCCACAAATTAAGGGAAAGTTGTCTGTTTTGTCAAACGGTTAGATTTTTTTACTTTGTCAAACTAGAGGGCGACCGTCACTCGCGCGGAATAAAGTTCAAAAATGACACAAAGATTTTTACATAGGGCGACCGGTCAACGTGGGGTTCGACCGGTCACCCCATGCCTCAACCAGTCCATGTCTCAAAGAAATGAAGAATATGAGTTTCTGTTACAACAAAGACTTGCGACACCGTCGCACTGGCGCACTGGCCACTCGACTGGCCGATGATGCCCGGCGACCGGTCGACCTGCTGTTTTTCACTCCAGGCTCAAATTCTGTTTCAACGTACTCTTCAGGTACGGGTTGCCCTATAGGGCGACCGGTTGGCCTCAAAACAAAAGTGTTGTCCAATATTTTATCAAAAATAAACTCCAAGAAATACTCCGAAAAATAGTAAAAACATTTTAGAACGATCGGAAGTATTAGGACAACATTGAGAAACAAGGTTTGGATGTGAAAACACATAGATACAGAATCATTACAAGTGTTGTCCAATTTTGTCGAAAATAAACTTGAAGAAATACTCCGAAAAATATTAAAATTATTTTAAATCATTTAGGAGTATTTGGACAACCTTTAAAAACATTGTTTTGGTATAAAAACAAAATCATCAAAATCATGATAAAACCATTTAGCAAACACAATACTCGTCTGGGTACTTGACATCGCGACTCACAAGAAATAGTGTATCGTTCAACTCTCAAAGTAAATAGGACGTGTATACGCTCAAATAAATTCAATGAATGTAGAACTACCATAGGATTGCAAATCGTCTAACATCTCTACAACTTAAGTGTGCACAATTTAAGAATAAAAAGGACTTTTCATTTGGTTGTAATATAGGTTCTTTAGTAAGGGTAGGAAAAATTTGAATTAAGTGACTTGACTTGAGCAAATAGAATTTAAGCACACATACCTTCAATTCACCAACCCATTTTATCTAAAAATCAATTCTTTCAAATTATTTTCTTTTTCATCTCATACTCTACCTTTTTTCTCATATTTTTACATTCTTAGGCCCTTTGCCTTCTTTTTTTTTCGCTTTGCCTTAAGTGTCAAAAATTTCAAAATTTCCAGATTTTGTTTTTTTTTCTTTTTCTTTTGTTTGATTTTCTTGCTCTTTTCATTCAAAAATTTGCTTTCTCTTTTTTTTTTCGAGCTTCATCATTCTTTCATTTACCTAATCACTACTCATCTCTCTTTCTTTTGCCAACTTTCTTTCTCAATATTTCACCACATTTTTCCAAACTATTCATCTTCTATAAGCTCAAGTTTTAGGGATAAAAATTATTTTTAAGTTCACTCAAATGTGGCTAACAATAAAAAGTTTTGGCTCAAAGTGGCTAACTAGGGAATCGGGAGTTGATAGACGACTTTTAGACTAAGTTGGCTTAAACAAAGATGGCCTTAAATCATCTTCAAAAACGCACACACACATGGCTTCAATAAAGATACCAACGCAAGTTCTGAGTTCTAACAATCCCGAATGACACACTCAAGAAAAAAATAAGACGCATAATATAAAAGCGATTAAAGGCACAAAAGCTCACATTCTTATTTTTCGCATTATGCTCAAATACCCAATTTTCAATCAATGCCAAACAAGCAAAAGATATCTTCTCAACAATTCATCACATAATTCACAAAAATATTTCATCCCATAAAACCAAATGCTCATAGTAAAATCATGTGGAAGCTTTTTGTACTTTTTTGAATTTCTAATCCTAACTCACACAAAAACAATAAACGTGCTAAAGTGGTAAACTTGCTAAAAAATAAAAAAATCAATTTTTTATTTATAAATTTTATGCAAATTTGTATGCTTCTACATGCAATCTTAAATGCAATGCAAAATGTAACAAAGACTTATTTACGCATTCTTGACAACCCCCAAACTTAAAATATGTTTCGTCCCCAAACATATTAGGAAATTATCAAAAAAAAAAAGAGAATGCGTAAAAAGTAGCTCATTGTGGTGGTGGAGGTAGAGGGTAGTGGCCCTATGAGATGTGTCAATGATCCATACGAGAAATCATCTCGTACATCTATTGTTGCTAATGAGCGATGGCGTCAAAGCGTGGCCGACAACTAATAAGTATCATCTATCAATGTGCCCATAATGACTTCCACCCTTTCAAGCCTATCACTAAAATCCCCATGCCGACTACTCCTCGCTTGAGGGTTCGCCTATCGCTTTCATGCCTGGCTCATCTTGCTCACTTTGGGCAAAGAATCCCTTGGTCTCCCTCATCAACCAATTACCTCTATTTCTAACCGAGGTAGCGTCCGGGTTTGGGAGCCTAATTTTGGTTCTATCCGCATGAATCAACCAATGATCACGCCCATCTATCGAATCATCCTCATGGCGGATAGAATACGATCAATCAATGTTTTGCCCTCCATCCATACGGGTATACCCTTGAAGCTCACATTAAAATACTCGGTTATAGGTGTAATTAGCCCACCAATGCATATACCCCCTTTTCTTGCTTTCTCAATCTATTAAATTGTTGAGCTATAAATGCCCCAGAGTTGGGTACCACTTCCTTCCCCGAAGCCATACACCAAAGTATAAACAACTCATCAACCTGAATGGCCCCTTTACTATCTTCTCTTGCGAACACCATTTCCGCTAATATACGTTGCACATAGGGTTTTGGGGTTCCTAATGCTAGACGCCTTAAAGGTACCCGACGTATAAATTATTTTTTCCATAATTTTCTTCCAAAACCTGATTATGTCAAAGTCCTCATGCTCTTCAACCCCATAGGCCAGAGTTCGATAAATTACACTTAATCATCAATAGATAACTCCCTCGGCTCATTAGTTAACGTAAACCGGATACCAATCAATTTTTTTTTCTCGGACCACCAATTCAAACGTGTTCAAAAATTCATAAGAATAAACCACATATGTATTCTAGTTCCCATTCAATAACCCATGCCAATCAAGTATGCCCACACAAGGACGAAAATCATCCAACATACTCAAAGTAGTAAGAGTGGGTTCATCGGGGTATATTGTTGAAATTATATTCCGAGATAGAGCACCTCCCACCGAAAGCACGGTGTGTGTGTCCTTGAGAACAACATTATAAAATTCGGTTGTTCATATCATACTCGGGTTCGGCTCTGAGTTGGTTCTCTTATTCTTCGTGTGTTCCTCCTTACTCCTCATTCTCCTCCTCTAGAAGCCATGGATACGAATTTGAAAGATTTTTAAAATCTGAAACTTGAAATCAAAAACCCCAAACTTGAAGGAAAACTTGGGAAAGTTGAGAATTGGAAGATTTTTGTGGTGCGTTTCTTGAAAGGAATAAGTATTTGTGTTTTTGTTTGAATATTTGAGGTTTGCTTTTAAAGAAATTTGAAGATGGGTTGGGGTATTTGAGATAGAATTTTCAGTTGGTAGGGTTTGGAAGGAGAAAGAAGGATAAAATTTGGAGTGTTTGAGTTTAAAAAGGGGATTAAAGTTCGACTAATACAATACACACGGCCGTGTGATTTCACGCGTCGTCGTGCGGCCCTACATCTATTTATACTCTCTGTTGTGACCCGGACGACCGTGTGAATTCACATGGCCAGCCCATATGGTTGGTCTTTGTGTGGTTAGTTCACACGGCCGTGAATTTCACACGATCGTGTGTTTTGATTTTTCCATTTTTTTAATAACACCCGGGAGTTTGGCGTGATGCCTCCTACACAATAACTCACAAAAACAAAAATTAAAAATTAAGTTAATAACAAAAGTCAAAATTCAATTAAAATTGAATTAAACGAAGGTGATAAAAATAAAAATAAAATAAATCGGGTTGCCTCCCACAAAACACTAAGTTTTACGCCTTGATCGACGTTAGATTTCTAGTATTATCGCTATCAACCGTGGTGTCGGTTGATGTCTTTGAGCCCTCATATCTTTTACCACTCATCGTACGAATGGCGTTGCACTCGTTCTCTCGGATTAAGTTCACTATTGCTTGGGAATTTGCCCTTTTGGTGTTGGCCTCCCACTTGTAACGATTTGGGCTACTTGTGTTTTCAAAGACTTCAGTCTCACATTTACGTTTGTTTAGCCGAGTAACATGTTCCTCAATCATGTTTATCTTTACTTCATCTTTGTTTAATCTAGCCTAGTTTCTCCGATAAACAAGGATAACATCTCTTAAACAAATGCTTTCTTATCACCGGACTCCGCTCCGCTTGATTACCCGCATTAAAACTCGGAGGTGGCTGCAAAATATTTCATGTTATTAGCATAAGAAACGTTTTCATGGTTTCGCAGCCCCGAATGGTAATGTGTGGGTGTCTGATTGTTTCTATAGTTGTTGTTGAAGTTCCATTGTTGTCCCAAATAATTTGCCTCTTCTTCAACAACTGCATGATCTCTAGGAGTCGCTGTCGACGATCGCATCGATTTCATATTAAGCATGAATACTTGTTCTATGAGCATGGCAACCTTCTCATCCTGGACCTCCGCTATACGCTCGAACGTTGGATATTTCGGATGGCCACTCGTAATCGTTATTTTTCATCTCCTCTAACAATTCTAGTACCTCATCCAGATATTTCCCTAGTAGTGCACCCCCAGATGAAACATCTATAATTATTCTTGTGTTGCCACTTAAACCATTATAGAAATATTGTACCTATTGGTAGTCGGCATATCCGTGTTGAGGACACTTCCTCAACAACTCTCTAAACCTATCCCATGTTTCATGTAGCGGTTCTGCATCTAACTCCCTAAACTGGGCGATCTCACTTTTCAACTGCAGCGTTTTAATATGGGGAAAATACATAGCCAGAAACCGCTGACTCTCACTTTTCAACTGCAACGTTTTAGTAGGGGGAAAATACTTAGCCAGAAACCGCTGACTTAGTTCAGTCCAATCTGCTGCGGGTGGTGTTAAAGATCATAATCATTCCTTAGCCTTATAGTGTCGAGAGAATGCGAAAAGACTCGATAAGGAGACATCGAATGATATCCTCGGAAACACCATTCATCTTAACCATATCGCAGATTTCTAAGAACGCATCGATGCGCGTTTGGACCTCAACAGCTCTCCCCCTAATCGGTTTTGTGAAACCATCCGGATCAATGCAGGTTTTAGTTTGAAATTGTTTGTGTTAATCGGCAGACATGACACACCACCATACCTTTGACTAAGTTCGAGCTGGAAATCATCCCTAACTGCCCCTCCTTGCGGGCCTTTCCTCTATCTGGTTCCATTGGTCTACCCCAGATGGACGCTCCTCATTGATTCTGTTGTTCACAATGTTCGATTAGTCCCATCCGCCATCGCTTTAGATCTTTTTCTTAATCAAGTTTCACCGTCTTTTGATTTCTAAATCAATGGGAATTGTTGGGCCAATCGAAACGCGTGATCATGCACTATCCGCACTCGGCCAAAAAGCAATGTTAGAACCAAAGCAATAAAATTTATTTACAAAAAAAAAAAATAGAATTTATGTACAAAAATCGAAAAATATTTACAAAAATATTGCTTCAATTAAAATTGCACTACTTATTACTATATCTAAGTTGAATCTTTTCAATCCCCAGTAACGGCACCAAAAACTTGATCTTGAAAATCTTTTCACCTTGTCTTGTGTGTACAAATGTAGCTAGCAGATAATGCGAGCAAGGTCGTATTCCATAGGATTAAATACTTAAACTCTTAAAGCTATAGTAAATATCGTATTCTAATTTTATTGAAGCGACCGAAAAATCACAAGTTTATTTATTATCTAACTAATCCTAAATTAAGAAGTAAAAATAAAATATTTAAATTTGAAAAACCCGAACTCCACAAGTATGATCCACAAATACGAAAGCAACCCTGACACATAATCTCAACATGCTTATCTATCTATCTATATATATATATATATATATATATATATATATATATAAAAGCAAAATGGTTTCTAAATATATTTTCCCTTTAAAGAGACTTGCTAAAAAATTTGGTGACCTTTTTTGGTTAATTTTTTATTAATATGGAAGATTGTTTTTCAAAATGGGAATATTTGACCTTCTTTATTGCTGATTTCTGTTGCCATAATTCATGATTGTCGATATATATAGAAAATTAACATACAGAATTTAAATATGGCAATTTTATTTTCTAAAAATGTTAACTTTGGAATTAAATATTTGTTATTATGGTAGGATTAATATTAAGAATCATAATTGATTGCAATCCGATTATTTATGTTAATATCAATCACTACTAACTATGGATTTTGATAACAATTGAATTATTTTTGACAAGTAATTAATATTTATGATACGATTTTGATTTAGACTGGAAAAAAAATCACAAATTGAAATTATTTTATTGACATGAATCGAAAATTCATATCCTGATATCTAACTATTCCAAAAAGTCCAAAATTTTTGGGATCCAATACAAAATAGTTCACAGTACACATTTAGATAATATAAATTAAAATCTGATCAAATATAATTACAATATGAGTGTATAATTATAATATATACTTTACATAATTAAATCTTCTTCAAAACACCTATAAATATGAGTTTTCCTTGAAGTGAAAATTCGCATTCATATTTCATCTTATTTCGAAAAATCATATGTCGTTGCTTTCTTTATCTAAAACAAATGGCACCAATGCTTTCTCATATCAAAGACATTAAGATGTCAAAATCACAATGAAAGAACGGGCTATGAAGCTACGCCTAATTCGACTCTACGAGAAACCATCATATACTGATAGAACGAATACAAATAGTTTGGAATGTGTTTTTCACGACTCGGAGGTCTGATTTTTATTTTATTATTATTAAGAACTTATCACATATAATATCGACTGATGTCTTCTATACTGCATCGAGATAGAGTACATAGTAATATACGAAAATCAAATATCACACAAAGATAAATGAATTCGATTGGGAGAAACATATATCTAAACGAAAACTAAGAAAATAAAGTTTCTACAGTGGACCTGGGTTTCAAAATATAAGATTAATATTTATTGGGTTGGAATTTTTTATTTGTGCTTGGGCTCTTAATATAATTTGTCTTTATTTTATTATTTTTAAATTAGTCTTGAAATTAAATTTCATTAATTCTAATTATCTTATATTTCATTTTACTCAAAAAAATTAGATTTCTATTTTCGCTTTTTTAAACTATGGCAACCATATATAATATATTAAACAATTACTAAAAGTAAGAGAAATGATTGAGAAATTATATATAGTTATTTTTTGGTAGAACAATATTATATGTAATGAAATTAAAATAACATTGAGTTATAAATTTAAGTAGTAATCTATGTTATTTCAATTAATCCGTGTAATATATAATAGTAGATGCCGACTTATTGTAAATATTATATTTTAATTTGTAAAACTTATCAATATATTCAGAAGATAAATTAATAGGTTATTAGTGTTGAACTATTTTTTTTATAATTTTTGAATTTTCTAGGTAAATTAATACTTTTTTTTGGTGACATATATAAGAAAAAATGCATTCTTTTTATATATTTACCCATTCAATAATTGTGAAGTATGTGTTTATATTTCTTTACAATATTCATTTTTTATACAACTTATTCAATCAATTTTTTTTCCAGAAAATCGGACATGGAGTATCACAAGCTACATCTTCAAATATGTCTAAGAGAAATATTTTTATGAAAGCCACCAAATTTTATATGTTTACCCATTTTATTACATGTTTATATTCATCGATAATATGATTTTTATAGGCATGCAATTTACATCCAAAAACAAATTCCATGCACCCGTCCCACCCGTGCATCGCACGGGCAAAATACTAGTTTAATATTAAATCTAATTAATATTTATCAAAACTAGTTTATATGTTTCTATGGGTTCAATTCCTAAATTAGTTTATTCCCCTCCCGTGGCGCATAAACAGTTGATTAATAATAATTGTAGATATCCCGATACATTATAATTACTAATAACTCCCGAAAGATCTTTGAATTGAAGTATTCTCCACAAACAGTTGTAGGTCTCCCCACGTTACACCCATTTATGTCTGAATTCGATTTGTGTTCGTTAGAGCTCATCTCCCGGATTATGAACTAACAAATATGATATGCAAATTATTGATCATATAATCTACAAGAATTAAGCATTCGAATTCATATATATAACACATAAACTATTTAAGAAAACAATCAATATAGATTTAACATGAATCCACGTTTTGATTATGCCTAGGATCGGAAAGATTAGCCCAACATATTTGATAACAAATTCATAGATAAACTTGAAATCAAATAGTTTGACATCGTTGAAGTGCAAACAAGAGATCTAAACTAAGAAAGAAAGGACCTTTCTGTCGGGATGGATCTTCATTCAAAGCGATCTTGTCTTAGTAGATGCGAAAGGCGCTTGTGGTGTTCTTCGTAGATTTGCCTTCATCTCTTAGAAGACTGTCGATTTGTGTAACTCTAGTGCATTTTGATGTATTTTGTAACACCTCATATATTATTCTGTTTTGGGTTAGTAATTTTGGACTTTTAGGATTTTAATTTTGGCCTAACATAGAAATGCCCTTTATTATTGTAAGTCAAGAATTATTATATTGGTAGGCCTATTTTTTTATAAGCTCATTTTATTAAAGCCCATATGTTTATTTTACTTTATTTGAAAACCTGCAGAAATTTTATTAGCATAAAGGAGTCCTCATATTTTATAAATCTTTATTTGGATATAAAAGGATTTTATTGGTACATATCCAATAGACTTATCCTAGTACATGGCAATAGGGACTCTCAAGCCTGTATTCATATATGTATACAAATATTCCCAGCCATTTTAATTCTCACGTTGAGTACTTGCAATCTCACGTTAACCTCACCTCTATTTCAATTCTCTAGTATTCTCATCAATCCAACGTATTGCACAGTCAAGGTAAACCTCAAGCAATTCCGTTCAGCTATGGAAAATCCGATGACATGTCTCAACTTTTCCCAAGCCATCATCACCATCGTCATCTTTCAGCCCAAAGAACTCAAGCCCAAACACCCACGAATTAGTCCTGAGAACCACTCATCGTCCAAATCGCAGTGTCCAGCCATCGAAAAATCACCCCACAAGCCCAAACACTTTCAACCCACGAGTTCCGCTGCCCTGTTCTCCGATGTGGACGTGTGGAAGAGATGTAACAAAAAAGAAAAAAAAAATATAGAGACAGAGAGGGAGTCGAGAGAGTGACGAGTTGGGGAGGGGAACTTTCTTAAAATCATAGAATTAAAGGGAGTATCTGAATTGAGAAATAGAAAACAAGACATAGAGTTGGATATAGGGAGTGTTTTGAGAGAAATCAAGAGGCAGATGGGGTTTGGGAAAAAGAAAAGAAATTGGGGGAGGTGTTCAGGTGGAAAGTTGGAGAATTTTAAGTCATTCTTCCATAAATTACATATTGACCCCAGTAGATTCCTAATGTTTCAAGATAGCCCTTTTATTTTGAATGTTGACCCTCAATTCATTTACTCTCATTCTTCCTACCCTATTTTGTTCAATCCTAATTTTTTTCCTAAAGTCATGTATTAAGTTAAGTTTATTTTTATGTGTAGGAAATGATACTTTTGAGGTCTAGGATTTTCAAACTCAAGCAATTGTATTCTTTTTCCAAGTCACGACTGCATTTTAAGTGGGGTTTAATGCACTTTAAATGCCTTGTTATGATTGTTATATGTATGGGCATATTAAACTTGATACACGAAGGTCTTAATTGTACATCACGAAAGTACTTAATTGTACAAACATGAACATACTTAATTGTACACCCATAGTTGGCCTACGAGCTTGTTTGATCAAACCATGGAAACCATAGGTGTTTATGTAATGATGATTATGCTTGTGTATTTGACTTGACAATGCGTCCCCACCGAGTTGTTGATAGTTCACCCTTTCATTTAACAAATTTTCGTGTTAGAGTCCTAGGTATGGCACGTGGTGGATGGATGTGATCGAGTCATGCAAAGTTTTCTTTTGGATTTATCTTATAATTATTGAGAGTTTTCACACAATGATTATTTTTTTATAATTTTTCTTTGCGCACATGGATGATAGTTAATGTTTTCATTAGTACGAGTTATTTATTTCGGTAAAAAGTAAAAATTTAGTCGTCTTCTTCTTTAACCGAGAGATATTTATAACCCTTTTATTTAGGGAATAATTTATCCATGGTTGCACTCTTTATAAAAATTAGGGTGTTACATATTTGATGTGTTATGATATGATATCTTCGTCCATGACCTTGGTCCCTTTATAGTTTATATAGGTCTTTTGAGAGATCACTAGTAGAGTTCGACGTGAATAGGAATCAAAAATCAATCGCAGATAAACCACACGATCAGTGAAATCACACAGTCGGTAGTGTGAATTGTTTTGGTCTCTATTTTTGCTCCGAATGGTTCATTCGGTCCGTATTAAATAACATGGTCGGGTCGTGTGAAACTACACCTTAGATCGTGTGACTTGTTTTTCTCCGTTTCCTTCGCGTATTCGAATCTCTTCACATTCTTCAATCTTGTCTGGGCCTTCTAATCGGTATCTTTTTGTTTTAGCTCCGTTTCCAATAAAAATTATAAAAATACGCAGATCATGCCCTTCTAAGGAAACCAAGTAAAATACACTAAATATGCATGCAAATGCATCGAATATATATCAAGCCCATAAATGCACGTATATTTTACACATATCATGACCCTCTCCTCAACCTCGCTCGATCCCCGTAAATGAGGCTATTGGAATAACTGATGCAATGTCAACTCAAAAGATAGTTCACACTGCTGCCAGTGAAGTTGTTAAGACATTTGAGGCACAATTAGCTCAGTAGACTCATACAACTGCATCTGTCTATGAATCTCCCTCAGCTGATGCACAAAAAGTTGTTGGTCAGAGTGATGAGGCAAGGATTCCCGAAGGAGGAGTGGGTCCTTCCTTAGATCCTATTGACAACCTGTGTATGTTACATTTTCAAATCCGAGCAGAAATTCCGTTGGAAGAAGAGTCTAAGGAGGAAGCTGCTAGATTCTGAGTCCATGTGAACCCATGAGATTTGCATGTTCCAGCGGATTCGAGAATCATTCAATATCGCCATAAATTTGAGTTTGCTCTTGAGGGCAACAATGAACAAGCCGCATATTTTCGCATATCCTTTAAAATAATTTGTGAGGAAATGGTGGCGATGGAAAAAAGGTTTGCAGATTTGAGCACTCGAATTGACAATCATGATGCCATGATCACTAGTGATATCCATGGGGCAGTGCCTAGAATCAAGGGACGAACACAACAAACTAAGGCTCTTCCCAGAGAGCTAGTTGGCTACTTCAGACAATTGTATTCTAAGATGTTGGTCTGGGAAGCTGATCAACTTGCATTCTAATAGAGGCAAAGAGACAATATTTCTCGGTTGGAAAAAAGTCATTTAACGGATATGGAGTTGCTGCAAACTAAAATGGAGAAAAGTTGGAGTACATGGAAGCTACAATGAAAGAAGAGATTGCATCAATAAACAAGCAGTTGCATGCACTCAGCTCAAAACATTGAACTAGACTTTATGACCCGAATAAGCTCGACTCCATTCTCAAATCAGTCAACATTCCTCATGTGTTGATGCCAAAAAGGGGAAGGAAAAGAAGCCCTACAACATCGATAAAAGGCAAAGCGCACTACCTCTATCCTATCTCAACTCCCACCCTCCTTCTTCTAAAGAAAGAAAGACAAGGTTAGCTTTTAAATCAAAGAAAGAAATTGCCAAGCTAGATAAAAGCCGGGAGGAAAGAATTGAGAAGCTAAAGAAGCAATATAGTGGTCCACCAAAGGGTTTCTCCCCGGAGAAGTTACTCCACCAACAGCTTCCCTTGGAAGACAGATCAAATGAAGAGTCCGATGCTCTTTTATTAGAAGAGTACTATGCGGGGATGAACGTCGATGTGCTTGGGAATTGTAGTGGGCAAAAGTGGTCTAAAAGATATAGAAGAGACTAGGAATTAGCCAACTCAAGGAAAGAAAATCAAGAGTCAACAGACTTCTAAGAGTCGAAGACACACCCAAAAGCCAAGTCACAAGGTGGCGGCCGTGCATGGGAAGAAGCTCGAAAAAAGGGAAGAGGAAGATGCGAGAGATTCACACATTGGTGGGAGAGGTAGAAGCTCTCCACCAAAAAGATGAGTGGAATCATAACATTAATCCCTTAAAAAGAGATGCCCCGTATATGGATGGGTCTTCACGAAGCTCAATCACGAGAGAAGATGAAGCGGCGAACCAATGAATTGACAAGCAAATATGAGATGGAGGAATTGCAACTAAGAAAGAAAGAATAAGAGAATGAGAGATGATGAAGAAAGAAGATGAAGAAGAAATGAAATAAAAGGCGACGAAGAGGAAAGAAGAAGAAGGCAACAAGAGGAGATGAGAAGATAGTCATCAAAATTTTTTGTTTTGTATGTTTACAATGTACTTGTAATATACATACAATAATGTAAGTGTTGAGTGTACATGAATTAAATTGATACATCCAATAGAATTAGAAGAACATAAGAAGAAGAAAGGGGGAAAAGAAGAATAAAACCCTAAGTCAAAACTCAAAGAAAAGAAAAACAAAAAAAAATAGAGTAGATCTATCATAAGACCGTCTTACGGATCCTCATCCGTAAGACGAATCCCAATCCGGATCTGTTAATTAAAGAAAATCAAAAGTTTCTATCTCCTCCTTATTTTCCTCGGCACACGCCCTCTCTCTGTCCTTTTCCTCTCCTCTTGCATTCTCTCTCTCTCTCTCTCTCTCTCTCTCTCTCTCTCTCTCTCTCTCCTTGTTTCTTTTCCTCTTTCCTCCCACTTTTTGTCTCACTCTCTCTCTCACTCTCTATCTCTATCATCTTTCCTTCATCCCCCATTTTTCGATTATGGCTATACCACAAATCGCTATATATATATTTTTTTTATTTGGATATGAATTTCTAGAGTTTGGATTCTATTTTGATACAAAATTACAGAAAAACATTACTTACTATTATATTCAACAAAAACATGACAACTTATCTCAAAAAGATTACTTTAACTCTGTTATATTTATTCTTCATTTTTCACTATAATGAATTCATAATCATGAATGTAATAAAAATTATAATACTTTATCTCAAAAAAATGACACTTGTACTCAAAAAATTGTTACTTTAATTGTGTGTCATATTTATATTTCTTTTTCTTCACTATATTGAATTCCTAATTTGTGACTATATTAATAAAACATGATATTTTATCTCAAAAAACGAACACTTTTATTTGTGACTATATTAATAAAACATGATATTTTATCTCAAAAAACGAATACTTTTACATAAAAGTATTACTTTAACTCTGTCATATATTTTTTCTTAACAAGATGTGAATTCATAATATGAGACTATGCAACAAAAACATGATACTTTATCTCAAGAACGAATACTTTTACTCATAAAAGTGTTACTTTAACTCACATCATATTTATTCTTTCGTATATTAAAAAACATGATACTTTTACTCATAAAAGTGTTACTTTAACTCTGTCATATTTATTTTTTCTTCTTCACTATATTGAATTCATAATCTGTGATCGTATTAAAAACATGATACTTTATCTTAATTAAACTAAACTTTTACTCATAAAAGTGTTACTTTAACTTTGTCATATTTATTTTTTCTTTTTCACTATTATCTTGAATTCCTAATATGTGATCGTATTAAAAACATTATACTTTATCTCACAAAACCAATACTTTTACTCATAAAAATGTTACTTTAACAATGTTATTTTATTTTTCCTTCTTCACTGCATTTCTGGATGAAAATGAGTTTGAAAACATGTTAGAGTAGCATAATTTCAACATCTGATTAAAAGATTTCAATGGTGGGCAAACACCAAATCGGAAAAACACAAAAAACGAGAGAAAAAAACCAAAAAAAAAAAAAAAAAAAAAAACGATAGAGACTCGGAGAAACACAAAGCGATGGAGAATAAGATAATAGCAACGGTAATCCTCGTCGCAGGAGAAGAAGGGAAAAGTGTCGTTGTCGGAGAAGAAGGAACGGGTAACGTGAAAACAATGGATAACGTGAAAACAAGAGAGAAAAAAAGGAAAGAAGAATTAAGAAAAACCCTAAATTAAAAACAAAAGAAAAATGAAAAAGATAAAAATATTGGGTATGGGCGGGTATGAGCACCGAGTTGGGCAAATAGGATCTCATAGACCAGTAAACTACCGTATATGAGTTTTTCCAAAAAAATAAGAGAAGACTCAAATCAAGGTGATATGGAAAGCGTATTAAGTAAGTAGAATCCGTCTTACAAATTTAGGCCTTAAAACATTCTTATACAAGTTTTCTTGTATTATGGGTGAGGTTATTCGTACCCCTTCCTTGTCTTAATACACCCACCTTTTTTATTTTAATACACATTCTTCCTATTATACCCTTTTCTAAAAAAGATAAAGAAAACTTTGAAAATTAAAACATCCACCGCAGCCGTCTCCTCTTCCACCACCGTCTCCACCATCGCCGCCACCCTCCATCACCACAGTACGACACAAACAGCAGCCGTCTTCTCTTCACGCAGCCGTCTCCTCTTCCACCACAGTCTCCACCATCGCCGCCACCCTTCATCACCACAGTACGACACAAACAGCACACACAACCACACGCGTGCGCACACACACACGATCCTAAAAAACAACCAAAAAAGGAGATTTATTATTGAGATAATTACACATTTTCGCCATTTTCTGACCTTGTTTTTGCATTAATACCAAATAAGAAATAGAATTTAGTTGGAATTCGAATCCGTAAAGAAGCCCCGCCTAGAGGAAGTGAGGAACCACCACCGGTTAAATGGCGGCCTCATCCCCAGTAAAGAGCAACAGCGGCGCCACGGACGCCGCCTTCACCGCGACACCCACGAGCTCTAGCGCATCGAAGAGCCTGCGCGGCCTCAACAAGCCCAAGTGTATCAAGTGCGGCAACGTCGCTCGCTCCAGGTAAACCCTTTCGTTTTTCCTCTTCAACCCCGCCTCACCCTCCGTCGTCCAGTTAATGTATGTTTTTTTTTTGGGTGTGAGTTTGGTGTAATTCCCAAATCTCAAGTCTTGATGCATCCAAGTGTTGTACGCCATGCTCCCACTAGTTGTACCTTCGTCGTATCACTCCAGTGGTTGAGGGGAGCATAGGGGTGTGTAGAAACTGCTCCAGCCTTGCTATCTGGCTATCTGCTCGAATTGATAAACCCTAATTCATATTAATGTTTGCCAATCTTGAAAACCAAGAGTATAGAAAAGCATGAATCTAAATCCGCTAATCCGAGGCATTAAATCTTAATATGCGAATTATGATTGGTTAGACAATTAAGGGGCAATCTACTTGATTTTATATATGAGTCTGCCAGCAAATTGTTTATGAACAGCAGAACAGGTAGTTTGACTACACTTGCTTCATGCATTTTCCAGCTAGCTTTGTGTTTCCCAAGTTGGTTAAGTGGAAGGAGTGGTGTTGTAATTATAAAAGAATATCCATGAGGTGGCTGATTGAGAATTGAGGATAATATACCGCCATACACCATAACTTGTGACATCCAAAATGGTAGTGAATAAACTTCTGTGACATAATTTTCAGTCTATCAACTTTCTTCTATTACTCGTATTCAAATTTTATGATAGTTGGAGAAAATATTGGTTTCTAAAATCAGCTGTAGTACTAGACCTAGCAACTAAAGGTATCAAAGTTGTAGTTGGTTCAGCTTTCGCACAATTCAAGCTAATGACAACCCTTCATTTTTATCAGATTTTGAGTTTGCAATCAAATTAATATACAGATTGACTAGTACTGCATCTGGTCCACCTCTAAAACATGTGTTGAATGGAATTCCTAATGAGGTGGATCCACCAGTAACTACTGTTACTTATGCCAATGAGGACATTTGAGAACTGATGTCTAAATGTGTTGACTGAAAGATGCGCATTTAAGGTCTGCACATCCTATCATTCTTTGGTTTCATACTCATGTGTTTGACTAGTTAGTTTTATTCATTGACAGTTTAGAGTCTCAATGCCAAAGATTAACTTACGGTAGCATGTACGGTAGAAGGAAGTCAACCTCAGTCATAGCAGCTACTCTGACTGTTGATTGTTCACCAATTCGTCCAGGAGCCGTCACGCAGACAAGAAATTCCTAAGCTGCCCAAAAGGGCAATGCAAAATTTCACGTCTTCCGTTTTTTTTTTAAGTTAGACTTTTGATACTGTCCTGAAAATTACATTTCTTAGATAATATGCACGCTTGTAGAGGTGGGTATTTGGGTTTGGTATTTCAAACCCCAACTTAATCAATCAGGTAGAATCGATTGGGTCGGGTAATTTAAGAAAAAGATGGATTTTGGGTAACCCGAACCCGGTTATAATTTTTGGGTTGGTTATCGGGTAGAATTATTCCACTGGAATAATAGTCTAAGCTTTTGGATGATGTGGTTATTCAATATGATATCGAGCAAGACCAAAAAGAGGTCCCGAGTTCAAATCTCACCGCTAATCATGAAAAATGTTCCAATTGCAAGGCTTCATAAATCTCCTGCACGTGAGAGGACGTGTTAGTGTACATCTCTAATAACTTAAACTTTTGGGTGTGGTGATTATTCAATATAACCCGACCAGGGAACCGGAGAAAAAAAAAACTTAAGATTCAATTTTGTAAGTTCCAAACCTCTTTCTTGATTTCAGCCTCCACATTCAACTCCCACCCTTTAACCTCAACTCTAAGGCCCCAATCCCCAAGCCTCAAATTCTTATGTTGGATAACAAATTTATTGCAGAAGAAGAAAAGCCCCAACCCCCATTACCAGGCCTCTTGACAAAAAAAAAAAGAAGACCCCAACTTTGAAGCCTCGAATTTCTATGTTGGAGAAAGTAGAAAAAGAAAGAAACAACCTGGTACCGTGTACAAAAGAGGAAGAAAAAGAAGAGCCCAAACCCCAAACCTCAAATTCTTATGGTGGACAAAAGCAGAAGAAGAAAGAAATGGGAAGACGAAGAAGAAGAAGAAGAAAGAAAAAAAGAGAAGTGAAAAAGAAGTACAAGAAAGAGAAGAGAGAGGAAACAACGAAAATACAAAAGGAAGGAAGACAGGGTCTGACCATCTGTATGCTAAACACTAGCTATTTTCTATTTCGTATTTAAGGAAAAATAAAAAACCGATATATTGGTTACCTGACCTGAATTACCTAAATCCGAAAATCCGATGCAGTGACTACCCCCACACGCTTGTATAGATAGGGAAAATCTTTTGCTGTAAATGGGAAGCACCAATTTGGTGTCCTTTTAAATTTTAATATAATACTTACCCTCGATAAAAGTCATATTTTAGTGGCATTGTCTGAAGAATATTTGCGTTTTGCAATTGTAGTTTTCACTATTATCAATATCATTAAAAGACCCTTGCTGCTTATTATGATACATTGGATTTAATTTTTTTTTTTTTTTTTTGGTGGCATAATTTGATGCATAACTGTTTGAGAAACTTCACTTAGGAACGGTTGTCTTTGTTCTTTAATTGATCTTCGTAACTAAAAGATGCCAAGTGAGTACTTAGCCTCATAGTAGTCAATAATGAAAAAGTGCTTAGTGATGTCACAATTGTAAAGCCACTAAATGCTATTGAGATTGAAACTGCTCATCAGGAACAAGAGTTCATTAGGTAATTATAATCTGTGAGCTAGACTATGAAAATGGAATCTAGTATCTTCCATGACTTTTAGTGGTGTTTCTCAAAAATATGTTATCTTTGTGTCCGTGTTTTATGAAATATGGTAAAATTGAGGACAAATTAGCTGTCATATGTTTCTATGCTATCACCTTTTGGGTCATGATGCCAAAGTATCCTTGACGTTAATCTAGAAAATTATTGTATTGCATGTTCGAGTTGTGTTTTCAGTAATATTACTATTTGATATTTATGTCTGTTTGGGTTATTTTATATGTTTTAGGTTATGGTAATCTTATTTTATTTAATGTATTTTAGGTTATTTGATGTCTTTTATGTTATTGGAATTTATGAATGTGTTATCGGTTCTCTCTTATTTGAAGTAATTTTCTCTAAGTAAATTATTTTTTTAATTTTTTATATATGTCAAAGTGAAGATAATATAAAATAGAATTTTAATTTACAAACAAAACATCACATGATAATTAGGAACATAATTTATTAATTTACTATTACTAAATCAGAAAAAAGAGAGTTCCTCAAGAAAAATAAGAAATAAGAGATAAAAAAAAAAATTAAAGAAATAAAAAGGTCCAAAAAAATACAAAAAGAAAAAAATACCGTGTGAACAGTTGCCGCTACATGTTGTGGGGTATTGTTCACAATTTGCAAAATAGCGTGAAATGTAGTTCTTGGTTGGAGAAGTCTTCTCCACTAAATTAGTGGAAAACCATGCATGAGGATTGCACGATAGGGGGAAAGTTGTGTAGAAAAATAACAATTTTTGTCCCACTGTTTACGATATTTTAGAGACTGAAGTTGTGCTTTGTAGTCTGTTTTTCATTTAGGGCCTCTCTTCCCTATGCACTTTGTATTTTTTCTGAATCAAACCCATTTGTTTCTTATAAAAGAAAAAAAATTGGCTTTGGGAGTTACGGGGTATTAGTCTAGGATTATCTTTTTAACCATTGTAACTCATTCGCGAGCATATAGGCTAAAGCATAGTTGTTAAAGGCGTGCCTCACACAAGGCCCAGGCCTTGTTCCTTTCTAACTCCAAGGGAGGCAATGTTAGCCAGGCATGCGCCTTAGCGTCTTTTTCCGCCGAGGTGACAACAACTTCTAAAAAAAAATTAAACACGTTTTTTGGCTGAAAAATGATTTTAGGGTTTAGCTTTTTGGGTGGGAGCACGCGAGAGGCAGAGAACATAGGAGGGCTAAGGTTTTGGTTCAAAAACATCAATTACTACTCCAGCCAAACTTCAAGATGAAGTAGAATTTGTGTTTGATGAAGATGAAGATGAAGAAGAATACAAAGAAGATGAACTATTTGATGATGACGGGGATTGTAATATTGATATTGAGCTTGATGATTGCCTAGTTTGGCTTATTATGCTAATATGCTTGCTTTGATAAACTTTGTGTGTTTTCATTTGAAATTTGGTACTGTACTTGGTCACTTGAAGTGTGTTTTAATCAAATTTATCATTTTCATCATTATTTATGTTTGTTCATTGGCATCATGTTTGCGGCGCTACCGTGGCCTTTTGCCTTGGTGCCTCTTTCGCCCTTAACAACTATGGGCTAAAGAAGCATGGGGATCCTATTACTTGGATCATATTAGCTGTTTATTTACATAAACATGTATAAAAATTGAAGGGTACATATTTAACAATTGTGGGGTAGGATTTCTGGTAATTTGGATATGCTATTTTGGGTCACAGCAAGAGGGAAAGCTCTTTGCACTCACTTGGTAGAACAATGCGTTGTCATCACCTTGGAGAGCTTAATAGTTACACTAAAACTCATCTCATTTAAGTTGTCACTTGTCAGAACTCCACCAAGAGAAGTTGTCATAAAAATGCACTCATTTGCCGCAAACTAGTGAAACTATTATCAACTAATTTCTAAGAGATGTCTCAGTAATGAGCGAAGTATGTATTGCTGTATAGCCACTATACATTGTTGGAAAGGTGTATTTTGCATTCCCCTAAAATGTGACCAACTGACTAAGCTATATTATAATATTTGATACTATAGACAACTCCTCGGTCCACATATTGTGTAGTATGTGTGAATTCACTGATGTGACAAGTGGCCGAAATATTTATGCGACACTCTCATATAACTGGACTCAACCCTAACAACAGAGAATCTAATTAAGATTGTAATAACTAGTGACTGTGCACAAGAACTTTGGGGCCATTCCCAAATTTCTGTAGAATGCGGGACTAAAATTGCTAGCATACCTATCATATAGGACTAGAAAAGCATTTTTGTCTCTATTTTCTCTTTCCAAATTTTGAAATTAATGGCCATATGCTGTCTCGTGTGTGCTTCCCTTAGCTTCTAACGTCAAAATGTGTTCGGGAGGAATGTTCACAAGTTTTCTAAATTTGAGACTATTTCTAGTTCCCGTAAAGCGTGGGACTAAAATTGCAAACCCCTAGATTATTGAAAATGAAACTTCCGCTAACTATTTGTTTACTTTTTTCACAAGAAGAAAATTACGTGCACTGTGCACTATAAGATGACATGATGGGCTATTTCCTTCTTCTGGCTAACTATTTATGATTTTTTAAACTCTTTTTCTCTTCTCCTGTTTTCGGCTACATTTTTAGTCTTACAACTTTTGGTTCTCACAAATTTGGTCATGTATCTTTTACAAATACTAGTCCTTTAACCTGAACCCCCTTAACACATTTAGTTTTAAGGACTAAGAATGCAATTCTGCCTACCTGTTGGTTAACTTCTAAGAATTTAGCTGAACTGTGGAGCAGTATGGTGATGCACAAAGATGATTTTGTGTGCTATTTTCTTCCTGTGGCGGCTGCCTATGATTTTTGTAGTAGTATTCCAACTTTATATGTAGCAAACTATTGGTCATTTCTTCTCCGCTGCCCTGATTTTAATTGACAACTAATTGCTGGTTTAGGAAAAAAAATACATCTTTAGTCTTATTACGTCATTTGTCTTGCACATGTGGTCCTCTAACTGTTTAAACACATTCTGTCCTGTAACTTCGACCCCTGCAACACATTTAGCGCAAGGCTTCACCCCTTTTAGTTCTGTGCCCCACACATTTTGTGGATTTCAATCATTTATTCATTCAATTAACACATTTAGTCCTGCCATCCTCTAAAATACATTCCTTTGAGTTTCTTGCAGAAAATTTCATGTGACCGACACGTAATGTACCGTATAGTTTTAAAGGAAAAATGCTGCCTGATGAATCCTCGATAGTCTCCAAATTCATACCCCAAATCCTGGATTCGGTTTCTGAGCTCAATTACGAGCTTATTTTGGACTAAGATCGTAATTTGGGGTGAATTTAGCCTAATCTTATGTAATGTCAGGAAATCAAAATTGGGTAAGATCCTATGGTTTTCAATTGGGTAACTCTTGTCATATTCTTAGTGGTCAATTGGGATTTAGGTGGCAATTTACTAGCTAATTTTGCTATGTACATCCCATGTCCTTGTTTGTCCCAAATTCTAACAGTTAAGTCACCCGAACCAAATTTATGAAATCAGGATGATAGGCCAAGACCATTTAGCTTGAAAAATCCACTACCAAATGTGTAAAGTTTAAGATTAAATTTTGAGGCCTCGGACTGAATTTCTCATGGGGGGTTCAAATTACATGACCAAAAATGTATCTATAATAGTTATAGGACCAAATGTGGGACTACTGAACTAAAAATGTCATTTTGCATCAATTATTTACTGGATTGCTAATGTGAAAAAGGAAAAATACCCTGGCTTTTAGTTGTGAATTCAGGTTCAGAAGTGAATATAATTGTCTCAGACAGGAAATGTCATCAGAGCTTGCAGCCTTGCAGCAAACTTGGTTCTCAATAATACATTTGTCATTTTGGCAACAGAACTGTGATTGCTTCTCTGGTGGAACTTGGATGTTATCAAATCAAAGGAGAAATTCTATTTGAAACTAATTCGTGTCGCATTTTATGGGTTCTGTAGAATGGGAGAAAATATGTCACTCCCTGTCAATTTTGACATATCCTTTTTCTGATCAGTAGTTTTTGCTTTTATGATGCATTCGATCTTAAGTTGGTTGTTCAATCATATGCACTTTTGTTGTGTGCTTTTGATATAGAAAGAAAGGTCAATATACAGGCCGTCGTGGATAACTGTAAACAAACTATAAAAATTAGAATAAGGAATCTTGCCCTAGTTGCATAGTGACTGACAAATCCAACTGAGTAGCACTCTATTGCTTTATCCTCATTTGTCTTATATCTGGTGTTGTACTGGTATATGAGATGTAGAGACCATGTTCTGTAATATGTTCATGATAAACAGATGCTTGTATATTTCAGCTATTAATTTCCTTGATTTCTTCGATGTGCGTGGCAAATATAAAGTCAGTGCTGGATATTTACTCAACTTTTCATCTTTTCATGATTTTAACTATACAGGTGTCCATACCAGTCATGCAAGAACTGCTGTGCAAAAGCTCAAAATCCTTGCCATATACATGGTATGGTAATCCGTGATCTCTTGAATCATAGGATTCATTTTGGGATCCTCTGATAACATAGAAGTCAGTAATATTTGTATTGTTATAATTCTAAAATTAAAACAGCTCTATTTTGAAAATGTGAGTTTGAAACTTCTCTTCTAAATATTTGCAGTTATATGCTTTTTTCGTTTCAAGATTTATCTCAACATTTAGAACCTAGAATTTAAAGCATGAAGTGTCTGCTATCTTCTATATGTGGTAATCTCTATTTGGCTGCATCACTGAAGTGCTGCGCCATTTTTACATTGACACTAATGTAGGGAAATTTGATTGTCTTTTAATGGCCACAAGTGAATATAAACTAGGAGATTGTGAATTAATATTATTTATGATTTCATGATTTTTTTTATAAAAAAAACTACTAAAAGGATCTAGGTATATTCCATCAATATGTTAGATTAGCAGCTAAATTTCAGTAAGCGTATTCTTGATACTTAATACGAAGAGGATAACTGGTGCCTAGAATTTCAGTTTCAGCTTTTGATTTACTGAGATAGGTGACCTGGATTAGAAGGAATGAAGAATATCACGGGATATAGCAGTATCTCATGGAGATAGATGTTCCTTTCTCTCCTTGATGGAAGATGTTATTGTGCATGTTTGTGACTAAACTAATGGAGGATAGATAGAAATCATGGTTGGTGGTTCTAACAGATGGCCTTCCTCAAGGAAGCCATTTTTAGAGTGGCCACCTGTAGTGACCCTCTTATACTTCATCAAAGTTGTACCCGGATACAGGTTACATTCATAGATTAATATCTCAAACATGTAGCTGATATTATGAACTGCATTTTGAAATGGACTTCTCTAAAGTTTTTCTAATTCAATCACCGGACAGCTGCACTTGTAAAATACAGCGTAGATATGTTTTGTTTCTTAGAGTTATAAGATCAACCCCTTAATGAGTCTAACTTACATCCTATAACTGTAATTGCTGCAGTTTTGAAAGGCAACTCATCCTTTCCGGACAAGCCACCCTCGTCCAGCTCTCCTCTATTTGACCAGCAATCAACAGAAGTATCTCATTCAGGGTAAGTTGAAAAACCAGTTATCTGAGGTGTAAATCTTTGTGGTACAAAATTGCCTCAATTGTTTCAAATGCTCATGTTTATACACTCCAAGTTCAACTTTGGCAGTTGTTTTTATGGTTTACCATCTATGGCAACTAGAGAAGTGCTCATTAAATTGAGTTACCCCTGATGCTGCACTGTTATTGCACATATAGTGATCGATGGCTACACTCTCCGACCTCCTGGATTGCATCTATATTCTAGATTGTATAAAATACATTTTCTATATTCAGCTTGCTGGCGGACAAAATTTATTTATTTCGTCTTTTATCAGTTTTTTTCTTTTTTTTTGTCACGCATTTTCCACTTGATATTGGCATAAAAATTTTGGGTCTTGTCAATTGTTTAATCATGACATTCAAAACTTTCTCATTGTTTCTTTAGGCTTTGTTTGACTGGGATTTTGATCCCGGATTGCTGCATACAAAGTGGTACTACCATTTAAGTAGTGTCTTCATTGTCAAGTATATCGCGTTTTCTGATATATATATATATATATATATATATATATATATATCGTTATCTTACAGGAATTTTCATAGACTTCGCCAACTTTCCAACAACTTTGCGCAGTTCAGTAATTTGCAGACACCAATTCGATCTAGGAAGCCATTGACCAAAAAGGTGAATATATTCTTAAGTACTGCATTCTAATCATTCATGTTATGGCTTAAAAATAATTTCCCTATTTTATAATGTCAGGATGCACAAGTTATAAACGAATGGAGGTTCTTGAAATTGAAGGAATTCAAAGATGGAAACATCGAAGTAGAAACTCAAGCTTTTGACCGATACATTCAAAATGTCAGTCTATTGGAAGAGGTTTTTCTGGTCAATTCAGCGTCCGATGACCATAATCAAGATGAGCAGTCTTCTGGAGTGAACTCGAGTTCTGCTGATGGAGAAAATACTGAGAGGATGGTTCACGGGTTGAAGTTGAAGCTCAAATCAGATCCATTAAGAACTGCTAACATGAGAAAGAGGATCCAATACATTGTAGATCAAGGATTGAGGAAGCTAGGAAAGGTAGAGTTAGTTGATGGTACTAGTGACCTCAGTGATACAGAAGGACAGGGGATATCGGCTAAGAAGAAGATTAAGTCATTGCAGGGTGAGGTGGCGATTGCTTTAAGCGATCTTAATGATAAATTGAACAAAGCACGAAAACGAAGACGACCTGAAAGCATGTCGGGAGATGGCGTCTCAGATCTTTAGATTGAATAGCAAGATGAGCCAATCAGAATCTGGTGATTCTTGTACAGAACAGCATTCCTGTTTTTCCCAACCAAAGTGGGTTACCCCATTCACCATTAACCAAGAAGCTCTTTGTCGAATTGATGCACAATTTTCTTCTCTTGAGGAGATTGAAGATTTGTAGGTTTACTATTTTCATGCAGGTTTGATTGTAGGTTGATAGATGGCTCAGAAATGTGTGCCGTTGTGTCAAGCATAAAAATGATGAGCTAAGTGTTGATATTTTGTAATTGTTCCAATGAAAACTATTAAGTGGTCTTTTTTGTTGTTGGAAATCCGGTCATAATAGGCTGAGGAGCTTGTTAGGCGGTGTCCTATTTATACAATGAAACAATTTAAATTAGTTTCTGTAATGAAATTTTAAGTGTTAAGGGATGGCGATAGTAAATTACTCTGTAAAATCCCATAGGTAGGCAATATTATTGGAAGAAACCTGAAATCTCCAGGTGGCAGGGATTTTAAAGAACTTTGATAAAAAAACTTGGAGGTCAAATGCGGGATTACCTTGTGCTTTGGTAGTAGATACTTACGTTGTCAAGGTGATTGATCTAGGTTTAACCTCATATGAGTGTGTCTGTCTCTTCCCATATATCCCTTATTGTACTAAAAAAAGTTTGTGTTAAATGCACAAGTTAAATTTGGTAAATTTCTATTTGGTTGCATCGAGTTTTCATTAAATGCACAAGTTAAATTTGGTAAATTTCTATTTGATTGCATCGAGTTTGTGTTAAATGCACAAGTTAAATTTGGTACATTTCTATTCGATTGCATTGAATGTTAGTTTAAGTCATATACAGTAAAAACTAGAGATGTCAATATCGAGCCGATCCTAGCCTCGACTTACAAGTTCTAGGATTGGGTCTATTCATAGGTCCTTATAAGTTATAACACGAGGGCTTTTAAGCCGCCCTTAGGATTTTTTTCTTAATATTTTTTTGCATTTTATAAATTTATATTTAAAATTTATACCTAATGTAGTATCAAAACTAATATTTGTTCTCATTTATCAATTACCATTTAATCTTAGCAACTTATAATTAATAAAGATGAAGGAAAATGATATTATGAACTGTGATTTCATTGATAGAATATTATATTGCTGATTTTTTTATTAATTCATAAAATCATTTAGAAGAAACCTCATTTATTGTTACTTAATTTTTAATTAGATTACATTATATTAATATTTGATTTGGTTAGAATATTAAAATTATAAGGTACGACTTCATCAAAAAGAAAAAAAAAATTGTAGGGTCAACCCTGTAGAGTTAGGGCGGGCGTAAATTTTTCAGGCCTTATAACTTAAGGGTTTTTTAGCCATAGCCTATAAGGACTAGGGTCTTCTAGGACAAGGGCAGGGCAAGATGGGGCAACTCTTATTGACATCCCTAGTAAAAGCCTCTATAAATTAATGAAGTTGGAACTAGAGTTGTCAAAATGGGCAGGCATTATGGGCCGACCACCTGCAACTCACCAAAGATTGTCATTTAGCAGTGTGGGGTGGGCTGGCCCTCCAAAGTGGCAGACCGAGAATACCTCAACCCAACTCAATTCATCTTGGGTCGTGGGTTGGACGGGTCGACCCAACCATAAATGGAAAAAAAATCAAACAATAATTTTTCATTTGAGAAAATATTTTTAAATCGTGTAAAAATATGAACATTTATCATTGTAAAATTCATAAAATAATTTGCTTCAAAAACTCCTACTATTTCCATATTTTCTCTTTTATTCTCAGTACCCTTATAAATGAATTAAATTGGTAGCGAAATCTGGAAGACGTGTGGGGAAATGATGCTTAGCAAGTCTACGAGTTACTATAAATCAAATCATACCGTTGCCTGGTTCAATGTAAACTGAGCTCTCTCTTACCACTCTCTTAACCTAAGTTCTATCATCATTACTGGAAATTATCAAACCAATATAACAACTTTGATTTGATTTCTTTTACTTTTCTTATTATGTGATTTGGATTAACATATAAAATTTAGATAATTTTTATATCATTGAATCGTAATTTCCATTTGCCTATTATAAAGTTTGTACTAACATATTTTAATTTTTTTAAGCAAAAGTAACTTTCAACCCACCCTTATCTTTGGAGAAGATTGGGCAGGCCGGCCCGGGGAGCCTATCCCAATTTGATAGCTCTAGTTGGACCACGAAATTTTACTAATGTATAAAGGTATTAATCAATTGATAAATTAATAATTTATTAATTTAAAGAGTAGTTTCTCAATTCAACGAATATAAACTTAGTTACATAAAAATCATTGTGCATATCATTCATATTTTGTGAATTAATTTAAGAAAATTCATTGTAAATATATAAATTTATATAAATTATTAAATGGTGTTTATTATTTTTAGTACTGTTTTTACCCTTGATGATAAAGGAAGAGGGGATTAGTGGGACATTACTTGTTTCAATTGATTTATATTATTATATCATACACTTGTCATATCACAGCTAGAGCTGTCAAACGGACCGAATTGGGCCAATCAGGTGCCGACCCACCGAATCAAATGAAAAATCGGGTCGGGCCAGGCCAACCCTATATTGTCGATTCATACAGCTATATACTCAATTTTTCAAGACTATATTACACCAATTAGATGCACTACAACCATCATATACTCAATCTTAACATTATATTATATAAGTGAGACTTATTCCTGCAACCCACATACACATAAATTATCATTTTTAAATTAAAATTTCAATACGAATCCCCCTCCCCAAAAAAAAATCATCTAATTATATATTATTATTATTATTACTTAAAAAAATTATATATCATTATTTTTCCAATAACATCACTTAAGCGAGTCTCGCTATCACACACACACACATACATACATATATATATATAGGATTTGGATCAGGTGAGTCCACATATCTTATGTGAGTACACGAGACCAAATCTGAGGCCTTGATTTAATTTTTAAACGGTTGAGATTAATCGTTTTACCATTTTTTAATATATGACTTAATATAAAAAAGGGTTGTTTGGTAATTTTAATTAGGATCGAGTTTAGGGAGGAAGTTATTTTTGGGAGTGGACTATAATTTAGGAACGGTTTTAGGCGTGTGTTCCTATGATTCTATCCTAAATCTTGCATATCTTCTCTAATTTGGTAAACCAAGAGTCATAAGAGTTATTCTCCTTCCAAACAAACTCTCTACCGTGAGAAATCCATCTCCATTGTCCATAACCTCGTACTTTCATCTAAACACTTTGATTTTACTGCTTGAGAGTATTTGCAACCCCATCATTGCCAAGATGTACCAAGGAGCCGGTGGCGAGGTACCGATGGATGACGAAGGTCCTGCTCCTACCGTTGGTAGCGGACCCAGTCCCAAAATCGAGGAAGTCGACTAAGTGTTTTTATTGAGGTGTTCCTTTATGTGGTTCTATTTTAATTCTTTTGTGGTTCTTATTTTCTTGGACAAATTTTGGGTTTTTGAATTTTTATTTTCGGGATTATCGGAGGCTCTTGAGCCCTTTAGTAGAATAGGATATGCATTTTAATTTGCAATAACATCTTATTTGACGTAAGCCCACAGTTTTTTTGCTGTTGGGCTATTCTCTCTTTGATGTAGCTATATTAAGTGCAGTCAATATTTTCCTTAATTATTTCGCAAGGTATTTTGGCAAAAAAAAAAAACTTTTATTTTATGCAGTTTCTTGAGATAGGATGTACATAATATTTTCTTTTTCTTTACTGTTTTCATTTTCCTAAATAAAGGTGTTTATGCTAATTGGAAAATTAATAGGGGGAACTGACTTATGGTAAGATTGGAGAACGGAGATTTGACAAGAGATCCCACTTTTGTGGGCCTCTCCCAAGAAATCTTTCGCTACCTCCTCCAGGCGTTCCTGAAAGTGTGGTATGTTTTCTAGCTACCATCACTTCCCTTATAGTTTTATAATGCTCGGTGTGTGAAATACAAAGATGTGGGTCAACTTTGAATTCAATTTATATTTTGCTCTCTGTTTAGGATTTCACATTCTTCAAGGGTTCTCCTCCTTGCAAACCGTCTCCAAACGCATCCCTCTGCGAGAAGTTCTTGGTCACCCCTACTGTGAGAAATACCAAAGAAAGTGTTGGTTCGATTTTTGCGCCTCTGCTAAGGTATTAAAGACGGTGCTTTTCCTTTTCTTTTTTGAAAATTATTTTGCGAATTGGTTTGAATTTTTGCTTCATTAGATCATGGTCGTGCATTCTCGTAGTTTTAATGATGGTTTGTAGTTGCGATATATGTTAGGGCGTATGATAGCATGAAATTTATTTTAATGGCTTCTTGCGTTGATGAGGGGCTTAATTAAATAAATCATGTTTTTGTTAAACAATGTGCAAATGCTTATTGATTTTAAGTAATAATGCTTATCTATGTTCTTCTAAATGCATAATTAGGATCTTTGTGGGTTTTTTGTTATTTTTTATTTCTTGGTTTTACTAGTTGAAAAAACAAAGTTAGGAGACAGAGAGATTAACGAGACTTTCAACCGCTTATTGTTGTTGATAATTATGCTTATGTATGTTTTATATTATGCTTATCTTTGTTTTATATTATGCTTTCAAATTAGGGGGTAATTAGTATTACCATATTTTTTTTCTAAGGATGGTGGGATTGCTTATTGATGTTTTCAACTACTTATTGTTGTTGATAATTATGCTTGTCTATAGTTTGTTTTCTGCTTATACATATCTTATATTATGCTTATGTTGGGTTGGTTTTTATGCTTATAAATGTTTTGTTTGTTAATAAATATTTTATATAAATGACTAGTATCTTTTTTTTGATAGATTTTCTATTGGAAATGGCAAAAAATGTAATGAACAATGAGATAAAGTCGGTTTTGGGATGGGCGAAGGAGTTTGCCAAATCGAGTTAGGATCACAATGAAACGTTGTTGTTTCATTGATCAAAATGTTGAATATTATAGTATTTTATAGTCATTTTAAATATGATTGGTTTGGACATACATTCGTAGTTGATATAGGAATATTTTCTATTTAGTGTCGTATTTATTTTCATAGTTTTTAGATATTGTAAGCGAGAATTCAATTGCTTTGTAAGCGAATCGATTTGCCTTTGTAAGCAAAATTCAATTGCTTTGTAAGCAATTATTTCATGGTTTGATGGTATTGTAAGCATAATTCAATTTCTTTCTAAGCACCATAACATCATTTCACAAGCAAAACTTTACGAACAAATAAGCAATTGAACATATGGGATTTAGTAACCAAATTTTGCAAGAATGTTGAATTATTTGCTCGAAAAGCACTACAACAACCATAAATAAGTTGAGTACATAGTAGTAATAAGCATTACAATAACCACACATAGGCAATTTGTAATATGTAAATAAGCGATAAAATAAATAAATAAGTAGTCACAACATATTCTCGAACACATGTTTTTTTTATTTATTAAGAATTATTTTTAAAACGGTATTCCGTTATCGATATTATCAAAATTCATTCTTTCTTCCGAGTCATATTTTCGTCACATTCTGGTATCCAGTTCGGAGATCAATTCGATGCTATTTCAATCCGCTGTTGTGGCACATGTGCAATCCCAACTGATTCAAACAAAATAAATAATTAAGCAATATTTAGAATATATATAAGCGTATAGTTATGCACATATAAGCAAACGTCACGGCCATAGCTAAGCAAAGTCTTTTGAGTTAGAACAAATGGGGACGTAATAAAAAATTGAATACATACAAGCAAGTATTCGTGCATACCTAAGCAATATTTTAGTGTCACCCAAGCAAATTTCTGGGTTGAAAAAAATCGTCAACGATTGAATGAATAAGAGTCCATATAAGTATATATTTTTAATTTTTTGCATAACATGATTGTTCTTCCCAAACAAACTATTATTAATGTAATAGTTTAAAACATAGTAAAAACTAAGCAACATTTTGCATACGTGTGAGCAAATATTTAAGCACATATAAGCAACATTCTAAGCACATATAAGCAACATTCTGGCCATATCAAGCAATTTTTCTTAAAAAAAAATGGGAATGACGAAATTTCATGGGGTTTTCTAGATTTAGCACATAGAGTTATGGAAATATATCATCAAATTTATTTGGAAATAAACTACATGGCGTGGGTTGAATGAAGGATGCCACCAATTGTGGGTAATTCCCCTATTTTCATGGGATTTACTAGATTTAGCCAACCTCCCTATTTTTTATATGGACTAATTTGCCCCCATTTTGACTTTACCATTTATTTTATTAACATTAATCAGAATTAGTAATAGCCATTGAAATAGATAGATATGTGGTCTGGATTTGGTCCTATGTACTCATATAATAGGGGGTGTCCTATATAACCCTCCCCCATATATATATATATATATATATATATATATATATATATATATATATATATAGTTACCATCTTATCATATTTTTCAATAAAAATTCTCAAAAACTATATTAAACCAAACATATTCCCAAATTTTCACCCTATAAAATTTTCATCAAAATTCTTATAACCAAACATATTTTATATTTTTACGAAATTTCCAATAAAAAATTAAACCAAAAATCCGATTTTTCGCCCCTAAGTTTTAAAAACGTGCAAAATGCAAACGTAGACCTCATTCAATATACATTATGTCATAATCAAGCTCGAAAAGAGGTAAAATACTCGGCGGTTAACGATCAAAAGTCCGCGAGTTATCCTTGAGACGGAATTAAACACATCTCAAGTTTTTGTTAAAAAATCACAATCCCTTAAAAATATATCGAATCTCAATATGTTTAGTTCGATTATGACGAACAAATTTTTAATATGAATAACCGTATAATAGATACTGAACTTGTTATTAGAAAAAATAAGAACGTTTTAAAGCTTTGGATACAACAAGTCATACGAAGAAGTGCCTTTCAAATATTTGAAAATTTCTTTTAATGACACTTTAATGAGATTTGTTGGGATAGTTTTTGAAGTCGAGCATATAGACATAAGGCATATGGAATGTCGAGTCTATAGAAATAATACAAGAAAACATACCTCGAATGCCTTTCTCAACCTTTGTCAATCTTTAGCCATAGAGGTTGAGATAGTTCTTCCTTCTTCAATGCCGAACTTCTTCAAAAGTTCTTTTGAAATATAACTATCTTCTTGGCATTGAATGATTTGAAGTCCAAACAAGAAATTGAGCTCCCCCATCATGCTCATCTCGAGTTCACCTAGTATCAACTTAGAAAAATATCTTGCACAAATTTTCATTAGTAGCACCAAAAATATTCTCATAAATATGCACAAGTTTAAACAATCTTGCCCTTTTTCACAAACAAAGAGAGTAGTATCAACTTTACCTTTTGTAAAAACATTTAGCAAAAATAGCTAAGTCTATCATACCATACACGGGTACTTGTTTTAAACCATACAAGGCCTTAAAAACAATCATTTAAATTTAGAAAATTTTTAAACCCCGGAGGTTGTTTTATATAGACTTCATCTAGAATAAAACCATTTAGAAATTTGGATTTAACATCCATTTGGTAAAGCTTGAAATTTTCTTAAAACAAGAATGTGCAAGTAAATAGCTACAAAATGTGCTATGAGTGCAAATGTTCTATCAAAATAAATTACATTCTTCTTGAAAATACCTTCGGGCTACTAACTTCGCCTTAGTTCGACCAATGTTGCCTTGGTCATTGAGTTTGTTCCGGAATACCCTTTTTGTCTTCTTCATTACTATCATCATGGGGCACCCAATTGATCTAAGGTGTTCATAATAGAACATTTACATCCAAATATTTTGAGGTAACAAAATTTGGAGTACTTCATTTCTCATCTACACAACTTTAACAAACTCATTATCGGCATCGCTTATATAAGCAAGAGAAAAATAGCCCAAGTGTAAAAACATGCCTCAATCATCAATCACAAAATATCTTGCATAAGAGCATAGTAGAAATAGACACTATATATATAGACCATGAAGCAAAAACACATACTATGCATTTAGAATATCATCAAGAGTCTAATAAATCATGCAAGTTCAAATAAGCTTAAGAAAGCTATAAAAGGTCTCTTTTGAAATTTGAAAATCCGATAGCATATAGTTGAGACCTCATTTAAAAGAAGTATTTGAACAAGAGTTGACAAAGCAAATATATGCAATCAAATATCGAATAGTGCCTTTCAAAAAAAAAAAATCTAAAAATCCTCTTAATGGTATGAAATACTATGAAAAAACAAGCACATAGGCACATGGCAATACATATATCGAGTCTATAAGAGTAAGAATAACACAAGTAAACGTACCTCGATAATTTATGCCTTTCTTGACAAATAATGACGTAAATGGCCATTTGTGAAAATATGTAAATCCTACACAATTCTTAAAACAAATCTAGCACAAATCATAATGATAAAAGTATAGGCTAAGAGATATCACAAGTAAGCTCATGCCATAAAAAAAATCCATAAGATATGATAACACACTTTAGTCTACAAAAATGCACAAGAGTTTTAAAAACATCATATAAGGTCTTCTTTTTCAAAATTTTAAAAAAAACAACTAAGTTTTGAAGACCTTAATTTAAAATTTAAATACATGAAAACTCATTTTGCAAGTAGGACACAAATAAAAACATGCATAATAGACAAATAAAATGCATATTTAATTAGGGAGATACGGTTTACCAATTATGCCGTTTCCATGGGTTTTCCCATTGTTGATGATATTTTCCCTTTTGAAAATCTTCATGTTGATGGTAATCTCTCCAATTACTCCATCTCCAAAATTTTTGTCCTTCCCATTGTTGATGGTCTCTTCTTCTTTGAAAATCATCTTGTTGATGATGTCTTTGCCATTTCCAAGGATTGTGTTCTTCCCATTTTTGATTATATCCTCTTCTTGGAAATTGGCTTTGTCGAAAATAGTTTATCCTTCTTTGATCAAATGAAACGGTCATTTGATGTCTTCTTAGCGGTATAAATTTTCTTGATCATTATTTCACGGTACCTAATATGACATTGTTTTGTGGTACCCTTATGTGTTTGGGTCCTTTGGGATTAGTCTTGAGACTTTTAGGTCTCCAACAATAATTGGAGCTATTTCTAGCCCGACAAGTATTTACCGTATGACCCTTTTTACCGCAATAAAAGCATGTAATAATTCTAGGAGCATAATGACCAACGTGCTTAGAGACTTGATTCTTTTTCATGTGATTGACACTCTTAGGCTTATGATCAAGTTCTAGTTTCGAATTATCACAACAATCAACAATATTGGTTATTCTATCGGTACTCAAGTTGGATTTAGATAAATCATTTTTCAAGCAATTTATATCCTCAACAAGAGTACTATTTTCTTTCTCAAGGTTTCTAACCATGTCAAGAGTGGTGGTGTGAGCACATGATAGTGATTCATAGGAAGTAAATAAACTATCCTTATCATTTTTCAAAACAATGAATTCCTTTTTCAAATTTTTGTATTTAACAAGTAAGTTTTGGAATTCATCTTGTAGCTCATTATAATCATTTTGCAAATCACTATAATCATTTTGAATGACAATATCATAGGAAGTAGAGGGTTTAAGACAAACCTCATTTTCTTCTTTGATGCCCATAAAACAATATTCAACTTCTTCATAGTTGGAAGTTGTAGGAGGCTTGTTCCTTAGATTTGAGCTTGTATGACCTTGAGAAGTAGATGCATTTGTTTGACTCCTTTCATTTGCAAATACTCCATAGATGGCTTCTAATTTTTGCCATACTTCATGTGCCGATTTTATTCCTACAATATGTTCATATTCTAAATTAGTAAATGAACAATACAAAATATTTAAAGCCTTACCGTTTAAGGAGATGATTTTCTTCTCCTCATTATTGAGCTTATAGAAGCCTTTTGAGGTGTGTGGTGTATCTTTCATCGGAATGGATTCTCCGTTTATGACGGTGTTCCAAATGTCGAACCCGACAACTTGTAAGTAGCATTCCATTCTTTCTTTCCAAAAATTAAAATTTTTGGAATCAAATAGTGGTGGCTTGGTGGAGGAGGTGCGGAAAGATGAGCTTCGTTAAGTAGCCGACGATCGTTTCTCTTTACTCGCGATGTGAAACGAGCTTGCCAAAGTTTGGCTCGATACCACTTGTAAGTCCAGCGGCTCACGATAATCTAGAGGGGGTGAATAGATTATCTCCATCTTTTCGATTTCGCCCTCTTTTTCGAACCAAATACTCAAACACAATAATAAAGGTGCGGAATGTAAACAACACACGTCGATTTAAAGAGGTTCAACCCACCTAGGGCCTAATCCTCTACCACCCCAAAGATATCCGGGATGGATTTCAAAAAGAAAAAGATTTTATTAATTTACCACAAATTAATACAACACCAACTTACAACAACACCTTGAAGAGCACCACACTCTTCTTCAACACCACCTTTGAGATTACCACAATCTCACTTGAAGATTACCACAATCTCCAACGGCACCTTGTGAAGATTACCACAATCTTCAACCTTGAAGAATACCAAATTCTTCAACACCTCAACAAGAAGATTACCACAATCTTCTTACACCTAACACCTAGATCACCCAGTGTGTTCTTACCACAAGAACACTCACAAGGATATCTTGTGTTGAATGATTACCCAAATTCAAGATTACAACTCGATAATTGATAATACAATAGAGTGCAAGTGTAATCAAGAATAGCCTAGACCTCAAGGATGTGAAAGTGATAAGCTAGGCAAATTACAACAAGAATAATAACAATGAAAGACCAAGTGTTTGCTTGAGTATATCTTGTTGTGTTGTGTTGTTCTCTCTTATAGTGTTGCTTCAATTCTTCCTCTATTTATAGAAGATGTCTTGTACATGATAGGCTCCTCTTGGGGACATGAATTACGTAAAAATTGCAAGACAATTGAAGAAAAGAGTGTTAGAAATCAATCCCACAAATTAAGGAAAAGATGTCTGCCGCTGCGGTTACATTTTCTTTGTCAAACTTAAGAGCGGCCGCGCACAAAATAGACGTTTGAAAATGAGAATACATATTTACACGGGGTGACCGGTCGACGTAGGGTTCGGCCGGTGGCGTCCCCTTACTTCAACCGGTCGCACAACTTAAAAAACGAAGGGCAAATGTTCTATTTCAATTTTTGCTCCCAGTGCACGGTCGCCCAAGGGGTCGGCCAGGTCGGCGACGCTGCGGTTGCCCTATAGGGCGACCGGTTGCCACTGACCATTTTCTCGCAAACATGAAGTTTTCTTTTTCCTCAACTTTCAGTACGGGTTGCCTATCTATACGGCGACCGGTTGACCTCAAAACAAAAGTGTTATCCAATTTTATATCGAAAATAAACTTCAAGAAATACTCAGAAAAATAGTGAAAACATTTTAGACCGATCGGGAGTATTAGGACAACATTTAGAAACATAGTTTCAATGTAAAAACCCATTGTCATAAAATCCTTAAATGTGTTGTCAATATGGTGAAAATAAACTTGAGGAAATTAATCCGAAAAATATTAAAACCATTTTAAATCATTTAGGAGTATTTGGACAACCTTTAAAAACATTGTTTTGGTATAAAAACAAAATCATCAAAATCATGATAAAACCATTTATCAAACAATCTCCCCTTTTTGATGATTACAAACCAAAATAATTTTAACGAGGTCGATTTTGAAAACAAAACAATTTCTACCTAAAAGAGAACTATCCGTTGTGAGCGACAACATTCCATGCAATAAAAACACAAGGATGGGAGTACGAAACATGTTGGTATTTCAAGGAATTTTTTTAACACATTTGGATTGTTTCTCATTGGCCTACGAGATGTTACCAATCTTATCAAGAAGCACGACACTCACGAAATAATATAAACACAAGCTAGCCACACCAACATACATATCAAATGGACGTATCTCCCCGGGCACCATTCGAATCTCGGACGACGCATCCATTACGGAGGGGCAAGGAAGGGGATTGGAGCGGCTTTTTGGGACCATGAAGAGACCATCATATGTGTTCATGCAAAGCATTTCGACCCGAGAATATGCGATCGATGTTGCGGAGGCATTAGCATGTCGAGAAGCGCTCATCTTAGCCCGCACCCTTCATCACACCACAGTCGAAGTGAATTCAGATTGCCTTACACTCATCCATGGGCTCCGAAAGGACACGGCGATTCTATCGTACTCCGGGAGCATCATAGACGATATTCGCTCTCTCAGTCGAGAATTTACGTCAATCTCTTTTTCTTATATTTCTAGAACGATCAATGTACTGGCATATAATTTAGCTCGTTTTGCATTTTCGATTGTACGGGATTGTCATTACACCGGGGAGGTTCCACCTACTCTCCAACACTTTGTGTATTTTGAGGCTTATGCCTAAGATCTGAATGAAATATTCAGTTTTCCTTAAAAAAAAAAAATATGGACAAGATTGCAGGCGGTAAAACGAATTGGGAGATAGATAACTAGAAAGCTAGAATTAAATGAGAATCATAATATGAAAACTATCATACCGACATGGTGAAGATATTTCAGATCTAATTTCTTTATACACTTTTCTTCATTTAATAATTTAATTTAACCATATTGAAAGAATCACGATCATCAATAATGACGGGAAAAAAGAAAAAAATGAAAAACGAAAAAACCAAAGCTAGACACGTGTCTACATTCAGTTTCGCCCAGAAACGCCTCGTACAAAACCACACGATCAAAAAAGTCTTTATTGCATTTAAAAAAAAAGTTTTTATTGCATTTTCAGAAAAAAGGTCTTTATTGCGAACAAACGTGGCCTTAGTACATAAATATATTATATAAATAGGAATGAAAGTTCACGATTCTCCTTGCTTTCTTTCTACACCGCCTTCCTTCTTTTCAACTAGAGGAAGTAAGGGACACATGCGCTCACTCTATTCCTCGCGAACAATATATGTATGTGCATATATATGTACAGGATGATGTATGTATAGGTTTGGTATTTGTAATTGCGTGTAAGAATACGGACTTGATTTTGGAGCGTTGAGAATTTGAGAAATTGGGAAGATGTTGGAGGATCAGGTGGCGTATCTGTTACAGAGGTATCTGGGGAACTATGTTAGAGGGCTCAACAAAGAAGCCCTCAAGATCAGTGTCTGGCAAGGTCATCAATTTCTGTTTCTTGTTTTCTTAATATCTTGTCTGTTGCTATTTTACTTGATTACTAGTTACTGAGCTTTTTATACCCCATTTAGGAGGATGAACCAGTTTTCTGCTCACTTTTTGTGCTCTCATTTTTGTGAATAGAAATTCCTGTTGAAATGTGGATGTTGTTGCGAATTGATAATCCTGCATTTGCTTCATTAACTGTTTCATACAGTTTGGTGTGATTGAGTGTAAGCAATTTTCGTTCAGAGTGTTGGAATGATTTTCTTCTTTCTTCAGGAATCCATCATACACTTATCATGAATGTCAGTGAAGTCTGGGATTAACTGAGTTTTGGGGTTGATTCAAGTGTTGCATGAAGTTTTCTTGGGATAAATTATTTGTTGATTAGCTAAAATTGAAATGTCTTTTGGTTTATTAGGTTTGTGTCAAAGGCTCAAAGCCATAATAAGTTTGTATTTGTAATATGCCTTTTTTAAATAAAATAGTGAGGTTTTTATCTTGTAATTCATGGGGGGTAAGATGCATAGTCTTTCAAGACATTAAGTTTATCAACCATTAAAATATGTGAGTGTAATAAGTATTGGAGGCCTAGGGATAATCTTAAGCTTCATCAAGATCCTTGCTCCATGTTATGAAGTAAATTTTATGTAATTCCATAACTTTGAGGTGCTGAACTTTCCAAGAATTTGAGAATGTTTAGATTAAAGAGGTCGAGAAGGTTTAGGTTTGACTGTAATGGAGGAACACGTACTGATGATGAAAATGTTGAGAGATCAAGTAAGACAGGTCTCTATCCCACAAATTTATGTTCCCTTGAAGATAAGGTTTGGTGAAATAGGATGCATTTTCATGAAATGTGACACTTATTTGTAGCCCTTTTGGTAGTAACCAAATGTTGAAATTCATGGTATTTATCTGTTAATATCACATGTTTATGTATATCGACGAACATGCATTTTGGACCTTAGGCATTAAACAATCCTGGTACTTATGTTTTGAATATTCAACAGGTGATGTAGAACTAACAAATATGCAACTGAAACCGGAGGCACTCAATGCATTGAAGTTGCCTGTGAAGGTTAAGGCGGGGTTTCTTGGATCGGTGAAGCTTAAGGTTTGTGGCTTAGTAAATGGCTTTTCTTATCTGTAGAAGTCATATCTTATTTTAGCTGAGATATGCCAGATTGCCGCCTCATATTATTTTGTGGATGTAAGTGTATATGTGTTGTCACAGTAAACTGTCAATCATATTGACATATATGATCTGTATATTTCTTTCACACATTGGAAACTGGATTTTCATTTAATTTGTGCTAGATCAATGACGTAATGTGGTTTTCATCTTCTCTTTAACATATTTTTCGGTGCGTGTGTGCGCGTTAATGATTATGACTGTGGGAACAAGAGAATTCATGTAATTGGTGTTTTCAGCCCTCAAGTTTGTCTTGAAAGGGAGTTGTTTGTTTTTTGAAGTTGCTTTGGCATGGCATAAGTCCATTTCATGGTTGACCACCATAAGAATAAGTGATACACTAAAGCGAAGGCACCTGCTGAACAAACAAACGTGTAGACACAAGGGATTTGGGAGATTTTGAATTACAATTTCGATTTTCCAAGAAATTAAATCTCGTTACCTGGATTATTGAACTGATGCAAAATATTATGTTTTAAAATTTACATTGTAATAAATGCAATGCAAAACAATTTTCTATGTATCACTTGTTAGAAGTTACAAAGTCAAAGATGTAACTATTGTTGACATAGTTAAGGATGTAATACTAAAAGATCTTATGTGAAACTCCTCCATATAGAGGAGGCCTAGTTACAAAAACCGCCCATGAACTGCACTCTTAAGTTTATAACTTACAAGTATCCCCTTGTGCAATGGCTGTGGATAAGAAAGCCTTTTGAAGGTTCTTCCTGGCATTAGGACAGGTCTGATAAATAGCCTTTCATGGTGTTTCTCTATTCTACAAATACCAGTCAGTAGGGCACTTTGCAAATTGGAGACAAATACGAGGAGTTATTTGTAAATTATAAACCTAGGGGGGTAGTTATTATAAATAGGCCAAACTTAGGAGTTTTTTTTTTTTTATAATAAAAACCAAGAAAGATTAAGTTTCATTAGAAAAGCGGATATTCTAATTTGCCATATCTAGTTAATCAACTGGTAATGTGATATCAGTAGCATCACATTCGATTGATTTTGGACTAAGTATTTGTCCTTTTTTACATTCATCCACTTTAAAGACAATAATGTAAAAGTGTTCTCTCTTTTTGACAATCTTAACAGCAAGGTGTTTAAATGCGAGCACGAACATGAACCTTAAGGTTGTCCAGTAAAATTAGTCTATGGTATAGAAGAATGATTTTCATTGATTGTTATTTTGTACAAACAAACACCTTTATATATATATATATATATATTTGTTCCTAGCAATCAAGCCCAAATTCCATTATAACTGTAATTGGCCTCTCAGTTCCTTGGGATTTGATTAGTTTTTTACCAATAACATTAAGGTTCTGTCGTCAGCATTACGAACTCAGATTAGCAGCCCGATGAATTGCTTAACCTTCGAAGTTAAATAACTCAATCTTACTCCATTGGCCCATGGTTATGTGTCCGTGTGAAGGTTCTGTTTCTTTTGTTTCTTTCAGCATGGGTGCATGGGAGCTTATGGTATGATCTGCTTTCTCAATCAAGTGCTTTACTTTGCACAATCACTTTGACAATTTTTCACCTGAAATAGTTATTTCATGAAGTTAATAGACAGGTTACTGGCTCTTAATTTTTTGAGAATTGTTTAGTCGTGTGTACTTTTTTTATTCTAAGCGTGATAAAAACTGATCCTATATGCTATGTGCAAATGAAAAGATTAAAGTCAATTAGTAACATATGTTGCAAGCAATTCATTTACCTCATAAAGTGCTTCCTGTTGCCATTATCAACTATTAAGCTCAATTTATTTATGATAAGACCCAATGCCTCCTGTAGGTTTATACCTTTAGAAATGATATAGATTGAATCGCAGATAAACTCCTCATTTTATTGGGATAAATTGTCAAAATCCTTTTGTGCTAACCGAACTTTATTACAAAGACCTATGGCTTGTATGGTCCCATTTCTATGGGTGTTTTCAATTTTCATTATTTTTAATGAGATTAAGTTATATATTGGTTTTCGTGTGAAAATTGAGAATATGTTCAGATGAAGGATGTATATAATATTTCATATAGGTTTAGAAATGAAAATATGTTTGGTTAAGTAGTTTTGATGGAATTTTAAACGCGAAAGTTCGCATCATATTCAAACTTGTATATATATATATATATATTAATTTGTGAAAATAGTAGTGGTGGGGTTCATTTTGAATATTTTATTAATTATATGATAATTTATTATGATGATTTGAAAGTTGACGAGTCCCATTAGAATAATAAAGTTTGAAAATATTATTATGTTAAGTATTATTGTTCCCCTCAAAAAAATAAAAAGTATTAAGTAGATATTATTGGTAGTGGTGGACCCGTAAATTGAAATGACGAGAATAGGGATTGATAAGTGATAGGTTATGTTATTTGTAGGGTTGGAAATATAAATTATAGTTTTGAGATGTTTGTTTTATGGAAAATGAGAAGGAAGAAAGGACATTTATATTATGAAGAGATCAAACAAACATGATTCCAAATTTTGAATAAGTATAAACTGGGAAATAACTTTTGAAAATGGAAACATACATGGTCCTAATGTCCCAAAACTTCAAATTACTGTCTTCACAGGCCTACTAATCAATTATCACAGTAATAATAAAGAGATATTAACAGAAGGAATAACCTAGTTCAGTATAAGCATTTAGTAAAGTTTTAATATAGATTTGGGAAAATAATTAGTTCTTGATACTGTATTGGCTAGGAATAATGCTAGAAGACATTACTTGTCTCAGTACTTACCACCAACGTATCACGATTCTCAAATAGTACATTTTTAGAATTATCATCAGTTATGCAAATTCAAGAGTGTGCTTTAACTTTTTGAGTTACTAGCAAGTTGCATAGATGCATTTGTGCACTTGAAGCCTGTGTGTGAGTAAAATTGAATAAAACAGCATAGATGCAAGAACGTAGTAAACAATGTTATTTGGTGAGTGTGGAGATGACATGATTTAATTAAATGTATTATTTTATATTTAATTTAATAGGTTTAAATAGTGGCAAACCTTCTCCAAAGATAGCTCTTAGTGCTTTTCATAGATTTTAAATGGTGGCATGGTTTTCCATAAATACAACTTGAATGTCGAGTTGACTGCAAATATAAAATTGTCTCATCTTTTGGCTTATTTTAATTTTCCATTAATTTTTTTGACAGTATTGATGTAATACAATTCTAATCATTGGAGTTGCTACATTGTTATTACTTATTATTATTCATCTAAAATTTTAAATTTATTGAATTATTCAGTATTGCATTCCCAAAATTAGTTGATTGGTCAACATTACCACCTTGATATTCAATAGTGGCATTAGTAGTATATACTTCTATGCACTCACAGAAAGCAGCTGCATGATACCAATTACTGCAACTTTATTGATACTGCATGTTAAATAATTTTTTTCCAAATATTTTTTGATTAGTTTGCAGAAGATATACTTTGTCTGTTCTTCTAATGTTCAGTTGTATTTGTGGAACATTATACATGAATTTCATGAAGGTGTCATGATCCAATTCCGTCTCTGTTTTGTTGGGCATGGCTAGAATTATGTCTTTCATTCCTTTGCCATGTTTATTCTGTTAACGAGCTCATACAATTCTAATCTAGATGCATCTAGTATGCCAAGTGCCACCTAAGTGCACTCTCAGGGGGATGGGGTTCCATGATTGAGTTCTTGTGTTTGATGACTAATATGGTCATTGCTCATCATAAGATGTTTGGCCCCAACTTACCCTGGCATTTCATTTGACCTTTGGACAAGTTGTTAATGAATAGCTTCCGTGATGGATTTGGTTTGATCTGATGATAAATGAATGACTAGTTGTTTGTTCACTCTGGTCTCCGAGGTAATTTTATCACATTAAGTAGTGACCTAAGTACTATTGCTTTGTTATGCATCTGTTTGTTTGTAAATTGTTAATATAAGATTGTGTGAAATAAATGAACTTAAAAGATTGCCGGGTATCTTGTGTATTCAGTCCTCAGAGAAATTCTATAGTGATAGTTTGCCTTAATGTTTATTTCTATTTACTTCTGCTCCCATCATACAGGTTCCATGGAGCAGGCTTGGCCAAGATCCTGTTTTGGTTTACCTGGATCGGATTTTTTTATTAGCTGAGCCTGCAACCCAAGTTGAGGGATCTAGTGAGGACTCCATCCAAGAAGTTAAGAAGAATCGAATACGAGTAAGATTTGCCTTTTTATTCTTTATTGACCATTTTTCTTGTCGTTTATGTATTAAAAATTAAAGTTATATTTGAATAGGAAATGGAAATGAAGCTGTTAGAGAGTCAACAACTGCTGAGTTCAGAAATGGTATGTCCTATAATATTTCAATTGTACATATGACAAATCCAATATCCTCATTCTTGTGCTTATAATTTGGATGAAGACTTGAAGAGGTCATGCCTTGAGTTAACTAATCTTTTAATTAGCTAAGCCACTACATTTCTGGAAAGGAAGTTGCATACTATGCTTCAAATATTTTTTAGGTATTTATCCAAATCTCCTACATATTGAAATCTGGAGCTGCAACTTATAGATTCTATGGAGGAACTCTAGTTCCCGTTTACTGCATGAGTTATGTATGCTAGAAGTAGAGTAGGGCTTTAGAATGTTCTTTGTTCAGCACTTAATATAGCTCGTACAAATTATCCCATATCATTAATATAGCTCATCACAATATATATAATTCTATTGACTTGCATGGTATAATAATATTATACAAAAAGTAACATTTAAATATAATATTAATACAGAAAGGGTTATTACAATCACCTCCAGTGAAAATATCCCATTTAATTTTATTCTGTTGACCAAGCTCCCCCCATTCGGTTTTTGAATGGAAAATGTTGACGTGGGGATAAAATTATCGGAAATTTCTATTTTGTTCAATATCTAATTTTTTGATTTTTAGTGGATTAGGTTACATAAATAAAATATATTAGTTATTATTAGATTATAAATCAAATTAATTATCATGATTATTAACTAATTCAATTATTATAAGATAATATCTCGAATAACACAATTACATTTTAATTAAAGAATTTTATTATATATTCTGGAGCGCTTCTTTTTCTTCCTTTCCTTCTTTGCTATTGTTTCTCGGTTTTCCTAATTCAACTACTGTGCCACCGTGGCCTCTGCCAATCACCCCCATCTTTGTCTAGGTTAGACCATGCAAAAACACAACACAACCCAGACGCATAACTATTAGACTACGATTATAACATACAGATGTGTATAAATTCCCATGTATATATTTCACAAATTTATATGTATATGATTCACTATATTTATGTAATGCATATGATACGATATTGATGGATATTCGTACTTCTAGCAGAATGATTCCTCTGTTATGAGGAGCAAATTCGAGGAATAGGACTAAATCCTTAATCCTAGCTTCCTAAGACATACTGAAAATATGATAAGATATTAGCATGCAAATGGTCCTTCGCTTGTACCGTGAATGCTGATAAAGTTTCGGGTTGGATAGCACTGTTTCTTTTTACTTTGTAGTGAGATGGTTTTATCCAATAAATGTTTTTAATCAAGTTTGCGTAATACAGGTCTAAGCTAGTACAATTTCACGTAAAAAAATGGGTTCTAGTTGAAACTGGGATATAAGTGGAGTGCGATTGAATCGGTTCTATGTTAAATTCGGGGGGACTTGGTACGGTCCCACACATGAAGCGTACCCAATACGAGAGGGAGAGCCCAAGCCCACCAAGTGAGGTTCCAGCCTAAAGCCAATTGGTGATAGTAGGAGTAGCTCACTTGGATTATAAAAAGGCGTTCTTCCTCTAATTAATCAATGTGGGACAACTCACAAGTGACATAATTCGACATAAAGCCAATGATCATCATGTTTGAAAATAAATATACAGTTATTGAAGCTCTTTTCTTTAGGTATTTTGATCATGATCTGACCACCTTATCTTTGCGTGTTTATCCTTTCTCTAAGAACAAGTCTTGGCTTGGATCTTTAATCAATACGGTGATCGGGAATTTAAAGCTTTCTATATCAAACATTCACATCAGATATGAGGATCTTGAGAGGTACACAGGTTTTGGATGGTTTGACTTCATTGTCCTCTCTGTGTCTCTGTCTCTCCTTTTCTCTATCCCTCAATTGGTTACTCATGAAACAACATTTTCTTCAGTAATCCAGGCCATCCATTTGCAGCCGGCGTGACCTTGGATAAACTCTCAGCATTCACAGTTGATTGTAAAGGGGAGGAGACTTTTATTACTGGAGGTGCATTGGAGCGAGTCCAGAAGGTTCAAATACTTCTAAAATTTTATTAAAGCAGAACGAATCATATTATTTCTGAAGTCTTTGACTTAATGTTGTATTGTTGTGTTTGTCGTTAAAGCTTGTATTGTTATGATTTATTTGTTAATTTTATTTCTTGGTGTCGGATTGTCGTATATGAACTTAGGATCATGATGTCTTAATGTTAGCTGATGAGCTGGTATTCTTGAAGTGCGAATTTTTTCTGAATGCTCTCATAAGCATATATTTACATTTGCTCAGTCTCGCGCTATATGTCAATTGTTTCCCCAAAAGGCTACTACTACGAAGAGTGATGGATAGGTAAACTAATCCTAGAGGAAGAACATTATCATTTAAAAGAAAGGTGGTTTTGACTTGGTTTATGAATTTATAATGCCAGAATGAAACTTCTTCAGAAATCTCACAATTTAATATAAAATTGTGGAGGTTGAGCACACGGAGATTTTTAGTGTGAAATCATACATGATCTGATTAGAGATATAAATACTTGATGGATCAAGCAGGCTAAAACCGACAGTGGACCGCTTTTTGCTAAAACATGGTAAATATTTTTGAAAAAAATTAATATTTAGTATTGTTTCTGTAAATAATTTTGTTATTGTGAGTATAATTAAGCAATCGTTATAACTTTGAATTATAAATTCATAGCATATGTAGTTGTTAGTTCTGAGTTGTATTTATTTTTAACTTTACCTATATTGAAAACACTTTTGAAGCAATTAATTAGGGTTAAAACTAGAGATTATGTAAAAAATGACAAATGTCAATAATGATAATTACATACTAATATATCAACAGACGTGGTATATTTATTTGTGTAAATGATATTGGATATATTTATTTTTATGGCCCAGAAGTTCATAAAACATCATCGCACTTTTCCGCACATGGTCAAATTAAAGAATGCTAGGACTCGAGGAGCCGTTTCCTTGAAAAAGTGTTTTCCAGCCAAGCAGATTTAGTTGGTTTAGCTTTCAGAAAATTTTGTTACGTTACTAGTCCTTTTATTTTTTCTGTGGAAGCGTGATATATGTTGTACATATTTGTATTAACTATTTACAGAATTTCATATTAGACTTTCACGATCGATGTTGTAGTATGTGAGTGGGATCCTGCTTTATTCTTCCATGCCTATCAAAATATTCTGCTGGTTTATCAGTGGAGTCTGACGTTTACTCAACTGGGTCCCTTTCTCATAGTTGATGGCTTATTTTTGAAATTTTACAAAATGCTGCACTTATTTCCTTATTTAGTTCGTTGATTTTTTACATGGTTGTTTTGTCATTTTTAGTCTGTGGAACTTGAACGCATGGCTATCTATTTGGATTCTGATGTCACTCCGTGGCATATCGAAAAACCATGGGAGGATTTGCTACCGTCTGAGTGGGGACAGGTATTTAAGTTTGATTTGTTAAGCACTTGTTGCCTGTTTTCTTTAAAACTTCAAGCTAATCCATGAGTTCCAGATTTTCAAATTTGGTACGAAGGGTGGAAAACCTGCAGCAGATGATTTGGAGAAGCACTCTTATGTTTTGCAACCAGTAAGTGGAAATGCCAAGTATTCAAAAGACCGTGCTGATGCATCCATAAGAAAAGGCCAACCACAGCAGAAAGCTGCAGTAAATCTTGATGATGTGACTCTCTGCTTGTCAAAGGTTGGTACTGGCTCCCTATTTAGTTTCTCCCAACTCCGCCTTGCCGCAGAAAAAACATTATCCTCAATATCCTCACTGTGTGTTTTGTGTATTCATCTGTAGACTGGTTATCGCGACTTGTTGAAATTAGCTGATAATTTCGCAGCCTTCAATCAGAGACTGAAATATGCTCACTATCGTCCACCTTTTACTGTAAAAACTGATCCGAGATCTTGGTGGAAGTATGCGTACAGAGCAGTTTCGGATCAAACGAAGAAAGCCAGGTTTCTGTCTAGTTGTTTCTATCTAAAAATGTTGCATTTTTGTCTGCACGTGCAAATATATAAGCCTGTGTCTGGTTATGAGTTTTTTAGGCTCCTATATAATGAGGAAGGTATTTCAATAATGACGCTGAAAGATAAAACTTGTTCAGAAATTGAGCAAACATGTCAGACTTACGATTCTAAATCAAATATTGAGTCAAAAAAATAGGTCAAGTATTTCATCTAAAATTCCAAACCAGAAGTAATTGAGATTTGAAACATCAGCTCATCATCATCATCATCATCATCAACCGCACCTTATCCCACTATGTGGGGTCGGTGGTGTGAAGTTTATAGTGTCAATTAATTGTCTAAAATTAGTTAACACTACAAATTCACACAAAAGCAAAGTGGCAAAGTTTTACGCTGGATGCCCTTCTTGACGCAACTTTCATACGAAGGAGAAATGAGATGAAATTCCAAAAACCATCATCATCATAGGTCTTTCCACTTGCATGGAGAATACGATGAGACGGCGATGAGTTGAGATAGTTGCTTTAGTCATGTCCCATTACATGATTGATATTGTAAAATCAACATGTACATCATGGAACATGACCATAGATTTGAAACATCAGCTAGCTAGGAAAAATAAGAACAGAAAGCCTCTAAGAAGGTTGAGTGGAACTCGTAAGATGGATGCAATTACCTCATGTTGGAGGCAAAGGGCATCATATAAACATCAGCAGATTTTTGTATGACAACGTGTCTGCTCTGAATTTCCAGTGGGATATTGATTAACTCTAAACAGTTTTGGTGACATCTAGTTGAGACAACTTATATGCCTAGCTGATATTCACCACTGAATTATGGCTTCGAGGTGATTCTTCTGACTGTCTTTTGTTGGTTGTCCTTCTGAAGCACCTTTAAAAGGGTGGAACCCCAATTATTGACCCCTTGCTGTGTTAATAACTCAATATGCCAAATTCTATTCAACGAATAAATGGATGATTTGAAGCTGATGATTTTACATTGTTTTTTTATTTTGCCTTTCTTCTGAGTTTTAAACATTGATCTGGATGTTTTTTTGTCTCTTTTATATGTATATCAAAAAACGAAAAAAAAAACAAAAACAAAAAACAAATCTGAAGTAAAACTTGTCACTTGGAGTCATGAATTGTTTGATTGCCATCCTGGTGTTAATGAATTGTATTCTCCTTATTCCCCTTCTCTGTATATCTGTGTTATGAAGTACGTGTTACATACTTATCGCCCTCAATCTTGTCTTCATTGCTAGTGGAAAATTGGCATGGGAGCAAGTCTTGCGATATGCTAAATTACGTAAGAGATACATTTCTCTCTATGCTGGACTGCTGAAATCAGACCTTGACCGTGTCGTAGTTGATGACAATGAAGACATAGAGGAACTTGATCGGGAACTTGATATAGAAGTCATTCTTCAGTGGAGGTATATAAGGACTCTGTCTTGATGAATCGATGTTAATTATATGCTTGCTATGCCGTTTTGTGGAAGTTGGTGGAGGGTGTAGTTTCTTTATCCAATATAGCATGATGTCTGTGTGTGTTCTGCCTGTTGCTTTTTGGTTTAATGGGCGCATTATATTTGGAAATCAACATTGATGATGATAAATTTTCTTTAGTTTATACTATATGGGAGCTTCGAAACACCAAAATTGCTGTAGTGTGGCTTTTTGTTTGCTTTCTCACTTATCAGTAGAACATCAAGTTTCTTTCTGCAGACGTGCTCCACCCTTGTCTGTCCTTTTTTGTTTTTGTTTTTTGGTTTCCTAGATTTTTTTAATCAACATCAATGCCTTTTTGGTTAGCTGGGCAGCAGGTTGTTTAATGTCTTCAATTAACTTTATATTTTGTTAGACTGTATGTTTGATAGTTTATTAGTTGAACTTACTGGGTAACATGATGTTAACTCCAGAACTGATTTACTTTGTGATTCATAACTCTATATTTGTAGTCACTACATTATTTCCTTCAAGCAGGATGTTGGCCCATAAGTTTGTGGAGCAATCAGCAGGGTCAGAACGTTACCTGGAAAAGCAAAAAGCAAAGAAATCATGGTGGTCATTTGGATGGTGAGAGTCTACCTTGTATTCATGTTTCCTACTCTCGCAACTTCTTCATGAGCTCAGCATCTTTTCTTATACATATGTGATTGCATTGCAGGAGCAGTCAACCTGTCAAAGATGAAAGTGAGCCGGGGACTCTGACTGAGGAAGATTGGAAGAGATTGAATGATATTATTGGATATAAGGAAGGTGATGATGAACAATTGTTGACCCATGACAATGGGAATTTGCCGTATATTTCGTTGAGCCTTCACATGAAACATAATGCATCTAAGCTAATTGACTCCCAGGAGTGCCTTGCTGACTTATCCTGTGATAATCTTGAGTGTTACATAAAACTTTATTCAGAGGCAAAAATTGTCGACATAAAATTGGGATCATACAGATTATTGTCCCCAAATGGTCTTCTTGCTGCGGTATGGTGCCTCTCTCTCTCTCTCTCTCTCTCTCTCTCTCTCTCTCTCTTTCTCTCTTCCTATTGTCTGATGTGTTTATTTGTTACAGACTATATATACAGTCGACAGTAACACCATACCATCGCACTTAATTTTTTATGCAGAGTGAAATTGTTTCTGATTCATTAGTTGCTGTCTTCTGCTATAAACCTCCTGATGCTGATGTAGACTGGAGCGTGGTTGCTAAAGCTTCTCCCTGTTATGTCACTGTAAGACATCACGGTGCTTTTATCTAATATTTTGTTGTCTCAATGTACGACTTTGAATGATTTTTGCTCTTGGTTCAGTATTTGAAGGATTCCATCAATCAAATCATCAACTTTTTTGAAAGTAGTGCTACCGTAAGTCAGACTCTAGTTCGGGAAACTGCTTCTGCGGTGCAGGTTTGTACCTCATCCTTGTTGAGCTTTAAAGTTTTTGTTTTTCTCATTGTTAGAGGCATATACAATTTTCATTCCTCTTTATTATAGGTATTAATCAGTAATTTAAATGAGGTTTGGGTTTTTAGGAACTAGGGTTGGGTTGGGAAGGAGTGTGTGAGTGGAGCGGGGCAGAGGGTCAAAACAGATATTTTAATATCATCAACACTAATATGGAAGAGCACTTTTGGAGGCTAGATGCAACAGCTCATGTAGCAGCAAGATTTTCAAAATTAATGCATATTACTTGGGGATAATTACAAAAGTCATGGATCGTGCCAAAGTCATGTGTCACACGATCGTACCACAGTCACATGATCGTGCACATAAAGTTGGAGGAAGGGTATATTGGGAAATGTTTGGGGGTTTAAAAAGAGGGTGAGTGTATTTAGAGGAAAATGGGGGTGTGAATAATGCCTTTCTAAAACGAAATACTTACGCATTCAACATTAAGTATATTAGGAATATTTCAACACTTCGCTCAAGCTGAGTGTAAATGTTGATCAGTCCCAGTTTGACTTTTTTTGTTTGGTTAAGAAACAAATGTACTTATTGACAAAAGATAAATATAAAGTACAAAGGACGAGAAGTCCTAATTGAAACTTAAAGACTACAAGACACAACACTCCAATCTCTCATTATGCTAGATACAAAAATTCTTTAAACTCTTTTTGATTTGAAATCCACCAAGCAGCCGTGAACTTAACCCTATACCACACCTCCTCTAAAGACTCCTCTATATCTTCAGATATTCTTCTATTCCTTTCTAACCATAGATACCAACATATAACATCAACGGTCACTTTCCAAAACACGTGACCCCTGGGACTAGTTATGCTGCTAGCATTGTCCAAAAACAAATCAGCTACTGTAATTGGGCTAGTCCATTGTGCTCCCATTTCCTTTAATGCTTTGAAACATAAATTGAGAGGATTGCAAGTAATTGGGATGACTGAATAGTAGTTTCTGACATACTTCGACAATCGGCTGTGAAAGCTGAAAAAGCAAGGTTAGGGTTATATGGATACTGGCAAAAAATGGTAAAGGGTGACTGTAGTGAAGGTAAGTCATGGAGGAAAATTGGTTATGAAGGCCTATAGAAAACTGAATATTCCCAAATAATGAAGCCTCATGGCTCTGATACTGTGCTGTACATCACTATGGGAAAATTGGGAGACTGTATCTGTATTCTGTCTATATATTACAGGAGCCATTTTTTCAGGCTATATGTAAGAAATTGAAGTAAGCAAAACAGCAACTAACTAAATTTGGAAACTCTATAATCATGGGATTGTGATCCCTGATCCTCTGGCAATCAAATTCCTAATGTCTAGGAAACCAATTTTAACATGATTCCCAGATCACTAATCAAGGAAATTAACATGTATTTTTTTCCAACAGAGACTTATGGAAATTTCTCTATGGCATTTTGAAGGCTTGCGATCAGTCCTGTGTCAAATGATGCTTTGATTGCCAATTGTTTTAAGCATGTAGAGTTTTTCTTTGTGCTTCTTTAATATACACACATCTCATTGATGCAATTTAATTGACCATTCTTCTGCAATTAAAATGGCATTCTGGTATGATGTAAATTGAAATTTTCTGTTTTTAACCTTGGAATATACATATAGGTATGTATGGGTAGATATTAACTATATTTTTTTTTATTGTACTTGGGAAGACACAAGACTTCAATTTTCTCTTGTTTCACCGCCTAGCAACTATAATTTGCAGACTACTTATGTTGTTTAACCTTTTCTTTTTGTCGAGTTTGCACTATCTGGCTTTGATGCTTATTTGGATTGTGCTGACCCAACATATAAGAGTTTTCTTATAACAGTACTACACAGTATTGACCTCGCACATTGCTGAACTCACCCTCCTTTTTTTTTCTGGTCACTAATTGCAGCAGCAGATTTCAATTGCTGCCAGCACTGTTTCAGTTACATCTTATCTTGCTTGAACTTTGGATGAATTTGCTAAATTTTAGGTTCTCCATAGTAGTTGTGTGTCCTTAACTTGAACAACTTCTATATATATTTTTTTGTTCACTTGCTTCTATCGTAAAATATATATAATTTCTATCTGGTGTTTTATTTTAATGTATTCTGCTTTCAGATGACAATTGATGAAGTCAAGCGCACAGCAGCCAAGCAAGTGAACCGAGCATTGAAGGAGCGTACAGGTTTTTTTTTCATTGTTTTAAAGTTAGTGGCAGTAATTGTCATTAATTTGGGATTGACTATGATGCAGCTTTGACTGTTGGTATGTTGTTGTGTCTTTAGCTTAGAGGACATAGCTGGGTTAAAAAGCGCCATAGGCCATGCACTTAAGTTGGTTAGCGTAAAAAACACTTAGATACTGCTTAGCATCCCCAGTTGGCTCATGGAACAAAGGATGTTTATACTGGAAATGGTTCGAAAATGAAGCTTAGCATCCCCAGTTTGCTGCCGCGATCAAGCTAAGCATGAAAATAGTGATTTTCCCAGCAGTTCTATTTTTGCTATAATTTGTGAAGAAAAGGACTGGTGGTATTATATTGACATTTTGGAGGATTGAATCAACTAGAATGTATTTACCCTCCAAGAGTATATGATAACGTCAATCAATGTATATAAGACCTTATGGTTAAATTAAGATGGTATGGTGGTGTATGTAGTGGTAATTCTCCCCATATGTCCAAAATTATAGCCCATTTATTTTTTATTTCTGCTAAAACAACTCGGGGAAAATCACTTGTCAGCCATAACTTTGAGTCTTGAGCTAATTGTGGATATATGTTTGGCCCAGGTTTTTGTTGGATTTGGATATTGCGGCGCCCAAAATTACTATTCCTACTGACTTTTATCCTGATAGTGTCCACCCTACAAAGCTTCTGATTGACTTGGGAAAGTTAGTGATCCGTTCTCAGGTTAATTTCCTAAGCCTTGAGACTGGTGGACTGATTTTTTGGTTGCAATGTATTTATTTTGAGAGCAATATGTTCAGGATGATGCTGAATATGCTTCACCTGAAGAGATGAACATGTACTCGCAATTTGATCTGGTTTTGAGAGATGTATCAGCTTTCCTAGTTGATGGTGACTATAGCTGGAACCAGGTTTCTGTAAATAGAACCGATGGTTCATCGAAGTGTAGCTTTATCAGTTTCCTACCAGTTATCGACAGATGTGGTGTATTTCTAAAGCTTCAGCAGGTAGCTATTAAGCTTTGTTTTGAAAATTGATAAGAGTTCTCATGCAGGTGTCTATTAATTTGGTATCCAGTCAAGTTTTATGTATTCATTTTGGCTCTTCAGATTAGATCGCCAGTTGCCTCCTTACCCTCAACAAGGCTTGCTATGCGGTTACCCTCCATAGGGTTTCATTTTTCTCCATCTCGTTACCATCGTTTAATGCAAGTAGCTAAAAGTTTTCAAGGGGATCATGAGGACCATCCTGATCTTGTCCGGCCTTGGGAGGAAGCTGATTTTGCAGGCTGGTTGTATCATCTTGCACGAAAGGTCGCTTGGTTGTTTTCTTTTTTTGTGAGTTACCTAATATGAAAATGATAAGTTTGTGGTTTCATGGCTCATTTTCTGATCTCCTTCCATCTTCTGTTGTTTAGGGCGTTGGTGGTAGAGAAGCTGTATGGCAGCGGAGATATATCTGTGTAGTTGGACCCTTTGTTTATGTGTTAGAAAATCCTGAGTCAAGAAATTATAAACAATATTTCAGGTTTGAACTGGACTGCTTAAATTCTTTTTATCTGGTTTGTGCAATTGATAAAAAATAAAATTTAGTGGTCTGGCTTGTGTGAAGCAGAGTCGGGTAACTTTAAGGGTTTTCCTTGACGCAGAGCTGTGGTAAATGGATTACACTATTATAGGACTAGGAGAAGGGAATATCCTGGAGAAACAAAAATGAAGAGATCTTGAGATAGTGTGGGTGGTGGAGGTTAAAAACTTTTATTGGGTTTTGATACAACCTTAGTAGAATATAAAATCTCATGCCCCATCTATGGCGTTCTTGTGTATGTCCTAAAGTATCTGAATGTTGAAACTCTGTTTTTATGTTGTGTGGATACAAAGTTTAAACATGAAAAGAATATAGTTCAACTCATTTTTGGCAAATCATTGGGGAGTTGGTGGTGATGTGAACAGGATTACGCCTAAAATTATGAGAATGTAAACTAGTTGCATAGATAGTCATGACTAGAAAGTGAGTTGAAGAAATTTCTGCATGGCATTGTGATGAAGTAAAGAGCCTTATAGATAACTTAAAGAGAAACTTTATTGGAATTGAAATAACAGGGAATAACAATGGAAATCCTAAGATAATCCACCAGCAAGAATAAGTTTCTTGCCCATAGCCGCAGCTGTAATTCTAAGACAAAATTCTCGATGATTATTCACTGAGATATTCCCCCATTTATAATGCTAATACTGACTCTAAAAGGCAAGAATATCAGTAATTGATTACACAGCAAAAATAGATTAATAAATCCTAATCTTGTGCCTTAGACTGATTTCCTTATGAGGGCTGATTTCTTTCCTTCCTTCGAGAGTACACGATCCACTGCTTTGGGCCTTGCTGTGCACGATTTGCATCATTGCCACCTGCCAAAGAAATAGCCTTGTCCACAAGGCTGGACTCAGGAAATTGGCCACGAAAATCAGTCAGATCAATCCATGTAGCATCATCTATTGAGCGACCTTCCCAGCGAACTAAAACTTCATAGTCACCTGGAGAGCCAGAAATTTTCTGCCTAACATCCAATATATCTTGGGGTATATATCCAGCCTCTTCCACTGCTAGACCTTCAGGAAGTTGAGTAATGGCAGGGTGTTGGCCCGTAACAGCCCGCAGTTGGGAAATATGAAAAACAGGATGCACCCGCGCGGATGGTGGTAATTCAAGTTTGTAGGTAACAGCACTCAATTTCTGTAGGATTTTAAAGGGGCCAAAGTACCTGGAGACAACTTTTGGTTGATTCGCCGCTGAACAGTGGATTGTCTATGCGGTCGGAGCTTAAGTAAAACAATGTCACCCTCGTTAAACTCCAGATCACGTCTTTTTTTGTTAGCATAGTTGGTCATGCGCTGCTGGGCTTTCTCCAAATTGTAGCGGAGCTGACGGAGGATCTCATTTCGGTCGGTATGTTCTTCTGCAACTGCTGCGACACAAAATTCTCCTGGTAAGTACTGATGCAAGGTAGGTGGGGCACTGCCGTACTGATTCAAAGGGGGTCCGTCCCGCAGCTCCCTTGAATGAGGTATTGTACCAGTACTCAGCCCAATGTAGACACCGACCCCAGTGTCTGGTTTGCTCTGATGTAAAGCATCGTAGAGACTGCTCAAGACAACGATTCAAAACTTCAGTTTGGCCATCCGTTTGGGGGTGATAGGCGCTACTCATCCGGAGCTTGGTGCCTAATTTAGCAAATAATTCAGCCCAGAAATGACTCAAGAAGATGGGGTCGCGATGGCTAACAATCGATCGCGGCACTCCGTGCAATCGAGCAATTTCCTTAGCAAAAAGTTCAGCAAGAGATTTAGCAGTAAAAGGATGGCGCAACCCCACAAAGTGGGCATATTTTGAAAAGCGATCAACAACGACCCAGATACAGTCAAATCCATTAGAGCGAGGTAAACCGTTGATGAAGTCCATAGCAATATCTTCCCAAATGGCAGATGGAATTGGCAATGGTTGTAGTAGGCCAGCCGGGGAAAGAGCCTCATACTTATTCTTTTGGCACACAAGGCAGTTGGACACAAAATTCTGAACTTGTTTCATCATCCCTTTCCAATAAACATTAGCAGCGATGCGGCGATAAGTGCGGTATGCACCTGAGTGGCCTCCAATTGGAGTGGAATGATATTCTTCTAAAAGTTTAGGAACCCATGGTGACTTAGCCGGGAGAACAATGCGCCCTTTGTAGAAAAGGCGACCGTTAACTCGTTGATAGGGAGGGACACTTGTTGGGTCATTTTGTAGCCGCTCTACAACAGATTTAAGGTCGGGGTCTTGATTTATTGCTGCTTCGAGCTCTGCCCAGTCCACCCATAATGGTAAGGATATGGCGGCCAATTCCGATTCTTCATTTTGGCGAGAGAGGGCATCTGCAACCTGATTACTCACCCCAGGCTTGTATGTAACAACAAAGTCGCACCCTAGTAGTTTAGCCACCCAATTTTGCTGCGAAGGGATGGTAATGCGCTGTTGCAGCAGATGCGGCAAACTACGGTGGTCAGTGCGAACTGTGAATCTCCGACCTATGAGGTACGGGCGCCAATGTTGAATGGCTAGTACCAAAGCCATTAACTCCTCATATGCTGAGAGTGCCAGTGTTCTACCTGCCAATGCTTTGCTAAAATACGCAATTGGTCGTTGGTCTTGCATTAACACATCACCTATACCAATCCCGGAAGCATCACACTCAATGACAAAAGGTTGAGAGAAATCTGGAGTGGCTAAAACTGGTGAAGATGTCACTGCTTGTTTCAAAGCATCAAATGCACGTTGGGTCTCTGCATTCCATGTAAACTTTGGGCCAACATCTTTTTTAATAATGCCGTTAGTGGTTGTGCAATCTTTCCGTAGTCTTTGATGAAGCGTCGATAGTAGCCGGTGAGACCCAAAAATCCCCGAACTGCCTTGGTTGTTTTTGGTTGGGGCCACCTTAAAACGCTGGAGACTTTAGATGGATCCATGGCCACCCCGAAATAGGAGACAATGCGACCCAAATATTCCACTGTGGAACGGCCGAAGTGACATTTTTTTTCATTAGCTTGAAACTGGTGAAGGGTAAGCAACCCCAGCACCTTGGTTAAATGGTCCAAGTGAGCTGTCCAGGAAGTGCTATATACCAAAATATCATCGAAGAATACTAGCACGAAGTGTCGGAGGTAGGGCCGAAAGACATCGTTCATAATGGCTTGGAAGGTACCCAAACGGCATAACCAGAAACTCATAATGGCCCGAGTGAGTTCGAAAAGCTGTTTTGGCCACATCTTGAGGGGCGACCCGAATTTGATGATACCCTGACCGGAGGTCAATTTTAGAGAAGTATCGTGCACCATGTAATTCATCTAACATTTCCTGTATAACTGGAATGGGATATTTGTCAGCCACTGTCACTTTGTTAAGCTCGCGATAGTCCACGCAAAACCGCCAACTGCCATCCTTCTTTTTGACGAGGAGCACCGGGCTAGAGAACGGACTAGAACTTGGTTGGATGACGCCGGCAGCCAACATTTCTCCAACCAAACGTTCAATTTCGTCTTTCTGGTAGTGATTATATCTGTAAGGTTTAACACTTACTGATGTGGTGCCTGCTTTCAGAGTAATCCGATGATCATTCGGTCAAGCTGGTGGTAGTCCCGTAGGTTCTCCAAACACTTGGGGGTGTTGTTGTAACAACTTTTGCAATTGTGAGCTCTCAGTAGGAGAAATTTCACTCTCATTTTGGGCCAATGTTGGGCTGGCTGTGATTTCCCATAACCAACAACTGTAGTCAACCTCTTCCAACTTGTCTAGAGCCTTGAAGGAGATAGGAATTCGAGATAAGGAAGGATCACCCACCAAGTGTACTGCTCGATCCCCCACGTGAAAGTCCATCGTTAAATTGGCCCAATTGGCCTTGACATCTCCCAATGTTTCAAGCCAAGCAACCCCCAGAATTAGGTCAATGCCGCCCAATGGAAAAGCAAAGCAGTCAACTGGCATAGTAATTGGACCCAAATCGACTGGTAGGTGGGTAAACTTGCCTTCGGATTCGGCGCGGCGGCCATCTCCCAATCGAACCCCAAATCGTTGAGTAGGTTCCATGGGTTGCCCCAACGTACCAGAGAGATTGCTGGAAATAAAATTGTGGCTTGCGCCGCTGTCCACCATGATTAGGACCTCGGTGTGAGCTATGCGGCCCCGAAATTTCATGGTCTTGGGCCCGTCAAATCCGCCAATTGCAGATAAGGGAAGTTCAATTCGAGTAAATTGTACCACACCAGAGTCGGATGCCTCGAAGGCAAAATCGCTAGAGGCCGTTTCCATCTAGCCTTCATCCTCTCCTGCAATTAAGGTGCGCAGAGATTTGTTAGAGCACACGTGTAGCGGGCTGTAGGGTAGCTTGCAACGAAAACAGAGGCCTTTAGTGCGTAAATCCAAGTATTCCTGGTGTGAGTAATGGCGAACTCCTCTCTGTGATACCGTGTTGTTGTTGCGTGGTATTTGCGGCGCTGGCAAGGCTTTTTGTGATGAAGCGTTGTGCGCTCCTCTGTTCTCAAAACGGGTAGGAGAAAAATCAGACGTGGGCTGGGTAGGAAAAGTAGAAGTGGGGTTTGGGCCTATATTGGAAGTTGGCCTAGGTGTCCAGCCTAACCCAAATCCGGTAGTCCATCTCTTAACAGTGGTGTCCTGCGTATTTTTCCCTTGCGGTCGATTACGTAAAGCAAAATCCAATTCACGCTCGACGGATCTAGCAACTTTCATGGCGGATCGTAAGTCTACAACATCATTTGGCCGGAGACGCACTCGAATTTCTTCCTTCAACCCATTGAGGAATAAACCCAATTGGACATGTGGTGCGAGATTTGGAACTTGAGCAGCCCGTGCCCGAAATTCATTGGCATACTCATCCACCGTTCCAATCTGATGTAACGCTGCTAATTGCTCGACAGGAGGTGCTGACAAATCGCCACCGAATTGGTCCATCAGTTCTGTTTTGAACTCCCCCCAAGTAAGAGTAGGAATCTGTTTTTGCAGCCATCGAAGCCAATGGAGTGCCACAAAGTACTGGTCCACCCAAGCCAACCAGCCAATAGGATCGGTGCCATTAAAGGTAGGAATATCAATATTTTTGGTGGAAGGATACATATCATCAGGGGTGTCTGGAGATTGGGATGGTTTAATCACGCTGGTTTGGCCAATATGGTCGTCTTGGGTTGCATCGCTGGAGGCCTTGTTGTGTATTGAAGAATATAGCAGGTCTGTGATTTTGGTGATTGATGACTCGAGTCCGGAAAGCCGACGATCCATGTTAGTGAGATTTGTATCAACACTGGTGAGTCGATTGTCAAGATCTGATTGACTCCTCTCCGTCGCTTCAACTCTTGCTTCCATGCGAGTCATAAGGGTTTGCAGGTCGGACCAATTTGATGGAGTAAAGAGCCTTATAGATAACTTAAAGAGACAAACTTTATTGGAATTGAAATAACAGGGAATAACAATGGAAATCCTAAGATAATCCACCAGCAAGAATAAGTTTCTTGCCCACAGCCACAGCTGTAATTCTAAGACAAAATTCTCGATGATTATTCACTGATACATTGCCCCCATTTATAATGCTAATACTGACTCTAAAAGGCAAGAATATTAGTAATGGATTACACAGCAAAAATAGATTAATAAATCCCTAATCTTGTGCCTTAGACTGATTTCCTTATGAGGGCTGATTTCTTTCCTTCCTTCGAGAGTACACGATCCACTGCTTTGGGCCTTGCTGTGCGTGATTTGCATCACATTGTAAGTTGTATATGCACCGAATTGACAGCGTTCCCATTTGCCACCAAGTCTTCAAAATACTGGAATAGTCAAATTTATATATTAAAATGTCAGTTATCTAAGTAACTGTAGCTTTTATATGCCTGGTTTCTTTCTGATTTTGCACCAGGCTGCATCAATGTCTACATTATCTTGTTGATTTTTATAGTGCTGACATGGTCCTGTGATTTTTCTCATTCTAGCCTACGAGGTAAACACCTATATCAACTTCCCGCTGATTTTCTTGGAAATGTGGAACACTTGTTGGCTGTTGGTGATGCTGAGAGCCCCAATGTCAAGGTAGTCCCCAGAATAATAAGCCGACATCACTTTGGTTTTAGTATTGTTTTTATGGAGCTTCTTGGTTTATGGTTCTGTGTGGCTTTCTTATGAATGTCTTACCTTTCTAGGTTGTGGAAGATGCAAATGCTTTAATTTTCCGTTGCGACTCTGAAAATTCAAAGAGAACTTGGCAAAGCTACCTTCAGGGTGCGATTTATCGAGCATCGGTACGCTATAGCAATTTATTATGTTAAATTGCCTACTTCATCTCTACACCTGTGCTCTATAGCAATTACTTTGTAATTTGTGGCACTTAGACTTCCAAACGTTGCGCATAGGTATGCTGGCTAATGCTGGAGTTGCTGGAAATTATGGATTCCTATACTGATGAACCATCAATATTTGGAGTGAAATATTGTATAATTCTGAAATGGAATAGGCATGTGATGTCAAATTTCACTTACTCTAGTAATATCTTTTTCATTCTCCAGCTTCTCCCCGACCCTACCTAGTCAAACTGCCATCCTGTGTTGTTATGTTGCTGTACCTTGGTATTGTGGTCTTGCTCGTTTTTGACACCTGACTGCAATCCAGTGAACAAAGCATATGCCTGTTTTTTTGGCTATCCTTTGTAAAAGCTTCTCTAAAATTTTCATTAATTTTCACTTATATCAAAATGGAAAAGTACAATCAGTTGAAGAGAGGAAAACTAGAGGAGAACAACCAGATCCGGTAACCTAAGCGTCAGAATCTGGAACTGATAAGGATCTAATTTCCTGGGGTTACAAGATCAAATATAGATGTGAATAAAACAAGCTTCTATTTTTCTTTCTGATCATGTAAACTGGACAGTGCTTTTGTGTGATGATATTATTTTTCTTTAATGTCTTCATATGTCTGGCCCTCTTGCTGTGACATTAGAACTATGAATTTTCTGAATATGAGTGTTTTGAGTAGCCAGATTTGCAGCCCTCAATTTCTTCTCATTTTTTGGGCTCTTTTCTTGCCAATTCTTCCTTGTTGGCTAAGGTTGGAGTTTATTAAACTTGTTATACAGTGGTGTAAGATAAAGCTATAGACAATTTTCCAGAAGTTTGAGCTAGTTGAATGAACAGTATGCTGAGTCTACTTATCTTTAGACCAATAGTATTGTTCTGACAAGTAACTCAGTCTTTGTTTAAAATCTTATTTTTGACCATTTTAAATGACATCAGGTTCTCAGATAATTTTACAGTTCAGAGGAGTTTCTTTCGGTGGTTAGAATTTTTTTTCCATGTTTTGCTAGTGAAGTTGTTTCTCATGTGGAAGAATCTTTGAATGTTTGTGCAGGGAACTACTCCTGTGACTGGTCTAAATGAAACCTTATCGGATTTGGAAGACTCTGAAGTTAACAATCCTGATTCCACAAATTCATCGACGACAGAGAAGTTATTTTTGACTGGCATACTGGACGAGTTGAAGATAAGTTTCAGTTACTGTAGCCTGGTACGTAGTTTTCTCAGACCTACTGTTTATGTAGGAAGTTGGATATCAACCTGCTAAAATATTGAAAATGAGGTCCTGCTTATACTTTTCCAGCATGATCAAAATTTTATGAAGATGCTTCTTGCCGAGGAGAAGCAGTTGCTTGAGTTCCGAGCGATAGGCGGACACGTAAGATAAATGCTCATATCTGTTTTATATTGCATTACATGCATTTATACCTTCTTGTTGAGTTGTTCAATTAATCTGGTGCAGGTTGAACTTTCGATTAGAGAGAATGATATTTTCATTGGCACAGTCCTTAAAGCTTTGGAGATAGAAGATTTAGTTTGCCGCAAGGGAACATCTCAGTTCTATGTAGCAAGATCATTCATCAGGAATGCAGACGCACCTTCCCTTTTGGATAATACTAATAGTTTAACTCAAGCTAGCAGTAATTTTAGCCAATGTGAAGGAGATGATGAGTTTTATGAGGCGTCTGAGAATCTTAATGATTCGGTTGGTAGTCCCCTGTCACCAGGTGATGAAATGGAGCATATGAGTTCTCGAATAATCACACAACCAGATAGCTCAGACCTGAAAGCCCCTAGTTTTATGCGTGTTGCTGGTGTACTGCCTTTTGATGTTACTTATCTGGAAGCTGGTCAGATGGGAGTTACTGATGAGTTAGACAGTTTTGTCAAAGCTCAGATAGTTATTTTCGACCAGAATTCACCACTTTATTCCAGTGTTGATAAACAAGTAAGTTGTATCTCTAGTGAGGTTCTTCCAATTCTCTTGTGCCTCATATCTCTCATTGATAGCACGTGATAGTTGATAGATATCCCATGTTAAAATTGGGAAGATGTTTGCATCTTGTTGCTAATCTTTCAAATATGATTTGGTCATATCATATGATGTGATAAACTTGTTTAAAGCCTAAACAAATTAAAAAATAAGCAAGTCCTGTTTAATATATTAATAACAATATGCCTCGCCATGCTGAGAATCAGTTTGATACTTTAATAAGATGCTCTAAATACCAGGGCAGATAATGTAGGCTTCTTGATGTTAGAATTATAAACTTGATGATAGTAGCGTGGGTTTGAAGATGGAGAAGAAGAATTGGACGAAGAGAAAACTCTTCGGACGGTGCAGCTTTATTGTTACCCTAACATCCCAAGAGAATATCTCTCAGTGATTGCGGGTGGTACGAAATGCCATCAGAATAAGTCATCAACAGTAATTGTGTAAAACTTGCAAATAGTTCAAGGAGTGCCAAACAATAACTGAAACCACTAGGTTTCTCTGAAAGTTTTAGATTACTATTTAGTATCTCATCTGTGGTTTAATTATAGTCGAAGTACAACTTCCAAATTAATGTCTAGTACCATCAAGGATCACCCTACCCATAACCTTGATATAGTCCAAGTTTTTGTAATAATACTCTGTTTGATGTAGAGATCGGGGTGTATGGGCGTATCTGATCTGAGGTGATGGTCTTAGGGGACAGGTGAGACGAGGAATTTTTGGAATAATGAGTGTGTGGGTAATCCACTACTTGATGAGAAGTCACAAATTGAATTCCTAAATTTTTTTTAAGTGTCCCCACATCTTTGATTGAAAACTTTGACATCTGATACAGCTGCGGGAAATTTGATAATTTTAGTGGGCTAAATGACAATCTTTAATCTTTTATATGTTATGATTATCCACTGCAGAGTGCAATACTCTATGCACAGATGTTTGGTACATATCTTGATTTGTCTCCTTTTTTAATTGCAGGTGGCAGTCACACTCTCCACTTTGTCATTTTACTGTCGTGAGACCTACTATACTAGCCATTATGGAATTTGTAAATTCTATTAACATTCAGGAGGATAGCTTTGAAACTCTTAGTGATACAGCTTCAACAGCTGTTGCGCCACATGATACGTCCAAGGAAATTGTGAATGATGGTCTGCCCTCAGCTCCAATGGAAGAGCCTGTAGTTAAATCTTTACTGGGAAAGGGAAATCCAGAGTGATTTTTTATTTACTGTTGAACATGGCTCGTGCTGAGATATTTTTGATGAAGGAAAATGAATCTAAACTTGCTACTTTGGCTCAGGATAATTTTCTTACTGATATTAAGGTGCATGTCGTCCTTTTCTCTCTGGGTCCAGAATTTATAATATCATACTTGGATTAATCGGAAATTATCCCTCCATGTGACAGGTGTTTCCTTCTCTTTTAGTATAAAAGCATCCCTTGGGAATCTTAGAATAAGCGATGACAGTCTCCATAGCAGTCATATCTATTTCTGGGCCTGTGACATGAGGAATCCTGGTGGTAATTCATTTGTAGAGGTATTTATGATTTGTTACTTCTACTCATGTCTTCAGTTTGGCGTCTGTTTGGTTTTATAGCTTTACTCTTTGATTTCCAAAGTTTCATTCGTGAAAATCCATGGAATGGGCTTTCGGTTAATTGTGCTTTGTTGCTGTCTCTCTCTCTCTCAAACATTTGACTATTAGTTTGAACAAGTAGTACTGTTCGTTTATCCTCCAACAAAAAACATCTCCTTGATAATTCACCATTTTCAACAAATATATTTCATGCTTTGAAATGTCTGTTGTATGAACAAGATGACCCTGTGTACAAGGCTTGCATAGATAACTCCTGTTTCCAGGCTTCAAAAATGTTTTATTTCAAGCAATCTTCCTTGTACTTCTGGTTGATAAAGTTACTTCCTAATTTTATTTGATGTGATATATATGTATACATATATGTTACCTATTTGAAACCCCCGAATTTGCATCTTTGTTATCTTAATTTTTATCTCCACTTGAGATTTATTATGTTATTTTCTTGTGTATGATTAACTTCCAATAATTGTGCGGCGAACGTGCAGTTGGTATTTTGTTCCTTTAGTGCTGATGATGATGACTATGAGGGTTATGACTACAGCCTCCTTGGGGAGCTGTCTGAAGTGCGAATTGTCTATTTAAATCGCTTTCTTCAAGAGGTCACTTAATCTTGACTTATTTTTCCTCATTTCGTGATCCTTTTTATTGTAATGTTGTATTCAATGTATCCCGTGTTAATCATTTTCAGGTTATCAGTTACCTTATGGGTCTTGTTCCAAGCAGTTCCAAAGATGTTATCCAAATAGAAGATCAAGTGACAAACTCACAGAAGTGGCTTACAAGAAGTGAAATCGAAGGTTCACCTGCAGTGAAGTTGGATCTTTCACTTAAAAAGCCAATCATTGTAATGCCTCAGAGAACAAATAGCTTAGAGTGAGTCTGAAAATTTTCTGGAATGCATTATGCTTGCTGCTTGGCTATCTACTATTAAATAATTAATGCGAACTCAGGTATGATTAATATATAATCCTCTCTTTGTTGCAGTTATTTGAAACTCGATGTAGTTCAAATCACTGTTAAGAACATGTTTAGATGGCTTGGTGGGAGCAAAAGCGAAATCAAGGCAGTACATGTGGAAATTTTAGAAATTCGTAAGATACTTTTCCACCTTCAAGCTTGTCATTTAAAAGTAGTAAGATTGAAATGAGGTTGGTCCCCCAAAAGTTTCTGTTTTACTTTTTTCATTGGCTTGAAAGTTGATTTCATCATTTCTTCTTGTGCATTATAATTTCTTTGCAACCTAGTCTTGGTAAAGTGGTGTATCATTTGTAGCTATATTGCTATAGTTGCTAATTGTTATAATGTTTTGCTTGTAAGCAAAATAATATAAGCAAGAAAGCAAAAGATAGGCATTAACCAAGCGAAAACATTATGTGATCGGAATTGAGATATGCATTGTGATATATCACATGTAAGCATAATTTTTCCTTTTCATATTGATCATATGTCATTTTCATAGTTTACAAGACAAATCTCGCTCATATCATACTTAATCATCGTGGTATCTGTTCCAACCCATACTCCAGACAGTTAAACAAAAGAAACTGGCATAGCTCTACTATTCTAGCCGGTCTAACAAGAAAAATAAACATGGCCAACTCTAGCAGGAGAATGTCATCTTCACAACACTCCTCTTGACATTCTGCCTAGATACTCCGAGTTTTGATCTATAAATTTCAATTGGTTTTGGGACACGCCTTTGTCATGAGCCACTGACTGGAGCTCCAGTGTACCAAATTTATTTTCTTCTCAGATTCTCTATTGGCATGGTACTGCTTGGGCGGCCTGCCATGCTGGACAAGATTGTTGGAAATGGTTATGTCTGACTTGTTGTCCACTCAAATCACACTAGCTTCCTTCTGGTTTTGCCCTAATTATGTCAATAAATTTCTCAACCAGATAGCTTATAGAATTATCAATGCTCCTGCTCCAGTCACTATAAGAATAACGGACCATAATTTCACTGTCACGCTTAAATAACATACATATTTGTCCAAAGTCCCTTTGATATATCTTAGCACTCTTTTTGGCAGCACCTTAACTTGGAGAATGCATGAATCTTGACAACATTCTTATAGAGAACATTATCAGCCCAAATTTTAAATGCTGCAATACATCAAACTTCATCTTTATTAAATACTTAGCAAAACCAATAATTATCTATAAACAATAGGAATAATTGTTGCACTTGGAGAAGGTACACTCATAGAGTAGCGGCCTGCCTTCTAGGTCGCGAGTGTCCCCACAAACCAACACAAGCCTTTCTAGCGTGCTTTTGTCCCACTCACACGCTTCTGGGAAGTTCCCAGGAGGTCGCCCATTCCAAATTTGCTTCAATTTAAGCACGCTTAATTATGGATCTTTTAAGTTATGGCGCCTGAAAAGATGCATATTATTAATAAGGGTGGATCCTATCAAATCCTTTATACAGTCCTATACCTACGCGGCCTCAAAATCCTTTTTCTTCTTCTGGTGTGGGATCGTGTTCCCTACCCATAGAAACCTGCCAAGAGCCACTCCTTGTCCGTGCTTCCTCTTTTGCACCGACGATCACTCCCCGCCCTCATCGGCCAGGGACGCCACACATAGACCCCAATTATCGGTGCTTATAAGCTGCGGTTTCCCTTTTTCTCTCCAATTACTGTCATAAAATGGCAGCATACATTGCTTTCCAAATTGGCTCACATTACACACATCACTTATCATATGGTTGACCGGCAAAATAATTACTAAATTCTTGTGTGCATACTCGTCAAAGTTGAATAGCTTAAGAGAGCGAACTGTCTGCGCATAGGACAGATTTACTTACTGTGCTAGTGTTAGCGTGCAACTTTGATTCATTCTAATCTAGATAGGTCTTGTTTTCCATTTTCAGAGTACTTCATTCTCAAAAGGATCTTACATATTGCATGACAATCTTGAAAGTGCTAAACATAGTTACTCTCTAGCTGCCCCACGATTATTAGGTTTGATATATCTCAGATAAAAGGTCTTGTTTTCCATTTCCAGAGTACTTCATTTCCAAAGGGATCTTACATATTGCATGTCAATCTTGAAAGTGCTAAACATAGTTACTCTCTAGCTTGCCCCATGATTATTAGGTTTTGATATATCTCAGGACATAATATAGGACATGTGTAATTCACTTAGTATTTGAGGACATTGATACCATACCTTTCATTTTCACCTTCGCGTGCTTTCTTCTGTCTTCACCCATGAGCTACTGGATCTGTCAGACTCATGGAAAGTACTTGCATCTCGTCACGTGGTTTGTACAACCTTTATTAATAACCTAGCTTTTTCTTCTTCTTGTAGAATATTAGCAACTTAAAGGTTCTTACTTTTTGTTTTGCATTCTTAGCAATGTGAGCTTGAGTTTGCCCTCCTTGAGATTTCCCTCGTTCTTGAACAATTTTTCCACATAACTAATTCGCTTACAGGCTTGACTCTTTTCACATGAGCCCCGCATCGGTAAAAATTTTCAGTTCAACTTCTTTTGCTGCAATGGGGACAAGGTGGACGCTCCCTTTCTTGCCTCCATTTTTTCAGTTGTCACCTTCTTCCGTTTGCTTATCTTTGATTTCTATATCCAGATTCATTTTTTCCACCACTGGTGCTGCTTGTTAGCTTTTCAATTTGTTTAGCCAAAAGTGATCCTTGCGTCGCGTCCTTTTGTTTCGAAGTCCTTCGCTTGATTGCTTGAAAATTATTGACCACTTCATTGAGTGTTAATGTTGACTAGTCCTTTGGGTTTTTAGCGAGGACATTTGTGTTCAAATCTTTCAGGTATACTTACAAGGACTTTGCTCACTGTTCTTTTATCGTGTAAGCCTTCTCCAAACAGCCTCAGTTTATTGTTGTGTTTGAATATTCTTGGACAACTATATTTTTTTTTTCACTTTATGAATTTCAAACTCCCTCCACTAATTTAGCACCTGTATATGTCTTGTTCTTTCCCTTCCCTTGAGCTCCTCACTTAACTGGTCTCAAGCCTGCTTTCCTGTTTCAAAAGTCAAATTCTGATAAGATCACTTAAAAAATAGAAGAAAGAATTGTTGATAGAGCCTTTAACTTTATGGCACTCTCCTCAATGTGTTAATGAATTTGAGCAATAGTTGGGTTTTCTCTCATGGGAGGAGTATCAATGCCGGTCTCCGCTGCCTCCTGCAATTTGAAGGCCCTTACATAATTAATTTTGATCGCCTAAACTGGGTAATTTATTCACTAAAAACACGTGATGCTGGAGTTAAAAACCTCTGGAAACCATTAAACTTATTTTAGGTTTTTAAGGTTGTTTGGATGGTTCAAAAATGAAACGTCTTGCTGGTTTCCGGTTAAGTTCATTCGCAGCCTGTAATTAAAAACCAAAAATCTGATACTATATTTTTCCGAAGCAAAGCATGTTAATAGAAGCAAGAAAGAAAAAAGAAGCATGAACTGAGAGGTAACTTTTTATGGTTAGGATTGAATTATTACAGAGCAATATTGCGAACATATAGTAATGGTCATATGTCCCTTTTGTAGTGAGTATATGTCGTTGTCATAGTTACAAATTAAAATCACACATATCCTACAAACTTCTAGTGCCTGCTTTAGCCCATCTATTCCAGCTGGTCTGACAAGAAGAAACAATCATCGTCAACTATTCCAGTCAGTCTAATAAAGAAAAGAAACAGTGCCAAGTCTAGCTAGGAGTAATGTCAATTTTCCAGCACTAATGTCGCCTGCTTTGACATAAGTTCCTTACCAAATCTGCATGCCTTTTTCAGGTTGAAGATATCAACTTAAATGTTGGTTCAGGATCAGAATTGGGTGAAAGCATAATTCAAGATGTCAAGGGTGTTTCATTTGTCATTCAGAGATCACTTCGTGACTTGTTGCACCAAGTTCCAAGTGTAGAAGTTGCTATTACGGTATTGTACTCCATAATTAAGTATCTGATAATTTTGAGATTGCCGTTGTCAAAGCCTCTCCATTGATAATATCTTTAGATCCCAAGATCTAGGTTTTGTAAGAGCTGATGGCATTTGGGATGCTGCTTTATCTTTCTGAATGGAGGATTTTGATGAGGGATCTGTATCTCCTTCATTCGATTCATAACTTGCCCTTTTTTTTATACTTAAATTTCAGATTGAAGAACTGAAAGCAGCTTTATCCAACAAAGAGTATGAAATAATCATTGAATGTGCACAAGCTAATATTTCAGAGACGCCAAATTTTGTGCCTTCACTTAAAAATGAACCCACGTCCCAAATCATTGACGTGGTGGGACAAACTGGTACTCAAGGTTTAGATCCGGCACGATCTGAATCTCAGGCAACAGAAATATTGGTTGCAACTAAGGTCTCTGTCCATATTGATATGGTTGAACTTTGTCTTCATTATGGCGTTACGAGGGATGCATCTCTTGCCACTCTTCAGGTAGTAAATTGACAACCCTTGAGACTGCTCATTTAATGTGTCATGAGATGACATTCCTGAAATATCAGGGTGGTTTATACAATTTCATGGTATATATGGTGTAAACATATGCTACTAATTTCTTAAGATATATGTACGGAAGCTTTTTATGTTTTTGATTGATGTTTTGGAATCTCATAGTGAGGACAATGGCTATAATTAGCAGTGACATAGTTATTAATGGAAATTTTAATTGCCTCTTAAGAGTAGTAGAGAACCAGGAAGAGCAAAATGTTGGTGGCTTTGTCAAGTTTCTGGGCCTTTTGAGCCAATCCCCATAGAATCGTTGCTTTTCTCATTCTTTGATTTAAAGTGACTATATATTGGCTAGTCTAACTGAAGTAGTTGTTGGAATATGCACAAAATCTTGACATATTTGGGGCTTATTCGTCTTAAGTGATGGTGTAAAAAATTGTCATTTGCCAAAGCTACTATGAGGAGGCCTTGCATTGTTGATATGCATTGCGCTATTAAGAGATATTGAAATATAAGCAGCAGGCTATGCAGAGTATTCTCGGCGTCGCCTGTGTTGCTTGGCTCTGTAGGATTGTGTTAAATACAGTACCAATTAGAGCAAATGGTCCGTGATTTTTCTTGTTTTTCAGAGCTGGCCATATGTGGTACGATTTGGCAGATAGCTTTACTTGGTCTTGTTATGCTGTGTGCAACAGTAGTTGGGAAATGATGTTATGCTTCATGAGTCTTTGAGTTACATTCTATTGTTTTAAGTTCTACCTGTATATAAACATATATGATATCTTGTAATGTATATTTTTCAGTTCAACAGCGTGATAGGATTGTACATTTCAGGTGAGTGGAGTGTGGCTTTTGTACAAATCTAACACAGTGGGGGAAGGTTCTCTGTCAGCTACACTGAAGGATTTGATTGTTGTTGATGATCGTGAAGGAACAGAAAAGGAGCTTAGGTTGGCCATTGGGAAGCCTGAAGTAAATGGGTATAATCCTTCACAATCTGTGCCTGAAAACATGGATCATAATGTTGAGAACAATCCTTTGGTGGACAGTGCGAGAAAGTACACTCCAGCAATTCTAATTCTTGATGCCAAATTTTATGAAAATTCAATGTTTATTTCTTTGTGCATCCAGAGGCCGCAATTGCTTGTTGCACTAGATTTTTTGCTTGCAATTGTTGAGTTTTTTGTCCCAACAGTTCGTGGTGAACTATCAAACGATGAGAATGCCAACTCTTCACATTTTCTGGACGCACTCATACTTGACCAGCCAATTTTCTGTCAACCCTCTGCTGAATTCTCTATCTCGCCTCAGAAACCTTTGGTTGCTGATGATGAAAGGACTGACCTTTTTATATATGATGGCAGAGGTGGGACTTTGTATCTGAAAGACAGACAGGGATTAAATCTCTCATGTCCAAGTATGGAAGCTTTAGTTTATGTGGGGAATGGAAAGAAATTGCAATTCAAAAATGTAACAATCAGGGTAAGTCTTCCTATATCTTATTGAACCTGTCCTTTTGTTTTACGTATCTAAAATCAATAGTTCAATGCATCTGAACTTTGTGTCTTCATTTTGTTGTTCCAGAGTGGGTCATACTTAGATTCATGCATTTTACTGGGAGCCAACAGTAGCTATTCAGCTAATGAGAATGATAATGTGTTTATGGAGGGTGAAAATGGAAGCCCTTCTGATAACTCTTCAGGGAGGAATATTACTACTCAGGCATCACAAAATACTGTTTCTGGCAGATCCACGGAATTGATATTTGAATTGCAGGTATGACATTTGATAAACATGCATTCAATTTGGATCTTCACTGTGAATGCTTCTCCTAAATTTCTGCTATTAATCGGGCCCTTAAGGACACTTATTAACCTTAAACTCATATTCAAGGATAAGGTGTTTAGAGAGGCAACATTGGGTTTTTAGGTGATACAAAAATAGTGTATCTTGTCAGGATATGGTTATGAAATGGAAGTGAAAAGGATTTCTATGGAGGAATTAGAGAAAGAAGAACTATGGCTAAGGACATCTCCTGATGTTGAAACTGCTTGAAGTTGAAGTCATGGAGAGCGTTGCATGTTTTACGAATGAACTGGGAGTAGTGAAATCTCTTTCTATAAAATATAAGTGGGAAAGGATTGCCAAGGAGGACATCCATCTGGAGGAAGTGAACTGAGGAAGTCAGTGATGGACATCCATAGATTAAGGAGAGAATGAGCTTTGAAGGTTACATAAAACTAGAGATAAGTCCTAGAAATCTCTTGAGTGTCAAAGATGTGTTGGGTGAGACAGCATTTTTTTAAGTTCATTCAACCAAATATATTGACCATTGGAACAAGAACATTTTTAGATTCCTATTATAGCAGAGATCACCTGAATAGTACAATTATTTTAGCATGAAGGTAATGAATCATTGAATGGACGTCCTAGAGAGTGTGATTAAGAAATGACCTAGGCTTCTAGGTTGTGCTTCAGAGATCATCCGTGATGTAATTTATTTGCTTACAATATATAATTTATTGTAGGGAGGAGAACAGAGCTCTTCGTCTGCTTGATACTCATATTGGAAAAGCATTTTATAATAAAGGTTTGGTTTGTGCAAATTTCTGAACAACCTGCATCATGTGTATTCATGTTATTAAGGATGTGAATCATGAGAACTACAGTCATAATGGTTAGAGGCTTTGGTTATTTTTGTGGATAGGTCCCAACAGGTTAAGATTTCTACTTTTATGCAAGTATTTGTGGATGTGTATGTTATATATATGTGTATATGTGCGTATATATTCATACTCACATATAAAAGGTAAATGAATGATCTTATAAATACGATACATACATGTAAGTTTAATAATTAGTACTTTGTTAATAATATTGTTTTTGCATATTGAGAAAGACATTTATGGTGAATATTGTATTCAAAGAATACTTTTTAATATTATTGAAATTATAAAGTGGGTCCAATGAGGCCAACCCATTGGGTCTCGAATGTTCATTATGTTAACGGATTGGGCTCGTTGGGCTCTGGTGTGCTAGTAAACTAGAGACCTGTTTGTGGTTTCAGAACCCACTCCATCTACTCAAGTACACTAGATTTATCCTTGTTATTTAATAAAAATAAATTTTATACACGTGTAAGATTTTATCTATTTATAAATATACTGTTTGAGACCGACTGAAACAGTATCAAACTCATTTATGCATGATATATTAGAGTAATTATATTCAATTCCTACCATGCAAACGATTCTATTCCTTTCCCATTTGTAATATACCAAGCATTGTAATAATAGTGATATCGTCCCTTTCCATCAACATTGCATTTAAATTTGTTCAATTCCTATCTAGTTCCATTCCGCATACCAACCTTTCAGTTCTTATAGTAGTGCATGCATGAGGTTAGACAATGTTTTAATTGTGTATTAGTCAATATTGACTCTGAAAGCTCCCATGAGGTTTCTCTGTTTCGAGACAATATCATTTGTCCTGGTTTGTTTATCATTCATGAGAGTAAAATGACGATGTGAACAAGTGGGTTAAAACACCCCATTGAAGATAAGTTATTTGAGAATCATTACGATGATAGTTGTCTACAATGTGCTAGATACACTAATAATAAGCAAATGCAGTGGGATTTCTGTGATCTAACTCTGGAGATTAATATAGGCTCATCCAAGGTTCCAGGAATTTGGTTTTATTATTTATCCTGCATATCTAAATATGGTGGAAGAGGCACGCATCTAATTGATGACACGTAAGTGCCAGGTGTTAGTCAATATTTTTAAACATTGACCATCTTGGAACGTGGAGATTTCTGTCCATATTATATCAAATCATTGTCCATTGTGTTGCTGAAACAGTTTATTTGATGAACCTTAGGATGATAACAAATCTGGTGTAAAATTGAGATTTTACTTTATGTTGAAAATGCATGCACATCTGTGTGATGCAGTTTGTTGCTTACATCTTTGCTGATTATGTTGTTCACAGGCTATTGGTCCTGAGCTCACCTTCTACAATAAATCGAAAAACGCAGGACAAAATATCCTCTCCAACAAACTTTTGCATGCACAGATGGACACTTTCTGCAGGTTAACTTCCTCTTGGTTTTATGCACTTAATCTATTGGTTTCAACTTCACATTGAATTTCCCCATTGAACTCGAATATCGTATCCACCTCCCCTGAACTATGGCTTCTGGCATCCAGCAACAGAATGGTGGAAAATTGACAAGGAACTCTCTTCAATCCATTTTGTTAGAATTTCAGTCAGTTATAAGGTGTATTTGTTAACAAGGACCTCCCCTCTACTCTATTTGCTCACAACTCACCTTGAATAATCTTTATCCACGATTTTGACAAAAAAAAACTCATAATAATAAAACCTACAGGATTCATTTACCTAAATGAGCTAGTGTAACAATCTGAAGATCATGAAACTGTAGCAAATAAAATTTGATGCAAACCCTTAATGACATGAACCCTTAAATTTGAAACGTAATTGAAACAACCCTGAAAAGGGCTAGACAGACACAAAAAGTTGTGCTGGAAAGGAGAAAGGAGAATCCATATAAGAACTAGATTAAACACTGGGGCTCAAATGCATGTCAAGGGGGTGACATCTTGTAGGATAAACTAGTTTCATGTTATTGTGCGCTTGAGCTTGTTGGAGTAACAATTGGATGTACTTTATTCTACCTGCCATTTCTCCCTGCTAGTCATTTTGAGCGTTTCTACCTTTTAGTCGTAAAACCCTATAAATGGGGGTTATTGATCAGAGCTGTTGAAAAGAAGACCATCCAGGTTGGAAGACCCTAACTACATTTCTCATACCGTAAACTCAGGAACTCTGAAATGAAAATTAAAATCCCCTTAGTTCAATTGGGAACTTATAAATGGGATTGGGTAGAACTCATCCCCAAAAGCTAGCTCAAGGGGAGAGGGTGCCCAACCCACATTTATACACAATAACAGCCCAGTAAATTGGTGATGTGGGACAAACACAAACTCTTAACACCCGTCCTCATGCTGAGCGTGCCAATCCAAATAGGTCGGGGTCCAATTCCCACCATCCCCAAAAGTTAGCTCAAGAGGAGAGGGTGCCCAACCCACATTTATACACAATAACAGCCCAGTAAATTGGCGATGTGGGACAAACACAAACTCTAACAGGAACCAACAAACAATTTTGTATGATAAAATCCATCATTGTTAAAGTACTACCATGTAGTTAATTTAGCAACAGAATGACTTATTAAAGTAATATAATAAAAGTATGAAAATATAAGAAAATCTGTGCAATATTGGAAAATAATGGCAAACTCTTAAATAAATATGAATCTGAACTCCTAAATAAATAAGCATCTCTGCTCACTGGTGTAGAGTAGACAGTCGAGTCGCTATTACAGGTAGATGGGTATAATTATCTGGGTCATTTGAAATTCTGTGGATGAATTTCATACATTTAAACCGATGAAGTTGTTATAGACGAGAGTTACAAAGCCCGTCTAATGGTTGTTAAGTCGAGATTTGGTGAGTTCAGTTGTAAGCCTAATTCTCAGGACTTGAGCTCTAAAGATGGGAAGAGGAAATAAGCTCGAAATTGATTATTTTTAAAAACATTTTTTGTAACCATTGAAGCTTAATACATTTATAGCAATATATCAACAAAAAAATATTAAATATAAAAGTATTCAATATATGCTAAGTCATTTCAACTCTCCCAAATTTTTTAATTTCAAAATGTTACATCCTCCTCCTGCTCCTCGTACAAGGTTTTAATAATGATTTCAAAAGATTAGCATGACTAATTTTACTTAATGAGTATAGTATAGGCAGTTAAATTTTTATTGTGATATAAATTGGTTTCTAATTTATTCTAGGGTTAATTACAAAAACTACCCTTGAGATTTAGCCTAACTACAAAAAAAAAAACTCAGTTATCTTTTAAAATTACAAATACCCATCAATTTGTTTTTAACTTACAAAATTGCAGCCTCAAGAGGCTTCAAGAAGGGGGAAGGTTAGGTAAATACAAACCTCATTATTTGAAAGGTAACTGGAGTTTTTCGTAACTACGCTAAACCTCAGGGGTAGTTTTTGTAATTATCCCTTTATTTCTATTCATGGTAAGTCCTTGTTTCACTTACATGTAATTTTATCAATTTCCTAAAAGGAAAAATAAAGTGTGGACTTACTTCACTTTACTTACAAGGACTACATATTTGACAAATGTGAATTATCACTATATTTGACCGAATTTACATATATATCATTTGTGAGTTGATTGTACTTTATCAATTTCACATATAAAAATATTTCTATAAAATGACATATATGTATATTAATGAATAAGATATTCACATAAACATATAAATTAATTATTAACTTTATAGAAAAATTAAATATTTATGGAAGTAAATAAGAATGAATATGATAGTAGATTTTGTGAGATAAGATAAATAATAATGGATATCTTATATGTAATAAGTATTTATCATACATGAAATAAAGTTACATGAATATGCATTAGTTATACTTAATCTTAAAAACACATTGTATGTTGTTTATTTTTATTTTTAATATTCAGTTTTAATTTGCAAATGCTACCAAACTTGTATTAGAAATTATGTAGTGCGCTGGTTCATATCTTGGTGAAATTATTTACTCAACCAAATGATAAGAAACATAGTATCATATTTTTCCGAAGAAAAACTAATATTTTGTATTGATTTAATAAAAAATTGCCATTAATGCTAAAGCTGAATTTAAATTATAATTTATTTGTAGTAAAAGTGTGAAAATGATTGTATTTCTTGTATTCAAACATGAAGAGAATGCATACATTATATGTGCAAAAAGCTACTCTAATCAACCCACAAATTAAGGAAAAGAAAGAAAACATAAATCCCCAAAATAGGGCACTACCCTAAAGTTAAAGCACTACTATTATAATATCTCAACACTCCCCTCAAGCGTGGAGCATATACATCATATGCATCCATCTTGTCACATATATAAGTTATCCGAGGACCCCGTGAGAGATTTAGTAAATATATCGCCAAAGTTGATCTTTAGAGTTGACAAAGGAGGTCTTGATGATTCCGAGATAATCTTTTCTCGAAGGAAATGGCAATCGACTTCTATATGTTTCGGCCCTCACGTGAAAAACCGGATCGATGAGAGATGCAGAGTCGATCGATTATCACACACGAGCTCCATAAACCAACATCACGAAATGTAATTCTTGCAATAAATGTTTTAGCCACAAAAGTTCACATGTTGTACGAGCCATACCGATACTCTCGCTCAGATTTGACCGAGCAACAACGGTTTTTTCTTACTCTTCCATGAAATCATGTTTCCTCCTATGAATATACAAGAACTGTAAGTAGATCTTCGATCATTCTCATCTCCCGCCCAATCAAGATTCGAATACCCAATGATATTAGCGTGGCTCTATCGCGAACACAAGTCCTTTCCTGGTGACCCTTTAATGTACTTGACAATTCGAATAACTCCATTCCAATGGCTATCACAAGGAGAGTTGAGAAACCGACTTTACTATACTTATCGAAAAGATATGCCTGGTCTACCACGGTGAGATAATTCATTTCCCAACTAAATTTCTGTATCTTCCCTGATCGGATAGGGCTCCCCGATTAGGAGTTTTTACATTAGGGTCCATTGAGTAGAAACCGGTTTACAATCTGTAAGACCCGTTTCTTCTAGATATCAAGAGCATTTTCCTTTGAGAAATTGCAATACCGACTTTGATTGAGCTACTTCAATCCCAAGGAAGAAACGTAAATCGAGAGGACTGTGTCCTTCGCTTGAAAATTGTGAAATAAGTGTTGTTTTAACGCTTCGATACCTTCACAATCATCGCCAAGAATTATAATGTCATCAACATGACTTACAAGTGTAGATATATCTATTTGCCGAGAGCATCGAAAGAAGACAGAATGATCTCCTTCGCAATGAATCATCCCAAATTGTTGAAGAGTTTTTCTTTGAATCGCCAAACCAAGCCCGAGGTGATTGTTTTAAACCATATAAAGACTTTTGCAACTTGCATACCAAACCATACTCCCCCGAGCAACAAACCTGGGGGTTGCTCCATATAAATCTCTTCTTCCAAATCACCATGCAAAAAGGCATTCTTGATATCTAATCGAAAGAGGGGCCAATGTTTCATAAAGCAAACCGTAGCGAGGAATAAACGAATCAAGACATCTTTGCAACCGAGAAAAGTATCGCTGTAATCCTCGACCATTAAACTTGCGATATCCCTTGGCTACCAAAGGGGCTTTCAAGCGATCGACTTGTCCATCGTAGCCAATCTTAACATTAAACACCCAACGACAACCAACAACAGATTTTCCGTAAAGAGGAAAGTCCAAGTATGGTTGCAATCCAAAGTCGACATTTCATCAATCACGGCTTGTTTCCATCCTGGATGGAATAGTGCTTAAACCTGCCTTAGAATAGAAATAAGAGAGTGTAGAAACAAAAGCACAATATGTAGGAGACAAACGATGGTAAGATAGA